>OZ035881.1:45877295-47077295 GCA_964034835.1 Muscina levida | reverse complement strand
ATGTTATTTTTTCAAAAATTGGTAATTTTGTATGGGAGGTACCAGAGGTGGTGGGGCTATTCTTTATATATCTCCAACAGTTGGCCGTAGTTGGTTATCATTTTGGATATTTTTACACCACAATTACTTTTACTTTACATAAATGCTAAATTTAGCTTGAATACGATTGAATGACGTTAGTTATAGTCCAAAGATGTCAGTACATATGGTACATATGAGAAGACGGGTCATAAACATATAATTTGTATTTACTACATATCTTCTCTGAATGAGAAAAAAAGATATTGGCTCAATAAAGTATAATTTGTTTGTAATTTGGATCAACCAAGGGAAGGCCAAAAATGCTGCCAAATATTTGCAGGCCACGTATTAAAAATTTATTCACTTTAAAGGCTCGCAGCAGATCAGGATTGCACGTAAATGCTCTTGCAAAAGGTTTTATAAGCTTTTACAAGTGCTGTCATCCAAAAGAAAACAAAGAAAATCGGCATTTTCAAAAATTGAAATTCGATTAAATCCCGCTACATTGTCCGTTTGGGCCACTGTGCGTTGTTGTGAATTAACACCCTTTCTATTTGAGATTTACAACATCGAGTAATAATATCAATACCGTCAACGAGATCGTACCCAAATTGTGTGTTTAATTAAGCTATAACAGGATAAAGTTTTGAAAAACAAATCTGAAAGTCTAGACACGCCCCTTATGGTACCTCCCATACAAATGTACCACTCTGCCCACTTTGGAGCTGCAGTAATAATATCAAAACACTCGACACGATCGTGCCCAAATTCTGTATTTAGTAAAGCTCAAGCAGGAAAAAGTTTCTGAGAAAAAATCTGGTAGTCTAGACACGCCCCTTCTGGCACTTCCCATACAAAGAGATATCAATACACTCAACACGATCGTGCCCCTTCTGGTACCTCCCATACAAATGTACTACTCCATCCACTTTAGAGATGAAGGAATTACATCAATACACCCAACGCGATCGTGCCCAAATTCTGTATTTGGAGAAGCTAAATCAGGATAAATTTTGAAGAAAAAACTAGTAGTATATTGGCGTCCCTTCTGGCACCTCCCATACAAATGAACCACTTCGCCCAGTTTTATATGTTATTTTATATTTTACTGAGGTTGAGGGTATATACACTCAAGTCGGTTTTCCCGACTGAAACTTTCTAACTAGTTGATATGTTTCCATAAGCATTACTTAAGGTATTGCAAATGGGCTACATGGCCCCGCCCCTTCTGGTACCTCTCATACAAATACATCATTCCGCCCACTTTAGAAATCGAGTAATAATATCAATATACCCAACGGGCTCGTACCCAAATTCTGTACATAGTAAAGCTATAACAGGATAAAGATTTAGAAAAAAAAATTGGAAGTCTAGCCACGCCCCTTGTGGTACCTCCCATACAAATATACCTTTCCGCTCACTATAGAGATGGAGTTATGATATCAAAAAATCCAACGCGATCGTACCCAAATACTTTATTTAAAAAAGCTATAGCAGGATACAGTTTTTGAAAAAAAAAAACTGGAAGTCTAGACACGCCTCATCTGGTATCGCCCATACACATCTGGTTACGCCCACTTTAGAATTCGATTAATATTATTTAAAGACCTAACGCGATCATGCCCAAATTCTGTATTTAATATAGTTGAAGCAGGATAAAGTTTTGGAGAAAAAATCTGGAAGTCTAGACACGCCCCTTCTGGTGCCTCCCATACAAATGAACTTTTCCGCCCACTTTAGAGATGGAGTAATAATATCAATACACCCAACGCAATCGTGCCCAAATTCTGTATTTAGTAAAGCTATAACAGGATAAAGTTTTGGGGAAAAAATCTGGAAGGTAGACACGCCCCTTCTGGTACCCCCCATACAAATGTACCACTCCGCCCACTTTAGAAATCGAGTAATAATATTAATATAATAAAAATTTTTATGTTTTACTGAGGGTGAGGGTATATGTGGGACCGGCCGTGGCATAGAGGTTAGAACACACGACTACCATGCGGGAGATCACAGGTTCAACTCCTAGCTCCAGTCGTCTTAAAAAAGAAAAAAAATTTTATTTCATTGTAGGCTCCCCTCCACTTTTAGCACATTTTACAGAAGAGACAAAAAAGTTTTTATATTTCATATTTGCAGTTTTAGTGAAAAATCAAAAATATATTTATAATGTACTGGATTTAGCTGCTTTTATTATCAAACCTTTTTAGACACTGCAAGACTTAAATTAAAGAAAAACTACATGCTGGTCAACGTGACGTATCTTTCTCTACCACACGGCATCAAAATTTAAATTTACTTAAAAAGTGGATTTAGCAGGTTTCCACATTATGCCTACGATATTTCGGGTTTTTCTTCTATCAATACCTAAACACCAAAATATAAATCGCAGTATGTTAGAACAGCACAATTGGCTGCGATTTCCGAGTTTTTTTTTTGTAAATATTTCACTTCGTCCACCACTCCCGCCTGTAATTTAGAATAAGATGAGTGTGTCAATTACAACAATTTACAACAACCAAACGACCCATTTTGGTCCATTGTTTCTTAGAGATGCATAATTAATGTACAGCGGTTGCATAAAAAGGTTCTCTCTCAGTCGTCTAACATTGTCGATGTCATTTTAAATAACACTTTTTTGGTATTATCGTAAAAAAAGCGATGTAACAATTTAAGTCTACAACTATTCAAAAAAAAATTCCCAAATGATTACAGTTCACTATTTGGTTTTTTCTTATTTAATTCGGGTACATCAATAAAAAAAGTTTTTCTCCACAAAAACAAAAAAGTTATTGGTTTGTAAGGATACACAATAGGCAGCAAATTTTTGTTTTATTTAACGGCAAACAAAAAGCAAGGAAGGAAGGTTATAAAAACCTGTGGTCAAATAATATGCAAAAAATAGAAAAGTCTATGATGGGGGGTGTTACAAGGGTATTGAGATAAAGAAAAACTTTGCGTTGTACATTGAACGAAGCACTATCATTATTCTCACTTATAGGACATTGGGGGGAGGGAAGAGTGCAAAATCAAACGCAATGTCGAAAGAAATCATTTCGTAGCCATCCAAGTGGAAAACACAACTCCATTTTATCCCCTTCTGCAACTTTTATGAAGAATACAATAACTAAGCAACCAATCAACCTTTTTTTACAGCAAAAGATGTTTTTACTATAGCCATACCAGATTTTTAGAAACCCTTCATGTATTTTAATGCAAAGGGTGTTTTGTAGGAGAGTACTGGAATTTTGAAGTAAATAATACGGAATCAATGCGGCACAGTAGAATTTAAGCTGACAGACGGCTGAAGTTGACTTAAAATACATTTTTTGGCTGATTATATGTTATGTATGTTCTACGTGGAACCAAAGGCACTGAAAAGTGTTGAAAAAGTCAATGTAACAATTTCAATTACATAAACATGCATTGTATAATAATCCTACTTTATCTATTTGAAGATCAAAATCGGTTATAAATACTGTTTTCTCAAAATTTGCTTAAAAAAAGATTATAAAACTAATATAAACCGTATGGGAGGTACAAGTTAGTGAACCTCAACGATCAATAACACAGTACAACATTTTTCAGCTCATTGATTTGGGACTTAATTCTGAGAACTGCACGTGAAAGTAGTCCCAAAAAGAAGAAGTTCTGCATTATTCGTTACCTCGACTCCATAGAACGGACTGCGAGAAGCGTACTTAGGTACTCAAAGCCGTCTCAAGAAGATGCCTGGTACGATGATCGAAGTAAAGGGAAACCCGAAAATCTACCAGAGAGTTAAGGCGAAAATGTGTAGAACTGGATTGCCCTCTTGTAAGGACAGCGATGGCCAGCTAATGACGGACCCAAATAACGTTCTGAAGATATGGAGAGATCATTTTAGAAATGTACTGAAAACGGACACCACTTCAGAACATACCGCTCCAATCTATGACGATGGTATTAGAGCGAGATACGTGTGGCAAATAACAAAGCGGATATAGCCGATGGTCTCCCTGCTGAATTTTTTAATGCAGGTGTGGAGGAGCTGATTAGGAACATACATCAGCTCATGGAGAACATCTGGCTAGAGGAGTGCATGTACGAGGGTTGGAGTCCCAGTCTGTTATGTCCCATATACAAGAAAGGAGATCTTAGTGAATGTAAGAACTACCGTGGAATAAGTCTAAGGTCCTTTCAAGCATATTGTATGAACGTGTAAAGCCACCTACCACCTCTTTGTCGACTACAAAGCTGCCTTCGACTCTCTGGTAAGGAATAGACAATATGGGGTCATGACTGAGTTTGGTACTCCTGCAAAGCTAATTGGACTTTGCAGATGTACCTTGGAAAACACCAAATTCTCGGTTAAGATTGGTAAAGATCACTCTGAACCATTCAACACGGAAAGAGGTCTCAGGCAGGGTGATAGCCTGTCCTGTACACTATTTAATATAGTTGTAGAGAAGGCGATGAGAAAGGCTGGTGTTAACATGTCTGATACCATATTCCACAAGAGCCACATGCCACTAGCCTATGCCGAAGATATAGACATCATTGGCCGAAATCTGCGGGATGTTGCTGCAGTTTTCTCATCACTAGAAAAGGAGTCAGCAATGGGGTTTAGCGGTCAACGAGAACAACACAAAAAAAGTCAACGAACTAAGTGTCCTCTCGATGGGGACACACGGTGAACGTAGACAATTATTATTTCAATAAGAAAAATAGCCAAGAAATCAAGCGGAGAATAATGCTCGCCAATAGATGTTTTTGGGTACTTTGGCAGCACTTTAGTAACATCACCTTATCTCGGGATACTAAGAAACAGCTATACCAGGTGCTAATTTTACCCGTGCAAAACCTGAGAGTAGTCGAGAGAATAGTACTCCGAAATATATATGGACCTATCTGTGTTGACGGCGAGATTCGCCATCGGATGAACCATGAGCTGTATGAGTTTTACCGTCTGAATCCAACGACTTCAATGGCTGGGACATGTTGCCAGGATGTATGTAAATGCTCCAGCGAGAAATATGTTTGAAGGCGAACCTAAAGGACGGCGCGGAGCAGGGATACCCAAACTTC
This sequence comes from Muscina levida, assembly GCA_964034835.1. Lineage (NCBI taxonomy): Eukaryota > Metazoa > Arthropoda > Insecta > Diptera > Muscidae > Muscina > Muscina levida. Next base: position 47,072,207 of record OZ035881.1, on the reverse strand, counting down.
GTTGAAAGGACAAAGTCGTTGGCTACGTGGCATTATCTGGTAGGACTAACTAGAGAACGCACGCATAAGGCTGAAGGGTGTAGAATTCCTTAATATTTCAGGCCTCAAATTTAAGAACCACGTTCGTAAGTAACCAGTAGGAAGTTCCGTCTTACACGACTTTGTCTTCAACGCTGTCCTCAAGACAAAATGTGAAAAAACGATAGACGACAAGCTGTCCGACAAAATACTAATGTTGTCGTGCATCAAACACAATTAACAAAATCTAAGGAAGAAAATTTGAAATATTGATTCCCTTGTCGTCAAAACACTAGGTTCACGACAAGCTGACCGACAAAATACTTATGTTGTCATGCATCAAACACATTCAAGAACAAAAAAATAAATCTGACGTAAAAAATTTTAAGTTTTTTACACGGACGAAAAAACATTAGCAATTTTATAGTTTGAAATCTCGAATGAAGGTGAATGCCGTATAAAAGTTTATATCCTTCACTTTTCTCTTGGTCAGTAGTCATACTAATATGGCTTGAATGACAATTCAAGGCATTCATAGGCATCAACGAAAATTTTACCAACATTTTCACCCATCAGGTCGTCCATGATTGTGTAGACGACGTGTCGCTTATATAGTCATCAACGACAATTTAACCGTGTCGTGCATGATTGTGTGGGAGACAGGTCGCTTGTATAGGCATCAACGAAAAATTGACCGACATTGTCGCTCATCAGGTCGTGCTTGACAAAGCGGACCCTTGTATGAAAATTTCGTCGACGATTTGTATGGACGGTCCACTAAATGTCATCAACGATTTACTATGGTCATGCACATATCCTTGAGGATGTCTTGCAGACACTTCCTACTGGTTTGTAATGGGCCACTTAAGAAAGTATACCGAATTCGGTAAACTCAAAAACTTCGAAACCATTTACTATGAGATACCATTTGCTTAACTTCTGTCTTGTTTGTTTGTTTATGTTGAGAAGTCTATGCACTCAAGAAAGAATTCTCATTTTGTTGTGAATTCTGGTGCATAAGACATGATAAACATTTTGCAATCATTATACCAAAGTCTGCTGATGAGGATTCGTTGATGAATCCGAAACAGCTGAACAGACTTCCAGGGCATTATGAGAATACCATTCTGCTAAAACACTTCATTCATATAATGGTCTTGAGCTTAAAATAAATTCTAAATCAACGTTGAATTAAACTTCAAATATATTTACTCTTAATGAAATCTGATCTGACCTAGTTAATATATTTTGGCTTTTACTTAGTAAAACTTCTTTATTAATTTTTTATCACATTAAAATTTTCTTTAGTTTTTTCCTTGCCACGTGGTTTTCATCAATTCATTTCAGTTTATCTTAATAAAATCGGCAGAGCAGCAGCTATTATTTATGATTTTGGGACAACTGCTGCTAGTTTTTCATTCAATAAAACATTTTTGGAACATCTCAACTTTTGTTTTATTTACCCAACAAATTGCACTGACTTTTAAAACCACTTTCCATAGTGTTTATGTGTCCATTGTCGAACAATAGGACAAGCGATTATTTGAATGTTGCTACGATTATTTGCAGAACATGGCCCCTTTGTTGTTGCTTGTCCGTCTGTCCGTTCATTCAGTGGAAATTTTGTTTTATTTTCGAATTTTTATTTAGTGGGTTTGGCCCAGTAGCCTCCCACATATCACGGGGGCGCTTTTGTTGTTTCTATTGTAGTTCTGAAACTGTTTCTATAGATATTGAGAACAATGGGATGACATGTAGTATAGAAAGATTCACATTTTAATGATTTGCGATTTCAATGAGCGTTGGTTTTTTTGTTGTAGCTGCAATTTGAATTTTGAGCGTGAAAATTACTGTACATATGTTGTTGTACGAAATATAGATATATTCAAATTGATGCGCTACGATTGTTTTGGTAATTGAAATCTTTTGGGGTAGTGTGGGTACTGTATGGAAAAGTAAAAGATAGGAAACAAGTTAATTTAAGAACAAAACATGTATATATGCAGTATCTAGAAAATGTTGAATAGTATAATGTACTAGCTGCTGGAAGACAATTAACATTTGAAAGCCTTGTTTTAATCATAGTTTAAAAATATGCAATGAAACTCACTTTGTTTTTCTTAGTTGCTTATATCGTTTTTCACAGTCATATTTATATTCTTTGTGCATTCTTTTTAATTATTTGCTATCGAATTTGAACTGTCAAAGCTGATTTCACATTACACATGATGATATGTGACCCATTGGAATGTAGTTGGTGAAAATGAAAAAAATTAAGTCAATTAATTAAGAAAATTAATATAAAAGTGAAGTGATTGATTTATATGTAATACGGGGGTGACCTGCAAAGCTTTGCTATAGATTGTCTTATGTTTTGTGTATTCGTCATATAAAGTATTAATGCAAAATATGGTTTCTTATAACTAGCGTTAGATTTTACTATTTACTTTTATTTAAGTGGCCCATTGCAACTGGTGGTTCATAAATTTGAGGCCTGAGGTATTAAAGAATTCCACACGCTTCGGTCTTCTGCGTGTGTTCTCCAATTAGTCCTACAAGATGGTGGCACGTCGCCTACCACTTAAGTGCGTCCAATTGACTTTGGGTCTCCCTGCTCTGCGTTGTCCTTCAGGTTCGCCTTCAAACACCTTGCTCGCTGGAGCATTTATCCTGGCAACATGTCCCAGCCATCGTAGTCGTTGGATTCTGACTCATACAGCTCATGGTTCATACGATGGCGAAACTCGCCGTCGATACAGATAGGTCCATATATTTTTCGGAGTACTTTTCTCTCCAGTACTCCCAGGTTTTGTTTGTCTGTTGTCGTCAGCACCCACGATTTAACAGGTAAAATTAGCACCTGGTATAGCTGTTTCTTAGTATCCCGAGATAAGGTGGTGTTATTCAAGTGCTGCCGAAGTAAAAACTTCTATTGCCGAGCCCTATTTTCCGCTTGATTTCTTGGCTGACATTATTTTTCTTATTAATGGAAGATCTGAGGTACGTAAATTCATCTACTACATCAAAACAATAATTGTCAACGTTAACGGTGCGTCCCCATCGTGAGGACTCTTTCTTCGTCGAAATCATTATTTTTGGTTTGTCCTCGTTTACCGCTAAACCCATTTTTGCTGACTCCTTTTCTAGTGCTGAGAAAACTGCAGTCACATCGCGTAGATTTCGGCCAATGATGCCTATATCATCGGCATAGGCTAGTGGCATGTGGCTCTTGTGGATTATGGTTCCAGACATGTTGACACCAGCTTTTCTCATCACCTTTTCCATAACCATATTCAATAGTGTACAGGACAAGCTATCACATTGCCTGAGACCTCTTGCCGTGTTGAATGGTTCAGAGTGATCCTTACCAATCTTAACCAAGGATTTGGTATTTTCCAAGGTATATATGTAAATTCGTATTAGCTTTGCAAGAATACCAAACTCACACGTGGCATCATATAACTTACTCCTTAGCGGAGAGTCGAAGGCAGCTTTGTAGTCGACAAAGAGGTGGTAGGTGTCGATCTGCTTTTCATGAGTTTTGTTCAGGATTTGTCCTAATTTGTTTGATCCGTCGTAGATTTACCAAGTCTAAAGCCGCACTGGTAAGGTCTAATTAGTTTTTCTACAACTGGACTTAGACGTTCACCCAATATGCTCGAAAGTATCTTTACGCAATTGGTAATAGGCTTATTCCACGATGGTTCTTACATTCGCTACGATATATTTTCTAGTATATGAGACATAACACACTGAGACTCCAATCACCGGGCATGCTCTCCTCTAGCCACATGTCCTCCATGAGCTGATGCATGCTTCTAATCACCTCCTCTCCGCGAGCCTTAAACAATTCGGCAGGAAGACTATCGGCTCCAGCTGCTGTGTTGTTTTAAAGGCGGGAGATTGCCACACGTATCCCGCTCTGGCTCGGAGATGAACAGTTAATACCATCGTAATGGATTGGAGCTGGGTCTTCTGGAGTGGGGTCCGTATTCAGTAAATTTCTAAAATGATCTCTTCATATCTTCAGAACGTTATCAGGGTCCGTCACTAGCTGTCCATTGCTGTCCCTGTTCCACGCATTCTCGCCTTAACTCTCTCGTAGAATTTTCGGGCTTCCCCTGTTCATCGGGGAAACTCTATGCACTCATCCTGCCCTTCCTTAAGCTCCTGTTTTCCGTCTAAAAAGACAAGTTGCCTCTCGTCTTTTCTCTCTGTGCCGTTCACGAACAGCTTGCGTTCGATGCAGTTTCGCTCTGTATGCAACATACGTCTTTCTCGTGGCATTGCGACATTCATCGTCGTACCAGGCATCTTCTTGAGACGGCTTTGAGTATCCAAGTACGCTTCTCGCAGGCTGTTCTATGGAGTCGGCTATATATTGCAGCTGCGAGGTTATATCAAGTCTTCGGCAATAAACTCGTTGGGCGGCGCAGGAGGGGGCGACCAAAACTCCGATGGATGGACCAGGTGACGGAAATGTTAAGTGAGCTTGGTATGACGAACTATCTACGGAGCGCAAAAGACCGAAGCGCTTGGAATGGTTTTCTACGTGCGGCTACTGATAGATGAATTTCTGTTGTTGCTGCCAGTAAAGAAGAAGAAGAAGAAGAGGTTATATCATCAGGGGTTGGAGCATTCCGCAACAGCTGAGTTAGGTGGTTGAAGTAGGCGTCCGCTACCTCTGTGGTCCGCAGTTTACCGTTGATCTATCTGATTCTATCAATTGATCTGGAGATAACCATGTTGCCTTATGAATATTTATATCATCACCCTTAGGAATGAGGGTATATATCATTTGATACGACCCAAAAGTATAACACATAGAAGGAGTCCCTTTAGACTATTGGTTTCTTTGAACCAAATTCGATTCATGACTTTTTACGTCGTTTGAGCCATGTCCGTCCGTCTGTCTGTCTGGCTGGCCGGCTGGTTCGTACGATAACTTTCGAAAGACCCAACCAAATGTTTTGAAATTTTGCACGAGATAATATTTCTCAAAACTTCTTACGGTATTGCAAATGGGCTACATGGCCCCGCCCCTTCTAGTACCTCCCATACAAATACTTCATTCCGCCCACTTTCGAGTAATAATATCAATACACCCAACTCGATCGTGCCCAAATTCTGTATTTAGTAAAGCTATAACAGGATAAAGTTTTGGAGAAAAAATCTAGAGGTCTAGACAAGCTCCTTCTGATACCTCCCATACAAATGTACCACTCCACCCACATTAGAAATCGAGTAATAATCAATATAATATAAAATTTTTGATTTTACTGAGGTTGATGGTATATGTAAGTCGGGTTGCTCTACTGAAACTTTTTTACTGGTTTTATGGTCAAATCTAGTGCTTCTAACTACCATATTTCTTGCCGCAGACAAATCAATCAGTCTCATGCCATTGTTCGACGTTTCTGTGTGCAGACTAAATTTTCCGATGGTAGGCTCAAATGCGATCTCTCTAAATATTTACGCATTAAAATCGCCTAGTACAATTTTTATATCATGGCTTGGGCTAAGGTCTTATACATTTTCTAGGCTCTCGTTTATTCTTTTCTTACTTATTTTCATTGCGATAGCTTAAGCGTCGGTGGCGGGTTGCAAGCCCAGCGCACCACGTCGTAGTTTTCTCCTCCTGCCAGGATTTTAATGCTGCCGCCCATTCTGGGTCAGACACTGAATCTGCGCAGACGTGCCTGGGTTTTAGGTTTCGCCCCTCACAGTTAGCCGTGCTCGGACGGGTGTCAAAATCTCGTTTCCAGGTGTCACCACGTGGAGGTACTCCGTTCGCAGTAGTACCACGAATACGGAGCTATGTGAGTAGACTTGAAGTGCAATTGGCAAGGATCACTCTGGGTTTGCCAAGTTAAACCGATCAGAAGCTTTACCTTGCATCCCACTCCCGACGCCCAACTTTTACCTAGACAAATATTTAATTCTTTTTTCCACAACCACTCGTTTGATCAGAATGCTCGCAAGTCTAATTTAGTGCCTCTCTATTTCTTCCACTTCCATCTTAGATATTCGACAATTTGTTATTAGCTGAAGTCTACTTCATTAGGGGAAAACCACACTAAGTTGCATAATCCTTACAGCATGCGTTTGGTTAGGGTGCTAATCACAACAAATTTGATTTTTGGATGACGTGTTTGGTCAAAAACAAATTTCTCTGATTTAGTAACACAACAATGTATACTGCCTCCAATAAGAGTTTCCTAAAATAGCTTCGTATCGCACTACTACTCTATAAAATAAACATTCACGCCAATATTAGCGTTTCTATCTTCAGCCATTTGGTCCGGGTTATGCTAACAATTTTATCCCTTTCTTGGCGTTGTGCCTCTAAAAGTATGAATTTCGAAAATACCCTTTAAATCGAACGTCATTGTTTGAGAAACTCTTACTAGACACGCCGATTGACTCGACACTTAATACTGCGAAGTTGCTGTCAAGAACATTCGAGGGGAGCCGACAATGAAAGAAACAATTTTTTTTTAAGATGAATAGAGCCAGGTTTGAACCTGCGATCTCCCGCATGGTAGTCGCGTGTTCTAACCACTATGCCACGGCCGGTCCCCACAACTGTCAATAGGTACTTAAAAAAAAACGTAATTTCCCTTTACACACCATGAATGAGGTATGGGATAGCTTCTCGCGTTGTTGCAAATTAACACGCTTTCTATTTTAGATTCACAACAGACGGCACCTACTTGTTTGTAAACGAATGCGAACGTCACTGTTTGAGAAGCTTCTACTAGACATGCCGACTGACTCGACACTTATACTGTGATGTTGCTGTCGACAACATCGAGGGGCCGGCAATGAAAGAAAAATGTAGAAGACTGTAACAGTTGAAACAGTTCTTCGAGGCGATCCCGATTTTAATCTTTCAGGGCGAAATGAATAATTTTCTGATCACGTGTGGCATATGCGTAGAGGAGCATGGGTGGCCTATCATTAGTTATACAAAACCAAATTGAATATTTTTATACAATTAATAAAAATAAAGGAAATACACTAAATAAAAAAAGTTATTTGAATTTGTTATTGTAATACAATTGGAGCTCCACCCTGTATGTTATGTTCCTAAAATAAGTACAGCTTTTTTTATGATCTGATAATGTCAAACAGAATTGAACCCTTTAGCTTTAACATTTAATACATCAAATTAAAGATATCTATACATAACTAAAATTGTCGTTTTCGTTATAAAATTTCTAAACTCAATTTTTGATTTAAAATTTCATTTAATCAATTTAATAAATTTTTGTGTGATTTCTTTTGCAAGGCAATAGATGTAAGTTAACGCTTCATTACATCCCTGTTAATTTGTTAAACAAATCATTTAACCCTTTCAACAAAAATGCTGTATAATAAAATAACAACTTGAACATAAAATGTTTTAAATGTATACTGGTAAAAAAGAAACAGGGCACAGCTTAAGTAAAAGGGAACAACATATACACGAAATTTTTAGACAATATGTTACTGATTACACCACTGGGAAAATGTAATGACCTTAATCAATTTAACGAATTTATTTGATCGACTACAAAAAAACAGGCAGGCGGACGAACACTTGAGCCGGAGCAAACAATGCGGTTGCTGAGGGAGAGTCCGTCGTCATCTGCAGTGCCAGGGGTGGATGAGATACCTTGGCGGGCTATGTGTGTATAGCGTAGTAGACCCTTAGATACTTGATACTTACACACTTGTGATACTGTGTAAACACTTTCACGTACTCGGATGTATCATCAAAAGCTATTTCCAACAAACTGTTGCAGCCACATAACATTTAACACGCATTTAAGCAATCCAAGAGGTAAGCAGCCCTCAACGTGTGTCTAAGTTGGAGGAACCACGAAGCAGTGAAACATCCCGTCAAACAACTAACTATTAATAAACTAAAGAACACCCCACCCTGAATTCAGGGGACGTTTTCTCGATAATGACGTTAAATAGCAGGAAGGAAAGAAAGTTAGACAACATACGGCGACTATTTCACTAGGGTGGATTTGCAGAAGATTAGAGTTGCTATAAGGCCCTTCGCCGTGAACCCTTTCTTCAAAGTCATAGATATACAAGTTGATTTGTTTGCATTGAGAAGAATCTTTTTGAAAAGAAGTTTGAAAGTGTTAATACTGTACCTATAGTACATATGTACATATACGTACATACAAAGACTAGATGATACATGGACCATTAACAGCCTCCTCGAAACTCTGGAGATGCTGATAAAAGCACACTTCCCACGTTGTCGGGAAAGTAATTACCAGTTTATGGAAAACTCGGTCAGCCATAACTTTGGTATCTCCGAACGATTACGGAACATGAAATTCAATGGGCTATTAAAAGTTTCCACTCCTTTAAATCACCGGGACCCGATGGAAGACAGCTAAAGCCTGTTTAAAGCTGTCGCACATTCCAACGAGATGGACAAACTACAAAATTGTTTTCATCCCTAAAGGAGATAAGGTATCCCACACTAAAGCCAAGGATTTTAGATCAATTAGCCTATCTTCCTTCTTACCTAAGACTATGGAGGAAATAATTGGTGCATATATCATATCATCTCTTAAACCGGAAGTTCTGTCCAAGGCTCAGCATGCCTACACGAAGGGCGAATCTACTTAAACTGCTTTATAATCGATAACAAGCCTTATTAAAAGATCCCTGAACTACAAGGAATACGCTCTCGCTGCCTTCCTGGACATTGGGGAAGCTTTCTATAATGTCAAACCTGAATCCTAATTGACTCAATGGAACAACTGGCAATTAATCCAGTGGTCATCGCCTTAGTTGATAAACTACCAAAAATTTAGGCGCATTGGATTCAGTCTGGGCGTGTCAAATATTTACAAGGTGGTGGTTCGCGGTAATCCACAAGGTGGAGTACTCTTTCCACTACTGTGGAAACTCAACATCAATACTCTTCTGAGGACGATGGAAAAAAGTGCTGCACAACCATCGCATAGCGGATGACGTGGCACTAATAGTCACCGGCAAGGATTCTAAACTTCTCTCTGAGCTTCTGGAATCTGTGCTGAAACTTCTTATAAAACGGTGTCATGTCTGTGGACTGGTTGTAAACCTGAGTAAAACAGAACTGGTGCTATTCCCACGGAGATACAAAATCCGCCAATTTGCCAAACTCGGACTAAATAAAGTCGCACTCACACTCTCTGATAGTGCCAAATACCTTGGGCTACTATTGGACAGTAAACAGAAATGGCATCTGAACACTCAGACTAGGATTAGCAAAGCGGCAACGGTATCATACTGCTGCTAAAGGGTAATCGGCCTCAATTGGGGAATGAGCCCCAAATATGTGAATTAGTTATACAACTTAGTTATAAAGCCCATCTTATTCTATGGATCGACAGTCTGGTGGCCGGCTATAGATAGAGCTTCTCAAAGGCTGAAACTCGAACGCATTATGAGACTGGTGGCAATCATGATAACGGGCACTGTTTACGATCCTTAACTGGTTACCCCCAAACATTGAGGCAAGGAAAATAGCAGCGAACACGGCAATACGTTTAGACGCCACAAAAGCATGGATGCACAGGAACTATAGCCATGCCAAAATTCTGTACCATAACAGAACCTGTGTTCGATTCGGGTTTTATAAAGAACATCCTGATAGGTCCTACTATGATGATAATGATAATGCCCTAAACTTTGGGGAGGATGTCATCCTAATTATCATGGACGGTTCGAAATTAAAGGAAAGGGGAATATTTTCGGAGGAGTTGAATTTGCAACTATCAGACTACCAGATCACTGTAGCATAGTTCAGGCCGAAATAGCGGTCATTAGAAAAGCCAGAGAGAAAATTCAGTATCGTGTATTCATATTCTTACTGATTGTAAAGTGGCTATCAGATCCCTGGAGAACGTGTACAGTGTACACTGCACACCACTTCGAGAAATGTTCGAGAATGCCGATCGTCTCATGAGGAGATAGCGAGACATTCGACGGTTATCCTTACGTGGGTTTCTGGACATGGGGACCAAAGGGCCGATACGTTGGCAAAGGGCCGCCACAACCATTGGGCGAATTTTACGATATCATTGCGATACCTCTTACAAGGGGGAAACAGCTAATTGCGGGGAAACTAAACCTCATTGCTGACGAGAGATGAGTAAGAGAACTCACTTACACGGCGACCAAGTGAGTTTGGCCTACAATGGATATACAGAGGACACGATTTGTGCTGTCCAGAGTTCACCTGAGGAACATCATAGCTGTAAAAACCGGTCACTGGTCGGTTGGTTGAAACTTCACTTCAATGATTTTTATAGAAGCTGCAATGATGAGGAATAAGAGGAGACCACAGAGCATATTTTATGTCACCGCCGAACACTTCTAGACACTTGTTTTGTTTTAATTGTTGCCCAACTATTGGTTTTAATAATTTGTGATTTGTTTTGATTGTTTACCTTGTTGATGGGCCCTTATATCTGCTTGGCCTTTTCCCCGCGTCTCTGGTACACCCATACCCTTTTCTAGAGCTTTGGCTATTTCAATGCGAGCCCTAATAAAACCATATGAAACAATTTCTATCGTATATATCATCAAACTCTGACAAGAGTTTTCGCGGTCTGGCTATGCCACAACGACGCGTCGTGTCTTTGCTGCCCTTGGTGCCAGCCATCCCATCCATCCATATGTGGCACTTTGAGCAGTCAAGTCACCCCTGCAAATTGAAAAGTTGGAAAAGTTAACATGCCTACTTAGGCGTATGTTAGTTCCTCTGCTGGTGTATCATCCTTTGTGGCTTCCTAACCCATACCCTCCTGCCAGCCAGCAACCGGCAATGCCACTCATCCTAAACCCAAAAATACTATGGCCAACCGAGCAACTCGAGTATATGACGACTGCTGGTATCGTGAATGTGTCGTGGGGTGGGGTGCAATGGTGGCAGGGGGAAGGATTCATTATTTCTGTTGTGTTCTCTTTGTTGTTTTTGTTTGAAATTTTATATTCGTGGAAATGTTTGGCTTTACGATTTTATGATTTTTATATCGGTGTTGTTGTAGTTGTTGTTGTTATCCTGTAACACTCAGAAACCAGAGGGGTGCCATTACCGTAAAATCTACGGGTGGTCTACGTTAAAATATGTACAGAGTGCCAGTGCTTACGGTTGTTGCCAGTTTACTGGTTTCGTTATGAGCTCATCTCCATCTGGTGGATCTGTTTGTTTTACACTTTTTCTTTTTATTTATTTACATACTCCTGAAGCTAGATAAAAAAAAACAACAACAAACCAAGAAACTTGGAATACATTTGTTTCCACATTATGTATTTATCATACGCTTTGCCAGGAGGAACATTAAGGATGCCTTAGAAATGGTAGATTAGTTTTCAAACTTATGGAACGTTTGAATTTTTATTTTCTACAAAGGGCTTAGATATTGGATTTGAAGCGACTTTCGGGGGTAATATTAGGAACAGTTTTCAAATTTAACGGTTTGAAGTTTAAAGAGTCTGTACAAAATTGAGGTAAATAGATATGTAGATAACATAACGTTTTACTAAATCTACGTAAGTGCAGAATGATTCGATCTTATTTTCAAAAACTACGTCATACATACCCAATGTGCACAAATGCGGATCCGACTCCATTAAATCACAATTAAAAGCGTTGAAGATGGCAAATGACTAGAGTGTTCAAAACCTAAACCGAAAACCGCCTAACCGGTTTTTAACTCCGAAACCGTACGCCGGTTCCCAGTAGGAAGTATCGTCATACACGACTTTGTCGCTGTCCTCAAGACAAAATGTGAAAAATTGAACTTGTCGTCAAAACACTCGGTTGACGACAAGCTGACACACAATATACTAATATTGTCGTGCATCATACAAACATTTCAATGCATCGGGACAAGAACGACATAAAATTTAAGAGAGGAAAGTATAAGTAAAAAATGTTCAGTTTGTTGGAAACAGCAGTGCGTGACGGTTCATGTACCGCACGTTTTCAGTAGAACTACTTTAATTTGTTATTTTAAATTTTTAAGCACTGGTAGCGACAATTTGAACGACATTGTCGGTCATTAGGTCGTGCATGATCTTTTGGACAACATGTCGCTTAACATATTTAGGCATCAACGACAATTTGACCGACATTGTCGTTCATCAGGTTTTGCATGACAAAGCGGACACTTGTATGAAAATTTCTTCTAAGATTTGTATGGACGGTTCCCTACGTGTCATCAACGATTTACTATGGTCATGCACCTATCCCTGAGGATGTCTTGCAGACACTTCCTACTGGGTTTCTTTAAAAATTCAAAATTTCGAATAGCTGATTTAACCCCTATTGTTGTTGTTAACCGGTTTTCTAAAATTGCATATTCACACAACATTGCCCGGTTTGTTCTAGGCAAATGTTTATGCTTATCTGATATTCTTAGGCTAAATCTAAGGATGCTTTCCTTGAAATTTCCGTATGCGAATCGAAAATTTGTTTGAAAAATGCTGCTAGATGACTGTTTCTTCTCGTTTTGAAATGCGTAGAAAGCCGTCCGTATTCATATGAAAACTTCCAATTCTCGTTATCTCCTAAACTAAACATGCAATCGCAAAAAAGAGCTGATTTGTAATAACCAGGGCAACCGGAAATATAAAAATGCATGTTTGTTTTAGAACGAGATATTACCAAAAGGTTAGAACATGTTTTTGCATATTTTACCCATAAAGTCATATTTTTGAATTTTTGGTTTTAAGAGCATATTTCTGGAATATTTGGCATATATTCACATACATTTTTACACTTACATGTACCTTCACCCTCAATAAAATCATTAAATTTTTCCTCTTATCAGGTTAATCATTAAAAAGCATCTTTTAACTGACAGATGAAAAAGTACACTGCTAAATGCAGACAGACGGACATAGATCAAACGACTTAAATAGTCATGAATCGAGTTTGTTTCAAAGAAACGTAGTGTAACTTAATTTAATAGTAAAAATATTTAGTCAAATTACAACATTAAGTCGCGAAAGAAATAAAAAGCAGTACACAAATTTCAGTCAAGTGAACTGACTGATAGATACCATCACCCAATATCAGATATTGTTTAAGTCTTGAGTTATTGAAATAAATCGATTTAAAATGAAAATTAAATTACTTATGTATTATTTTTTGCCTGGTTGTTGAGCAAACTTATTTGTATAGGGGGTACAATTAGGGGCAGCACAACGTGTCTGATTTTTTTCGTAAATCAACGTTCAATGAACGCTTAAATTGGCAAAATTTGTCTGAATTCGGTGTACATACAAAAATTATATGTATGTAAAAGGGGCAATATCAGTTATATATATGGGTGGTACCAGAAGAGGTATGTCAAATAGTGAGGGTTTCTGAGGTTTTGCTTCCTATCACAAGTTAAATTAACCCACCAATTTTCATTCCCCCCAAGTGTCCGTTTGGACGTTACGGGAGAAATATAACTTTTCCTACAATAGGTCATTTTGTATAGGAGGTACCAGAAGGGGCGTGGCAAAGGTTTCATGTTTTTTAGAGTTAGTCTACTTTTAAATTAACTGACCAAATTCAAATATCAGATTATATATACCATCATCCCTAAGGGTCATGGTATAAATATTTGTGAAGAACTGTGTGGATCTGCACCAACATTGACATCAAAATACGATGTTAAGGGAATATCTGTCGATGCTGAAAGATTATTCTCAAGAAACAAAAACATTTTACGTTGTACAAAAATTGTTTCCTACAACTTATCTCAATATCTTTTAGTTGATTGCAATAACAATCTTTATGAAAAAGCCTTCATACAAAAAACGTTGTGGTAATAAGGAAAAATGTCTAATATTTTTTTATCTTTATGTTTAAGGATTTCAAGAAATCTATTTTTTTTTAATTTTTCTTAAATAATAGTATTACAATAGAAACACACCATAAAATGAAATATTGAGTAAGAATTTTTTTTTTACTTACTCAATATTTGTGCATGGAAATTTACCAAAATTCTAACAGACTGTATTTGAAATAAAATTGTTTTTTTTTTTTAATTTTTAAGCTCTGTTTTTTTGACCCTTAACAAAAATATTTAAAATTTGTATAAAAAAAATTTGTGTGGCTAATTTTTTAGGGCATATTTGATGATTTTAAAATCATATTTTATGATTGTAAGAGCATATTTTACGACGTTTAGGGCATATTTTATGCACATAAAACCAGTGGTTTAATGCACATTTCCGGTTGCCCTGATAATAACCATGCTGTAGACGTAAACTCACTAAGATATTGTTGAAATCTCACTTTGAAATGGCTGGGAAGTCGTCGATATTCATATGAAGAACTTTAAGTGCAGATATCTCCTAAACTAAGTGTTCGACCGCAAGAAGTTTCCTTTTTTAGGACCACCATACAAATTTTAAGAAATAACCAAGATACAGTTGGAATCTCATTTTGAAATAGTTTGGAATCTCACCTTAAAAAAGGGTGCCTTTCCCCCCAATACCAATAAATAGAGTTTAATATGTAACACCGTACAACAGTGGTTTTTACACTTGATGAAGACCATATATACGTGAAACAAGATACCTTATGGAGTAAAACTGCGTTCTCAGTTTATCGCCAGACCGTCAGGATTTTTTTTAAAGGACTTCGAAGTTCCAGAGGATGCATCACTTTCAAAAATTTAAATCAAATATTTCCACGAACCATAGGATAACGATATGGATATCAAATGAAAGGTAAGAATCTCAGCAATACAAAAAAATAACAGACTTTAATGGGTCTGGACCAAAAACTGGTTAACCCGGTTTTTACTAAGTCAGGAGTTAAAAAACCGAATTATTACTGCGGCTGTAATCGCGGGTATGGACAGACAGACAGACATACGGACAGACGGTCACCTTTAAATCGACTCAGATTTCGATGATTATCATTTATATATATATATATATATATATTTTTTTTTTGTGACCGGCCGTGGCATAGTGGTTAGAACAGGCGACTACTATGCGGGAGATCACAGGTTCAACTCCTGGCTCCATTCATCTTAAAAAAAGAAAAATTGTCTTTCATTGTCGGCTCCCCTCGAATGTTGTTGACAGCAACTTCGCAGTATAAGTGTCGACTCAATCGGCATGTCTAGTAAGAGCTTCTCAAACAGTGACGTTCGCATTCGGCGATAAACAAGTAGGTGCCGTAAGTTGTGAATGTAAAAATAGAAAAGCGTGTTAATTCACAACAAAGTATAAAGGGAAATTAAGTAAGCAAGTAAGTATATATTGTCATACCTACCACGCCTCCTTATGGGCGTTACAAATGGAAGAACAGAATTAATTTACCCTTCACACTGTTCATACGCGTGGTGAAGGGTATAAAAAAATTAAAAAGGAAAAAAAAAATAAAAAAAATACAAATTACAAATACATAAAAGCATTTAAAAAATAAAAAAAATCTAATATTTAAAAAAAATATTTTTTCTACATCCCATAAAATTGATTTTTCCACAAACTTCAACTTTGCTTACCCATGAGTAGGCACCTTAAAGGCGTAGAACCCTTTTCAAAGAGTTGTCCCATAGTTTGATCAATTATCTATCATATGCCTTTTAATTTTCATGATTACCTCATCTGGTTCAAAATTTATGATTTTTGCAACGAAAAAACTCAAATGGCTCACTGTGCGACGGTACTCGCCTTTGACGATGATGGGACTAAATATTTTGCGAATTTTTCTTTTCTTTTGAAGTAGAGTAGTGATATATTTCATTCAGGCGCTCATAGAATGCAAATTTAATGTCATCTTCTTTGTCTTCCGTCGGGGAGTGTACCAGCGTGATGTTGTACGGTCATATAGGTCCACATCCAAATTCGTATCTTTCTGCATGGCCGTAATTTCATAATAGTTTTTTTTTATTTAAGGAGAGTGGCTTATTAGTCCTCCGCTCACTAGCAAATGATCGTCCAATAAAGTCCCCAACATTTTTTTACATTATTTACATTTACATACATTTAAACATTTCGTAATTTTACCCATATTTATATTTTAAGACCTTACCACCTTATTAAAACTTTTAAAGCACTTCATTACACGCTTCATGTTCTTTTCATGTAGCAAAAACTTTATATGTTTTTATGATTCTCGTATTAATTTCCAAGCACTTTTAAGTAATTTGTAATATCCGGTCATGTCCCTGGCAACACGGACATAACCACACCCACAATTCCTAGCCACGGCCACTATTACGACCATAATCAATTGGAAATAAAAGCAGATGAAACAGACCATATGCGACCAGAAGGGTCCTGGGCTGGAAAAAAAAGATGAAATAAAAAGTTAGTGGTAACAGGACTCTTGAGGATGGAGACAATGCACAGACCAAGCAGCAGCCAACTAACAACCAACGACTTTCACCTTTTGTCTTTTGTTTTTCCTGCCAGACATGGATGGGGATGTTTGAAAGCCTACGGCCATTTTAGAGCTGATGCAGCTTTGGCTTTGTTTGTTGTTGCGTTATAAGTAGTTGGAGGGCATTAGCAACAAAGCACTGGGGAGGTGTGGTGGGGACATAAAAACATGGGGGGGGCAACCATTTTTGAAATGGTGTAAACAGTCCAACCAACCTACTTTTAATACACAATCCTATGAATGGCTGGCAAAAAGTTGTTATCATTTTTGCTGTTTTTGTTTTAACCATGAGTTAAGGAAGTTGACAGTAGCTGCGGGAAAATCCAGTGGAGAGGGTTGGATAAGGGATGGCAAATGAGAGTGGTACCCAATAATATCAGGTTGTGTTATTGCATTATAATAATGTCATAAAATTTAGAGCTGTTGTCAAATACAAGGATAATATATATATTATATACTATTTAAACATCAAAATGTATGTTAACATAAATGTACCACACTATTAGAGTTCCCTAAAGTGAAAACTTTATAAGAGGCGTTTAATTAATCTGAAATTAAATAGTTTACAATATAAAATAAGTATGTGATAAATCATATTTTAAATTTCATATCAAAACCTATAAAAAAGGGGACATTTTGAACCCGACCCTCTCAGATTTTAATGAAATTTTGCATACAGCTACATTTTACCTACAGAAACACAACCTCATTTTTAGAAATTACATTATTAAAAATATGGTAACAGGTACTTTTAAGCTGCGATTACTATGGAATGACTCAACCGATTGGAAAGATCTTGGTGCCATTAGAAAGGTATATAAGTCAGGAAGTATTCATTTCCATCCTTCAAATGTTCTTATTTCCTAAACTAAGCATCCAATCATAAAAGCGATTTGTGATTTATGACAACTATGCAATCACTAAGACATAGTTTAAATCCCAAATCGCAATGGCTAGGAAGCCATCAATATTTATATGCACAATTTTAAGTGCTGTTATCTTCTAAACTAATCACCATATAATAGAAATCACCAAGATACCGTTTGGATCTCATTTTGAAAAAGATTGTGATCTAATCTTGAAATGGGTGGGAAGTCATCGACATTCATATGCATATGGTTAAGTGCCTGTATATCCTATACAAAGCGTCCTATTGTAAAACGAAGTTGTAAAGAAATTGATACATTTATTCTAAACCATACTTAGTGCAAAATTTAAGTTTTAAAGAAATCTTAAATTTTACACTTTTAGGTTATAATTTCATAATAACTTGTGGGTATATGGACTGATCCTCCTGAGATTCAAAAGGATATAAATTGAACTAATGGAAAAAATTATAAGTTGACTTAGAATACTTTAGAATTAAGGTATCGATATTCATATACTTTTATATTTAATTTCATATTTGCCCAGTAGGAAGTGTCTGACACCATAGTAAATTGCATGACCATAGTAAATTGTCGATGACACGTAGGGGACCGACCATACAAATCGTTGACGAAATTTTTATACAAGTGTCCGCTTTGTCATGCACGACCTGATAAGCGACAATGTTTGTCAAATTGTAGTTGATGACTAAATAAGCGACATGTCGCCCACAAAATCATGCATGAACTAATGACTGACAGTGTCGGTCAAATTGTTGATATCAGTACTTAACAATTTTAAATAACATGTCAAAACGTGCGATACATGAAACGTGCGATACATGAACCGTCACGCACTGCTGTTTCCAACCAACTGAATATTTTTTACTTCTACTTTCCTCTCTTCAATTTTATATCGTTATTGTTCCGTTACAGCGTATTTTTTTTTGTTTAATGCACGACAACATTAGCATTTTGTCGGTCAGCTTGTCGACAACCGAGTGTTTTGACGACAAGTTAAATTTTTCAGATTTTGTTTCGTGGACAGTGTTGTCGGCAAAGTCGTGTATGACGATACATCCTACTGGGTGGTTTAGTTTAACAATATCCAATATCCGTGGCGGCACACAGTGATGCCTCAGCCGAAAAACTAAAATTTTTCGAACATCTAATTCGTATGGGTCAGATGAATTAAGAAGTATTTGAAAAATGAGATTTTATGAATTTTTTTTTAAATTAATTTTGTTATGCAAAAAACCGGAAACGGAAGTCGGAAGAAATGTTTTCAGCTGTAATGAGTAAAAAAAATGTCTGAATTGACCGATGAAATTTCTGTAAAATAATTCGAACTAATTCTTAAGGGGCTTAGTACTGATATGTAATACATTCTTGAAAGAAAAAATTAAAAAATTAGAAATCAAGTTTTTAAAAAAATATAAGTATTAGAAACATATGGTATCAAAATGCCGGCCATCATACATTTGATGGACAAAAACTTTGTGTTTGGCACGATCGCGTTAGGTCGATTAATAATATTAATAGATTTCTAAAGTGGGCGGTACCAGATGTGTATGGGTGATACCAGATAGGGCATGGCTAGACTTCCTGTTTTTTTCTCAAAAACTGTATCCTATTATAGCTTTACTAATTATAGAATTTTGGTACGATCGCGTCGGATTTATTGATATTATTACTATATCTCTAAAGTGGGCGAAAAGGTACATTTGTTTGGGAGGTACCATAAGGGGCGTCGGTAGACTTCCGATTTTTTCGTCAAAACTTTATCCTGTTATAACTTAAAAAAATACAATATTTGAGCTCGATCGCATCGAGTTTATTGATATTATTACTCCATTCCTAAAGTGGGCGGAGTGGTACATTTGTATGTGAGGTGCCAGAACGGGCGAGTCTAGACTTCCAGATTTTGTATCCAAAACTTTATCATGCTTGAATTTTACTAAATACATAATTTGGGCACGATCGCGTTAGGTCCATTAAAAATATTAATCAATTTCTAAAGTGGGCGGTACCAGATGTGTATGGCAGGTACCTGATAGGGCGTGGCTAGACTTCCAGTTTTTTTTGCTTAAAAACTGTATCTTGCTTTAGATTTACTAGAGAAAGAATTTGGGTACGATCGCGTTGGATTTATTGATATTATTACTACATCTTTAGAGTGGGCGGAAAGGTACATTTGTATGGGAGGTACCGGAAGGGGCGTGGCTAGACTTCCAATTGCTTTGGCGAAACTTTCTCCTGTTATAGCTTTACTAAGTATAGAATTTGAGTACGATCTCGTTGGGTTCATTGATATTATTACTCTATTTCTAAAGTGGGCGGAATGATGTATTTGTATGGGAGGTACCAGAAGGGGCGGGCCATGTAGCCCATTTGCAATACCGTAAGTAGTTTTAGGGATATATTAACTCGTGCAAAATTTGAAAACATTTGGTTGCGTCTTTCGAATGTTATCGTGCGAACCAGCCGGACAGCCAGACAGACAGACAGACGGACATGGCTCAAACGACTTCAAAAGTCTTTAGTGACTCCTTCTATGTGTTACACTTTTAAGTCGTATCAAATGATATATACCCTCATCCCTAAGGGTGATCGTATAAAAAGCTAGTTATGGGAGTAGTATGAGTAATGGTTGAGTAGTTTTTTGACGAGAGTGTCTTGCTGAGATGGCAAACACTTTGGGATGAGAGTGATAACGGACGTACTACTTACAGGTATGCCCTACTGCCCTATAGGTATGTTGGGTAGAACACTGACTTTGGTTACAACTTTTGTCTTGGTTTTGTGATAACAGGGCATGATCGATCCGATCCGATCGCGCTTTGTGCACCTTATGAAGGTTATTTTTGCTTAGGGAGTGTTTGCGCGACGTAGGTCTCTTTCAAGATAATTGTATAAAGGGGTCTACCAACCTAGACTATCCAGATCTTTTCAGTGTATGCGGGGTTACAAGGTTATTGGATCGGACCACAATTTTGTTCTGCCTAATACGGTTGCCACAGTCCGATGCCTTTTTCTGGTACCGTGGGTGACATGGAATACACACGGTGCGAGGTCTCCAGTACGTGCCCTTGTTCATCTGTGTCTTATTGATCTCACGGGGGTTCAGACGGTACTAGTCGTATAAATACATGGTTGTCGTCAAGCGGAAAAGCTGAGGGTACTATATCCTTGCAATGTAGTATCGATCGTTTTACCTGCTTGGGGTACTGATGTGAAAGCATTTGTACTTGCGGGCATGTAACATTTTCAGTCTGAACACTTGTTGCGAAAGGTAACCAATCAAACCAAGTATGGTTCATTAAATCACAAATTGGTAGCAGCTTCTCTACGAAACTCCCGAAGGTTGTAGGCCTTTTTGTGAGAGTATTACGCGGGCTAAGGTTGAGGCCGAAATTGCTGGTAGAGAGCTAGTAGAGTCGTTGGCTCAAATGTGGAGTTACATTGCCACAGACCCATAGAGTAACAAAAGTGGTAAAGGGGGTGGTCCCATACTGTCACACCCAATTTGGATGTAAGAAAGAGCCGACATTTGGACTCTGGTGGTCTTAGCCCCGTCATAACAGGTTCTACAGAAGTCGTTTGCTGCATACGACAAGAATGAACTCCCAAGTTGCTAGAAGCACACCAAATCATTTCAATTCCACTGGAACTTGTAAGGTTGTCCATAGTTTAGTTTAGTTTATTTATTGGGCAATCTGCACAACAAGACTTACAGTCTTATAATTATAGTGCAGGGATGTCTGAATCATAATATTACAACATATTTCCTTATATATTAACTTATTTCTAAAGTTTTGTATTTTAAATAATAATAA
Organism: Muscina levida; assembly: GCA_964034835.1. Taxonomy (NCBI): domain Eukaryota; kingdom Metazoa; phylum Arthropoda; class Insecta; order Diptera; family Muscidae; genus Muscina; species Muscina levida. Next base: position 47,051,091 of record OZ035881.1, on the reverse strand, counting down.
TAAATAAATAAATATAAATAATTAACAATGATTAATTTTCCGCAAATATAATAAAAATTAACAGAACGACATTGAACATTAAATAATAAAAGCATAATCTGTTTAAAAAAGTCATTTAACATCAAACAAATAACGATTAAATTTTATAACATATTGAATTAAACATTAAACATTAAACAATGAAAATATAGTCTGGTTAAAAAACATTTAACATCTAACAAGTAACGTGTAAATTACATAACATATTTAACATATTATATTTTTATTTTTATCGCATGATTCATAATTGTCTAAGAACAAAAAAAGTTTTTATTTTATTTCATTGATTAAAAAATTCTATAATCAAACGCTCAAACTGTGTAGTGTTATGTATTTGCCTTAAGTTAATTGGTAATGCATTCCACAATCGTATTGCGTTTATAAAAAACTGACGTTCAGATTCCGAGTATCTGTATTGAAATTGCACTAAAATTCTACTTCTTCTAGAAATGCCAAAACGTAATCGATCATATAAGTAGGACGGTTCACAATAAGTTATTAAATTATGAAGAAATACAAGACATCTTATTTTCATGAAATCGTCAAATTGTACATTAAGTATTTTAGAGCGGAATGGCGTTATGTGGTCAAATTTTCTTAAACAATAAACATATCTTGTAATAGCATTAAAGGTAGAATTTAATTTTCTACGACTTTGTGAATCACAACTCGAAAAAATTTCGCAGCCGTACGTTAGAGTAGGAATAAGGTATGATTTAGCCAGTAGCATTCGAATATTAAAAGGTGTAAAATGCTGTGTAATCCATAATGTTCTTAGCTTTGCAAAAGTTCTTCCACAGGCAGATATAATGTGGTCATTCCAAGTCAATTTACTGTTAAAAATTATGCCTAAATTTTTTGCATTAGCGACAACTTCGATTCGATCACCATTAATAGCGATATCGGGATAAGATCCTAATACCACTTCATTGCCTCTTTTTATAATTAAACATTTAGATTTGTTTGGATTTATACACAGTCCGTTTTTCATTGCCCAACTGGAAATCGAATTTAAATCCTCATTTAAAATGGAAACACATCTTTCAAAATTTGCACGCTCTCCACTTAAATACAACTGGACGTCGTCAGCATACATTCTAACCTTTGCCCTATGCAATATTGAAGGTATGTCGTTAGAATATATAGAGAAAAGAATCGGTCCTAAAATAGAACCTTGAGGTACACCTCTTCTTACCCAACGCGATTCTGATCGATTACAATTGACTTCAACATATTGCGATCTATTTTCGAGGTAAGACCGCATAAGATTCAATGATGGGCAAGAGAATTTCATCATTTTCTCCAGTTTCTGCATAAGTATCGTATGGTCAACGGTGTCAAAAGCTTTGGAGTGATCCAATAATACTAGCAAGGTAACATTACCCGCATCTACCTCCTTTCTTATATCATCTATCACGTCAATTAGGGCAGTTTTGCAGCTGTGTTTCGATCTGAAACCGGACTGCTTATTTGTCAAAAGGTTATAAGATGACAAAAATGTATTTATTTGGGTTTTAATAATCCGTTCGAAAACTTTGGAAAGATATGGAAGGATAGCGATAGGGCGGTATTCAGTGTGGTTCTTGGGTAAAGGTATAATTTTAGCTTGCTTCCATCTGAGGGGAAAATAGCTAGATGTAATAATCTTATTTATAATAAAAGTAATGTAAGGAAGAAGCTGTGGAAGTAAAATTTTAAAAAATCTAGGGTGAATATTATCAACTCCAACTGCATTGGAAGATATTGATAAGGAACTTAATAACACATCATTTTGAGTAACGCACTGAAATGAAAAATCAATACCCTGCAGAGCGTTATCATAATAATTGGCATAATATGTGTGGTCAGCATTATACATGCTTATATTAACAAATTTATCATTTAGCTCATTAGGATCAATATTCATATTGTTCGGCGAACTATGTTCCTTGCCAATACCCATTTCACGAATTACTTTCCATGTACGTTGAGTATCCAACGCCCTGTTAAATTTTCGAGCAAAGAAAATGCGCTTTGCCTCCTTAATCTTTCGATTAACAAGTTTTCTTGCTACACGGTAGTTCTCAAGTAATTGATTTGTTTTAAACCGTTTCCAACGCGAATACGCCGTGTCCCTCTTTTCTATCAAAACTTTAATATCTGTTGTGAACCAATCTTTTTTTTACTACTAATTATTTTGGTTTTCTCAGGTACAGCCATATCAAACAAATATTTTATATTATTTTCCAAAAAACTTAATTGATCATCTATTGACATAAGGTAATATGTAATATTCCAATCTATCTTGTAAAATTCATCCCATAGTACATTGTAATTAATATTTCCAAAATCTCGGAAAGTTATTGTTTCAGTGAATGCATGTAAAGAAAAATCACAAACCATGTAAATAAGATCGTGTTTTGAGAAACAAGGTGCAGATATTTGGCTATAAAAAGTATGTGGACATTCACGAGACACAAAAAATTGATCTAATAAAGAGGAGCTATTTGAAGTAAAGTGAGTTGGTATTTGTGTATTCACTGGATTCAATCCGATTGATAACATATTGTCCGCAAGAGTTAAATCTTGTAAAAGGTTCGAGTTAAAATCACCGGCCAGAATTATTTTTTCGAAATTTAAAGAAATTTGCTCAATGATTGTGATGAGAGGAGTTATATCAGTATTTCTGTTGGGACGATAAATACTCCCGAATAGAAGCTTATCACAATTATTTGCAATTTCAAGAAATATATATTCAATCATATCATTATTGTTTGATTTACATCTTACTTTACATGAAATTCCATTTCTAATGTATACAGCAACGCCACCACCTTGATTTCTCGTTCTATCCGCTCTAAAAACATTGTATCCTTGAAGTGTAATTAAATTATTGTTAATTGAAGGCTTAAGCCAAGTTTCAGATATAGATATTATGTCGATATTTGAATTTTCGAAAATGTACTGCAATTCGTCAACTTTATTTCTTAAGCTTTGGGCATTAATTTGGCATATTTTTAAGCCCTTTTTCTGTTTTGTCAAAACATTTATCATATTATACGTGGAATGCATGCCGCTATTTACGCTACTTATTTGGGACATAAGTATTAAAAAACTCAAGAACACAACACAGTTTAAGCCTAAAGTTTATGATTTGAACTGATTTAAGAAAATATCTAAATAATGAAATTTTTATAAGAAAAATATTAAAAAGAAATAGTACCAATGAACATAATAATGATGAAACTAATACAATTTTAAATAATAATTTTAATAGTAGCAGTGATAGACCTGTTCGACACGACATTAAATACAAGAAAATAATAAATAATAAAAAATAATATAAATTAGTATTTATAGGATCCATCTCCATCAGAATTTGATTGAGAAAAAAGTTGATTTAGTTCATTAATGTCCATAATGCACCTAGGGTTGTCAGTTGCCGATAGTTTGACATGAACAAAGCCTCGAACGGTAAATGCAGCTTGAAGTCGATTCTGCTTTTTTATTTTCACGGCCGCCTGAAGTATCTTATAGTTGGATTGTGTAAGATTTTCATTGACATAAAATTTTGATTCAGATGCGATACCAATATTGTTTAATCGGAAGCAAAAATTTTTATTACGCTTACGATATTCAGAAAAAGATTTCAAAAAGAAGTTTTTATCGTAGGTAGACATCAATTTTACTATAATTACGGCATCAGGTGAATTTTCTTTATGTTTGTTGTTAGAATTTTTTAGTCTATATATTGCAGACACAGCAGGAGTTGGCGTATTTATGACATTACAAATGTTTGCGAAGATTTCGAATAAGTTTTCACCCTCACTAAATGGCACATTATTCACCCTTAGTTCTGAAGCCACAAGTGAGTTTTCGTGAATTTTTATTTCATTTTTCAGAAGCTTTATTTCTGATTGCATTGCTACAAAATCATCCGCAACTGTTTCGATACGTTTCACTCTTTCGTCTAACTCTTTAAAATCACTGGTTAAACGTTCCATTCTCTTATCAAACTCTGCTAAGAGACGCTCTTCAGTTTCTCTTAACAGGCTCTTCATATACTCGTTTTGCTTCTCAAATTTCTTGTCTATTATTTGTATAAGTTTGAACGAAGAGTCAATGCTAGCGCGTCTAGGTGTATTAGCCACTTGACTATCGTTCACATTATCGGTGAGAGCACACGAAAAACTTTCTCTCGATCTTTTGGGAGCCGACATAATTGTATTAAGTACGCTCATATCGCAGAGAAATAGTCACTGATTGTTATGTGTGTTTTTGGTTTTTTGTGTTTAACTATTGTTGTTTTTAATTGGTGTTGTTGCGTTTTGTATCTCACTGCAGTGATGAGTAATTTTGTTACTGTTTATATGATTCTCTTTTTTTGTATAGTTATATTTTGTTTTCTTCTCAATTTCTTCTGGTGAGTTGTGTGTTGTTTCGATAATTGGACTTTGAACTGTACTGTGACGTATTTAAAACACTGATTTTTGTTTGCTTTGGAAGTAACAATATGAAGTAAGAATATGCACTCCGTGTTTGATGAATGTTTATGTTAAATCGTTCGAAAGTATTTTATATTTTATATAGCAAAGTAAACTTTGTTATTAAAAAATTATATACGGAAATAGCAAAAAATTAAATAAAGCGCAGCTCTTAAAACACGTCCACTCTCTTTGAAAGTTAAAAGTCATACAATGACTCTCAAGTTCAGCCGCTTTGTAGTTCCATGAAATATCCATGTGACCTGAGACCGATAATACTTGCATATATATATTTATACCATCACCCGTAGGGATGAATGTATATATCATTTGATACGACCCAAAAGTGTAACACATAGAAGGAGTCACTTTAGACCCTAGGTTTCTTTGAACCAAATTCGATTCATGACTTTTTAAGTCGTTTGAGCCATGTCCGTCTGTCTGTCTGTCTGTCTGTCTGTCTGTCTGTCTGTCTGTCTGTCTGTCGGGTGGCTGTCCGGCTGGTTCGCACGATAACTTTCGAAAGACGCAACCAAATGTTTTGAAATTTTGCACGAGTTATTATTTTCTCAAAACTACTTACGGTATTGCAAATGGGCTACATGGCCCCGCCCCTTCTGGTACCTCCCATACAAATACATCATTCCGCCCACTTTAGAAATCGAGTAATAATATCAATACACCCTAGGGGATCGTCCCCAAATTCTGTATTTAGTAAAGCTATAACAGGATAAAGTTTTGGAAAAAATTTTGAAAGCCTAGCCACGCCCCTTCTGGTACCTCCCATACAAATCTACCTTTCCGCCCACTATAGAGATGGAGAAATAATATCAATAAATTAAACGTGATCGTACCCAAATTCTATTTTGAGTAAAGCTATAACAAGATAAAGTTTTAGAGAAAAAAATTGGAAGTCTATTCACGCCCCATCTGGTACCTCCCATACACATCTGGTACCGCCCACTTTAGAAATCGATTAATATTATTAAAAGACCTAACGCGATCGTGCCCAAATTCTGTATTTGGTAAAGTTTAAGCAGGATAAAGTTTTGGAGAAAAAATCTGGAAGTCTAGACACGCCCCTTCTGGTACCTCCCATACAAATGTACCACTCCACCCACTTTAGAAATAGGGTAATAATATCAATACACTCGACACGATCGTGCCCAAATTCTGTATTTTGTTATATTATAACAGGACAAAGTTTTGGAGAAAAAATTGGAAGTCTAGACACGCCCCTTATGGTACCTCCCATACAAATGTACCTTTCCGCCCACTTTTGGGATGTAGTAATAATATCAGTACACCCAACGCAATCGTGCGCAAATTCTGTATTTAGTAAATCTATAACAGGATAAAGTTATGGAGAATAAATCTGGAGCCTAAACACACCCCTTCACGTACCTCCCATATAAATGTACCACTCCGCCCAATTTCGAAATCGAGTAATAATATCAATAAAATAGAAAATTATTTGTTTTACTGAGGGTAAGGGTAAATGTAAGTCGGGTTGCCCGACTGAAACTTTTTAACTGGTTTTAATTACAAATCGATTATTTTCAATAACTCAAGACTTAAACAATATATTATATTGGGTGATGGTATTTATCAGTCAGTTTAACTGACTGAAATTTCTGTACTGGTTTTTGACATCGATTACTGCTGATCAAATATATTCCAGCCACCAAGTAGTTCCTTTCCAACATTTTTCTAAGTTCTGATGTGTCGGTAAAATTTTTTTTACAAAATCTGTATTAAACGTTAAAAGTTTTGTGTTTCACTTTCCAATTGTAATAAATAATCATTCTGCAACCAGTATTTTAGTACTATTTTTGGTACTGATGTAACTTTTGGCAATAAATTCATAACAAAACATGTATTAACTGTTAAAATTTCATATTTTCCTTTTCAACATTTAAACAAACTTTTTCTCCAGCTAGTATTTTAGTACTGTTTTTGGTACTGGTAGAACAAAGCTAACACATTTGCCTCCTTTGGCAAAAGTGTCATAATGGTCGCTACATTTATGGATTTCACTTTATGCTGTAAGCGTCGAGCTCAGGTGGGTAAGCGGGTTAATATTTCATGAAGAGCAACATTTTTAATTACAAAACACTAAAGTGGCAAAAATGTGCACTTTATGCTTTTAAGGAGCCTTTTTTGCCTTCCACGGCTTTCTTTGTGACTTGGTTAAACGTTTTCTTGTCATTGTCATTACATTTCCTCCACCTTGGTCTGGCTGTGTGTGCCGTCGTCGTCGTCGTCATCGTCATTTGTTGTTATTGTCCCCTATTAACTTAAATACTGTCGTTACATTAATGAAGGAACATAACATGCAACCTTTTGGTGATGCCTCCAAAGTTGCCCCAATGTTTGTACCTTTGCATTGTGGTGCTGTTGTTGTTGTTGTTGTCGTTGGTAATAACCTGGTCTGGTCCTTGTATGTGTCATCGTCGCTATCCCAGTCGCTGTCGTTGGCCACCACCCCACTTAGAACAAGGTTAAAACAATGAATTAAACGGATAAAAAGCCAAGTATTGTCATAAACATTACACTAAGAACCATCATCTGCTTCAGCTCCCCTCTCATTTCCACTCTCTCTCTGTTTGGGCCGTTGTAACAACACCATGAAGACCCTGTACATATTGTTTGGCAGAGTACAGGTTAACTTAGTTACTAACTAAGTTGGCAAAGTGAGGGCGTTCATAAACTCTAATATGTTATAGCTGTTAACACGGCCTAATTGTTAAGTGTAGTAGTGCTTGGTGTTGTGAGTGCTTGGCTTCCTGACTCCGTGAGTCGCTTCATGTTTCGGTATTGAATTTCATTAATTGTTGGCACGCGCTTCTTGTCTACCACCTAGAGCCATATCTGACGGAAAGCAACCAGCATTTACGTTAAGTAACTAGAAACTAACGAACGGCAAGTTACAGTACGGTTTTCCAATTGGTTAGGGCACAAGTTGATTGGTTAAGTTAAATATTTTAACCATATTTTGTTATTGACACCTTCTTTAGAGCAAATCAAGTGTAAAGGATGTCAACGGTTTCAGTTTTCATAATTACACACACGGACACACTCAGAAAAAGGTATTCGTAAAATATTGGTAGAGCGGAAAAGCATTCAAATAGGTAGATATAACAAATTTAAATAGCGAAAAATATTAGCGTTAATAGCGAAATAATGTAAGCCAGACATATTGACACCAGCCTTTCTCATCACCTTCTTCATTACTATATTAAATAGTATGCATGAACAAACTATCACCCTGGCTGAGACCTCTTTCCGTATTGTAAGATTCAGAGAGATCTTTACCAATTTTTACCGAGTATTTGTTGTTCTCTTAGATACATCTGCAAAGGCGTATTAATTTTGCAGAAATACCAAATTCAGACATGGCTTCATACTGTCTGTTCCTTAACGGAGAGTCAATGGCAGCTTTGTAGTCAACAAAGTTGTGGTAAGTGACGACCTGCTTTCATGAGTCGTAGATTTACCAGGTCTAAAATCACATTTATAAGGTCCAATTAGTTTTTCTACAATTGGCTTTAAACTTTTACACAATTAGCTCGAAAACACCTTTTACGCAATTGGTAATAGGCTTATTCCACGGTAGTTCTTACACTCACTACGACCTCCTTTCTTGTATATGGGACATAACAGACTGAGACTCCAATCCCCGGGCATTCTCTCCTCTGTCCTAAACAATTAAGTTGGAAGACCATCGGCTCTAGGCGCTTTGTTATTTTAAGGCGAGATATTGTTGGGGCGGAATCCTCTGGAGGGGACCGGCCGCGGCATAGTGGTTAGAACACGCGACTACCATGCGGGAGATCGCAGGTTCAAACCTGGCTCCAATCATCTTAAAAAAAAAAAGAAAAAAAAGAAATAAAATTTTCTTTCATTGTCGGCTCCCCTCGAATGTTGTTGAAAGCAACTTCGCAGTATTAAGCGTCGATTCAATCGTCATGTCTAGTAAGAGCTTCTCAAACAGTGACGTTCGCATTCGTCGATAAACAAATTGGTGCCGTTAGTTGTGAATCTAAAAATAGAAAGCGTTTTAATTCACAACAACGCGAGAAGCTATCCCATACCTCATTCATGGGGTGCAAAGGGAAATTAAGTTAAGTAAGTTAAGGAATCCTCTGGAGTGATGTCCGTATCAAGAATATTTGTTAAATGTTCAGTACGTTATCCGGTTCCATCACTAGCTGACCATCGCTTTCCTTTCAAGAGGGCTGTTCTGTTCCACACTTTCTCGCCCTTACTCTCTGGTAGAATTGTTGCACTTTTCCCCCACTTTGGATCAACTCTGTACATCCATCCTGTCGCTTTTCAGCTCCTTTTTCCGCGAGAGACAACTTGTCTCTCTCTTCTCCCTCTTCTCCCTGTGGCGTTCTCGAACATCTCGCGTTGATATAGGCTGTAGATTCGCTCTGCATACAGCATCCATCTCTTTCGTGGCATTTCAACATTCATCATCGTACAAGGCATCGTTTGGGACGGCTTTGAGTACCCAGGTACGCTCCTTGCAGTCCGATTTATGAAGTCTATTATATATTGCCACTGCAAGGTAGTATTTGCAGGGGTTGCAGCATACCGTAGCAGTTGAGTTAGCTGGTTGAAGTAGGCGTCTGCTACCTCTGTGGTCTGCTGTTTACCGGTGTCCAGACTTCGTTGGTCCTGGTTTCGTACGTTTTTTATGCCATGCTTAGCCTTGTGCGTACCTTAACGGAGTCAATGTTCGCATCACTAACCACTCGTATGTCCAGAATACTATCTATTTGATTTCTCGTCAATTGATCTTAAGATAACTATGTTGCCTTATAAATATTTTTATTGTTTGACGTTTCGGTTTGTAGACTGAATTTTCCGATATAAGGTTGAAATGCGGTCTCCCTACCTATTTTAGCATTAAAATCGCCTAGTACAATATTGATGTCATGGCTCGGGCTACGGTCATATACATTTTCTAGGCTCTCGTAGAACTCATATTTGTCCTCATTGTTTTTTCTCTTCTGCCGGAGTCTGGACACATGTAAGTGTTATATGGAAAAATTTTGACTTGACTCTTATGGTGGCTATTCGTTCACATAGCGGGTTGAACCGTGAGACTAAGTCTTGTCAACCACAAATCCACATTCAAACTCGTGCTTTTTCGCATGGCCCATTTAGTAGATGTCGTACATCTTCATGTGCCAGCAACTGTGTCCCGTACACCGGCTTTTCTGTAAAGCGGTTATGTCAGCCCTGTATTTTTCGCCAATTGGTTGGGGGTACCTGCTATACTCGTATACAGCTTTCTAACGCATTAAAGGAGACGAGTTAGACTCCAAGTATTTTAAGACTAAATTCCTTTCGGTACTTTTCACTATGCCACGGCCGATCCCATACGAATGACCTAATTCACCCTCATAGTCTTACATACATATCTTTTTTGTAAGTACACCGAATTCAGTCAAATTTTTCGTAACTTGTATAGGAATGAATATGGACTATATCGGTTCATTCCTTCTTGTACCTCCCATACAAAATTATCATTTTTGGAAAATTTATATTTCCCCCATAACTTTTAAACCGGCACCTGGGGCGTAATCAAAATAAATAACCGTTTTTGCCCCTTTACTAACATATCATTTTTGTATGTACACTGACTTCAGACAAATTTAGCCAAGATAAGCGTTCATTGAACGTTGATTTATAAAAAAAAAAATCTGACATTGTGCTTCCCCTAATTGTACCTCCTATACAAATAAGTCACATTTTTTACGGTTCGGCTCGAAAAACAGCAAAAAATAATACATACGTAGTTTGTTCGGTTCAAGATCCATCCAATCCAATAGAATCTGTTTTACAAGAGTTGTGTGAAATGGATTATGTTGACAAGACCATACGTCAACATAATACACACAAGCTCTTGTCTATGCTTTGCCCATCGGACAAAATTGCATAAAGTCACAACAGCAAAAACATACACGGGTGGTACACTTGGTTGGCAATTGTTGCTGAATACAACTTTGAGTAATTTTATTTTAATTAAAAATCTATAAATTTAAATAAATCAAGACTTAAACAATATCTTATATTGGGTGATGGTATTTATCAGTCAGTTTACCTGACTGATATTTCTATACTAGTTATTATTTCTTTACATTGAAAACGTTCAAACGACGGTGGCGGGTTGCAAGCCCAGCTCACCACGTCGCGGTTTTCTCCTCCTGCCATGATTTTATTACAGCCGCCCATTCTGGGTCGGACGCTGATCAGAGTACTGCTCATTCTGAGCCAACGTGCCTGAATTTTTAGTTTCGCCTCTCACAGTAAGCCGTGCTTTGACGGTTGTCAAAAGCAATGTTTCCACGTGGAGGTACTTCGTCTGCAGTGTACCACGAATACGGAGCTCTGTCAGTAGGCTTAAAGTTTAACTGGCACGGATCACCCTGGAATTGCCAAGTTAAACTGATCAGAAGCTTTACCTTGCATTACACTCCTGACGCCCATATAAATTGTTTTATTTTATTACTATTTAACTTGTATGTGGATGTTATACAAATTTTGTCGTTTGTGGGATCGTTGACGAACTCTAAGAAGATATGTTCGTTAATTTAAATATCAATGTCAACATGAGCGACATTGTCGCTAAACAAATTTCCCTATACGATACTTACTAACTTCAAATCGATATTAAATTATTATGGCATGAAACTTGACAAAACGAGTGATGTAGAACTTCTTATTTTTGGGCTACATTCACGTGCAGTTCTCAGAATTGAGTCCCAAAATCATATGTTGTACTGTGTTATTAATAACTAGATAAATAAAACCATTTAATGTTATCTATCTCTTTATAAAACGTTATTTTCTAAGCTATATTTGAAAATGTCCTTAAATTCTACACATACACACTTACTAATTTCCAGTAACGAAACCACCTCACTACAACTTTTCGTTTTTTGTCGAGTGTTTTATTTTAAGTAATACGCTAAGAACTTTACACACTACTTGTACTTATTCCCAAAGTGTTTTCCTGTTCGACAACAAAGAACGTCTTACCACTTCGTCCAAACGGCTGAGTGCGATGACTAAGTTTGTCTTAAAGTTTTTGTTTTCATTTCGTAAATCATGTGATATTTAATCCACTTAAGGTGGCGCATTGTACTGGCATCGTAAATACCAGAGTCTGACGTACATACATGGATGGGGGGTTAGAGTTTCGAAGCTAAGTGAACCCTTTGGTACGTTCATAAGTAATAGTCGTTTTTATGAAAGTGAAACATAAATAAGGAATTTACAAGAGATTAAGGTGGGAACACTTTTTAAACTACAACCATGCATTTGACGAGTGTTTAAGTTCGTTAAGGAAAGCCTCATTACTTAAATGTTGAGTACTTAAGTGTCCAATAGATCAGTCCGTCAGTCTTCCAGGTGATGACACAAAGCAGACAAGACAATTCTAATGAAGTCTATTTCAAGACATAATAGACGGGACATTTAAGAACTTATTGTAATAGTTGTCTAGGCAAATGACTTTCAATCGGTACAAAGTTGTTTTTTGTTGAATCGGATGTTATTTAAAAATGCAAACGTAAAAACAATTAAATTGCATATCTATATACATATGTACTAAATGGGCATTTAAATATAACGCAGTACAACACATGATTTTGGGACTCAATTCTGAGAACTGCACGTAAAAGTAGCCCCAAAAAGAAGAATTTTTGAATCATTCGTTTTGTCAAGTTACATGCCATAATAATTTAATATCGATTTGAAGTTAGTAAGTATTGTATATGGGAATTTGTCACGTTTAAGGCTTTTTTGTTTGACATAACATAAATACTATGTGGTGACGTATGATTATCACAAGTAATATTCCACGTTAATCATACGCCACGGAGTAAACAGTTTTATTATAACTGCTACAAAATAAACCCAGTTCAAAATCATTTGATTAATGGAAAAGTGAAACTGTTGCTTATGTAGGAAAACGTTATATAAACAGATTAAAGGAATTGTAAATCTTAATTTTTTTCAATTTGTTTCAGCTAAATCGGACTAGTGGTTCTGGAGTTATGTCAAAAAAAAAGAGCCTAAAACGTGACAAATTCCCCTATACGATACTTACTAACTTCAAATCGATATAAAATTATTATGGCATGTAACTTGACAAAACGAATGATACAAAACTTCTTCTTTTAGGGGCTATTTTCACGTGCAGTTCTCAGAATTGAGTCCCAAATCAATGAGCTGAAAAATGTTGTACTGTGTAATGCAGCTTAATATTTATTAATTTTTTATAAAATATTTCAATAAGAATATTACCATAAGAAATAAGAGAGTCGGTGATTCCAAAAAAATACTGTAGGCCACATACAAATACGTTACTAAACTTTTGTTCGGCTTAAAAAAATATTATAGCATTACATTCGAATACTCTTTAAAACGTCGTGTATTAATTTACTTATGTACTTACATAGCCGGCACTTCTCTGCAATGGTATATTGTGATTGCATGCGCTTCTTCTCCAGTTCATCACACCAAGTTCAACAAGGTTATCCCTAGCCTGGAGTTTTAGTCGCCCTCTTCTGTGCCGTCCATCCAGTTCGCTATCGAAGACTTTTCGAGCATTTTAATCCATGTGTACAACATGACCTAGCCAACGCATCCGCGGTACCATCATGCGTTTCACCCTGTCAATGTCGGAAAACAGCACGTAGAACTAATGATTCATATGACGTCGATACTACTACGTTATCGATGACGGGTCCATACATCTATTTGCAAGCAGGATTCCTTATCGGATTTCAAAGCTGACGTTATTTATATTATTAGATAAAACCATCAACCACTTCGATATTTTTCATCCGCAATATCGCTCTTCTCACTTAGGTTTTGCTTGGTGGAGAGCAGTATAAGTCGTCGACTACAATTGACGCGTAACCTTCAAGTGCGCTGCCTTCCGGAACCAGCAACTGGTAGAAGTGCTCTCTGTACATGCAGTACATACACTCTGTGTCCTTACAGGAAGAGATCCCAGTACAGTAAACTATAACTATTGCGACTTTCTCCTTGTGCCGTTCCCAGATAGCCCGGGTTACAATTTGGCTGTAGCATTGCACTATAAGCAGCATCCTGTTCCTCAGATGCTATGCAATATTCTTCAATGTACCACGATTTGTCTGAGCGCCGTTTTTCATAATCAAGCAAGGTTGTTGTCATGGAATGCCGCTGTGTATCGAGAGTAGAGGCGTTGTGTCGTGGTAGTTGGGAGAGCTAGTTGAATTAGGCAGTGGCTATCTCTGGGATCTGAATTTTTAAGCTTTCCACATTTCCTTGTGATTGGTTACGCGGTTTTTCGCTCTGTCCAAACCTGTGTGTACCTTAGCTGCAACCAGGTAATGATCAGAGCCAATGTTAGCACTACGGATCACGGGCACTTCCATGACACTAGATGCAGGCCTTTCATTGATTAATTTTAAATTTTGATGTTATGCTCGGTGGATAAACAAGATGCTTGTTGACATTTTTATGCTAAAATCTGGTTCCACTTACTTTCATGTTCCTGCGAAAGGCGGTAAAGGGCGGTTCACAAGGAAAAACAAATTTCCATTTCCTTAATTCAAATGCCACCTGTTTGATGTCTAGTTTTGAAATTGCAAAAGCCTTCTTTACATAAATAATTACACTGTGGTACATGACCGGACTCAACGGTTTTACTCTAATTCGGACACGAAGAAGGGGATGTACAAAATACAAAGCAAATACAAGGCTGACATCACAGCCATACAGGAAATGAGATGGATGAAACATGGATGCAAACGACAAAAGAACTGTGACATCTTTTACAGCTGACTTGCAGAAAGACTCGGTTTTGGATGTGGTTTCATAGTCAGCAAGAGATTTCGACACCTGATCTCGCGGTTTAACGCTGTAAGTGACCGAATAGCCACTATTCGCCTAAGGCGAAATATTTTTACATTACGCTGATTTTTGTACACGCCCCGACGAAAAACAAAGACCATGACGTTAAATATGCATTCTATGAGAGCCTAGAGGAGATATATGACCGCTGTCCTGAATATGACATTAATATTGTTCTGGGAGATTTTAATGCTTAAAAAAGGAAGGGATGATGCTCTTGGTATAGCAGTCGGAAATTCAGTCTCTCAATTTCTCCAAACACATCCCCCTAGTTCTGATGTTCCCGACACACAGTGGCAGCATATTGCGAATTCTATGAACACATCCGCAACAGCAGTACTGGGTTATGTATAACCACGCTCAGACAAGTCCTTGTATGATGATGAATGTCGTGAAATGTCTCAGGTAATGGATGCTGCATACAAGGCAAAATTGCAGCTACTGCCGACGCGTACGGTGACGGAGCGTTATGATAAGAAAAGGAGGGAGATGAAACGCCTGTTCAGGCGGAAAGAGCGTCTGTGGAAGAAAAGAGAGAGTCAGGATATCGATAGAGGTGAGGACCGACAGTTCTACCAATGAGTTAAAAGCGAAGGTTTTGGAACAGGGATCCCCACTTGTAAGGTATCGTTCCCGAAGGTCCTACTCGATATCCTACTCGTTCTCGAAGGCAGCATAAGTGACGAAATCACACCAATTATCGACGATAGAGTAAACGGTCTACTACCGATCCAAAACTAAATCAGCACGGCAATTGCACGGCTTAAAAATAATAAAGCTGCGGGAGCCGATGGACTGCCGGCAAAGCTTTTTAAAGCGGTCGGCAATGAGCTAGTAACATCATGCACCAGCTAATAAACACGATTTGGCTCAGAGAGTGCATGCCCGATGATTGGAATCTAAGTGTCCTATGTCGCGAGATTAGCATTTTACCCATCGCATACAAGGTTTTGTCTTGTGTGTTATGTGAAGACTAAAGCCCATTCTGGCGAACCTGATTGAACCTTATCAGTGTGGCTTTAGACCTGGTAAATCCGCGACCGACCAGATATTTACACTACGACAAATCCTGGAGAAGACCCAAGAAATGCAGATCGATACCTACCATCTGTTCATCGACTACAAAGCTGCATTCGACAGTCCGATACGACAGAAATTGTTGGATGCTATGGCTGAGTTTGGTATGCCCGCGAAGCTTTGCGGGAAGACACTGACTGACACGAAGTCTTCAGTGAAAATTGGCAAAAATCTGACAGAGCCATTTTCTACCAAGTGAGGCTTAAGACAAGGCAATAATCTGTCCTGCGATTTCTTTAACATCGTAATGTAGATGATCATGCGGAAGGCTGCAGTAAACAGGAAGGATACCATCATCAACAAAAATCATATGTTGCTCGCGTATGCCGATGATATAGCATTGAAAAGCAGTCGGCGGAAGTGGTTCTTGATTAATGAGAACAAAGCCAAGTTATTTGTTTCAACGAACAAAGAGTCTACTCGTCTGGGCGTGAACGATGACAACTATAACTTTAAACCGGTTTTGACGATTTTGTCTTCCTTTGGTAAAAATAATAATGTCAGCCTGGAAATCTAATGACGAGTATTGATCGCAAACCGCTGCTTCTATGCGCTAAGCAAGCGATTTTATGACAAAGCGCTCTCTCGAAGAACAAAGATCCAACTCTACCAGACTCTGATCCTACCTGTCTTGCTCTACAGCGCAGAATCCTGGGTAATGACACAAGCAGATCAATCTATACTATGTGTATTCAAGTGAGAAATACTACGCAGCATATTTGGACCCATCATCTTTAACGTCGAGTATCGTCGTCGAATGAATCATGAGCTGTAAAACGACATCGACGTAGTCAAACGCGTTCAATTAGACTGAATGCGCTGGCTTGGACACGCTGTACGAAAGGACGAAAACGCTATGTCAAACATATAAAAAACACAACTATAGCTAGTCGAAAATCTATTTAAGCTCGTGAAACACCAATCTGAGTAACAAGACATTTTGAAGAAAAAATTTGTATGATGGGCTCATGATAACTCAAAAAACTAATGATATTATTATATTTTTACTAGCGGACCCGGCGAACTTCGTCTCGCTCTAATTTTATGCCTTGAGATAAACTCAGTAGAGAATATGTGATAAACAAAGTTTTTCGATTAGTTTTCCGCCGCAAAAACAAACAACGAAGGCGGTTCTCCAAAACTCGAAAAGGCAAAGTTCAGCTGACCGCACACTTTCAACGATTGGCCTTGCGAATTGGAATGGATGATCAGTTGGAATTATCTAATTCGTAAGATATGGACTTCCTCTTCTTTGAATTTGTTCTTTATGATCGTCTGAAATCACATTTTTTTATCAGATTCTTGACGGACAACCGCGTACCGTTGCACAATTTCGGTTGATTCAGATTCCGCAATATGTTTATGATCGATCCCACCTTTATCTGTAAATTATGCGGCATATTAAGCGAGTGGAACATTCGGTAGAATTGTTGGTCGGATCATTCTCTACGGTCACGCTGTAAACAGATTTGTACGAATGCAGTTCTCAAGCGATTTAACTTTCTAATTTGAAATTTTAGCAATTGGTGTCTTTATTCTTTTCTGCTCTTAACATACTGCCGGTAAATTAATCCAATCGAGATTTTGATAATTTTGTGCAATGTCATGAGTTACTTTTCCAACGATGTGAACTGGCAAAAATTTGCAGGGAACGATATCAATTCAGTTCAAACATCAACTCTAATTTGGCCATTGCCAAGCGCTAGCAGTTGTTTCGGGAATTCAGCAGAAGATTGGAGGTTCTTTCAAGTTTTCAAGCATGGTTTTAGTAAATCAGCATCATTAGACACTTTGAGCAAAATCATAGCCCCACCAAGTCCTGTTAAATCCCCTCGTAAATCCTTTATCGTTCGGAGAAACTACTTCCAAAGCTCGTTTATTCGTTATCACGCATTCATCCGAAATGTTGATTTGGCATTCCCGCTTCTACTTCGCCGTTGCGAAATTCTTAATCATTGTGTACTTTGGCTTTTCAATCGTGATAAGATTCATCAAAAGTTTTAAAGCGGAATTTGCAGTTCGAATGCCTTCCAACAATGTGGCAGCTATGCCAGAGGATGTAGCGACTAACTTTATTTGAGATCTTGACCAAATTGTTGCCGGAATCAACAAAAAATGTCTTGGCTGTCCCACTCGGAGCATCGAGAAAGTAAATGCAGTTTCATAGTGAATCGTACACGTTCTTGTACTCGGTATTTATGTGCCGCATTTATTCGAACTCTTCCGGTCAGCTCATCTAGATTATAGTCTTGCACCCGTTAAAATTCGCGATCGAATGCATCTTGCATCGAACGATGTGGCGCTGGCATTCCCAATGTCGACAGCAGATTGCCGCACATCCCGTCGGCTTCGACGGATTTTTTATTTAAATATTATTTATCTCGTTCCCAACCAACATTTAACCGAAATTTTTTACCTAAACATCGTTCAAAACCATCAAATCATGCGAAAATTGCAAAATTTTGTCAATAAAAAAAAATTTTTTTTTGCACTTTTACGAAATTTTCCGAGTTTTTCAATAAGAATTTTCTATTTTTCCATTCGAAAAGCCACTCCGTAACAACTGCACACAAAATTCCACACAAAAAACCAATTTTCGATTTGTCCAATTTCTTGACTTTTCCGAAGGATTTTCCCAAAATTATCTTGCAAAAAACCCTCATACCAATTACGAACAATTGAATAAAAATTGAGCAAAATGGGCCAGCCGTTCACTCTTGATAAATTACTACACATTGTTTACACCGTTTTTATACATATAGATTTCACAATAAACGGAATTTTTCCAAGCATCAGAACGAATTTTCCACCTTTACGTCGTCTGAAATCATCAAATCAAGCGATACAATGAAAAATTTCGTTGAAAAAATCCAAAATTTTCGAGCTTTTTCCAGAATTTTCCGTGTTTTCCACCAAGAATTTTTCTATTTTTCCATTCGAAAAGTCATTTCGGAATAATTACCAAAATTTTCACATTTACATCATTCAAAATTATTAAAACACAATAAAATGTTAAATTTCGTCGAAAAAAATTCAAATTTTTGGAATTTTTCCATAATTTTGCAACCAAAATTTTCTATTTTTTCAACCGAAAAGCCACTTCGAAATCCAAATTTTTCAAGTTTTTCCGGAATTTTCCGAGTTTTTCACCGAGAATTTTTCTATGTTTCCATTCGGAAAGTCATTTCGGAATAATTATCCAAAATTTTTCACTGTAACATCGTCCAAAGTTATCAAATCATACGATAATATGCAAAATTTCGTCGAACAACAAATTCAAATTTTTTGAATTTTTCTGGAATTTTCCGTTTTTTTCGAAAAGCCATTCTGTAACAATTGCACACAAAATTCCATACAAATAGGCAATTTTCGATTTTTCCAATTTTCCGACTTTTCCAGAAGATTTTCCTAAAGTTTTCTTTCACATAAACCTGCTCCTGGCAATAACGAACAACTGAAAAAAGTTTGAGCAAAATCGGCCCAGCCGTTCTCAATTGATGAATTACTATACAATTTTTGCCACCATTTTTATATATATAAGATAAGCAATCTAAGACTGATGTCAGTAAAGTCTTACTAAAAGTATATTAAAATATTGTTTCGCAAAATTTCAACTTATTCCTTATAACAAATTTATTTACATAGTTTATAATAAAATATTTCCATATTTTGTATTTCTTATATTGTGTTACCTGTTGACTCTTCAAACCACAAAATCATAACATATTTTCAACACATCTCCGACCTCTTTTAATGCCCTTATAAATCACGGCATTAGATTTTTCAATGCTAACGCCTTAATATAATGTTTTTGTATATAAAAAATTAACCCCTGACTTTTCTCCCTTTCTACCATATGTCAATATAATTGAGACATTAAAAAAGATTTTCGCTTCGGTTACTCTAAAAACTAAATCCGTTAACAAACAAATCGTCGTCACTTAGGGATATCATGACAAAACAAATCGAATAGATTTACAGCTAGGAATATGTGTAATCTCACCACTGAAATGAGGGAGAGAAGGATTTGAATTAAATAAATGATGGCATGACAATAAAAACACAAAAAAAAGTAAAACTATTTATCATAATGGACTGCCTTCGTTTTCATCCCCTCCATTCGATGCGTCGCGGAATTCAAGAGGCTTATGACAAACAATTTCTTTACAGTTTCAAGCATTTTCGCAACCATAAAGCCAGGGACGAGAGACAGGACGACGAGGCGAACAAAACGCGCTGCGAGACGGACACAAACGGAGCGAAACGCATCTGTTAAACTAAAACATTTATCAAAATGTCAATGCAGCACTTAAAGTAAATCCATTAACGAGTCCGTTTTTATATTCATTGGCCATGAAGACACAGCTACGACAGCAACAGCAACAACAACTGTCATTACTATAAATGGTTTGAGCAAACAACAATACCTTCGCTCGACTTAATTTTTTTTTTTTTTGACGACGACGAAGACGATGATGGTGATGGTGATCCACCCACTTTTAGCATGGCCCACAATTCCTGGTACATGGATTACCACTACCATGGCGAGCAGCAACATCGTTGTCTGCCTTCTTCATACATCCCCGTCATAAACTGAGCTGCTATTAACTTTTATTAAGGACGTCTTCTATTGAACAGTCGTAATGTTCTCGCCCACTATGCCACCCATTATGCCACATGCCACGACCAGTGCCGCCGTAATCCTTTAAGTGTATGCAAGTGCAATAATTTGTTTACAGTTTCCGTTAAGTGCTCTATTTAGTTCAAATGGAAACATCATAGGAAATATTACTTACACATATTTGGTTAGGGGGGTTGTGCACAGTGTGGCTGAAACGTAAACATGAAGGGTTCTAGATTGAGAGGCTAAAGTAAAGTGGATATCGTACATAGAGTTTTGAAATGACATTAAAAGAAATTTGGTCAGATGAACTGAGCTTGGGTGTATGAAGGTTTGTAGCCAACAATGCTTCGCATCCCATGAATGCGATGTGAATGAGTTTCTTAAAGTCATTGGCTGAAATCTTCAGTTTCCCGATGAATGTGAATGTTAGCATTATAAGAAGGTTCGCCACAGACACACATATCGATTGCTCGACTACTGGAAGTGGTGTTAGACACAACAAAGTGACAGCCGTTAAAACAACGTTTTTGGTTGGACTGCATTATAATCACCTACTGTAATCATCATACTACGGTCGGATATATTGAGATAACTGTATCTAGCCTAAGGGCCGACCGTGGCATAGTAGTTAGAACACGCGGCTCCCATGCGGGAGATCCCAGGTTCGACTTCTGGCTCCAGTCATCTAAATTTTTCTTTCATTGCCGGCTCCTCGATGTTGTCGACAACAACGACGCAGTCAATTTAAGTGTAGAGACAATCGGCATGTCTATTAAAACGCTTCTTAAACGGTGACGTTCACATTCATCGATAAACAAGTAGGTGCCGTTAGTTGTGAATCTAAAAATAGAAAGCGTGTTAATTCACAACAACGCGTGAAGCTATTCCATACCTCATTCATGGGATGTAAAGGGAAATTAAGTAAGTTAAGTATCTAGTCGTTTGCATTATCATCAATTTTTTTTTACCTTTTATATGCAGTGTAGCTGTCATGCTAAAAGTTCACTTCATTTAAAAAATGATTTATGCACAATGATTTATGACACTTCTTACAAATGCTCTAAGTCTTCGAAGGACTACAAGGTTCGATTACAAATCATCTGAACTTTATACAAATCCATTTCATCGATTTCGGAACACTGTAAAACAGTTCATGATATTCAAGGAATTTGCTACGAAGAAAGTGGTTGAGCACATTAACTTAAGCGCAACACACCACATATGTACATCTGTGTGCCTGCCGTACTCACACACGTATTAACAAACAAACTGATCTGAATTCACTTGTCTTCTCAACCATCACATAACGCAAATATACCAACAACACTCACCAATCATACATACGTCCGCCCGTTGGCATTGTCATTCCATATCAGAGCACTCAATCGGCGCTCTCGTTCTTCTTGTTGTTGCCGTTTGTTCTCGTTGTGTGTTTGGTTATGTCCTGTTCGACTTAATGTCCTTAAACGGATATGTTTATAATTCAAGGGTGTTACTTATTTCCACATCGTGTTCAAATTTTATTTATACGCTCCATTGTTGCACCAGTTCCTGCTACACTCCATCTGTTGTTGCTGTTGTCGTTGCCTTTAAATAAAATCAATTCATAAAAGTCAAACAATGCCCGGGCACGTACGGAGCACGCGTTTGCTTTACGAAACCTTCTGCGTGACTCGTTCCACTAAAACACGGGCTTACGAGCTGGTGTTCTGGCACTCGTGGGCCTGTTCTTCATCAGCAGTTCGTCAACAAGAGGGGTTGTTTTGGATAATGTTGCCTCACTCGTTTCACGGTTTGCAAACCGCCGCATACCGTTTGTTTTCACGTAGCAGTCATAGTCCTTGTAAAAGAGGAGAGTTGTCTGCCATTAAGTCAGTTTACGTTTGTAAACTGTTTTTCTTCGTATTCGCCTCTCCTTTTGTGTGAAGAATTTATTTTATTGTTTTGCCGTTGTGTGCATTTCCCGTTTAGTCCGGGACTTAACGTGCCATTTCCTTGCATTGTTTCCTTCCTTTTGAGCGAAATGCTGACAACTGTTCAACTTCTTTGGCGTGGAACATCGAAACTAGTCAACAATGGTTATAACACAATGGCCAAGTTGAAAGTCGATAATACATTACGGATGAAAGGGTTTAAGTGGGAGGTTCGATTTATAACCAAGAAAATGGGGGACAAATGAAGGTACATTTAACCAAAGTTAAGAACAGAGTGGTTTTATCCAATCAAGTACAGAAAATCGTAAAGATTTACTTTCCATAAGCGATATATTCATGCACATAGAACCTCATTATATGCATATATTCTATAGGAGTTTGTATGTCTTTCTTCTTGTCATCTTGAGGCATTTTCTTCAATTTCAATACATGACCTAGTCAATGCAAACGCTTACTAATGTCAGCTAATGAAACAGCCACACAAAAAAAATAGAGTCGATGTTGGGGGATCATCCTACCCTTCCCTTATGTATTTTGAAGCGCTGTGTTGGAATTTGAAGTTCATTTTGTTCTAGCTGAAATTCGACCCCAAAGTTTTTGAGGTTATATCATAAATCTGATGTGATTGGGATAAGCAGACTCTAAATTTCATTTCAGCGACCCTAAAAACATACATAACACGTTCTACTGTAGAAAACTATAGTTTAACAATGAATCCGAAATTCAGATGTTTGAGAACTACTGCTTAGTTGCTGTCGACAACATCGAGGGGGCGGCTGATCAAATGAATGTAGATAACAGAGACAGGAATCGAACTCTGGTTTACTACAGGATAGTGGCGTGTTTTAAAATCACGTCACGCACGGTCCCGTTTATAATATTTACTTACATAACTGGCACTTCTTTGCAATCGTGTATTGTGATTGTACGCCGCACGTTTAAAACTATTATAAGCGCTTCTGCTGCGCTTCTGATTCTTCACGATTCTCAGGAACCTTGTCTTTCCAACGGAGTTTTGGTCGCACTCTTCTGTGTCGTCCATCGAGTCCATTGTCGAAGACTTCTCGAGCTGGAGTACTTACATGCATAAAACATGATCTTGCCAACGTAACCGCTGCACCTTAATGCGTTTGACTACTTCAATGTTGATACAAAGCTCGTACAGCTCATGATTCGTACGACATCGAAACTTTTCGTAAACGACGAATACTGCCAGAACTGATGCTACCACTTGTCTCAATACCCAGGATTCTGCACCATACATAAAGACAGGCATAACCAGTACCTGCTGTAGCTGATTCGTTGTTTATCGAGAGAGGGCTCATTAAATCGCTTGCAAAGTCCGTAAAAGCATATATTTGCAAGCAGGATTCATCTCCGGATTTCAGGGCTGACGCTATATGTTTTATTGATGGCGGAGCCTACTCAGATAAAACGATGCATCACTTCGACATTATAGTTGTCGACGTTCACACAGCTTACCAACCGAGAAGATTCTCCGTTCTCTTCTGTTCTCTTCTCTTTGAAATTAATAATTTCTTTTTGTTCTCGTTCATCATCAGACCCATTTTTTCTGATTCCTTCAGTAAACCTGAAAAGGTAGCAGTCACATCTCCCAGTTTTCGGCCGATAATGTCGTACGCGTACGCAAGTAGCATATGTCTTTTGTTGGATATCGTGCCACTCGTGATTACTGCAGCTTTCCTCATAATCATCTCCATCACTATGTTGATGAGGTCACACGATAGGCTGTCCCCTTGTCTTGGGTCGCGTTTAATATAAAATGGCTCAGTAATGGATCTATCAATCTTCACTGAAGACTTCGTGTCAGTCAGCAGCATTCCAGCTTTTTAGTCGACGAAGAGATGGTATGAGTCGATTCTTTTCCAGCATTTGAGGCAGTGAGAATATCAGATCAGTTATTTTTAGTAGGCCTAAAGCCACACTTAAAAGGCCCGGTCAGGTGGGATAACACTGGCTTAAGTCTTTTACAAAGTACTCTCGACAGTATATGCGTATACTCTCATATGCGACGGGTGCAAGGATCGCCTTTTAGTTCAGAATAGAGTATTATTAAATTCAAATTATCGGACATGCAATCATTGTCAAACCTAATCTAGGAGCTGGTGCATGCTCGTAATCAGCTCGTCGCCACCGGACTTGAAGAGCTCTACGGAATTTCCGTCGGCACCAGCTGCCTTATCATATTTCAGCAGCGATATTGCCATTCTTATCTCGGTTAAGCTTGGTGGTGGGCAATCTAAGCCGTCGTCGACAATTGACGTGGAACCTTCACGTTCGCAGCCTTCCGGAAGCAGCAATTGTTGGAAGTGTTCTTTCCATATATGCATATATGACACTCTGCGTATCTGTAATCAGATTTACATCTCTGTCCTTACAGAAGGGGAGCCCAGTACCCTAATCGTTTTCTTTTACTTTTTGGTAAAATTTTCGGGCTTCAACACTATCCCTGTACCACTTAATATCCTAATTATCCCGCGCCTTTATCCGAAGTTCTTTTTCGGATTTTAAAAAGCATTCAACTAGAAAAATAAGAATTGTTGTCAGTAACATCAAAAAGGTGAACTAAATCTAATTTGTAGTTATTGAGTAGACTCCAATCTTCATTGGTAATTTGTATTGTGTAATAAACAGTTACTTATAGATTTGTAATAACTTCTAATTCAGAAATATATATCTGGTTACACAAAGGCATAACCAAAATAGATTACCAAAAAAAAGAACAATTTCGCTTTTCATACCATTTAAGAGACATGGGAGAGCTTTTCGCATTAAAGTGAGTTAACACAAAGACTCAACCAAATGGGACCTACATTTTAAAGATGGATCCAACTGCTTCCGAGCTTATTCATCGCATTGCCTTTCGGGTTAAACTTCTGTCAATTTGTAACCTTAGCTCAGGTTCTACTTAATTTTCAAAAGGAAAAATAAAAAAGGAACATATATTTAGCAATAGGATAAATATGGAAGCATTTTAAGCATTGATTGAAGCATTGAATCGTGATTGCTTCTACACTTCAAACTAGCGGACCCGGCGAACTTCGTCTCGCCCCAATTTTATGCCTTGAGATAAACTCAGTAGAGAATATGTGATAAACAAAGTTTTTCGATTAGTTTTCCGCCGCAAAAACAAACAACGAAGGCGGTTCTCCAAAACTCGAAAAGGCAAAGTTCAGCTGACCGCATGTAAAAACAGGGAAATTCGAGATTAATATCACACACTTTCAACGATTGGCCTTGCGATTTATTGATTGTCGTCGGGGAATTGGAATGGATGATCAGTTGAAATTATCTAATTCGTAAGATATGGACTTCCTCTTCTTTGAATTTGTTCTTTATGATCGTCTGAAATCACATTTTTTTTATCAGATTCTTGACGGACAACCGCGTACCGTTGCACAATTTCGGTTGATTCAGATTCCGCAATATGATTATGATCGATCCCACCTTTATCTGTAAATTATGCGGCATATTAAGCGAGTGGAAAATTCGGTCGGTTGTTGGTCGCATCATTCTCTACGGTCACGCTGTAAACAGATTTGTACGAATGCAGTTCTCAAGCGATTTAACTTCCTAATTTGAAATTCTAGCAATTGGTGTCTTTATTCTTCTCTGCTCTTAACATACTGCCCGTAAATTAATCCAATCGAGATTTTGATAATTTTGTGCAATGTCATGAGTTACTTTTCCAACGATGTGAACTGGCAAAAATCTGCAGGGAACGATATCAATTCAGTTCAAACATCAACTCTAATTTGGCCATTGCCAAGCGCTAGCAGTTGTTTCGGGAATTCAGCAGAAGATGGGAGGTTCTTTCAAGTTTTCAAGCATGGTTTTAGTAAATCAGCATCATTAGACACTTTGAGCAAAATCATAGCCCCACCAAGTCCTGTTAAATCCCCTCGTAAATCCTTTATCGTTCGGAGAAACTACTTCCAAAGCTCGTTTATTCGTTATCAAGCATTCATCCGAAATGTTGATTTGGCATTCCCGCTTCTACTTCGCCGTTGCGAAATTCTTGGTCATTGTGTACTTTGGCTTTTCAATCGTGATAAGATTCATCAAAAGTTTTAAAGCGGAATTTGCAGTTCGAATGCCTTCCAACAATGTGGCAGCTATGCCAGAGGATGCAGCGACTAACGTTATTTGAGATCTTGACCAAATTGTTGCCGGAATCAACAAAAAATGTCTTGGCTGTCCCACTCGGAGCATTGAGAAAGTAAATGCAGTTTCATAGTGAATCGTACACGTTCTTGTACTCGGTATTTATGTACCGCATTTATTCGAACTCTTCCGGTCAGCTCATCTAGATTATAGTCTTGCACCCGTTAAAATTCGCGATCGAATGCATCTTGCATCGAACGATGTGGCGCTGGCATTCCCAATGTCGACAGCAGATTGCCGCACATCCCGTCGGCTTCGACGGATTTTTTATTTAAATATTATTTATCTCGTTCCCAACCAACATTTAACCGAAATTTGTCACCTAAACATCGTTCAAAACCATCAAATCATACGAAAATTGCAAAATTTTGCCAATAAAAAAAATTTTTTTTTTGCACTTTTCCGAAATTTTCCGAGTTTTTCAATAAGAATTTTTTATTTTTCCATTCGAAAAGCCATTCCGTAACAACTGCACACAAAATTCCATACAACCAATTTTCGATTTGTCCAATTTCTTGACTTTTCCGAAGGATTTTCCCAAAATTATCTTGCAAAAAACCCTCATACCAATTACGAACAATTGAATAAAAATTGAGCAAAACGGGCCAGCCGTTCTCTCTTGATAAATTACTACACATTGTTTACACCGTTTTTTATACATATAGATTTCACAATAAACGGAATTTTTCCAAGCATCAGACGAATTTTCCACCTTTCCGTCGT
The DNA here is from genome assembly GCA_964034835.1 of Muscina levida. NCBI lineage: Eukaryota > Metazoa > Arthropoda > Insecta > Diptera > Muscidae > Muscina > Muscina levida. The sequence goes on along the minus strand of OZ035881.1, from coordinate 47,024,125 downwards.
CTGAAATCATCAAATCAAGCGATACAATGAAAAATTTCGTTGAAAAAATCCAAAATTTTCGAGCTTTTTCCAGAATTTTCCGTGTTTTCCACCAAGAATTTTTCTATTTTTCCATTTGAAAAGTCATTTCGGAATAATTACCAAAATTTTCACATTTACATCATTCAAAATTATTAAAACACAATAAAATGTTAAATTTCGTCGAAAAAATTTCAAATTTTTGGAATTTTTCTGGAATTTTCCGCATTTTTCATCAAAAATGTTCCATTTTTCTATTCGAAAAGCCATTCTGTAACAATTGCACACAAAATTCCATACAAAACGGCAATTTTCGATTTATCCATTTTTCCAATTTTCTTTCACATAAACCTGCTCCTGGCAATAACGAACAACTGAAAAAAGGTTGAGCAAAATCGGCCCAGCCGTTCTCAATTGATGAATTACTATACATTTTTGCCACCATTTTTGTATATATAGATTTTAGCAATACTGACAGTGCATCCCAAACTTTCAACTCCTTTCGTCTTATATCAATTAAGTTTATTTTTTAAGCAGCTTGTAAATCAAACAAAACAAAATCCAAATATAGGCTCTCTTATTAAGCAAATGTCTCACCACAAAATTAACTGTCAATATTTCCCTCATCAATAGCAAGTATATTTTCGTCAAAACTATTTTTTTGTCATCTCATTGCTAATACCTCATATTTATAAAGTAATTTTGGTTATATTTCATTTTACTCCCCTAATTTCTTTCACAAACCTCATCCTCCTCCTCCTCCTGCTCCTCTTTAATCAAAAATGCAAACATGTCATCGAAAAGTCAACTTTAGTTTTAACCAAATAACAAACTAACCAACAACCTGTGTCGGTCAATTTGACCATTTGTTCACATTTGTTTTATATAATTATAAGTTTAGTGCTTTTAAGCACTTTGTCCCTTTTGAATAATCAATGAGGAGACACGAGTCGAGTACCGAGTACTCGTGTTGGTTATCGCACAACTTCATCGTTAAAAGTCAAAATGAAATAGTCATAATAACACATAGAACAAAGCGAGCAAAGCGACAGCCCAATAGCACTTCAATCAGTTATTAAAATATTATATTTGCTTTATTTGAGATATGACAATTATGACCGCAACAGTAAAAGGGTTTTTTTCTGCTCTGTTCGAGTGGCATAACCATTAAATTGGTATTATGCAATACAAAGTGGTGTTAGTTTAATATACGATATTAACTCGATGACTCTGTTTCCACCCTTGAGCGGGGAAAAAAAATCGTTAGCTTTAGTTCGACAAAGAAGGGGGTAAATTTAGGGGTTTCCTTTTTTATAGAACACTGAAAGTGGGGAAAAGAAAAACGTTGTTTTATATTAAAAAATCTGGCAACGCTATGCCTGAGTAGACGTGTTTGGTTTACGCAGCTGTTCATTTTTAATCGTTTACAACTAACTTAACTATTGTTTACTTAAAATTTTTTGCACTTATTGCTAAATTGATGCACCTTTAAATGAAAATTGTTAAAAAACTTTGAATGCACAAAAGAAATACAACGGAATCGTGTTTTGCTTTTTTGGACTGTTGGCTGCTGCTGCTGTTGTTGCTCTGATTGCTTGTAATATTAATATTACTGTGTCGATCGCCATCTTAATATTGTTGCTGCTATTTGCCACTTGCTGCTTTTGGATCTGTTGAAGGCTTTATAATGCCGGTAACAAAAAGTTATAAATGTGGAGAATGTTCACTTCCTATTGGCAAAACCCATGGGAGTGTGCAATGTAGAATTTGCAAATATTGGTTACATGCATCTTGTGCAAATGTGGCTGACAAAGAGCTGAAGATGATGAGTGACACAAGAAGTCTTACGTTTATATGTGCAACCTGTGACAGTGGTTTGGATGATGAAGTGTCAGGGAATAATGCACAAATTTGCAGCATTAACAAAAAGCTTGACGATTTCATAAAAAAGCACAACGACAACCAAAGTGCCTTGGATAAAAAATTGGAGGACTTTATGAAGAAAAATGAAGAGGATAAATTGTCTTTGCGAAATGACTTCCTTGAAGCTGTGTCCCAAATTAAAACTGAGTTCGGCTCATGCATTAATAGCATTAAACAAGATATTATTGACTGCAACAAGCAAGTTAAATCCGTTGAGACGTCCACTACATCTAAAATTGCGGTATTGGTGGATGAAAACAATATACTGCACCGCCGCACAATGGTTCCTGCTAGTGTAAGAGCGTAGATAAATTCAAAATTTAAAGTGTTTGCAAGAAACTTTTTTTTATGTTTTTTTAGTAAAAATATGTCCAAATTAACATATTTACGACATTTATCAATAGATTTCATTTTTATTTCGAAAATATCATAGCTTAAAGTTGCCATATATGTGTAACCCAAAAAGTTGACGTATGACACCTAAAAGTTTGAAGTTGTATAACTTTAAGAGTACAATAGTCACACTTACGTATGATACATCGTTGAAAAGGTAATTTTATTGAAAATACAACAGTGTCAAATTCTTATCAAAATTGTTTAAAAAACAAAAAATTCCAACCAATTTTTTGATCCGTCTTAAAATTTGAAGAATTTGATTTTAAGATGGAGCTACAGTTTTGCCTCCACTCCCCTCCACGGAGATATTAGTACAGACATATTGCCACATGTTTCACTTACGTGCCCTAAAAATTTTAGCTGCTAATACCTGCTAACCTGCAATATATGTACAAAATACTTTAACAACTATATTTCGGAATATGCATTTTTTTAAGTTTTTCCAATAAAATTAAGGATTTTTTTAAATGTCAAATATTATCATACGGAATTATTGTGTATATAATATTTAAATTACAATTTCACATTATTCTATTTGTCGGACGTTCACTTGTACGTATATATGCAAGAGATTTGCTTATCTATAACTCGGTCTAAAGCCTATGACTTAAATGTTTATTTTCAGAAGAAAGTTATATTTGTTGTTATGTTATCCAAACAGCATTAACTATTTTATGTCCTAATATTTTTATTTATTTTTTTTATTATAAATAATTTTTTTATTTAAATTTATTTATTTTCATTTATTGATACGTTGTATGGAAATAGGTACCTACATTTGAAGCATAGCCGCGAATAACGCTAAAAGCAACACAATAGAAATTGTTCAGAGAAATTAAAAAACGTTTAATAATAATACTTATTTAATAAATTACATTTAAAGTGCGTAAAAACGTTTTATACCCACCAACTCATTACTCCATAGAAAAAACGATGGCATGTTTTTCGCAACGTTCTTTCTCCGACTTTCTAACATTTTCACACCTTTTTCAAATTTTCAATATTGAACATTCTTTGCACAGTGAGGTCTAAAAACTCCTGAAGTGATGTTATTTGTGCACTATAGTTAGTTATTTCAATTGCATTAGAGGAATGGTAACATTTTTTTTTGCTTCCAAAATTTTTTTGTATGTTGGCAATATTAGACAAAGAATTTGCTTTAGTATATTTCTCAATAAAATGTATTGAGATTTCGAAAAATCCATTTCAATATAAACACTCAAAGCTTCATCATTGGAACATTATTTCTCATTGAGCTTTTTAATAATTTGTCCCTTTTTTTCTCTGCTGGCCGATCTAAAAAGCTCTACTATTTCTGCTTCGTCTAGTTCATAAATAGCTCGTAATCCTTGAATATATGCACTGCGCAATTGATCAAGACCTGTTTCTTTAATCAAAGCCGTGTTTTTCTTTTCTTTGTAAGTTTTGCTTCTTCGAAATATGATTTATACCCTCTTTTTACTACGCATAATTCCTCATTCATCCAATCCTCATATCTTTTTAGGAAAAACGTTTTATTCCGTTTGCACATATTCCAACGTGTATTAAAATGCGGAATCGAGATTCTGGTTACCTGATTCATTACATGATTGATAGACTCTTCGCATAGATTTAAATGGTCCTCTATGTAAATTCTTATTGCATAATCACTTTTATTGCTATTTATGTAAGACAAAATGAAATCATTTTTTTCACTTAAATTCTTCCATTCTTTGAGCAGTTTATTTAAGTTTATTTTATTTAAGAAAAAAGATAAGTAGTTATTTGTTTAATGAAGTTTCTGGTTTTATACAAACTGATTAGGTTGAAGATCTGAACAGAATTGACAGCTGTTGGCAAACGGCCACAGCTTAAATAAATAAGTAGGAGTATAGTACCTATTTTAAAGTAATAACTATACTTATATAGATCAATTTCAAATGTAGCTACCTATTTCCATACAATGTGTTAATAAACGAAAATCAGTAAATTTTAAGAAGAAAACATTAATAATAATAAAACAAAATAAAAATATTCAGAAATAAAATATAATAAATAAATTTAATGATGATTTTAGATATAGTATAATGATGATGATTATACATGTTGTTGACGGCAATATATAAGTATGTTAAGTACTGGGAAGATTAAAATGTTGAATTAAATGGTGATAAATAAACAAAATTTTTTGAATCATGATGCTAGTACGTTTATGAATCTGTTTTATAATAGATTGCAAATAATTTTTATTTTTTACATTTAAAAAAACAAAAGCAAAATTACTTGGAAGAAATAATAAAAAAACACCATTTTTAAACTTCAATAACTTTTAAAATAAATTAAGTATCAAGTTAATTTTATGCACATAACTACATTATATACTCAATAATGTTTCCTCCAAATTTCAAAACAATCGGATAATAAACAACAAAGTTACAGATTTTAGCTACGCAAAACCCAAAAAGGAACCACTGTGCGCCGGTTGAATCGTGGTGACATCTGTATAAGTGGCTTGCCTGAGGGTCTTACAGATCTGATTGCTCCTGTTGTGGCACTTGGCGCTGTGTACAATGTTCCTGTTTCCGCTAGTGATCTTAACCATGTATGCTACATAAATAGTCGTAAGGTCATTTTAGTCAAATTTGGTAACGTGATGGTTCGGGATAGAATTATGAGAGAATATTTTAAAACAAAATCTCTTAAGATTTGCAACTTACTTACTGATGATCGTTTGGGAGGTGATTTGCAAAGTCGTGTATACCTTAATGACCACTATTCTCCCGCTGCTAGTAACCTTAACGGCATTTGCAGAAAGCTTTTACGTAATAAAAATATTACGAGATATAAAATATTAAACTCTGATAAATTGCGAGTGAAGATTGGCATGCCTGATGGCACAGATGTTGTTTATGATGCGGCTGAATGTGCAACATTACTTAATGGTGGCTCCCTTGCCTAATGTTTCTTTAATTTTTTGTTTAACATTTTTATTTTTTTTTCATTATCACTTTTTTGTAGTTAATTATTCATCGTTTAATTATAAATTTGATCTCAATTATTACTAATGAATAGCTGTGAGTTAATAAGACTAAATATTAAAGATTTATCTGAATTTGTAATGTTAAAATTCAAACTCGTATTTCTTAATTGGTTCCCCGCCATAGTAATACTAAACTTTGATGTCTTTTAATGACAATATCGGTCCTGTTATAAGTAGCAACTCCTTGTTTAAAACAGTACTTCGTCCTTATAAGAACCAGTTTAATATTGGTCATATAAATACTCAGAGTATTAGACCTTCTATGAACAATCTTAAATTTGATGAGCTGAAATCTATATTGCATGACTCGTTACTTGATGTGATAGGAATCTCTGAGACTTGGCTCAAGTCAGATGTGTCTAGTATTGCTGTTGAGATTCCAGGTTATAAGTTTTGCAGGAATGATCGGAAAAATATTAGGGGTGGTGGTGTCGGAATGTATATTTCTAGCAAACTTAAATACAAACATGTGTTAAGCACCTCTGTAATCGGCAAATGTGAATCGGTCTTTGTAGAACTTGTGTCTGGTGAATGTAAAGTTCTAGTTGGTGTAGTTTATCTACCTCCTATTGGGGATTTAGTGGCTTTTGAAGATCTTCACCATGACTTATTTTCAAATTACTCTAATATTGTTGTCGTTGGTGATTTTAATTGTAACATGTTTAATGTTCTCAGAGCAAATACTATACGTTCATTGTGCGTTAGACTAAACCTTTCAATTATACATAATTCTAAACCTACCCATTTTGATATGGCGCACGGATCAACTTCTTTAATTGACTTCTTATTGGTGAGTGATAGTTCTATGTGTTCGCTGTCTGATCAGGTGCAGTGTCCCTCTATATCTCACCATGCATTTATATTTGCGTCCCTTAAAATTAATTTACGCCATCTTGGAGATTATATTGAATATAGAGATTTTAACAAAATAAATTGGGAGGGTGTTCATAGTTTTTTATCCGAATTTAATGAAAATTTAATTTTTAACAACAGTAATGTGGATGACCAATGTGATATTTTTTCTGCTTTAATGGATGACTTGCTTGCGTTTGTTCCTATTGTGCGGAGAAGTATACGAAACTGTGATAACGACTGGATAAATTCACCTGAGATTGTTTTAGCCAAATCATTAAGGGACATTGCTTATAGAAGTTATCTATTAAATCGCACAGATGAATTGCAAAGAATTTATCGGAGGTACCGCAATAGGGCTAAATCAATAATTAGGAAATATAAAAGAAAATATTTTGCCCAATTGTTTAGAGGCTTGGATTCTGCTGGCCTATGGCATATACTTAGAGGTCTTGGTTGTACTCGTGATAGCCACATGTCATGTGAGTTGGATGTTAATGTTATAAATGATTGTTTTGTTAATGCTGTGGATTCTGTAAGTTTAGACTTTGATTTCACATTCGATGGTATGAATGATGCTGAAGACTCTTTTTCATTTAGCTGTGTGGACGAGGTAGATGTTTTGGAGGCTTTGGGTAAAGTTAAGTCGAAATCTGTTGGTATTGATGGTATTTCTGTCAAATTTCTAAAACTTGTTTATCCTTATATTTCAGATTTAATTTTGCATATTGTAAATTCCATAATAATGAAGTCTACGTTTCCGTCAGCTTGGAAAACTGCCCGAGTTGTGCCCATTCCAAAATCTGAAATTATTAATAGTCCTGAGGACTTGCGTCCTATTTCACTTCTACCGGTTATGTCCAAAATTGTTGAGCACATTTTAAAAGACCAAATGCTTCGTCATGTTTCTAATAAAATCTTTGAATCCCAGTACGCATTCCGAAAAGGGTATAACACAACCTCCTTACTTTTACATCTTACAGACACTGTAAGATATAACCTTAATCGTGGAGGTGTCAATGTTTTAGTTTCTTTAGATCTTACCAAAGCCTTTAATAGTATTTGTTTTACAACCATGATTAAAAAACTTAAGCAAAACTTTAATTTTTCAATGTCCGCTTGTAGGCTTATTTTGTCATATTTGTGTGACAGATCGCAATTTGTTGATTTGTTTGGTGTATATTCTAACTGCCTTAACCTAATATCAGGTGTACCACAAGGATCGGTGCTTGGCCCTCTACTTTTTGTTCTTTACATTAATGACGTTTCCTTATGTATTGATCCCATTGTGTGTAAGATGTTTTTGTTTGCAGATGATATTATGCTATTATTTTCCGCGGATTGTCTCTCTATAACTTTGGAAAATGAGATTAATAATAGTCTTAACCGTATTCTCACTTGGACGGTTAGAAATTCTTTGCATATAAATCCGTCTAAGACTAAGGCTGTGCTATTTAGTTCTGCAAATCACTTAGAGGTGGGCTTTGATATTTTTTTGGGTAGTACTAGAGTCGATTTCGTGGATCGCCACAAATGCTTGGGTGTTATCATTGATAATAGGCTAACGTTTGAAGATCACATTAACTCTATTCATCGCAGGGTTTATAGTTCTTTGCGTAGGCTCTATTCGTCAGCCGTTTTTCTGCCACATAAAGTAAAATGTAAATTATCTCATGCTATACTTATGCCTCTTATTTTGTATGGCCTCGAAGTGATTTCTGGAACTAATGCTGAAAATTTATTAAGATTGAAACGAATTATGAATGTCATTGTTCGTTTTGCTTATTGTGTTTGTAGAAGAGAGCATATCTCTGAGTATGTGAAAGATTTTTTGGGTTGTTCTTTTCATAATTTTGTGGTATATAGAAATATATTCCTTTTCTATAAAGTAATTAAGAGTGGCATTCCAACTCCTTTATGTAACAGCTTTACTTTTTCTCATTCGAGTCGAAGACCTCAGGTAATAATACCGAGAATTTATTTTTCTATATTTGAGAGATCATTTGTAGTGCGTATTGCAAGAACTTGGAATCAATTACCAGGAGAATTGCAGATTTTTTCTCATTCAAATAACGTTTTTCGTTTAAAGATATTGGAATATTTTGCTCACTTATCTATTTAAAAATATTATCTTTATAAAAATTCTCTGTAGTTTTTTTTTCTGTTTCAATGATTGGAGTTGTTACTTATTATTTTTCAGGACTACTTTTTTACTTAAGTTGTACTTAATTTTTTATCTTTATATCAAACATTATATATTATGGTTGGGGAGCCAATTTAGAATATTTAGAAAATTTTGATTTTAGTTTTTTTTGTATATATTAAAATTGTATCGTATATATAAGTATTTGAAACTCAGGATATTGAGTATGTAATATATTATATTGGCCTAATAAGGCTTTTGTATTACGTTATGAATTATGAATAAATAAATAAATAAATATATTTAAAATTTTGAAAACACTAAAAATGCTAAAAATTAATTTCAAAAATTTTGTAAATGCTCTTAATTTGTGTTTTTTTTTTTTTTGAATATCTTTACTAAATAACAAGATGTTTTGAGATTTAAAGTAACGAAAGTATAGCATTATTTAAAACAAATGCTTTACTAAGAATTTAACATATAAGTCTAAAATCCATACAGAACAACTCCTTTGCATTTCCCCCTGGGATATGGTTCTCTTTGTGACGAGAAACCCTATAACTGAACTCAAATTATGTGGTATTTGTTTGTACTATTTATTTATGGATTCTAGTGTATCCCCATGCATGGTTAAGTGCGCGCGTGTGTATGTGTGCCTTTCCATTTGTATTTATGCGGTTTTAAGGATATATCAGACTAAAAATCCATATTACGAGTGGTATTGAACACCATTAACAGAGAGCACGCGACCACGCCAACAAGAAAACACACAAAAACAAACGCTAAATGTTTTTGCGTGTTCGACTGAGTTTTGTCTCTCTCTTAAATTATGGATGGACGAGGATGGACTCCGTCGCCACCGCCAGTTTGTTTTAGTTGTCATTTGTTCGAATAGCCTTTTTAATGGGTTTCGTCGTTTTACTTAGCATTTATAGGTTGGCAATGTAAGCGACTGCCCACGGGATGGTCGGCTGTGCATTATGCATAATCCATAATATACGAACACGTGAACTTTACACCTCGCCATCTGTTTTATGATGGCCCAGCAGCGGAATGGCTATGTAGTAAATGGGGGGAGGGGTAGTTTGCAATGTTCAAAGTTATGGTGGCTATGAGCCAAATGTAAATTAGTGTTCATTTTATGTTTTTGGCTTTGAGTTAATGCCCACTGTTTGTATTTGTTTTTTTTTTAAGGGGAAAAAGATCCGGCTGAAAGTTGGGAGTGTTATAAGAGCTTGGTAGTTTCTAAGATTAATTCAAATAATAATGGAGGTCGTCATCAGCGATTTAAAAGCATGTGTGTTTAATCTTGTTTATTTCGTGGGATCTACCACACTGCGGTATTGTCCGCATTTTCTAATGTACGTAATTTTAGAAAATTCAGATCAAAAGTAATTATTTTGCGCATCTACATTGATTTAAAATAGGAAATGGTAAAAAAAGACTCAACTAAAGACTTACACTTCTCTTCTTCTTCTTTAACAGCAACAACAGAAATTTATGTATCAGTAGCCGCATGAAGAAAAGTATTCCAAGCGCTTCGGTCTCTTGCGCTAAGTAGATAGTTCGCCACACCAAGCTTAGTTAACAGCTCTTTTACCTGGTCCATCCATCGGAGTTTTGTTCGCCCCCTCCTGCGCCGCGTATCGAGTTTATTGCCAAAGACTTTTCGAGCCGGAGCATTTTCATCAATTCGAACAACGTGTCCAAGCTAGCGCATTCGGTCTATTTGAACGCGCTTGACTACGTCAATGTCGTTGTACAGCTAATGATTCATTCGCCGACGGTACTCGCCGTTAACTATGATGGGTCCAAATATTTTGCGTAGTAATTTTCTCTAGAAGACTCCCAGAGCGCTTTACGATACGACGAGCGCTGTATTATCCGACTCAATATTTGAACCACGCATCACACGCACGTCCATAAAGCTTGTGACCTGCTTTCCATCGATTACCACATGATCAGTCCGTTTTATTTGTCTTTTGATCAGGGGATATCCAGGTTGTCTTGTGGATATCTTTATGCGGGAATCTGGTCCTACTCACCACCATGTATCTTGCCGCCGTGGAACTGAATCTAAACTGAATTACGACTACAGAACCAAGAGCATCTCCCCTTTCTATTTGAGAGGCCACATCTCTATACACTTCAAAAACAACAAAAAAAATTTTATAGATGTACAAAAAGTAATTTTGCTCCCAAATTTTTTTATTTTTTTACAATGAGACAGAAAAATAAATAATTGTCAGATGACTTAGCGCCGATGCGTATTTTATTTCCGTGTAGTGTATACAAGATACCAACAAAACATAACCAATGTATGCATCCCATGTACTTTTACCCCGAATTTGTTTATCAAGTAATTTCAACGTTTCTTAAATCAAGAGCTTGGTCAGGCGATTACACCGTAAGCATATCATTATTTTCCTCCAACACTCTCATCTTGCCCTTTTCCTAAAATAACACCCTATTATGAAACGTCCCTGGATTTTCGTAAACTTATATAAATGAGACCCTATGGCACGACATTTTGTATATTACATCGCGTGACATTGTAGCTCTTAACAGCGAACAAACACGCATCCATTAAAGGATTTATAAGTACTTAAGGCCTTCCCGCACCTCACCGCATGGTCAACAACATTGTTTTTGCAATGAATTTCAAATGTTTTAAAGGGTACACGAACAAACTATTTCGTTTATATTTTTGTAGCAATTTGTTAACGTTTAGTTCTATACTAAGTGCATTCTGTTGCTGCTATTGGCAATACGTAACTACGAATAGAACGTACTACGACTAAATGGAATAGTTTCGCATTTGTTGTCGTTTCGATGGCCAATTGTTTTAGCTCTTTTTATGGCGTTGACTTAATTGAGCACGCGCCAACACTTTGTTGCCATTTACTTAAGTACACACTGTGGAACATGGACGAATACATTCCGGAATATGGATGGGTACTTTTGTGTAAACTCTCCCGTTGATTTGGCCTTACTGAGGGGGAGCGAATGCGAATACACAAGAGTATCTCCAATGATATTGTCTAATTAGAGGCTGTTAGAACAAAACTTCTAGCCATTAAGGCTATTATGGCTATGCATAAAAACAACTACAACATTTAGTCGAAATATTTGTGGCCATTTTTTGCGTAATGATTTCCAAATGAATACTAACAACAACAACAAAATGACCAGTCCTTAAGTAGACAATTTGTCTGTTATTATCCTAACAAAGCAGTCAGCCATCCGGCCACCCACACCCACTACTGTGGTGGTGGTCATTAATTGAGTGAACTGACTGAAACAGTCAGCAGAGAGTTTGAAGAGAACACAACTTTTTGTTACCCATAATGTGGCCTAAATTGCATAATTTTGTTGTTTGTTTAACTTTTTTGTTTCCGTCCACGTTGTTGGAAAAGTGTATATGCTTGAGAGAAAAACCTTTAAATAATTTCATTGTATTCAGACTTATTATAGGTCGTTTGGGCATTGAGATTCAAAGGATTCTACATCAAGGTTATTCATATGATTAATTCGATGAAAATTATTTTTTTTTTTTTTTCTTTTTGTTTTTTCAGAAATTGCTTCATATAGAGTTTTAGTGGTTCAGAAGTACTTTTCATTTTAGTTATTATATAACTACTAGCTGACCCGGCAAACTTCGTCCTGCCATCAAAGTTATTGGCATAAGAAAGAGTTGTACCAAGCTCTATGGACACAAATAAAATATGTCCTAAGGGAAAGTGGTCTAAGAACTGAAGCCTCATACACACTTGCCATTTTTTATATCTGAATCTCAAATGTTAAACGTTTTTAAAAGGTTACACGAAGTAGATGGTAGTGAAAGCTAAAGAAGTTCAGATCTAATAATACAAACTCTTTTTATCAGAAAAAGTTGTATCAACATCCGTCAGGCCGTAAAAGATAAGTTTAGTGACATACACAGAAATAAATATAAATATTAAGAATGATATGGAAAACAAAACAAAACTTTTGCTATGATCTCTTTGTCCTCAGATCGAGTATTGGTAAGTACTACCTATGTATCAAAATTTCTTTCATCACGACCAAAATACATTTGTATCACACTACCTTCCCTCCCCTACTGATCAAAATAAACATATCGTTTCTATATTATCATCTTCATCTTGAATTTGTCTGCTCTGTAGATAAACCTCACCATTTTGCAACGCGTATTCCGTCCACTACTCAAAAATTAAATTTTAGCCGGAATATTCATAAATGCAGTGGTAAATCTTTTCTATGCATCCGTCTCATTTCTATGGGCCAAACAACTACATTTGACGCCGGCACCTTACAGAAGGACTTCTTTCGTTTGCCTCACTTACTCATATATATTCCATAGTAAGGGGTTTAATAAACTTTTTCGTACGTTCCATCAATTTTGAAAATTTGGTGCAGTCGTTCGGATTTGTGCGCGTACACACGTTTTGGAGATTCACACTTGTCTATTAAACTATATTATAATCGAAAAGTTTTAATAAAAATATTCACTAATATTCACATCACCGTGTCCATTCCTTACAATTTTCATTATAATTCCAATTAAATATATTTCCAATTAAAATATTTCAATTTAAAGGGCGAGGTTTCCCAGACAAATTCTGTTCTTCATATATCTTAAAGATTATTATGTATTATTATAAGAATTGCTAAAACGGATCAGCAGTGTCGTCCATGATGTGATGAAAACTTACTTATTGGTAGGCATATATTCTTAAACCAAATTTTTAAGCCGATTGACAGACATAACTTTCTGCGCTGGTGTACTGGATGACTGTACCTTTCTATCCTAAGGAGTACGAATTTCCAAAAATGCATTCATTGGACTCAGCAACCGCATTAACCGTATAGTCTGGGTGATATCAACAGTTATTCCAACAGTTATTGTCCCCTAAAATTTTGAAATGGGAAAAAACACTTTGTGAAGCTCTCTAATTCAGTATTAAGTGCGCCATTATAAAAGTTTGTCATTCATCTTTAAGCATTTTTGCGGTCTGGGTGACCATCTACAGCCAATCCTTAACTTTCACTGAAATTTTGGGACAAATGGGGTCAACCGTTTTCACAATTAGTGGTGACATCAAAATGTACATCTTTTGTTATATATATAGACTTCTGAATAACTATGATGTTAAAAAAAAGTGACTAAATGACATTCCAAACATACATTCAAAATTTTCTCATGTCAAAAAAATCATATATTTTAAGTTTAAGTAAAATCGGACAATGGATATAAATTTTCGAAATAATTCAACCCCAGCCAAATCAACTGTAGGTCCATATATACAAAAAAAATTCTCATAATAAAAATTCAAAATTTCAGTCAAATTGTTTAATTCGTAAAAATTTTCATTATAATTCCACCCTAGCGACACCTACCGGGTCAATTTATACAAACAATTTTTTCTCAAGGTTCCACAAACATAAATACAAAATTTTAGTTAAATTAGTACATGCATTCAAATTTTCGATATAAATCCACCCTAGAGCCATCTACCGGGTCCATTTGTACATAAAATTTTTTCTGATGATCAAACAAACATAGATTCTGAATTTCAGTTAAATTGGCCCTTTCGTTAAAATTTTGATTGTAAACCGATCCCAGCGCCACCTACCGGGTCCATTTGTACATAAAATGTTTTCTCATGATCAAACGAATATCCATTCTAAATTTCAGTTGAATTGGTACATGCATTCAAATTTTCGATATAAATCCACCCTAGCGCCACCTGGATTTGATTTTTTTCAACACAAACAATCTACGGAAAATTTCGAATCGAATGAAAAAAAATCAGCCAAATCACTCTAGCCGTTCTCAAGTGATGGTATGACATACGTGGACCATTTCATTTTTATATATATAGATTGCGAATTTTGGATGAAAATAAATAACAATTTGGAAATTTGTTCGAATATTAAGAAAATATTAATGATGTAAAGCGGGACTATGTCAGGCTCTTTATCAATTATTCGGCCTGGTTGAGACCTTAACTGAAAAATATTTTTAAGACGCATATTTGTGTCTACTCCTAGCTAAATACAGCGAACTCTTTTAATACTTTTATAAATTTCAGTTAAATAAAACAGATTTGGAATCATTTTTAAACGAGACGATTTGGAACCCGAAATTTTTAAGACGAAATTAAGTTCATGACTTTTTAGGATGATTGAACCATGTATTGCTGCCTGGCTGGTGGCCGGGATAATTCGAGTACGTATGAAGTGATGCAAGGTAAGGCTTCTGATCGGTTTAACTTGACAAACCCAGAGTGATCCTTGCCAATTGCACTTCAAGTCTACTCACAGAGCTCCGTATTCGTGGTACTACTGCGGACGGAGTACCTCCACGTCGTGACGCCTGAAAACGTGCCTTTGACACCCGTCAGGGCACCGCTAACTGTGAAAGGCGAATCCTAAAACCCAGACAAGCCTGCTCAGAGTGAGCGGTACCCCGGTCAGCGTCTGACCCAGAATGGGCGGCTGTAATAAAATCCTAGCAGGAGGAGAAAACTGCGACGTGGTGCACTGGGCCTGCAACCCGCCACCTACGTTTGAACTAGTGCAATGAAAGGAAGTAAGAAAAGAATAAAATGGACCCGCCAAAATGATGACGACCACCTCAAACGAATTAAGGATCATAATTTGAGGATATGCACCTGGAATGTTAGAATACTATATAGACCAGGTGCCTCCATCCAACTGGCGGTAGTCCTCGAAGAATACAAGGCTGACATAACCGCTTTACAGGAAATCCGGTGGACAGGACACGTGTGCTCGCGCATAAAGACGTTCGACAACTAATAAAGCGGCCATGCGGACAAGCACGAGTTTGGATGTAGATTTGGGGTTGGCAAGAGATTGCGACACCTAGTCTCAAGGTTCAACCCGGTGTGTGTATAGCCACCATAAGAGTCAAAACAAAGATTTTCCACATAACACTTATACGTGCCCATGCTCCCACAGAAGAGAAATGCGATGAGGACAAAGACGACTTCTACGAGAGCCTAGAAAATGTATATGACCGTAGCCCCAGCCATGACATCAAAATTGTACTAGGCGATTTTAATGCTAAAATAGGCAGGGAGACCGCATTTGAGCCTACAATCATCTGCACACCGAAACGTCGAACCATGGCATCAGAATGATTTATTTCTCTGCGGCAAGAAATATGATAGTTAGCAGCACTATATTTGACCATAAAAATATTCATTCAACATGGTTATCTCCAGATCAATTGATGAGGAACCAGATAGATCTCGTGGTAGTCGATGGACGACACGCATCGGGTGTTCTGAACGTACGAGTGATCAGGGTTGCGAACATTGACTCCGATCACTTCCTTACCGCAGTTAAGATACGCAAAAGGCTAAGCATGGCGAAAAACGTACGTTACCAGACGCAACGAAAGCTGGACATCGGTAAACTGCGGACCACAGAGGTAGCGGACGTCTACTCCAACCACCTAACTCAACTGCTGCGGAATGCTCCAACTTCTGATAATACAACCTCGCAGTGGCAATATATAGCCGACTTCATAGAACGCACTGCGAGAAGTGTACTTGGGTACTCAAAGACTTCTCAAGAAGATGCCTGGCACGACGGTGAATGTCGCAATGCCACGAGAGAAACAGATGCTGAATACAGAGCAAAACTGCAGCCAATGGCTACGCGAGCTGTTCGTTAACGGCACAGGTAGAAGAGACGAGAGGTAACTCGTCTTCTTAGACGGAAAAAGAGGGAGCTGAAAAAGAGGCAACATGAGTGAACAGAGTTGCTCCGAAGTAGAGGGGAAGCCCGAAAATTCTACAAGAGAGTTAAGGCGAGAATGCGTGGAACAGGGTTGCCCTCCTGCAAAGACAGCGATGGTCAGCTAGTGATGGACCCGGATAACGTTCTGAAAATAAGGAGAAATCATTTCAGAAATTTACTGGATACGGATACCACCCCAGAAGACCCCACTTCAATTCATGACGATGGTATTAACTGTCCACCTCCAAGCCAGAGCGAGATACGTGTGGCAAGCTCCCGCCTTCAAACCAACAAAGCTGCTGGAGCCGATGAACTTCCTGCTGAATTGTTTAAGGCTGGCAGGGAGCAGCTGATTAAGAGCATGCATCAGCCTATGGAACACATCTGGTTAGAGGAGAGCATGTCCGGGAATTGGAGTCTCAGTCTGTTATGTCCCCTATACAAGAAAGGCAATCATAGCGAATGTAAGAACTACCGTGGAATAAGCCTATTACCAATTACGTATAAGGTCCTTTCAAGCATATTGTGTGAACGTCTAAAGCCAATTGTAGAAAAACTAATTGGACCATATCTGTGCGTATTTTGACCTGGTAAATCTACGACGGATCAAATATTCACCTTACGACAAATCCTGGAAAAAACCCATGAAAAGCATCGACACCTACCACCTCTCAGTCGACTACAAAGCTGCCTTCGACTCTCCGATAAGAGAGATTCGACTTTGCAAATGTACCTTAGACAACACCAAATCCTCGGTTAAGATTGGTAAGGATCAGACTGAACCATTCAACACGGAAAGAGGTCTCAGGCAGGGCGATAGCCTGTCCTGTACACTATTTAATATAGTTATGGAGAAGGTGATGAGAAAGGCTGGTGTCAACATGTCTGGCACCATATTCCACAAGAGCCACATGCCACTACCATATGCCGATGATATAGACATCATTGGCCGAAATCTGCGGGATGTTACTGCAGTTTTCTCATCACTAGAAAAGGAGTCAGAAAAAATGGGTTTAGCGGTCGACGAAGACAAAACAAAAATAATGATTTCGACGAACAAAGAGTCCTCTCGATGGGGACGCACTGTGAACGTTGACAATTATTGTTTTGAGGTAGTCGACGAATTTACCTACCTCGGATCTTCCGTCAACAAGAAAAATAATGTCAGCCAAGAAATTACACGGAAATAGTGCTAGCCAATAGATGTTTCTACGGACTTCGGCAGCACTTTAGTAACACCACCTTCTCTCGGAATACTAAGAAACAGCTATACTAGGTGCTTATCTTACCTTTTCTGTTGTATGCTGCCGAATCATGGGTGCTTACTACAACGGACATACAAAACCTGGGAGTATTCGAGAGAAAAGTACTCCGAAAAATATATGGACCTATCTGTGTCGAAGGCCAGTTTCGCCATCGGAAGAACCATGAGCTGTGTGAGCTTTACCACGACATCGACGTAGCGAATAGAGTCAGAATGCAACGACTACGATGGCTGGGACATGTTGCCAGAATGGATGTAAATGCTCCAGCGAGAAAAGTGTTTGAAGGCGAACCTGAAGGACGGCGCAGAGCAGGAAGACCCAAACTCCGTTGTAAGGACCAAGTGGTAGGCGACGTGCCACCATCTGGTAGGACTAACTGCAGAACACACGCAGAAGACCGAAGCTCGTGGAATTCTTTAAAACTTCAGGCCTCAAATTTATGAACCACGTTCGTAAGTTGTAATGGGGCACTTAAGTAAGTTAGCATAAAATTTTACCGCTATTAATACTTTCCAACTTGTAAGAATTGACAAATTCTCAGATAATCGAAGCATTTGCCACACCTCACCCTCATAGTTTTACATGCGTGTTTCCTTGTAAGTACACTTCAATTTCAATTGGTTTTAAATGTTAATTGGTGAACTTTGAATTTCAATTAATTGAATTTAATACGTCACACAGTGGCACCGCCTCATACATTTTTTGGAAAAAAATAGAAGGAGTGGTCGTACAGCAATGACATTTTGCAGAAACACTTCTCTGGGCTAAATTAAGAAATTTTGAAAAAATCTTGAAAAACCGCCTACTGCCACACCCACCTCCTATATAACTCCACTTGCCAAAATTTGCATTTTTGGACCTAGGGACTGACAAATCGCGACACTTATTAATTGAGTTCTCCTTATGAAAAAAAATTAAACATATTGGGGATACCACGCCTACTTTAGATTTTACGCCCTTTGAAAGTTGTAGATTTTAGGTGTTTTTCTTCCCTGTCTAGAGTCATATGAAAATTTCATATAAGTTAAAAAATGTTAATTTTTATTCAAAAGTTAAACATGTGTTGTCCCATACAAAAGAAGAGAATATCCCCAACAACCCTCCGCGAAAGATATTAGCCTTCAAATACACGGAAAGTATCGCACAAATGCATGCATTAAAATCGATGTTACTAAAAGGGACGGTATTAGGCGGTTATTTTTTTTTCTTAATTGAAAGTACAGCCTCGGACCTTTCATTTTTGTATAGTCAGAGGGCTAAGCAAGGCAAAGCACATAAAGTTTTTTTCCATCAAAAAGTGAAAAGTTGATATTTTTTATTATAATTTTTGATAAATTATAATAAGTAGTTTACTTGTCCAATTTCAATAATTTTTTTTTTATAAAAGAGCAAGTGCTAAAATAAAACAAAAGCCATAGCTATAAACTTACACCCACAAAAAGTTCTTTATTTGGACAATAATTTTAATCTAATTTCATTGAATTTCAGTTGAATTCTGTTAGTTTTTTTGGCTCCACGAAAAGCCCCCCAATGAAATAACGCCCAGGAAATAACCCCCAATGAAATAAACCCCAAAAAATACGAAATAACACCCAAAAACAGTGAATGAAATAACATCCAAAAATAAATGAAATAAACCCCAAAACGAAAACGAAACATCCCCCAATATTTGGGAGTTATTTCATATGAAATAACACCCAATGATGAAAATGAAATAACCCCCAATGAAATAAACCCCATCAGCAACAAAAATGAAATTATGCCCAAAATTCATAAAAGAGTCAGTTTCACCGAGGATTTCATGAAGTCGATATGGACCAACAGCAATGTCGCAAAATTATTGAAATGAATCGTGTGGATCGTAGATCGTTGTAGCCCTGCTCTATTTTTCCAATTCCGAAAACAATTTGCCTTTTACGTTTGGTCTTTACACAACCACCTCCAATGTTCACAAGCAAATCAAACTCTCTGCTTTAATTGAATTCTTCCTTTTGCAGAACTCTTACAAAGTTAAAAAAATTTCCATTCATAGATATCATTCTCAAAATGAAAAAATGCTCTGTGCATTTTATTGAAGTTATCTGTCAATATGAACACAAATGGAAATATCTGTAAACATTCAAAAGATATTGTAATATATTCACAGGCTAAAAGTTTTCTTGTAAAAGGCCTATTTTTATATAATTATATATTTATAACCCCCCAAAAACCAACAGCTTTAAAAATGAAATAACCCCCGAATAAAAAAATGAAATAACACCCGAATTATACACGATATGAAACAAGCCCCGAATTTTAAAAATTTGTTGGGTGTTATTTCATTGGAGATTATTTCATAATTTGAAAACCCCAAATGAGGAATGAAATAATTCCCAAAAATAAATGAAAAACAACCCAAAAAATTTGGGAGTTATTTCATATGAAATAACACCCAAAATTGTATGAAAAAAATTTGGGGAATATTTCATTTCAAGTTTGGGCGTTATTTCATTGGGGGGCTTTTCGTGGAGCCGTTTTTTTAACTACAAAATGTCACTTTTCATAAAATACCTTGTTGAATTTTTCTTATCCAAATACTTCTTTACAAAACCATATCATTCAAATTTTAATATTGGAAAGTTGAAAACCCCTATTTTTTCCGCCGAAATGCCACTGTGCGTCATTCCAAAAATGTCAATTTAAAAGGAAAAATTATTTGATCATTGCCTTTTTTATTTAATTTATTTATTGTATTTAACATTCCTTACAAAATACATTAAATCAACAGTTTATTTAATTACTAAGTTAAGTAAATTTACAATAATGACAAACACTGTTTGCTTTCTTTATCATCGGAAATTGTATCAATCAACAAGTATTCGTGTATCTATTTACCTTTAGCTGTAGCAGAAGTCAACCATTAGTGGTAATTTTACCCCGCCACCACCAACACCACCACACACGACAACCCCCCCTCTTGTTCATTGTTTTCTATGTTTGTTTTGCTCAGTTGTTAAATGTTTGCTTTGCCATTTCAGACTGTTGGCGTTATTATCCTTGGTCATATTAGTTTTTTAGCTAGAGCAGATATAACGAATAATGTCAGTTCGAATGTACTAGTATTAAGAACACCAACTCTACATACATACATGTCTACGTTCATGTGTTTATATCATTGTCCTCCTTAGCACTTAAGCTGAAACATGTCATTGATGACATGGTCGTGTATGAAAGAATGTCTGGTTGGTGTGTTGAAAAAAAAACGTCTCAAATCATTTTCAAAATATCAGACGATTGTCGTGTGAGTCATAAAGCAATTTTTTTTATATTTATTTAGACAATTCATTTCATAACTATTGTCTAACGATTGTCATAGAAATAACGATATATGTATATAAGTAATGTTATTTAACAAATAATATATTAAGAATTACAATTCCTTTAATCTTTTCATATAAAGTTTCCCTACATAAGCAACAGTTTCACTTTTTCCAATCATCAAATGATTTTGAAGTGCGTTTATTTTGTAGCAGTTACAATAAAACTGTTGTACTCCGTGGAGTATGATTTACTTGGAATATTACCTATGATAATCATACGTCACCCTATAGTATTTATGTTAAGTCAAACAAAAGAGCCTAAAATGTGACAAATTCCAGTATACGATACTTACAAACTTAAAATCGATATTAAATTATTATGGCATGTAACTAAACAAAATGAATGATGCAGAACTTCTGCTTTTTGGGGCTACTTTCACGTGCAGTTCTCAGAATTGAGTCCCAAAATCATGTGTTGTACTGTGTAATTCAATTTTTTAATAAAATTCGTGTAAAATTATATAAGAAATGTTAACTTTAATGTAATTTTAACTTAAACGTTAATTGTCAAATTTTGGGACTATCAAGGATACTAACTCAAATCTCTCGTTATTAATGTAAGAATAACCATTGAGGGCCCTAGCAACTCACAACGTCCGAAAAATCACGTGTTCCCAGGGCAATGCCACCGAACATGCGTTTAGTGGTAGCAAATATGATAAGGCGCATGCAACCTAAGTGGCATGCTACCACCAATGCGTCTTAGGGAGTAGGTAACATAAGCTACTAAAGCCTAACACAACGGCTCTCTTAATGGCTTTTACAGCCCCAAGAAACTAGGATCGGGCAGGGTAGCTTACAATCCACACTCCTTAAATAAAAACTGTTATTACAAGACAAAGTACAGAAACAAAAATGTGGACAACCCGATACAGATATGGCGCATGTATCGACATCAATAATGCAATGGACGGGACGGTTACGCACACGTCAAAGAGATGTGACATCTTTAACAGTTGCCATGCAGGAAGACACAAATTTGGATGTGGATTCAGACTTTGACATTTGCCAAGGTGATATATTTTCACATCACGCTGATTTGTGTACCCGACCCGACGGATGAGAAGAACGAGGACATTAAAGATGCATTCTATGAGCGCCAGGAGAAAATATACGACCGCTACTCTGCTCATTACAATAAAATTGTTCTTAGAGATTTTAATTTTAAAATAGAAACTCTCTCAATTACTGCAAACTCAACCTCCTAATTCTGATGTTCCCAGAGGCATATTGCGAATAACCTCTGCCGCAACGACCGTACTGGTTTATAAGAACGACGGTCAGGCAGGCCCCGAAACATTGAGGAATGTCTGATGATATGAATGCTGCATACAGCGCAAAACTACAGTCAATGAAAACGCGTGCGATGACGAAACAATATAATAAGAAGTGGAGGGAGATGGAAAACGTTTTCAGGCGGAAAAAGCGCCCATGGAATAAAAAAGAAACCCAGATGAAGCCAGAAAGCTCTACCAAAAGGTAGAGATCAAAGTTTTTGGGACATGGATCCACATCTGTAAGGACAGAGGTGGAAATCTGGTCACGGGCACACAGAGTGTGCTGCATATATGAAGGGAACACTTTCGTACTCTGCTCGTTCCCGAAGGTAGCATAAGTGAAGAAAACACGCCAATCATAGACGACGGAGTAGATTGTCCACCACCGAGCCAAAACGAGAACAGCGAGGCGTTCGCAAGACTTAAAAATAATAAAGCTGCGGGAGCCGATGGACTGCCGGCAGAGCTTTTTAAAGCCGGCGGCGATTAGTAGGTAATATGCATGCACCAGCTCATAAACACGATTTGGCTCAAGCAATGCTTGGCCGATAATTGGAATCTGAGTGTCCTATGTCCCGTACTTACGAAAGGCGATGCAAATGTGTGTACCAACTATCGCGGGATTAGCCTTTTACCCATCGGATACAAGGTCATATCTAGTGTGTTATGTGAAAGACTGAAGCCCATTCGGCGAATCTGATTGGACCTTATCAGTGTGGCTTTAGACCTGGTAAATCCACGACCGACCAGATGTTCACACTACGACAAATCCTGGAGCAGACCCAAGAAATGAAGATCGACAACTATCATCTATTTATCTATTCACTACAAAGCTGAAATCTACAGTTCGATACGATAGCAATTGTTGGATGCTATGGATAAGTATCCTCGCGAAGCTAATACGACTTTCCGGGATAACACTGACTGACACGAAGTCTTCAGTGAAAATTGGCGAAAATCTAACAGAGCCATTTTCTACCAAGCGAGGCTTTAGACAAGGCGATACTCAGTCCTGCGATCTCTTAAACATTGTAATGAAGATGATCATATGGAAGGCTGCAGTAAATAGGAATGGTACCATCTTCAACTAAAGTCACATGTTGCTCGCGTATGCCGATAATATAGATACGATTGGCCATGGTTTGCGGGATTTTACTGTGGCTTTGCGAGCATTCAAAAGCGGTCAGCGGAAGTGGGTCTGGTGATAAATGAAGACAAAACCAAGTTATTTGTTTCAACGAACAAAGAGTCTCGTCTGCAACGCTGCGTGAACGTTGACTGTAACTTTGAAGTGGTAGATGACTTCGTCTACCTTGACTCCGCTATAAACAAAAATTATAATGTCAGCCTGGAAATCAAAAGACGAGAATTGATTGCAAACCGCTGCTACTTTGCGCCAAGCAAGCGACTTTATGACAAAGCGCTCCCTCGAAGAACAAACATTAAACTCTTTCAGACTCTGATCCTTCCTCTCTTGCTCTACAGCGTAATGCTACCTGTATGCTCCTGGGTAATGGCACAAGCGAATTAACCTATTCTGGAAGTCTTCGCGAAATACTTGGCCATATTTGGGTTAACAGCAAGACCCGTCGTCGGATGAATTATGGGCTGCATAATGACATCGAATGCTGAATGCGCTGGCTTGATCACGTTGTATGAATGGATAAAAATGCTCCTGCTCGAGAAGTCTTCGGGAATAAACTTGATGGGCGGCGCAGAAAGGGGCGACAAAATGTTCGTTGGAGGTACCAAACTAAATACGGAGCGCTTTATTGTAAGGAACGAGTGTATTTTTAGTTGTATTAAACAAAAAAATTGTCCAAGGGTGCAACAAAAACAAGTTTATCACAAGCGGTTCTTGTTATAACACATAATTTTGATGATTTGCACATAGGTCCTTGCATAACGCTAGGGAGTTGTTAAAGAATAATATACATCATACGCCCTCAATAACTTTTTTCATTGTAATACATATCTCATTGATGTCAACTTGCATGGTAGTCACATAAAACAAAATAGAAACATTGAAATAAACATCTTGGAATGCCAACTCAAGATATAAAGAAAATAGGAAGTAGTACACAAGTACACAACAATACAAAGTTGGAGCAACACAACTTTTAAGTTCACCTGGGCCAAAAAATAGAACAGTATTTCTAATATCTGCAAATGCTTCAACAAAAATACAGGACGACGACAATAGCGCCACCATTAACTGAAGTTTAAGCAAATCAAACGACACAATACAATATGAAATGTTGTTTGCTTGCCAAAAAACGTACTCGTAACTGTTTGGGGGCAAATGATGTACAAAACAAAAAAAAAAGACTAAACAACTTTTGGCAAAAGTTTTGAAAGCAAATAAACAAACAACAACAAAATACAATACAAAGATGAAAGATAGAAGAAAAAAATAATCGAGCACATTTTCCTGGCATTATTGTTGTTGCTGTTGCTGCTGGTAGCATTGAAGAGGATCTCATTCGGTTCTGTTCCATTCTTACGTTAA
This sequence comes from Muscina levida, assembly GCA_964034835.1. NCBI lineage: Eukaryota > Metazoa > Arthropoda > Insecta > Diptera > Muscidae > Muscina > Muscina levida. The sequence continues at coordinate 46,999,594 of OZ035881.1, read as the reverse complement.
CACACTGCGAAATGTCTATAAGAAGATGTACAAGTGGAAGCCATTAGTCTTCATAAAACAGTCAGGGAATATGACGTTACACGCACACACACATAGTCACATATACTTGTGGCTGTATGCGAGAGTGTTTGCTCTACAGCAAGCAAAAAATAAAAACAGGACAGCCACAACAACAATAACATCCCTGTAAAAAGGAAGCATTAAGGTCTTTCCTTAAGGTTGTTTTTGTTCAAAATGTGGGATGAATGATGATAAACTCATTGTGATGCCAGAATGTAAAACTTTTTCTTTCGCTTGCGTTCATGTTGTGTGCGTCAGTGTTCATGGTCTGTCTCGTTTGAAGGTTGGATATGACTGTGAATGTGTGTGTGTGTGTGAGTTGTATGCAGAATATGCGAAAATCCTTATATAAAAACAGTGGGAGAAAATAAATGTTTGTGGGGAATATTATTGATTGATATATGAGGCGCTGAATTCGAATCTGGATTCCGTTTTTATAGATTTGTTCTTGTTTTTGAATTTTCGCATGCAGTACAGGCTTTTAAGTACTTGATCAAGTTGTTTCGCAAATTGTCATACGCCAATATTAAATGGGGGATATTTGTAGATTCTGATATTAGAATCGGTCGTGGCATAGTGGTTAGATCAGGCGACTACAATGCGGGAGATCCGTGGTTCGAGTCCCGGCCACAGAGCAATACATGAAGAGTATCCAAGAAGCCACTCTGTTAAATTTTGTGTAAAATGTTGCCCGTAATCGTAGGTTCGAGCGAATTTTTGTAAACAATGAATCATATGTTGGGTTGTATGCAACAAAATGTACAAATAGTGAGTATGTTCAGTAGGTGATCACAGAACGTACCACGCAACCTGAAATGTTTTATTTTCAATTTTGATGCAATTGTTTCGCAATATATTCACTTTGTACCTTATATAAATATAATTTGGTACATTATCCATTCATAACAATCAAAATTTTACGAATTTGTTAAGATTTTCATTCATGTTTTACACTTTTTAGTTTTGTTGCATGCGAACCTCGATACATACATACATGCAAACATACACGCATACATTCATGCATACAACCTCTGTTAGTTAACACGCCTGTTAATTCGCTCGAACCTACGCTTTCGTTTACAGAGCTCTTGACGGTAGGGGCTGTCCCGGCTCCAGTCATCTACATTCTTCTTTCATTGCCGGCCCCTTCGATGTTGTCAACAGCAACTACGCAGCAACTTCTCAAACAGTGACGTTCGCATTCGTCGATAAACAAGTATGTGCCGTTAGTTGTGAATCTAAAAATTGAAAGCTTGGGGTGTAAAGGGAAATTTAATTTTTTTTAATTCGACAGTTTCTTGCAAAATTATCTCGAGATTGGAGCACGAATGTCTCTCAAAATAAATTTGCTTTATTCCGATTTTTTTCTAAAAACTTGATGATACGGATTCGCCAAGATTTGGCGAAAATCGAAAGACGGTATTAAAGTTTTTGGGACGAGGGCATGATGAGCGTTTACTGTCGGACTCTCATGCATAAAAAAGAGCCCAAACAGTACAAACGACTCAGTAGACTGCTCTTCATTTGTTTATTTCCATTTTTATACCCTCACCCTACGGGTAGGAGGATATATATCATTTGATAATACCCAAAAGTGTAACACATAGAAGGAGTCACTTTAGACCCTAAGTTTCTTTGAACTAAATTCTATTCATGACTTTTTAAGTCGTTTGAGCCATGTCCATCTGTCTGGCTGGTACGCACTTTACTTTCGAAAGACGCAACCAAATGTTTTTAAAATTTGAAGGAGTTTAAATTTCCCCAAAACTACTTACGATAGTGCAAATGGGTTACATGGCCATGCCCCTTCTGGTACCTTCCATACAAATAATTCATTCCGCACACTTTAGAAATTGAGTAATAGCATCAGTACACACAACGCGATCGTGTTCAAATTCTGTATTTAGTAAAGCTATAACAGAATAAAGTTTTGGAGAGAAAAACTGGAAGTCTAGCCACGCCCCATCTGGTACATTCCATACCCATCTGGTACCGCCCACTTTAGAAATCGATCAACTCAAATTCTACATTTAGTAAAGCACAAGCAGGATCATGTTTCAGAGAAAAATCTGGATGTCTAGCCACGCCCCTTCTGGTACATCCCATACACATGTATCACTCCGCCCACTTCAGAAATCAAGTAGTTATATCAATACATCCAACCCGATAGTGTCCGAATTCTGTATTTAGTGAAGCTTAATCAGGATAGAGTTTTGGAGAAAAAAAACTGGTACGTCCGTCGGCATGGACTGCTTCGGTATTCTTTAGCTGTAATATTGCTCTTCTAACCTCACATTAACCTGGGTAATCAAAGCCGTCGTCAATAATTGGCGTAATTCGTTCACCTAGCGGGACCAACAAATTGCAAGATTGCTCTCTCAATAAATTCAGCACTCTTTGCGTAGCGGTGATCAAATTTTCATTCTTGATCTTACAATAACTTTTATCTTTAACATATACACCTGCACGGCAAAAATAACCACTGTCCGCAACAAGGCAAAGACTTTTCCACGCACCAGCGGAAAACAAGGACGAGGACATTAAAGATGCAATTTAGGACTGTCTGAAGCAAATATATGACCGCTGCCCTACCCATGAAATTAAAATTGTACCGGGAAATTTTTATAGGAAGGAAAGATGTTCTTGGTTTAGCAGTCGGAAAATTTAGTATACACCTCAACACCTCTGATAACAGAATCAGACTGGTTGGCTTCGTTTCTGTAAGAAACATAGTAGTAAGTGGAACCAGATTCCCGCATAATGGTACCCACAAGGCAACCTGGATGGTAGTCGGTGTAAGGCATATCTCAACCATTATGCGCGTTTGAAATAAGGACTCGGATCACCATCTAGTTGCAGCCATGGTACGCATGCGATAAAGGAAGCTAGACAAAGTCAAGCTGCATTTCTCCGAGATAGCCAATGTCTACTCAAACCAACTCTAAATTTCTGTTATGCCCCTCATGCTGACACTCTCGACATAGCATATAGCGCAAAGACTGTACGGGTACATGAAAAACAACGATTAGACATGACATAAATAAATTTCGCGAAATGTCTGAGGAAATGGATGCTGCACCCAATGGCAAAGAGTGCTGTGACAGAGAAGAGGAGAGAGACGAAATGCCTGTTCAGCCTGAAATAGCGTCTGCGCAGAGAAAGAGAGCGCCAGGATATCAAAAAGTACAGGGAGATAGGTCAAGACCGAAATTTATAGCTTCTACTATGAACTAAGCGAGCGATTTAATGACAAAGCCTACTTTTATCGAGCAAAGATCCAACTTATCTGGTCTGATCCTATATGTCTTGCTCTACAGTACAGAATCCTAGGTAATGATGCATCGGATTAATATATTTGGATCTATCATCTAATGAAAAAAGTTCGCTTTTTGACTTTGAGCTTGTTTCCGAATATCTGGAAATAAAATTAATACATTAATGAAAACATTCCGTTTTCTTATCCGCACATTATTTCTACATATATTCCTCCAAAGTTTTTGACTTTGAGCTTTTTTTACAAAAATCCAAAAAAATAACACATTAATGAAACCATTGTCCGCACATTACTTCTATATTCCTCCACTATGCATCATTCACCTACTACTACAGTGGAATTCACATCCCCATCCGCCCACAAACATTGAACACTAAAAGTACACCATCACCATTAAAAGGCGGACCTGCTTTGTTATGGCCTCCCTGCTGTTTAACCAAGAGGGGTTGTTGTAACAAATGGTTGGATATAACACACACACACACGCACACACACACGGTACTCCCCCATCGTCTAAACGACAACAAAAAATGTTGTCGTTTTATAAAATCTCCCCAAAAACGAATACAAACCCACATTTAAACATATTCACACACACAGTGTTGTTGTTGTTGTTATTATTCTGAATTAAGGATGGGGACCAACACTCGTAAGGTATGCATGCAAGAACTAACATCAACAACTTCTACTACACTTACAGAACATACGAATTGTGTGCATGTTGCAAACGCACTGGAACATCTCAATATTGAGCGTTGGTTGTGTTTCAACGACATGTTCGGTAGCTAAATACAGGTATGGTTGGTTGATCGGGTAAGGTGGGGTTTACATCATCAGTCTGCATAGAGATTTACATGACATGCATGACGAGCGTACAAAATAAGAGTGGTGGGAGCTGAAAACGGGCAAACATCGTCTGCAAATTAACAAAGATGATCAATTGTCTTACTCTTAAAGGGTTTACAAATATATATTATATATTTCGTTTACTTTAGATTATAATAAATATTTTAAGACTCTGGATTATGTCACAATCGCTATTGGTAAATATTATCATATTTGCACTTTAAAACTTTAAAGTTACTGTATTTCGATTTATTTTTATTTTTCTTTGTTTTAACAATACATAGATAAATAGATCGAAAACTTAATCATATGTATAATGACAATTATGAAATGTTCTTGGTATCATTTGAATCGATAGAGATTTCGTTGTTATTTTGAAATTATACTTTTACTTCAGAAAATTTCTAGCATAACTAATTGTAATGTGGTTAATGCGTTATTCGATTTAAGAATTGTGTCAGATTTATTTTACATATCAGCCAATGTGATTATAAGGAATGAAGTGTTATCTTGAGCAAGGTTTTTTTTAATTTCGGACTATTATTGGCAAACGTATTCAACTTTCAGTTTGATCGTTGTGTTACTAGGTATACAATATAAACTTATAAATTGTAAAAAATAGCGGATTGAATAGTATAATAGATTTTTTCCATTATCTTCGCACACAGGAAACGATATTCGAAAAACTCAAATTTCCACAAAGAGTACATGGATTTTTCTTTTAAACTTTAATGTAAATTTGCTCAATTGTGATATACATTAGAGTGGCCATAGTGGAAATTTTTTTGAAAAGTTAAATTTTTCGCACTTAAAAATATGAGGTTGGGGATAAAAATAAATATGCAAATTTTTTTTTTTTTTTTTTTTGATTCCGAGTACCTCCGGGTTGAGCCCAAACTTTTATTACATTACCCATTTAGGCTGAAGTGCAGAATATGGGGCGGGAGCCCGATTAAAAACCAAAAATATGTCATTGTCTTCATCTTGGCCCCCAAACATCGGAATGGTAGGTCAAAGTTGGCGCTCAGGCCCATGGGGCACTGAGTTAGAGCCATTTCCGGGATATACCAAGAAAAAAAAATTATTTTTAACTAAATTTAAAAAATTTTAAAAAAAAATTTTGCGTGCAGCGCTACTAAACCCAACATAGGTGTACCGTCATTTCGCCCAATGTCATTTCCCCCAAAAACAACCATGACATATCGCCCAAAACATGTCATTTCGACCAAAAACCTAACTACAACATGACATATCGCCCAAATGCTATGACAGAAGACCCAACTCAATTTTTTTGGGCGAAATGTCAGACTCATGACGACGGCACGCCCTGCTGCATACGTCGCAGTCAGTCTTGTACTCTCTCTCTCGGTGGGGGGCACGCCCTCGCCGCATACATCGTAGTCAGACTCGCTACTCTCTCTCTTTCTCTGGCATTATTAAAACACTAATGAGGTGGGGGGCACGCCCCCCTAAGGCGGGGGCAAGAGTACAAGACTGACTGCGACGTATGCAGCAGCGCGTGCCGTCGTCATGAGTCTGTCATTTCGCCCACAAAAATTGAGTTCGGTCTTATGTCATAGCATTTGGGCGATATGTCATTTTGTAGTTAGGTTTTTGGTCGAAATGACATGTTTTGGGCGATATGTCATGGTTGTTTTTGGGCGAAATGACATTGGGCGAAATGACGGTAAGCCTATGTTGGGTTTAGTAGCGCCGCACGCAAAAAATTTTTTAAAATTTTTTAAATTTAGGTAAATATATTTTTTTTTTTCTTGGTATATCCCGGAAATGGCTCTAATTCGGTCCAGGAGACCCGTAGGAACCTAAAAATAACATCGTTGGATTCGTCTCGAAAATATCATTCACTTGAGTACCCGCACCCGGGGGGTCATCATAGAACCGAAAGGGGCCCCTTTTTTGACCCCCCGGGCCCCATGGGCCTGAGCGCCAACTTTGACCTACCATTCCGATGTTTGGGGGCAAAGATGAAGCCAATGACATATTTTTGGTTTTTAATCGGGCTCCCGCCCCATATTCTGCACTTCAGCCTAAATGGGTAATGTAATAAAAGTTTGGGCTCAACCCGGAGGTACTCGGAATCAAAAAAAAAAAAAAATATGCATAATTATTTTTATCCCCAACCTCATATTTTTCAGTGCGAAAACTTTTGGATTTCACATTTTTAATTTTTTCTATATAACGCTATGGCCAGTCTAATATACATACATATAATATTTTCAATTCGGTCATGGAAAACATAGTTGTCAATCATCTATAGAACTGCTGAAATAGTTGAAATGGTGTCACGAAGTCTAGGTGACCTAGACATATCCAATTTCCGACGTGGTAGTGGTAGTGAAATAAACTCAGTATGTATTGAATATTTATCACAATTCTAAGAAATCTTTGCTACAAATTTGTGATGCCGTTTGTATCTGGCAATAGTTCCACGGTGATGCATGTATCTTAATAAACCTATTATTATTCCAAAGTGGAGACAAGATGCCGGCCAAAGCATAGTTCAATTGGATATTCATATAGCATGTTCACCGGATCGTGGGCACTACCTCAAGGTGATACTAGCATCAAGTATGCAATCCTAAAGTCCAATCGTGTTCATGTACATGCACATTGCCAGTTCATCGCGGCTGACATTAAAAAGATCTGCCGGCAGTCCATCGACTTCTGCAGCTTTATTGTTTTTACGAGTACGAAATTGTTTCTTCCATAATTACAACACAATCTGCGTTCCGCGACCAGATTCCATCTCTGTCCTTACAGGTGGTCACCCCTGTTCCAATCCTTTCCAATTTAGCTTATATCCTTTTGGTAGTACTATCGAGCTTTACCTTTATCCATATAGAATTCGCAATATGCTGTCACTGTGTGTCGGGAGCATTTGATTTAGTAACGTATGTTTGCAGTAATTTAGAAAGCTGTTTGAAGCAGGCATTGGCTATATTGGTGGTATGCAGCATTGTGATGTCTAGCTTCTTTTGCGTTTGGTTACGAGCTATTTTCACCACTTAATTGCGTCACACCATTGCTGCAACTAGTTAATGATCGAAGTCAATATTTGCACTGCTCATCACACTCACGTCCATAACACTGGAAACATGCCTTCCATCGATTACTAAGTGATCAATCTGGTTTCTTGTCTTTAGATCAGGAGATATGAAGATTGCCTTGTTGATAACTTTATATGGGAATCTGTTTGCACTTCCTACGATGTTTCGTGCCGAAGCGAACCTAACCAATCTAAATCCGTTATCGGAGGTGTTACTGTGCTGACTGTATAATCCGACAGGCGCTCATAGAATGCATCATTAATGTGCATCATTAATGTCATTAGCGTAATGTAAAAATACGTCGCCTTGATTCGGATAGTGGCTATTCAGTCACTTACAGTGTTAAACCATGAGACCAGATGTCAAAGTCTCTTACCACACCCAAAATCGTGTCTTTCTAGATGGCAGCTATAAAATATGTCACAGTTCTTTCGTCATATACATCCTGTCTCCATCATTACACTTCCTTTGTGGAAGTGATATCAGCCTTGTGCATGTCGAGGGCACTCGCCAAATTGGATAGAATCATCTTCTCTGTAGAGACTTCGGGCATGTTAGGTTGTTCAACATTAAACATTTTCACATTTGCTACCACAGAATGCATTGTCAGTTGCATGGCCCGGGGAACATATGATCTAACGGATGGGGACCTCCAAATAGATTTTCCGGTTATTTCCAAGTGAAATAGTCAGTAAAAACCGACTTACACATACCCTCGCCCTCAGTAAAACATTAAATTGTCTAGTATATTCATATTATATAAAGTGGGCGGAGTGGTAAATTTGTATGGGAGGTATCAAAAGGGACATGGATAGACTACCAGTTTCTTCTCCAAAACTTTATCCTGATTTAGCTTTACTAAATACAGGATTTGGGCACGGTGGCGTTGGCTGTATTAATAATATTAATCGATTTCTAAAGTGGGCGATATCAGATGGATATGGGAGGTACCAAAAGGGGCATGGCTAGACTTCCAATGATTCTCTACAAAACATTTTCCTGCTTTAGCTTTACTAAATACAGAATTTGGGCCCGATCGCGTTGGATGTATTGATATTATTACTCGATTTCGAAAGTGTGCGGAATGGACACTAGTGGTATGGGAGGTATCAGAATGGGTGTGGCCATGTAGCCCATGCTTGGTTTAGTTTTGTATTTTTTTTAATTTTTCTAGGCTTCAAAAATAAGCGATATCAATGAATTTTAAAATATTGAAAAAAATAGTTACTTACATAATGGTAAATATTTTTTTTTCAATATTCAATACATTCATTTCGTTCTAAGAATAATTAATATCAAATCGTTTGAATTAATATATTGTGTGGCAGGGCTTACAAGCTGTCAAGATGAGCACCGTATTGAGTGATCAGTTGAGGTGTCTACCTTAGAAATGGTGTTGTATAATCGTCGGTTGAATATGCGTTAGCTAGGAGATGAGAAAGCTGCGCTCGATATGGGTGCCGCATTTGCTCACAAAATTTGGGAATTTCTTTTATTTGATATTCACTGTATATGCCACAGCCCTATTTATAAAAGATTGTAGACAACTACGCATAATTTTTATATATATATACGTATGAGAGTATTTATCATATGATAAGGTAACAAATGTTGCACACATAAGTATTAGATTAAGACCCCAAAAATCTTAAGACAAAATTTTTAAACGATTGAATGGTGTCCGGCTGTCTTGCTGAAGGACTATAAAACACGAGAAAACATCACATAAACCTTATGAAAATTTACTAGTTTTAATATTTTTCAAAATATGGATTGATAATAGCCAGAATAACTCCGTCTCCTCTGGTACCTCCCATACAAAATGACCTATTTATAGAAAATTAATATATCTCACATAACATTTAACCTTAAAACTGCAGAATAATTTAATTTCCTCAGATATATTAGGTTATCTGATTATAGTATGCATAACCTTAGAAACCAGAAACATTGGTCATACCCCTTCCGATACCTCCTTACAAATGACCGAATTCGCTAATATATATCGTCGTTATACTGCATAAACTGGCCAACTCAATTTGTTTGTGAAATTGACTTAATAATGCAAAAGTATTCCAAAAGTCATAGTCTAAGCCCTCTAAAAAAGTAATATGTCTATTGTTTAATATGGTAAACACATTAAGAAAATATTAGAACTTATCAGCAAAAGAATTGATAGTTTTAGAATGAGGGGAAAATCCCACATAGATAAACCAGTCATAAATTATGTGTTTTATGGCTCACACTAATGACTGGTATACACAAAGGGTTTTGTGTATTTACTGTGCACACCACATGTCGGCACGGGTCATGATTAGAAAATGTGTGTGATCGTGCAGTAGGTAGAAAATGCCTTTCTTAAAGATTATGAACTGTGTATTTAGTATATAAGAGAGAAAATATCTTTGAATAAATGTCATTCATTTAAGAACCGCAGTGAAGAGTGTTTCATTTATCTCCTGGTTGAAGGAGTGGTTCGAAGTGGCCGTACGTACGTAGGAGTAGTCATCGATGTATCTGAATTGCACATTGTGGTGACCCCGACGTGATTATTCACGTGTATTTATCTCCTGGTTGGAGGAGTTTCGATGTGTCTGAGTCGCACATCTATTTAAAATATAGTTTTGTAACATAGGCGGCCATAAACTTGAAACATCAATAACTCAAAATGTCTACTCGAGAACTTATTACAAAAGTCATATTTTCATAGCCCATTTTACACTGGCAGATACGTCTGTAGTGCAAAGGGGAAGGCAGATGTTTACACGGATTTTTTTTGTCTACCAGACAAGTCTGCCAGTGTAAAGGGCTCTTAAAGTCATATTCTAAACCCTGTTAAAAAAATCACATTTCTAGTTGAGGTAGTTTTGTAGTTATTGTAAAAAAACACAAGCGGCCATATACTATAAATCATCAACAACTCAGAAACACAAAACGTGGAGTTAGTCAGTTTATGCAGTATACCGACGATATATTTATTGCAAGTGCATTGAATCCAGTTAAATTTGACACAATCCGAAAATATAGTTAATATTTTTTCAATAAATTTCAAAAAGAGTAAAGGTATGGGAAAGTCAGTTTAACTGACTGAATTTTCTATACTGGATTATATAGATAAATATATATAGAATTGTTCGGGAGCCGCAGCAGCATTACAACTAAAGTATACAATCATTTTTATATAGTTGGTTTAAAAGTATCTTTTTCAAACAATATTCTAGGCGTTCTCAAGGATCCAACACTGATTTCAATCAGATGAATTTTTTTAAAGATATTTTCTTGTTTTATCTACAGTAACCCCTTTTTCTATGGTTACAAACGACCACACAATCACTCCTGGCAGGTAATACCACAGTGCAAATCTTATATGACAAAAAAAAATCCATATGCCTATGTACATTATTATTAGACAAATATATATATAATCCACACCCAGTAGGAAGTACCGTCATACACGATTATGTCGCCAACGCCGTCCTCAAGACAAAGTGTGACAAATTGATGTACTTGTCATAAAAATACTCGGTTGACGACAAGCTGACCGACAAAATACTTATGTTGTCGTGCATCAAACACCAAATGCAATATAAAGGGACAATAACGACATGAAATTGAAGAGAGGAAAGAGGACGTAAAAAATGTTCAGTTTATTAAAAACAGCAGTGCGCGACGGTTCATGTATAGGACGTTTTCAATAAAACTACTTCAATTTGTGATTTTAAATTATATAGCACAGATAACGACAATTTGACAGAAATTGTCGGTCACCAGATCGGGCATGATTAAGTGGGTGACTTGTCACTTATGTAGGTATCAACGACAATTTGAGCGACATTGTCACTCATTAGGTCGTGCATGACAAAGCGGACACTAGTATTTCGTCGACTATCTGTACGGACGGTCCCCTATGTGTCATCAACGATTTGCTATGGTCATACACATATCCTTGAGAAAGTCTTGCAGACACTTCCTAATGGGCATTACGATTCAGTATATACACAGGAATGTGCGTACAGGGACACAGACGGAGTGTGAGTGTAAATATACGTGTGAGTGTGTGTGTGTGTGTTTCATTGAAATGTAAAAATTTCCACATTTTTAGTTCAAGTCATGTCCACTAAAAGCACAAATGGTTCCATGGATTGACATTAATATAAAACAGAAAGCAACAACAACTAATATTTACACATATATACATAAAACACAACCAACATCATACGTTCACATATCCCCAAGTGCACATTAAAAACAACTAAAGGGTTAAAGCCGTACATTTTGGTAGATCTACAGTATGCAAAGTTCTTATTAGTCTCCCGAAACAATTTAGAAAACATATTTTAAAGACGATTTTAAAGCTTTCCAGTTTTCGGATTCTGGAGGTCATCTTACATAAAAATCATATATTTCCTTGAGATACTCCACCTCAGTTACAGTTTATTGCTTCAATCTTTGTTACCATCCAAGTAAAGCAAAAAAGTGGCGTCCCGACAAAACGGTAGGGAATGGGACAAAATGGGTGTGGGTAGTGGCAGACGGGTTTGGTGCGACCAATTTATGTTCATTTTATTGTTTATTATACCCTCCTACCCGTAGGGTGATATGTTATGACCCAAAAGTGTAACACATAGAAGAAGTCACTTTTAACCCTACGTTTTTTTGAACCAAATTCGATTCATGACTTTTTTGGTCTCTTGAGCCATTTAATAGACTTCCATTTATATTAATTCCATTATATAGCTTCCATTTATATAACTTTTTAGTAATTAATAACACTACTTTACAAATAATTATTTTTTCTCTGGTCTGTGAACACCACTATTTTTTAATGATAGAGGATGGGTTACTGATTAAGAAAATAAATTTAAAAAAAATTTTTATGGAGCGGTTTTTTTTTTAAAAAATTTTTTTCTTTGCCGAAGGTTCCTTTGGATTTTGACCTATATATCAAGTTCTAGACGGACAATCAGGACAAAAGAGGGATCTAATTAATTAGAATCAAATGGACAACAAGAATTAAGCCACTTAAACTCAACATATTGCATACTTTTGCCGTACTGGCTGAATACATTTGAATAATTGTGTTTTTTTCATGAAAAATAGCGTCTCTTTTTTTAGTTTTTAAATCAGGAAAAATCGAAAACTCGAGATACAATTTTTTTGAAACCTTCTGCGTAGGGCGAACACCTCAGTAAACAAATGTAGAATTGCTGAAGAGAATCTATGGACTGGTTACAAAGTAATAGCCTCTGAAAGTTAGCATACAAAAAAGAAATTTTTATAAATACTTGAATTTTTGCCTTTGTGGGAACTGCAGATTATGGGCTGAGAGCCCAAACAACAACAAAAATATATCATTCACTTCGTCTTGGTCCCATAACATCGAAATGGTAGGTCAAAATAGGAGCCGAGGCCCATCACGCCCTTGGAGGGGTCAAGAAAGGGGCTCCTTGGATTCTATGACGACCGCCTTATGCGGGTACTCAAATGAAAGATATTTTCGAGACGAATCCAATTGTGTAATTTTTAAGACTCTTTGGGGCCCTAGGGACACAAAAAAGGGTCTCCTTCAATGCTTTGGTACCCTCTATGTGTGGGTACTCAAATGAATGGTATTTTTGAGACCAATCCAGTGGTGTCAATTTCAAGACTCTGCGGGTCCTACCGTTGTATTCGTTTCGAAAATATCTTTCATTTGAGTACCCGCACATATTCGATCATCATAGAATCCAAGGAGCCCCTTTCTTGACCCCCCGAGTGCATCATGGGCCTCGGCTTCCATTTTGACCTACAATTTCGATGATATAGGACCAAGACGAAGTGAATGGTATATTTTTGTTGTTGTTTAGCCTCTCGGCCCATATTCCGACAAATGCAAAAATTCAAATATTTATAAAAACTTAATTTCTGTTTGCCAAGTTTCAGAGGCCATTACTTTTTAACTAGTCCATAGATTCTCTTCTGCAATACAACATTTGTTTGCTAAGGTGTTCACTATACGCAGAAGGTTTCAAAAAAAGAGACGCTATTTTTCATGAAAAAAACACAATTTTTCATATGTATTCAGTAGGGTGGGGCGATTTGAACATCTTAATGGGCGCTTCGCGTTTCTGATTCTTGGGATTGTACTGAGCAAAAAAGTCCACTAGACCATATGTCTACGGTGAAAATCGAGCCTCCCCATTTTGACTTGAAGTTTTTTCTCAAACCTTATTTTTTTGGAAAATTTGCAAATTTTCTTCGGCTCATATTTCGTAAACTATTTAAAGTTTTGACTTATTTTCAAAAGAAGTTTATAGCTATTGTCTCGGGCCTCAATTTCTCTGAATACACTATTTACAAAAAACTTCGTTTGCATGGTCAAAAAGTCGAAAATGTAGAAAATTCACCACTTTCTGTCCCGTTTTTTTAGATATTTTGGCCTATAACAGCCAAACCATTGAGATTTTCGATCCAATACTGACACAAAAATGGTAGCCAAGACAATAGTTAAGAACTCTCTAGTACATCGCAAATGCATTGGAACGCTCCTTCAGGCGGTTTTGGCCCTGTGAAAGTGCATATTTTTCATGAAAATATTGATAAATTACCATTTTTAGTTGTTCATTGCGCAAAATCATAAAAATGTTCTATTTCTTAAATAAAAAAAATGTTTTTTAATAGCACTGCACAGTTTATACACGAAACAATTATTTATAAAACTTACATTTGCGGCAAATATTTAAAAATGCGTATTTAATTTTATGTGTATTTGATGCTGTGATCGTTTACAATTAACTAACAAAAATGCGTCAAATGAACTGAAACCAATAGAAGACTAAAAAATAATAAATAAGATAAATAGAATAAAATAATAAAATAGAATAAAAATAAGAAATTAACATTTTTATGATTTTGCCCTATGAACAATTGAAAATGGTAATTTATCAATATGCTTTTGCGATGTACTAGAGAGTTCTTACCTATTGTCTTGGCTACCATTTTTGTGTTAGTATTGGATCGAAAATCTCAATGGTTTGGCTGTTATAGGCCAAAATATCTAAAAAAAACGTGACAAAAAGTGGTGAATTTTTCTCATTTTCGACTATTTCACCATGCAAACGAAGTTTTTTCTAAATAATATGTTCAGAGAAATTGTAGCCCGAGATAATAGCTATAACTTTACTTTTGAAAATAAGTCAAAATTTTAAATAGTTTACGAAATATGAGCCGAAGAACATTTGCAAATTTTTCAAAAAAATAAGGTTTGAGAAAAAACTTCAAGTCAAAATGGGGAGGCTCGATTTTCACCGTAGACATATGGTCTAGTGGACTTTTTTGCTCAGTACAATCCCAAGAATCAGAAACACGAAGCGCCCATTAAGATTTTTTTCCTTCCATACTAATCGCCCCACCCTAGTATTCAGCCAGTACGGCAAAATTATACAATTTGTTGAGGTTAAGTGGCTTAATTCTTGTTGGCCATTTAATTATAATTAATTTGATACCTCTTTTGTCCTGATTGCCCGTCTAGAACTTGATATATAGGTCAAAATCCAAAGGTACCTTCGGAAAAGAAAAAAATTTTCCAAAAAAAATTTTTAAAAAAAATCAGCTCCATAAAATTTTTTTTTCTTAATCAGATACTCTTCATCTATCATAAAAAAATAGTGTTATCCAAAGACCAAAATGGCTGTAAACTAGTGTAATTAATTTAATAAAATTTTTTCCGTAAAAAAAAAATTCCGAAAAACTTTACAATCCGTTGTGCGAATAAGCGCTATCCAGACTGTATACTCGTATACTTGTGATTACATAAGTATATGTAAAAGAGTACTCAAATATCTGTGTGTCTTTTCAGCAAGGAACATGTTAATATTTTGGAACTTTAACATTTTTACATAAAATAAAAATCTTTTGTGGTGAAACAAAAACAAAATAACATTTCGTACAACATTTTGCACAACAACAAAGACACAATATTCATTTGCGAACTTTCATTATGAGGTGTTTTCACAAGTAGTATTTTAAATACAGGGATTTCAAAACAAAACGAAAATCTTTACTCTATGGCATGTGAGCTTGGGAACTTTTCGCGTTGTAAGCTCTGCCCGCCACCGTTGCCTTGTGACCATAGCAATGACAGCGACCTCATTTTGTTGTCCCTTTGATATGAAAAAGAGAGCCCACGTTTGTTTTGATGTTAAATCCACTTTCTATTCACCCGATTGTTCTTTGTGTTCCCCCAGATTTACGCCATATTTCATTTTTCTTTTTACATGTGTATGGGTGTGTGTGTGCCTGTGTTTGAACTTATGTATGTATATAAAATCCACATCCGCCCCGTACACTCGCCAGTTTGTTGATTGTCTGTCGTTCATACTGACTGAATTTGTAAGTCTGCGCATTTATGTGCTATGGCTTAAAAGCAGCAGCAGCAGCAACAGCAGCCCTCGTACCCAAAATGGTGGTTAATGGCATCCCAAATCAAAGTCTGTTAAATAAAACCCCCATCAAAACAACGAGTGCACACGCCGGCAACAAAATAAAACACGTTTCACAAAACTACATAGTGGCAACATATAAATGTTGAAAATTTAACAATTTAAATGGGGAAAAATTGGTATTACGGCATTTAAACAGTTTTTAGCGCAAATATAAAATAGGAGGTGCGTTATTCTTGTAGTTGTACAGGAATTAAGCGTTATTGAAATTAGGTTGCATAATTTTATTCGGCCAGATTTAATTTAAAACGAGACATTTTTATACAAAGTTTCCGAAAATAATCTAAAATACCCAATACCCAATATGGCCAAAGGTCATCTACATTTCAGTTGATGCTATCGACAGCGACTTCGCAGTATAGTGTCGAGTCAATCGTTCGCATTCATCGATAAACAAATAGGTGCCGTTAGTTGTGAATTTAAAAATTCACAACAGCGCGGGAACCTATCCCATACCTCAATCATGAGGTGTAAAGGGAAATTAACTTCAAGGAATTACTCAGCATTTTAAGCTAAAGTCGAAAACACATTTGGGCAAATTGTTGAACGTTTCAAAAAATCTGTTTGCTTGAAACAGTTCTTAAAACAAGTGAGAAAGTTTCGGTCTGGTAAACCGATTTACATGTACCCTCACCCTCAGTAAAAGCTTAAAATTTTCTTAACAAAATACAGAATTTGGTATGGTAAATGAATATGGAAGGTACCTTAAGGGCCACGGCCAGACTTCCAGTTTTTTCTCCAAAACTTTATCCTGTTATAGATTAACAAAATACAGAATTTCGGCACGATCGTGTTGGTTGTGTCGATAATATTACTTAATTTCTAAAGTGGGCGGGTGCTAAATTTGTATGGGAGGTTCCAGAAAGGGAGTGGCAAGACTTCCAATTTTTTCTCCAAAACTTTATTCTATTAAAGCTTAACAAAATACAGAATTAGAGGACGATCGCGTTGGATGTATTGATATTATTACTCAATTTCTAAAGTGGGCGGGTGGTACATTTGTATGGGAGGAACTTCCAGTTTTTTCTCCAAAACTTTATACTGTTTATCTTTAACCAAAAATAAAATTTCGGTATGATCGCGTTGGGTGTACTAATCCATCTCTAAAGTGGGCGAAATTGTACATTTGTATGGGAGGTACCAGAAGGGGCGTTGCTAGTCCTCCAGTTTTTATCAAAAACTTTATCCTGCTACAGTTTTACTAAATCCTGTTTGTTTGCACGATCGCGATGGGTGTATTGATATTATTAGTTAATTTCTAAAGTGAGCGGAGTTGTACATTTGTACGGGAGGTACCAGAATGGGCGTGGCCATGTAGTCCATATCCAATACCGTGAGTAGTTTTGGTGAAATATTAATCTGTGCAAAGTTTCAAAACAATTGGTTACGTCTTTCGAAAGTTATCGTGCGTACCAGCCGGAAAGACAAACGGACAGACAGACAAACAGACAGACGGACGGACTTAAAAAGTTATGAATCGAATTTGGTTCATAGAAACATAAACTTAAACTTAATTTCCCTTTGTACCCCATGAATAAGGTATGGGATAGCTTCTCGCGTTGTTGTGAATTAACACTCTTTCTATTTTTAAATTCACAACTTACGGCACCTACTTGTTTATCGACGAATGCGAACGTCACTGTTTGAGAAGCTCTTACTAGACACGACGATTGAATCGACGCTTAATACTGCGAAGTTGCTGTCAACAACATTCGAGGGAAGCCGACAATGAAAGAAAATTTTATTTATTTTTTTTCTTTTAAGATGACTGGAGCCAGGTTTGAACCTGCGATCTCCCGCATGGTAGTCGCGTGTTCTAACCACTATGCCACGGCCGGTCCCTAAAATTATTCTTTCTATGTATTACACTTTTGGGTCGTATCCAATGATAAATACCCTCCTACCCGTTTGAAGGTAAACAAATTATTTAATTGAAAGGAGTCGTATGAATAACTAGCTTTCCCGGATAACGTTGCATCACCCGTACTAACATTCCTCGGAATTTTAGCAATACAGGTAAATGCCAACGTTTCATAAGATGAACAAACAGTCTACTTATGTGAATGTAGCTTTATCCTATTGGTCTGAGTGTTTATAACATTTTAGTTCCTTTTTATCCCAAAAAGTACGAATTCTAAAAGATACATTCGTATCGCACAACTAAAATGTACTGGTACCTCCTATAATTCAATAGGAAACATGCCCATATACAATTATAGCTCTAGCTGTTGGGTCTGTGTGATTGTAACAATTTTATCCTTATTCGGTCTTTTTACCTCTAAATGTTCGAATTTCTAAAAGTCCTAATTCTCTAATTCTATAGAGAGCAATTCTATATACATTTTCGTAGCTCTACCTTTAGGCTGTGGTCTGGGCGATAGTACTAGTATTGGCCTTTATCGATATTTCTACAACTAAAGAACGAATTTCGAAGAAATCCTTCACATCGCACAACTAAAAAATTCAATTAAATTTTTGAGACTATACCTTAAGCCTTGGCACCGCTCATTTCCCAGCAAGACGCAATCCTCCTTGTATCAGTAATATATGTAGCAAATCACATCTTTATACCCCTCATGACTCGGGCGATTTGACTGATTCAATTTTCGGTTTGTGTGGGCGGTGCCACACCCCATTTTCTAAGTTTTCATGTAGCCTATGATGGAGGCCCAGCGGACAGTACCTCACAGTGAAAATTTCATTACAATCGGTCCATTTATTTGGCCAGAATAAAAATTTTACAATAAAGGGCTTGGCACCGCCCACTTTCCATAAACAAAAACTATTTTTCGTGTTCGACCAACATATGAATCAAATCTGGACTTTGTACCTAAAACGGTTTATGAGATACAGCCATTTCAAATTTCAAGCTGTATGGGACGGTGCTACGTCCTTTTTACCTACTTGCAGTCCGAATTTCTTTAAAGCCCTTCTTAGTGTGCGCCTACGTCATAAAAGGTATTTACATTCCAAATTTCAAGGTTGTTACTTTAGCCGTTTGGGCTGTGGAATGATCAGTCTGTCATATATGTTAGACTAGCTTTCCCGGCTCGCTTTGCTTCACCCGTACCTACAATGAAACTTCTTAAGAATGTAATCAATACAAATAAAATGCAAACGTTTCATAAAACGAACGGACACAAATTTATGTGATTGTAGCTTCATCCCATTTGTCTCGTACCGCTTTAATCCCTTTTATCCCTAAAACTATAATTAAGTGGTCCCCCCTTTAATTCTATGCACATATACGATAATAGCTTTAGCCGTTTGGTCTGGGCGATGGTACCAGTTATATCCCCTTTCAGTCTTTTTCACCCCCAAATGTTCAAATTTCTGAATACACCATCTGGCGGGTATCTAATTTTATAGGGAGCAATGCTAAATACATTTTCGTAGCTCTACTTTTAGTTATTTGGTCTGGGCGATTGTACCAGTTTTATTGCTTTTCAGTATTTTACAACTAAAGAACGAATTTCAAGAAATTAATTAACATCGTACAACTAAAACATTCACTTCAATTTTTAAGACTAATCCTTTAGCCGTTTAGTACCAGTTTTATTCATTTTCGGCCTTTTTTATTCCTATAAGGTAAGAATTTCTATAACCCTCCTTGCTTCGTTCTAATTCCATAGGGAGCAAGCACATAAAATTATCATAATTACATCCCTTTTCGATATTTTTTACCCAGAAATATCGGATTTCGAAAGAACCTTCAATCCAATTTGATAGTGAGCATGTCCATATCAATTTTCGCGATTAAAGCTTTAACCGATTCGTCTGAGTTTATCCCTTATTGGTAATGTTTACACCCTAAAGTACGCATTTTCAAAAATCTATTCTTAGCTGACGTTTACTCGAAAATGAGAACAACTACCCCAAATTTCATTATCCTATCTACAGCCATTTCACCCAATCAGTTAGTTAACTAATTTGAAATATACGAAATTGTAATTACAATCGTTCTATTTATATGACCGTCATAACAATTGTTTCAAAAGGGGCGTGACCCTGCCCATTACCCAGCGGGACGTAATCCCCTATGTACCATTTACTTATGTAGCAAATCTCATCTTCATACCTTTAATGGCTGGCGAAATGTGACCGATTCCAATTTTGTTTTGTGTGGGCGGTGCCACGCCCCTTTGTCTAGGTATGTTTTCATGTAGCATATGATAGAGACTCTACGGATAGTACTACACAGTCCAAATTTCATTGCAATCGGTCCATTTATTTCGCCCAGATAACGATTTTTTCAAATGGGGCGTGGCATCGCCCATTTTTCAGCGAGACGGGTTCCTCTTCGCATCAGTAACATATGTAGCAAATCTCATCTTCATACCTCCAATGACTCGTGAGATGTGACTAATTGAAATTTCGGTTTGTGTGGGCGGTGCCACGCCCCATTGTCAAACTATGTTTTCATAAAGCCTATGATAGAGGCCCCATGTACCACACATAGAAAATTCCATTGCAATCGGTTCATTTAATTAGGCAATATAACTATTTTTAAAAAAGGGGTGTTGCACCGCCCTCTTTTCACAAACAAAGTATTTGTTCTTATACGACCGATATAGGTACCAAATCTCGACTTCGTACCTTTAAAGATACAGTCATTTTAAAATTCCAGTTGTATGGGGCGGTGCCACGCCAATTTTACCCCCTTCCAGTCCGAATTTCCAAAAATCACGTCTTAGTGCGCGCCTACGTCATAAAAGGAACCTACATTCCAAATTCCACGGTGTTAGCTTTAGCCGTTTGGGCTGGGGAGTGATCAGTCAGTCACCCAAGCCTTTTATATATATAGATTGTCTGAGATATGAAATAATAACAACAATATGAACAAAGGAATCAACCAATTCGTCAATTATTTTCGTTAAACATTTTTGGGGTCATTGTCCGGGGTGTGAGCAATTCCAAGTCAGGCTAGATGTACTTGGCCAGTATAGTAAAATCCCTAGTGTTTGTAATTTCTCACCCAAAACCTCCCCTCCCCCACAAAGAACGACTGTTTCACTTAGGCTTGCCAGATGGTCGGGAATAGGCGGGATTTTCCCGACTTCTCGCGAAAATCCCGAGTCCCGAGTATTGAAGTAATTCAGGGGAAAATCCCGACTTTTTAATATTTCCTACCTATACTGAGAATAATCAAAGAAACAACATATTAAAGAAGGTACAAAACCAGTAAGAAATTTTCAGTCGGGAGTTCATATACAATCACCCTCAGTAAGACAAAAATATTTCTGTTATATTGATATTATTACTCGATTTCTAAAGTGGGCGGAGTGGTACATTTGTATGGGAGGTACCAGAAGGGGCGTGTCTGGACTTCCAGTTTTTCTCTCAAAAACTGTATCCTGCTATAGCTTTACTAAAATAAAGCTATAATAATAAAGCGAAAGCTATCGTGCGAACCAGCCGGACAGCAGACAGACATGGCTCAAACGACTTAAAAAGTCATGAATCGTATTTGGTTCAAAGAAACCAAGGGTCTAAAGTCACTCCTTCTATGTGTTACACTTTTGGGTCGTATCAAATGATATATACCCTCATACCTAAGGGTGATGGTATAAAAAATACTTTTCTCTTATGAACTAGTTGTGTGCAGTTAACATTTTTCCATTTACCCATTTCCATGGATATTATGAACAGATCATAACATTACGACTTTCAAGAAATGTAAATTTTTGGACAAATTGCAGCATTTAATCTAAAAGACTCACTATTGACTTGGGAGAAATTCCCAAAGTTCTACAAATATCAGGTGCAGTGGACAATGATATGTTGTACAGCGACTACTGCAGTCTTCGAGCTGTTTATGGAGAATTGCCCAAAGATATACTAAATGACAAAATATGGTCACATGTTTGATGGTCACTTGAACTTGTTCAAATTGATATCATTTATATTTTTTTACCGATAAGCAAAACTTATTGCGAAAAAGCCTTTAGTATTTTAAACAATTTATACACGAAAGATAGAAACGAATGTCTTTTGATCTTATAAAGGCTGAACTAATCATAAGATTGAATATTGATAAAAGCTGTCAGAATTCCAGTTATTTTTAACAACTAATAATATTTCTTAATAAAAAAATGTATTAACCTATATAATATGATCTTTACATTTGTCCCGACAAATCCCGCATTTTAGTCTCGGTTTTCCCGACTTTTCGAATTCGGTGCCTGGCAACCCTAGTTTCACTGTGTTATTAAACCATAAATCCTTAATATTGAAACGATGGGCGTATGATTGATATAAAATCATATATTAATATTACACATACGTTGATCAAACATATCGCTCCGCAATGCACATTTCTACATACTAATTAAAAGCAATTCTTCCCCTCTTTGTTAAAACCCACTGCATTTTTGTACAGGTATTTCACAGTATAAATCATAGTTGTATATACAACCGTTCTATAACTTTTGGGTTTACGGCTCACTATAAATCGATCTCTTTTGTGGTGATCACTGCAATTACGCTCACCATTTTATTCAAGTATATAAACTGTAACTTTCCCATATTGCATTAGATTAGTGTCTCAACCCAAATGTACTTGTATGGTTCATAAGAAGCACAACAAAATTCGGCATGCCCACACTCACACACCCCCAAACTAATACAAACAAATACATTGACAAAAAGAGGATACACCGTACGGTGTGTACGAATATCCAAACATATTTAAGTGTAATTTTTCGAAATTCATGTCACAAAACTTAAGCACTTTATGTATTTTTATTTGCTCGTATTGTCTATTTCTTTTTTGCTCATATTGTGTGTTACTTTATGAACATTTTTAGTTTTTGTTGTTGTTGTGTGTGAGGACGAAAAAATATGGCAACAATAAGAATAGTCAAACAAAAAAGAGCAGCAAAGGAAAAACTACAAAAACTGATGACGCGTAACGATGAAAAGGGCAACAAAAAACCCCACACAACAAACGATACTCGGGAAGGCTAAACAAACACACATATACAAACGCTATAACAACTACATACCTAGAAATAAACATACACATGCAGCAGAACTATAGAACTATTAAGTTATTAGAGAGAGAGGACATAAACTGGTATCGTGTGGATGTAACAATACGAGCACACAAACATGAAAAGCTTTCCTATGAATATGGGATAATGTAGAGCACATTATGAACACATAAAATGCCAGCGAAAAAGTACAAACACTCACATTTACACACACTCAAACATACGTACGTATGTACAAACACAAAGCGCAAATGACATCAAATGCACCAAATGTTAAAACAAATGTACAAGTACAACTGGTAGATGCTAGTGTTACCAGTTAAAACTGACTCAAGATATGTTTTAAAGCTAGGGATCAAAGGGATTATTGTGTAGAGAGAGAGCAGAATTTAAGAAATACTTTTCGCGTGCAAATGTACATTCTAAGAATCTTTTACATTAAAAATGTATTAAAAAAATTAAATTAAAACAAACATCTTCTAGTAATATTTTCCATGAAAGGGCTTTAAGCTAAATTTTCATATAACGTGAGTGTTCACTAGGCAGTCAAACTGAAACGTTATGTTAACGTGTTCGTTTGCAGTAGTTATCGTAATAGCATTTCGATTTGATATTTCTGTAACGGCTTAAAATTATTGAAGAAATATTCACAGAGCAGTGCCCCTTAAGCCGGGTCGATCTATATGGAGAAAAAAAATATATGAATGTTACCGCCTGTTATAAACAGTCTTATAAAAACAAATTCGGAGGTGCAAAATTTTTATTTTTGTGGGCGTGGCAAAAACGCCGGTTTTGACGTTTTGTCCATAACTTTGTTATTCGTTGTCCGATTATTAAGTTTTATATAGCGTTGAAGATGGATTAACAAGAGCTTTGTTATTAATATAGTTACTTAAAACTATGACGTCATATTCCAGTGGTTCTCAACATTGTGTCTTTAAAAAGCCCCCTAATCATAAAATTTTCTGATGCAGATTTGAAGCCCTTTAGAAACTATAAATTAATTGCGAAATAAATGTGACATTTTCTTTATAAACAAAAAAGTTATATTGATTTAACATTTTAGTACATATGATCGTTCGAAGTAGATTTGTATAAAAAGTTTTGTTTGCTCAACCAAAGATTTCCTCATGCTCCGATATGGTATTAAGCGTCATCATACGTAATTTACATTGGTCGCTAAAAAAATCTTTGAAATTTCTTCAGTTATATAGTATTCCGATAATTTGGTACTTTCGAATATTGCTTTTTATTTGTTTGAACTTTATTTATTCTTCAATTGTACACGTTTTATAACAAACGAATGTAATAAAAATAAACATATGTATATTTCGCATTATCACATGTACTGACTTTTTAAATCAATATAACTTTTTTGTTTATGAATAAAAGTTAACGGTTTTTTCTCAAGTCTTTAATAGTTTTTCAAGGCCTTCAAATCTACATCAAAAAATTATATGCTTAGGGGGGTTTTTAAGAATACAATGATGAGAACCGCTGGAAGATGACGTCGTAGTTCAAAGTCTTTAACACTCCAACAAAGCTGTTGTTAATACCTTTTCAACGATGCATAGATCTTGACAATCGGTATACAAATAACCATGTTATGGTAAAAACCCCGAATCCGGCGTTTTTGCCGCGGCCACAGAAAAAAAATTTTCGCTCCGCCGAAATTGTTTTTACTTAATTTTTCATATAAGGCGGTAACATTGACAACTTTTTTTTTCGACCCGGCTTAGTGCCCAGGCATTAGGTTCAGAAGTATATAATTTTCTTAAAAATTAGCAATCAAAAATAATTTAAGCAACAACTATAATAGTAAATATTTGTTATAATGTCTATATGTTTTATAATGATGTATACAAATTATTAAATTGAAAGGAGTCGTATGAATAATTGTGTGAAATATGAAGTAATAACAATTATGTGAACAAAGGAATCAAACAACTCGTCTATTACATTGTGGAACATTCAGGGTAAAGGTACTTGGCCAGTATAGTAAAACCCCTAGTATTTGCAATTTAGTCGTTTGTGGCTTAATCACTTCTATCACTTCGCCCTAAAGAGCTAGAGAGATAAAATTTGTTACCCAGATATTACTCGACAATACGAATATGAATGTACAGACGAAATTTTAGTTTTTGAACCAATGGGCGGAGTGGGCGTAGCAAACCTTTTTTGAGAGCTAGAGAGATAAAATCTGATACCCAGATAGTACTCGGCACTTAAGGAGATCAAAATGTGTATTATCAACAGGGCTAAAACTAATAAAAAATTCACATAAAATTTTAATAAAATTTAATCAAAAATAGTTGAAAATTATATCGTTAATTACATTTATAAGATTCAAACTATTGTTAAATTACTCTACTGTAAAAAAATTACATGAGATTCTTTGACTAACAACTCTATAATTTTCAGTCGTACTGAATTCAATGGTGTACTTAATCTTTTAATGTATAATAAATATTAAGTATACGCCTTCACAATAATTTTTCTCACATATTAATGATTTCCGCTATTAAAATTTTGATCATTTTTTTTTTTTGAATATATGAGATTTTAAGAAGGATATGTATAAACTTGGCTACATGCTTTATATGTTAAAAAGTTTTATTTGAAAGCTTAGGTTTCTAAGGTCACTGTTGCATTTCTCCACAACTTTCCTAACGTCCTTAAAATAGTATCCTGATGATTTCAGCAAACTACCAACGATAGAATGGATCCGACGGAATAGATCCTTGGTATAAACACAAAAATAATATTTCGATAAGTTAAAACCGGAAACATATACTTTAAAAAATACAGCCTTTGTAGAATTTAACAATTAATTAATTAATATTGTTTCTTTAAAAAAATGTTGCCTATAGTGCGAAAAATATGTATGAAAAAAAAATATTAAACTAAACCTAAGAACCCCATAATATGCTTTTATATGCATAAATCCCCAAAACATGCCTGAAAGTCCGTAATATGCATTTGCATATGCAAGTATACATTGCATACTTTTGTTGGCTCTGATTATCAATCAGCGGGCGCAATGTGCATGGCAAAACTGTATTACAGTACGAGAGGAATAACATTTTAAATACAGATAGATCTGGACAATACAATTACAAAAAATCACTTCATATTATACAATTACACTATAATATAAGTGTCAAATCTAATTGTTGCGATTCCACCTTCAGCCATTTGGTCTGGGTGATGGTAGCAGTTTCATCCCATTTTCGGTATTGTCCAAAGTTCGAAATTCCTTCATAAAGCGCAATTGCTCAATAAAATAAATTTTTGCCCCAATATCCGCATTTCTCACTTTAGTCATTTGGTCTGGGTGATGGTACCAATTTGATATGAATTCACAGCGTACAACTACTCACTAAAATAAAAACACCGCCCCATATTCGCTATTCTACCTTAAGCCGTTTGGACTGGGTTTGATTAGGTTTTTCTTTAAGGGGTAACAGTTCTTATTCTTTAAGAAGCATTCCAATATACATTTTTGCGATTCTACCTTTAGCCGTTGGTCTGAGTGATGGTACAAGTTTTACTACTTTTGGGGCATTTTTAGCACTTCGGATATAGATTTGTGCGATTATAGGTTTATACGATTGGATTGTGTCTTTTTTTACCCCAAAAGGAGGATTTTCGAAAAGTTTATAATTTGTAATTCTATAAGAGATTGCTCAACTATAAATGTTTGGCCTTTTTATCCCAAAAAGTATGAATTTCGATAAATCCCTTCTAGCAGCCCACTTGTTCTTTAAGATT
The DNA here is from genome assembly GCA_964034835.1 of Muscina levida. Classification (NCBI taxonomy): domain Eukaryota; kingdom Metazoa; phylum Arthropoda; class Insecta; order Diptera; family Muscidae; genus Muscina; species Muscina levida. Next base: position 46,973,103 of record OZ035881.1, on the reverse strand, counting down.
CTTGCTCAAATACATTTCCACGATGATAGCTTGTGCCGTGTGGTCTGGATAAAGTTATCAGTTTTCTCTTTCCCCCTAGAAGTACGATTTTCGAAAAATCCCTTCGTGCACTTTCTCACATATTTAAATAAATATTAAATATTAAAAACTTTTCGAATAAACCATAACACGAGATTTTAAGAATTATTTTATGTTTATTTCATATTTCGTCGCTGCGCCGACCAAAACAGTAGTTTTTCGAATTTTTTATTGCAATTAATTAAAGAACTTGGAGTCGTCCATCGATCCTAAAGTCACTTTCGGCATATCTTGATTGGATTCGAAGTTATGAAGATCAGTAAAGTGTGAAATATATGATAAATATTCCAAAATAAACAATTTTTTTGACTCTCCTGAAAAGTAAGAATAAAATACATAAATTTTTTGGTCGGTTTGTTTGTTTGTATTAAAATAAAAACTATTTTTTTAATAAATAAAGGCTTTTTTTTATCTATTTTTTCTATTAGATCGGGATTTTCCGGGATCCAGAGGAAATGAGGATATAAAAATCCCGATTTCCCGGGAAATGAAAAATGTCAGGAAATCACTAGTAATCATAGAGAGATAGCCTTGACACAATAAAACGATTTTACTTTGATCATGTTAGGAGTTAGTTATTTTTTAATTAATAACCTGGAAATGTTAATGTGGATAATTTTACCCATGACAATTCGTTCTAGGGCCCCGCTTACAACCGTAATATATTGTGTTATGCCTATTTGGTAAGGTTCCTCTACTAAAATATGATTTGCTACAATGTTACTATGTATTTGTGATAATCTATGTAATAAAATAACTAAAACGTTAACCTTCAAGTAATCAATTTTCCGAACTAGAACCCACAGATACAATTGTTTTTTGTCAAATGCTTCCATTTTTTGTTTAAATCCACGTAAGAAATTTCTATAGAGTAAGATCACACCCTGATACAGTATTGGTCTATGTCTTAAGAACCACTTATGTTGGTTAAACTTTTATGCATTTTTCTACGAAAATTTTCCTGTATAAAAATGTTTCTCTTAAAAAAAACTCTCCATATGCATATAGCATTTGTATTTCCGTTAATAACTGATCTATCATTACATTTACGCACATTGTTGTATTTGATTTATTTGTCGATGTGTGTGTTGGTAACATTTCCACAAAAAAAAAAACAAAACAAAAGGTCAAAAGTATATTAAGCCATCATCAAATGATAGTTTTACAGTTCATGTGTCGTCGTACTACTCGCACAAGACAACACAGCATAAAGCGGAAACACTCAAACATTTGTTGGCAATGTTTGGACAGAAAACTAAAAAAGTTGGCAAAAGAAAAAAAAAATGTATGACTTTAATGGACAACGTGCATAAATATCTTTGTATCATACATTTGTATTTGTATGTGAGCACAACAGCTGTTTGGCGGAGCAAAACACAAAAATGTGTAGAAAGAAGCTCGTAAATAGCACTAACACACCTTCATTTGCTCCTTACTGCTCATTGTAACCCGCAAAAATATGTGAATCTCTAAGGTCATTCCAGCGTACATTTACAAGCAAATGACTGGGGCGACTATTTTGTTTTTGTTAATGTGCGACTGTGTTGTGATTAGAGTGAGAAAAGGTGGGGCTCTTCAGTGGCAGTCAGGCTCGAAAAAAAATTGCTCATCACACATACGCACGCACACACTTTGGCCAACGCAATGAATGCAGTTGTTTGTATATTTGCGACAGAAAAATAGAGATATATAATAGAGTTGTTGAGCTATACGAGGTTCAGTTACAAAGTTTGTGGAATTTTTAAAAAAAATGTATAATGAATAATCAAATATACTTTTATTTATAGTTTTACTGACCGGTTATAAAGATGATACCCAAGTAAAGTACATTTATGAGTATTAAATATGAACCAAAAGTAGCCAACGGCAAATAGGATGTCAAACCTGTTCTTGTACTTCTACTGATTCAAAAGTGTTTAAGAAGTGTCAATTTGACTGAAGTATAGTTCTATTCGCGAAGCGTTGTATGTTTCAACTTCCCAACGGAGTACAACATGACCTAGCCAACGCAACCACTGTCCCCCAATACGTCTGTCCAATGTCGGTATACAGCTCGTATAGCTCATGATTCATACGACATCGATACTCTTTGTTAACGATGATATTTTATGGAGAATTTTCCTCTCAAATACTGCCAAAACCGATTCATCTGCTTGTGCATAATCCAGGATTCTGAATCATACATCAAGACAGATAGAATCAGTATCTTGTATAGCAAGTTATTCGTTCATCGAGAGAGAGAGCTCTGTCATTAAATCGCTTGCATAGTTCGTAATAGCATGTCTTCTTCTCCAGATTTCAAGGCTGACGCTATCTGTTTTATTGATGGCGAAGCCTAGGTTATTAAAATCATCTACCATTTCGAAATTGTAGTTGTCAATGTTCATACAGAGTCTCAAACGAGTAGATTTTTTGTTTGATGAAACAAAAAATTTCATTTAGTCCTCATTCATCGTTAGACTCATTTTTGCTGATTCCTTTTGTTTACTTCAGAAGACTGCAGTCATATTCTGCAGTTTTCGGCTGATAATGTCTACGTTATCAGCGTAAGCAAGTAATATGTGTATTTTGTTGAATACGAGTATCCTCGTTCTCGTTCCTTGAAATTAAGTTGTTTTTTTTCGCTTAATAAGCTGCCTCGCCTGTCCTTACTGTTTTCTTGTGTCTTTCCCTAAAAGCCCAGGTTACAATTGGCTGTAGCGTTGTACCTAAAAGTAGTAACGTACCAGGATTCGTCTGAGGGCCGTTTTCACACCCAAGCACGGTTGATGCGGTCGTTGCCATGAATTATACAATATTCTGCCACAGTTTATCGGGAATGAGTCGTTTGTGTTATACAGTATCTAGTATTGTCCTGTAGACCTGACCAGATGGTGGTCTTCACCCCACTAGAATATAATACAATGCCGCTGTTAAGGTCCGGATCTAAGACCCAATACGCCATGAAATATTCAAATTGTTCATTACTCTTATGTGGGGGTACCAAATTGACTGACAAGTACAAGCTCGAGGCTTGCACTCCGTCCGCTCTGGCCCCCACTGTTATTATTTGCTACTTGGTCTTAGTATGTTATATTATTCAGTCATATGCGCCCATAACCATTCCATCCCCAATAATCATGCATATTGCTTCATGCCGCCATCTGCTAGAACCGAAGTTCCCATCCGGCCGGCCCCACTTTCACCACCAGAATACCTAAGTAATCTGTCGTTAAACTCATCGTCTGCTAGGAGCAAAGCTCCCCAACCGGCTGACCGCAACAAACCACCTTTTGGTAGGTACCATTGGTACCCCATCCATCCATCTTTAATTATAACTCAAGGTTATCACGCTTTAAACAGCACAAAAACATAAAATGACTTGATAGGAAGAGCTCAAAGAGTCTGACACAATTATATTCTTTCGCTTTCTACTGCAGCTAGTCCGTAACAACGTAACAGTGTTCCTGCAATCGCTGTTACACCCTTGTTAGAGGTTTGGCGCTGTCCTCCACCAAGACGCTTAGAGTGAAACGCCACACTCAACTAAGAATCCGTAAGATGCTCAATCAAAGATGCAACACTCGTATGGTATCAAGAGATACCCAGCTTCATTCCTCTCGAGCATCAAACTCTTAGGTTACCAGCGTATATTTTGGTTTAATCAAAGCCACTACGTGGCACAGCTAATCTGTTCCATACCCAGACGATCAGGCAGGCGGTTTACCTAGGTAAAATCTCCCTGGGCATATCTGACCTCACGTAACACCATCTTTAGACTCCTTTGTCGGAGTTTGTAAAGATGTACTTCTTTATTTCCACTTTTTGCCTTGCAGGGCTAGAAAGGGGTGCACTGGTGGTTCTTTTAGGTCCGTGGGGGCGATACTCCCCAAAGGCCTCCCGGAGGAAACCCCCTTGCGGGGTATGTGTCGGAAATGTCAGAAGTAGAGGCATTGTGTCGTAGTCGTTGGGAGGGCTGGTTGGAGTAGGCAGTGGCTATCTCTGGTGTTTGCAGCTTCGCGATATCAAGCTTTCTTTGTGACTGGTTAGATGTGTATTTTTATATGTAAAAACTATTACAAACGTAAAAATTTTAAAATCATAATTTCACCACTATATGAATATCAACAAACATATAATTAAAATTTGAAAACAATTTTAACGATTTCAACCAAAATGCTGTAGTAAACCTCGTATAAGAACAGTTTTAAGGTTTTTTTGCCATTGTTTGTTGTATTTTTGTTATTATTTGTGTTCATTTTGTTGTTGTTGTTTTGCTATTTACACAAAGACCACTCCCCAAAATATTGAAGAAGAAAAAACAACAAAAACAAAAAATACGATACATTGAAACAAATAGAAAAAAAAATGGCAAAATAACTTTACACTCAACCAAGTAAAAAAAAAAACAAACGCGTTGCACAAAAACATGCTCTGACTCAAAGTCCACACACACCTTAACTCTAATGTTTTTACACACACACACACTCATGCACACGCTTTCACACAGAGAAACGTATGGTTGACAAACGCAAACAACAGAAAAACAACCAATCCAGACAAAAATATGCAAACAATTTTATTTTATATCAGGTGTATGTGTATAAATATCTATCTATGTTTGCATGTATTGGTAAACAAATGTGAGTGTGTGTGTGTGTTGTGTCTAACATTTCCAACTGTGCCTTAGTTGGCATTTCCCCTCAATCAGCCAACCAGCAACCCATTTGCTTTGCAGCCTAGCCATATGGCTTAATCTGCACAATTGGAAACGGAAATGTTGAGAACATAACACGCACACACGCACACACACTTGCTCACTACACAATTGCATAAGTATGCAAAGTGTGAAAACAACACCACCGTTTTCCAATTGGAAAGTAAAATACAAATACTCGTCAGACCTACTCCGCCACGAGAGAGAGATAAGTGAGCAAACACACCAATGCACAAGTTACTGTGAACAGCCGACTCTTGCGCGATTGCTCTGCTCTGCCGTCTGCTAAGGGTTGGGCTGCCACGAAGGTCTGCGCTCTGAACCGCAGACGCACTAACAATCCGACAAGTCCAACCAGACCAAACCAAGGCGGAAAAGCAAAGTCATAACTATGCGAAACCAACCATCCACCGACCAACCGACCGTCAGTGAGCAGACGACATTACAATACACCACCACCACCCCTAAACGAATTTCGCCCATCCAGTTGTCGGATCACTGAAATGGGGCGATGTCGTCCGTATCAGGTCGCTGTTGCCGTCTAGCAGCTATCTGCCACAATTGTATTTGCTCGCTCTCAGCTCTGCTGCTGGCTGCCCGACTGCTCAACGCTGGCTCTCCACCTATGGGTTCAGTTGAAATCGCAACGTGAAACCGTGATACCCGTAACGCAGAACACTCGCCACGGACGACGACGGAACATTTCTATTTTGAAAAATCAAAAACAAGAACAAAACAAAACCCGGGCACTTGAAAGACAACGCGACGAGCGGCAAAATCAACAAAAGATAAACTCAAGTATAATTTAACGGCAACCAAACGGTTGAATAGCGGTTGAATGCGTTAAATAGATTTCGTGAAGACACGGGCTAAAATCGAAAATCCAAAACAACTTTATCTGTAAATAAAGTCAATAGAGTACGCGTGTGTGTGTGTGTGTGTTGTGGAGTAAATAGAAAATTTAAAAAAAAGTTTAGTTAAACTAGTGATAAACAAATTGAAGCTATGGATATGGGTGAAAACCCTACATGAAATTACCAAAAAATAAATTTAAGAAAAACGTCACTAAAACAGGATATTATCACGGAATTATAACCCATTACAATAAAAATAAAACCATTAAACAAAATCAACATTCAAGATTAACTCACAGTTGCCGATCAACAAGAATAATTGCGGCAAAATATACATCATAACGGAATAATTTCAAATTAAAGTCAATTGCAGTTTTGCTAATTGAACGGATTTGGCTAAACCATTAACATCCGTTTTGTTTATTTCCATTTCCTTCCAAACTGGCCGAGATTTTGTCACCACAATGTACCAGTGAATGTAATGCTGCATCAGCATGTTTATTTTAATGCAGTAATAATTATTTTTTGACAAATTCAACAGTAAATACTCTAAATAGAACTGGTGTTGCAACATCTTTGCTTTCCGTTGGATGTTGCAGCATGGAACTTTTGAAATTAATGATGTTTAAAAGTGACTTTTTGTCCAGTGGTGATAAATGTGATGATCGTATACCGCCAATCAATCTAAGTCAATTGCCGGAGTTCTTATTGTGTAAGTGTTGATTACTGAAAAATTTCAAATTTCAAAACACAAATGCTTAAAAACAAATTGCAAACTTACCACGGACGAAATATAAAGGATATTTATTGGTTATTTTTAGAAATTGCAGAAAGTGTGATTTTTGTTGAATTTCAAATGATGATTTTGTGAATCGCCATAAAAGAGAGCATTGTACTAAGTCCGATTGCCCAAAAACTGTTAACCAACAACGGAGTATATATCAAGGATGTTTCTTGGATATTTTTTTGAAATTGCAGAAAGTGTGAATTTTGTTAAATTTCAAATGATCATTTTGTGAAAAAGCCATCAACGAGAGGCCTTGTACTAAGTTCAATTGCACAAAAATTGTTAATCATCATCTATTCGTTCGTCATAAACTGTACCAGTGTGTTCGAATTATCGTTTTCAAATCTTTGTCTTAAGGACTGGCAGAAATGTCAATAAGATATAATGTGAGCCCAAACTTATCCCCCAGCGTATGAAGATGTTTTGGTCTGCGCAGACTTTTCTGGAAAAAATTAAAACTATTTAAATTTTTCTATGCATTCAAGTCTGAAAATTAGATGATAGATGATGATTAGATGATATTCTAAAGAATTTAATTGTACCTATTATGCATCATCGGCAGTTGGTAAGAAGTGAAACCTGCACAGATATATCTGTAATGTAAGGGAAAGATAGATATGATTATACCGCCAAGGCATATTTGCGCTTGTAAAGTGACTTTTAAAATATTCTGTGCTCAATAAAAAAGTTTGATTACGTTTCGTTCGCTCCAATGTGTTTTTTTGTGTCGTGCAAACAGATTAATGCTCCTTCCAGATTTATTTTGATGCAAAAACATTGTATGAATTTTGACAATAATTCATATCATATTACGACTTCCATGTTGATTTCATTATATTATCAATGCTTAAATTCTACAAATATGACAAAATTTCGATTGTGGTAGCACGAAATATTTTGTTAATCATCCGTATGATTTATTCCTCCGTCGCACAGTGGTCGATTTGGGTCGAAAAGGCGCGCATGAGGTATTGGTGGCCCCCAAAAAGCTTTGGCGGCATCTTGACTTATCAAAACTCATGGATAAACCTTGAAGGATCCTTGACCTTGGACGTCAATACGGAGACATTATCTAATAATGTATATGGCCAATTCCACGGCAAAAATGTCTATTCAGATTAAAGGTTCGGAGAATTTTTTCATGCACTTTTTCGTGTTTTTGGCGAATTTTACGCCAAAATTTCATAGTATAAAAATGGTTCGAAATTATCAAAAATTTTAAAATTTTTGAGGAAATTTTTGAAAAGCCATCAAATTCAATAATGTCAATTTGAACAATCAGAAAATGTTACGGGAAATTCCATAAAAATTGATTTATATTATTGGCATGATCCTGAATACTTTTGCAAGGGTATTTTTTGATTGAATATCATCATATTTGCAAAGAAGGTAAACCCCATGTTACTGGAATGGAAAACACAATCCTTTTGAAAAGTGCCTCAACTGAAAGAAACTAGCTGTTTTCTTTGTGAAACATTATTTAGCTTCCGAAATTAAGAATATTCATATGTACACTATGTTGCGAAATTCTAAATCATTTGAGGAATTTCTGTATAGTCATCCGAGGTGGAATAGGAGATATCTCTCTCAGAAAAACGCTCAGAATTCATCCTCAACAATATCCATATTTTCCTCATTCCCATCTCCAACCTCATATGTAGCCTGTTTGACTAAATTCTGTAGCTTATCAGGTAGATTATGGTTCACAGATTTCCTGTCTGTCGCTCTCAAACTACAAATGTATGGATCGGAAATGATGAGGAATCTTCCAAATTTTGTTTTCTAGACATCTGACTCGCGTATATCGTCCGAAAATTCTTTAAATTTTTGTTCCTGTGTTCAAGTGCTTCCGGACCGGCCGTGGCATAGTGGTTAGAACACGCGACTACCATGCGGGAGATCTGGCTCCAGCCATCTTTAAAAAAAATTGTTCTTTCATTGTCGGCTCCCCTCGAATGTTGTTGACCGCAACTTCGCAGTATTAAGCGTCGATCCAATCGTCGCGTCTAGTAAGAGCTTCTCAAACAGTGACGTTCGCATTCGTCGATAAACAAGTAGGTGCCGTTAGTTGTGAATCTAAAAATAGAAAGCGTGTTAATTCACAACAACGCGAGAAGCTACCCCATACCTCATTCATGGGGTGCAAAGGGAAATTAAGTTTTTTTAAGTTCAAGAGCTTCTTCCGATAATTGGCCTAAACATGTAAAAAATATGAGTAATGGAAGAACTTGGAAAAATAAAAACATGGGGTAGTGGTGCTTTGCCTAGTGGTAAAATCGCTGAAGTAATGATGACATACTCCACCAACCATATTTTTCTACGACAAGAGGACAAGCCGCTGTGTGTTGTATGTGTAACCCTGTGTTCAGCCCGAAAATCTTCGATATCTTCATTAGTTGCAACTTGTTGCAACCAAAAGAAGTGACAAAGTGTAACCAAAGGATCTACCTTTTTGGTGAAATTGGTTTCAAAGTTCAATAGTGGCACATGTTTGACAATTTTCAAACGGGATTTTTCAGTCTTTGACGAATACTTTCGGGGATTTTTGGGTTGCAAAATAAAAATCGACCCTCCAAACAGTGGAATTATCTTTGAGGAATGTTTTAAGAAGTAGAAAAACAATCTAGAAGATCGAAGACCGAATTTTCATCGGAAAAAAGTTTCCCTTAAACATTCGACCACAGAGCAAATGTTAATAATCAAGGTATTTCCTCATTGTTTATTGTTCAGAAACATGTTTTTATTATCTTACGAGTGATTCGATAAAAATCAATTCTTATCTGTATAGCAGCATAGGTGAATACCCCATATTTTACGCATCTTTTATAGGCGGCATCATTATTTTTCCCCTAGAACTGTAGGTGCATGTACTATTTGACGGCGTTTGGATCTAGATGAAGAAAGATGGTAACGCTGGAGCTAAATTCATTTCCACATATTGGAAAATGCGTCCTCTTTTTCTTCGAACAGAACAAGCGACCGAACAGAACTTGAGATGGATACTATACAGAAGCCAGGAATTTATTATCGCAGTTTCTAAAGCCCATGAAAACAACTTCATGTGTTATTTGTAAGGGCGATGATTATCTTGTATCAGAGAGGGCAGCTCCTCTAATTTGTTGATTTAACTCAGATACCATTTCTGCTCTCGGTAACTTTTATCCATTGCGTTCTACCGATTGCATGTCCCGATTGGATCATCTAAAAATATCGACAACTACTTAACGGCTTTATTACTTAGCACACTTCCACTTCCTTTAAAGACGCATTAAGACTTATTGAAGTAATCCACAGCTTAAAGTTTTAAAATTTGTATGGGCTTTTTCAACGTGTCCACGTTTCCACAGACTCGTAGTACTCGTAGAAGGTCTTCGTTTTAACATCAACTAATTTCGGACAAAAAATTGCTTAACATGGTCATTGCAAATGTTTCCAATTATAATTGTGATTTTTATACCGGCTAAACTCTCAAAGGAAATGAACGACTTTCTGACTTTTTGTCGGCCCATTCTCACTTCATTCAATTTATACCTTCATTTTCACGAATATAAAAAAAATAATTTAAAGTTCCATTTTATCTCCGTTTATTTTTCAAAAATCTTTAGAAAAAAAATGTTTCCAAAATATTTTTGATTGAATACTTGAATAAATTGGTCAACTCTTCGTTGACGGTAATTCCGATGGTGGTTTTTTTATAACGTAGTTTTCTTCCCGATGTCCCAATCCATATTCCGATCCAATCCGCAAACTTATATTCGCCTAAAAATGCTTAACCATTTCTTCTATCCAATCTTGATATACAATTTTCATAATTTTACAAAAAAAAAGCCGGTTCAAAGTTTAGAAACCTTAATAAGACAAGACGTGAGCAAAATGCATAAATAAGCCACCAGAGAGGAAAACACCTTTTACTTCTGGTTTTAAATCCGGCGAGTTAACAATAATGATCTAGTGAATGATAGCAATGATTATATTAGCATACAATTACAAACCAGCAAAAAGTTTAACACAGTTTTTTAATATCAAAAACAACAATGAAAGGACTTAAATGTCGGTGTCCTAAGATTCATTAAAATTAAATGTATTATGTTCTTGTTCTTCATTACACACATAAAAACAGCAAAATCAACTTTTAAGAAATAAAGCTGTGGCAACTTCGGTTTCTTGGTTTTTTAGTTATTTAAATAGCTATTTAATAGACTTCCACTTATCTTGGACATAACATCATTACCCAATTTTTTCTAAAAAGCCTTAAGGACATCTTCCTTTATTTGCTATTCGTATTCGAATGTAAACGTTTATGCAATTACAAAAATTCATAATTATTTTAAAAATTATTGACAATATTTGAAAATAAGTTACATATGATTTGAAATTGAAATAAGAAATTTTGCATTTAATTTAAGACAATTCATAATTACTAAGTTATATCAAACTAGGCATGTGGAGAAAAATTTTAACGGTCAACTTTAAAGTGAAAAAAAAAACAATAACGTTTGTTTATTTAAAAGTTGTGTATATTCAATATACTTATAGGATGTTAGCTAAAGTTTCGAAAAATCCCGAATATTTGTTTTTACTCCAGGAGAGGAACATACCCTCTAAATTGCATGATTATAGGCTCACGTATTCAAACACGAACTATTTTTTACGAAATGTAACTCTTTTACAAGATTTACTCATAAAACATTTTCATTTAAAAGGAATGAATAGCGATGAAAATTCTTCATATTCCGATAAAAAAAAACAAGATAGGTGCAAGGAACTTACAATTGTATGTAGACAATTTAGACCCCGGTCTAACATATTCGCTTTTCAAAGTTTCATGTAAGATTTTTGTGGATTCATCTAGAATTTGTATTTTAAACGTTCTTCCACAGATTTAAATGAAACTTTAGATTGACCAAGAATGCTGTTAGATACGTTCCAAGAGCGATGTGACACATCATGATAAATGTAAAACGCGAGTTACTAAGGCATCACCACTTGCAGCAACTATGCGAATCCTCGCTGTAGGTTACCAAAAAGGGAATGATTTCAATCAGTACCTTGCACAACCTGCATTAAGTTCTGTGCGTAGATGAATCATTTGTATTCATGTTATCCTAGACTTTCAACCATCCTTCGGAGTCGCTTGAGTGGGCCCGGCAATGCTTCGCTATTGCATTTTAACTTGTAATATATTTCACATTTAGGTCTACAAAGTACTTTGAAAACGGTACTTAAGCTCGATAATGTTATGTTGAGTTTATTAACTTATGTAACTAATTTCAAGCAACTCCTTAACATGAAAGTTAACAAATTAAGTGTTGTTGTTTTAAATTCTAAATATCATAGGCTCTATGACGATATTAAAAAAATCATCAGCAAAGTCATATCTTTTACAAATCGGAAACAGTCATTCCGTTTAAGATCAAAATTCAATGTAGTAGCGGTAAGCGTCTGTATACTAACTATCTCTTTGGGCATAAAAAACACTTTTGACATGCCTTCTCCGCCTATTGACCGAAAATGGAAATTTCATTTGAAGCTTTATGCCTTTAGCCATAAAAACCTCTTTTGCCATGTCTTCTTCTCACATGGATCTAGAATATTTCCGAATACTATCCTTGTATTGAACTCGTATTACCATTCTATGAGATAATTCGGTCACCAACGTTTGGCTTTACAAAGTGATGATCTCACGCGCTGTATGGAATTTTACGCCGTCGTGTTGGAACCATTTCTCCTTCAAATAATGTGCAATGACATGATAAATAAAAAAAATCAATTGATTGTCCACTGGTTTTAGTTCTTCTACCAGTTGGTTATATGAATATAGGCCAAGATCTTTCCTCAGCATTTGCAGAGACCGAGTTGCTGAGAACGGCGTCGGTTCGATAAATTCGAGTCCCCTGTCACTCTTACGTCTACAGCGTTGATGGCTTCTATTAGCTGCTCAGATGGATGAATATATGCACCATAAACTTCACAAAGGGCAAACAGAACGCGCATTTTGAAAATAAATTTGCAAGATTTGTAAACGTTGTTCTTGTGTAGTCTTTACATGGTGATTTTTCAAAGAAAGTCTATCACACTTCACACACCTCGCCTGAATGACGAATTGGTTGACCTAAAATGGCAACAAAAATGGTATATGGGGGTTTGTTGGGTGTCAATTGTACATTAAAAATCGACATGAATCAAAATCCTAGCTAATATTTTTTTTAAGATAATAAGATTTTTCGTTTTTTTACTCCGTTTTGCGCTTCTTTTGGAAGTGACGTTCGTTGCCCCATGATTATTGAAAGCGTACAGACTTCAGCTTTAAGACACTTCTATCAAAATTTAAGTTTTCTGCACTAAATTAAGCTTTCCCAGCGCGAGCTAGGAATTGATATTACACACAAAGTTTATTGGTGACATTTTCTAACAATTCATCGTAGATTTGGTTAAAATTTTTGCGAATAAAAAACTGTCCCAACTTACTGTTTATATCTCTAGGCGAACTGCAATATACTGTGGAATTTTGACAGTTATAACTGTTTATTTTAAAAGGGGTGTGGTACAGCCCACTTCCACTCTTACTGTAATTAATACTGCTCCAACAACATATATACCAAATGTCATCTTCATACCTCTGATAGTTCATTAGATATAGCCCTTTTTATTTTTATGTTGTATGGGTGGTGCCACGCCTCTTTATCCAATCACAACCAAATATAGCCAGGGACTATCTACAGGTCATCAGTACCACTTTCGCATAAATCGGTCTATTAGAAAAGCCGTTAGAGCGATTTTTGAAAAGGGGGCGTGGCACCGCCCACTTCCACCTTGGCTGTAATTAATACTGCTCCAACAACATATATACCAAATCTCATCTTCATACCTCTGATAGTTCATGAGATACAGCCCTTTTGATTTTCAAGTTGTATGGGCGGTGCCACGCCCCTTTGTCCAATTGGACCGAATTGTAAATATAAACCACTCGGGGCGCCACCCAAACGCATACAAAAAAATTTATACAAATCGGTCCAGCCGTTCGCGAGTTATGAAGTCACAACACACTTGCAACAATTTTTTATATATATAGATAAATATATATATTTGAATTTTGGAAAGCGAATTTGTTCCGATTGTTTAAAATAAATCCGAAATATTTGTGTCCTGTACCCAAATGTGCAAATTTACAACACAGTCTCTATATATTTAGAGATTTTGCTAACAAAAATATTTGAGACCAGTGTGAATTGTAATGCTGTCAACTATGGATCCACGATTCATTTAGTAAAATAAACTTTACCTTTTCAATTTGTACATGTACCGTTGAAACAATGAAAGTGATAAAGTTGCCCGCCAAATAAGAAGCACAACAAAACGGTTTATAAATTTTATTGGAAATTGGTGTTAGGTTCGATGGTAGACATCGTGTTCTACTTTAAATTTATTTTTGTCAACATGGTCAACATATTCTGGATCATATTGATGTGTGCCGCAAACAACACTGTGATAGTTTTTGACCCGAAAAAAATGAACTTCGAAGTGTCGGATTGGCTCCAGTTTTTGAGAAATCGGTACATAAAAACCTGAAAAAATGGTTTAAATTACGTGAAATTTTGAAAAAAAAGTCAAAACAATCTGTAAAAGAAAGTTAAGAAGGATTCGAAAAGGATTCATCGAAGTTAATTTTGTTGACTATCACAGTGTAATTACTAATTCCTGTCATTGATAGATAATCGAATTAGTAGATAAAGTACAGATCTTTTAAAAGATGTATTTACTTTTAACATATGTCTTATGGATGTGGATATAATGAAAAAATTTTAGTATAGTACGCAAGACTACCTGCAGTAGGTGACCAAATATAACAACTAAACAAAATCAAATTTTCCATTGCATCTCATGATTAAGGTTCTTGCTTTTGGGGATAAACACATTCTTAAAAGAATGTACAACTTATTCTTAAAAGAATGTGTTTTCGGAATTTGGTAGGCCTTACCAAAAATAGACCTTCTGTAGGTTTTCTATTGAATTTTTTTTCACCTACCTACCAACTCTAACGAGTAAGGCAAAAAGCCATACCTCGTCCTTTCTTGGCTGCGCTCTTATTAATCCTGTTTTCTTTCTGTTAAGATCAATCGAGAAGGTCTCCTAATCACAGGGAAAGACCATGGGTTACAACTTCTCATTCCCAATTTTTAGGAGAGATCTAGTAGTTCTACTGCAGTGAAACCAAGTAGATTACCTAACAACTGCTATATTTTTGCTATTTTCATTAACAGCCATTATAAAAAGCAAAACGCCTTTAACATTTTGTGGGACATCTCTTGGAAAATCTTTTGACTTTTAATTTGTTACACAATAGTCATCTTAATAACCCGTTAAACCGACAAGTTTTTTATTTACACTACATTTTACACCTATAATCAGGGTAGATAGAAAGCAAAATTTATTGTGGGATTTCGACAAATATAAAGTTCTTCTTTTCTAACCTAAGCAGCGCCTACATAGTAAAAGCGGCATGCTGTTGCATGTAACTTGTTTATTGTAGTTAATTAACGAAGTTATTTTATTGAATTGTATTCTCTTATATCAAATGAAAAAGAAACATCGATAGTACAGGTTCTTAATGGAAATATTGTGGTATTCCGCTTCCTCCAGAACCAATATATAGCTGGAAGATGTGGAACGTGGTTTAATGCAGTCTAATTTTATACCCAGAGCTTCAAGAATTCGGCAGTGAAAGAGCTCCACGATTGTGATTTGAAATCGAATAAAAACCGTTAATAATAAAATAATAATTGGAATGACTTTTTAACACAACATCAGATTAAAACGATCATGATATCGCCCGATAAGTTGCCACCTCCTCTCTCGGAATGAAGAATAAATACGAATGGTCCTGTGGGCCAAAGACATCAAAATTTTAAAAAGAATATCTTGTTTCCTTATTTTAATTTTGAAAATTATGCATACTTTTCTTTACAACATGTACAAAGTTTGAGAAAGGTTCTCCATGGTTCAGTAAATATTGCCTTTAAATAATGGAATTATCACACTATCTATATATATAAAAGGCTTGGGTGACTGACTGATCACTCCCCAGCCCAAACGGCTAAAGCTAGAACCGTGAAATTTAGAATGTATGTTTCTTTTATGACGTAGGCGCGCACTAAGAAGGGATTTTTGGAAATTCGGACTGAAAGGGGCTAAAAGGGGTGTGGCACCTCCCCATACAACTGGAATTTTAAAACGACTGTATCTTTTGAACCATTATAGGTACGAAGTCGAGAATTGGTACCTATATCAGTCGTATAAGAAAAAATACTTTGTTTGTGGAAAGTGGGCGGTGCCACACCCCTTTATTAAAAATAGTAATATTGACCAAATAAGTGGGCCGATTACAATTGCATTTTTTATGTGTGATACTATCCATAGGGTCTCTATCATAGGCTACATGAAAACATAGGTGGACAATGGGGCGTTGCACCGCCCACACAAACCGAAATTTTAATCAGTCTTATCTCAAGAGCCATTAGAGGTATGAATATGAGATTTACTATATATGTTACTGATATAAAGAGGAATACGTCTCGCTAGAAAATGGGCGGTGCCATGCCTCTTTTGAAAAAATCGTTATCTGGGCGAAATAAATAAACCGATTGCAATAAAATTTTCACTGAGTAGTACTATCCGTAGGGTCTCTATCATAGGCTACATGAAAACATACCTAGACAAAGGGGCGTGGCACCACCCACACAAACCAAAATTTGAATCGGTCATATTTCGCAAGCCATTAAAGGTATAAAGATGAGATTTGCTTCATATGTAAATGGTACATGGGGGATTACGTATCGCTAGGAAATGGGCAGTGCCACGCCCCTTTTGCAACAATTGTTATGTCGGTCAGATTAATAGAACGATTGTAATAACATTTACATAATCTATATATTTAAATTTGCATACTGCCTGTAGAGAGGATGATGATATTTGGGGTGGTTGTTCCCCTTTTCACATAAACCACAGCTAAGTATGAATTTTTGGATATTCGTACTTTTAGGGGTTAAAATTATCCGACCAATCGGCTCATGTAATAATCAGTATCAAATTGGATTGAAGGTTGGTTTTGAAATCCGATATTTCTGGGTAAAAAAAATCGCAAAAGATATTTAGATGTTACTATCGCCTAGACCAAACGGCTAATGATATATTCATGATAATTTTTATGGGCTTAAATAAGAACGAAGCGGGGACGGTTTTCGAAATTCTTACCTTTTAGGGGTAAACAAAGCCGAAGGCTAAAGGTATAGTCACAAAAATTGAAGTGAATATTTTAATTGTGCGATGTGGTTATTTTTTGAAATTCGATCTTTAGTTGTAAAAAACCGAAAAAGGGATAAAACTGGTACTATCGCCCACACCAAATGCCTAAAGTTTGAGTTACGAAAATGTATATAGAATTGCTGCCTATAGAATTAGAGGGCCGCAAAATGGGTTTTTTAGAATTTCGAACACTTAGGAGTAAAAAGGGCGAGAAGAGATAAAACTGGTTCCATCACCCAGACCAAACGTCTAAAGCTGTTATCGTATATGGGCATGCTCTCTACAGAATTAGAGGAACTACCAGTCCATGTATCTTTTGATATTCGTACTTTTAGGGATAATAAAGGACTAAAGTGGCTCAATCACTCAGACCAATGGGATAAAGCTACAATCACATAAATGGGGTGTTCGTTCGTCTTATGAAGCGTTTGCATTTTGCATGTATTGCTTAAATTCATTACAAGTACGGGTGAAGCAAAGCGAGCCGGGAAAGCTAGTATTAACATAAAAGAAGAATATTTATGGGGTTTTCATATAATATTACATGTATTTGTGTATTTTACTAACAACGCATATGGGTAAATCCGATATAATGTATACCAAGAAAAGAATTTCAGAGTTGTTAAAGCCACATATATTTGTTAATCCATAAATGGGCTATATATTATATTTAACCCTGAAAATATATAAAACATAAGCTTTTTCGGTGATCCATTTATAAATGGCAGATCAAAATCTACACCTACCTCGTGTTTTTCTAAAATATGTGTCTTGTAGATATTCATAAATATGGTAAAAAATCACCATAATTATTTCCCATTTTATAATAAACTTAAAATCTAATCAATTGTCTACAAGTAAATGTAAAAACCGCACCGGTAGGTCATTCAGAAGATGTAAATAATGTTAAGTAAATATGGACACACGGCATGTAATGTTCGAATCGGAAAATAAATTTTAAATTTAACTGCTTTAATTTTTTTATTTTCCGTCGATCGAAGAACGTTCGCAAAGAGAGCCAATAGTGCGCTTAAATTATACAGGAAAATATGAATGACAAAGTGTGTAACGTCCGCAACGGAATGCATTTTTTCAAAAATTATATTTATTGAACACAGCAATTGTGAACTCATATGAAGTGTTTGTGGAATGAGTTACTAGTTCTAGAGTTTAAGGTCCACGACACCACCTGATGGCGGGTCTGATACTTTAAGCATTTCTTCAACATCAACAAAATTTAACGATACGGGCATGTATTGCGGTTAGTCAGCTGTTCTTGTGCCAGTACCATATTAATCTGCATTGTATTAATGCAAATGTACATACAATTTTTTCACAGGATCAAACAAACATACATATTTAATTTCAGTTAAATTGTAACATCTATTCAAATTTTCGAAATAAGTTCACCCCAGGGCCATCTGTCGAGTCCATTTGTACATAAATTATTGTCTCGGTATCAAACAAATATACATTCTAAATTTCAGCTAAATTGGTCCATCCATTTAAATTTTCGAAATAAGTCCAAAAAAATATTATATTTATAACTGTGTGTGTCAACAGCTTTTTAAAAGCCTGTCTGATGTTGATAAAATTTTTTATGATAAATAAAATAGAATGAAAAAGTGTAAGGCCGCAACGTAACGTCCGCAACAGACGAATTTCAAATTTTTAGATGAACCAATAAATTTACAACTCTCATTAAAGCCATTTTAAAATCCTTAAATATTCCTCATTCCTTTATGTATTTCGATTTTTCTGGATGCTATGCAATATTTGCTAAAATATATGCTAATGCACGTTGACGTCCAAAACTACTTCCATTTTTTGTAACGTCCGCAACGGCACTTTTGGCACGAATATTGTTTTTTGTCAAAAGTAGTTAAGCAATCAATTAAATATCATTTCAAACTACTCTGAAATAACTGTTGTTGCTGAAGTTTATATGTAAATATCTCACTCATAGCGCAAACGGAATTAATAAAACAAAACATAAATGCGTCCGCAACACAGGATTTACCCATATGTATTACAACGCATATGTATTACATACATCACATCCTTTTTTGGTTTGGACACCCTACATGCGGCCCATCTAGATTGTTTTGTCCTGTTTGTCATTTTGCGTCCTAACGAAACCAAATGTTGAAGTTTGGTCAACGCCTCAACTTTTCCCATTGGCTTCTTATGACTCCGGAGTCATTCAATTTCGATAGAATTATATTTGGCATTTATATTTGAATATGATTTCGGGCATATGGCCACCGCCGCTGTTTATGATGCAGCTGTTTTACTGTTAAGCCAAAAAGAAGCAGCATCGCTGGCCACAGTCTAGCCGGAATCAAGAAGTCGTCTATAATTTGCGCGAATTGATTGATTTTCAAAGTAAATTTGTATAATTTAGTAGCGTTGTTTAAGGGTGAATATTTTTTGTTATTGATTTGCCAAAGTATTCTCAGTGGCGGGTTTACCCATAGGCCCGTGATGCCCGGCGGGCACGATTTTAAGGGCGCCAAAATTTTAATTAAAAATTGCCAAAAAATGTTGTATTGTCTACCAAGCAAAGAGCAAATGTGAAAGAGGAAACATTTGTTGCTTTACATCAGTGAACGGCAGCCCAATATAACCACAATATGAGTTTGTATTGGTGAGCTTCTCTTTTTCCTCTCTCACTGTAGTAAAGGAAATTTTTATATAGTTTTTTCATAACTATAAACAAAATTATAATATAAAAATCCAGGAAATAATTAATAAATATTGCTGCTGTACGCGTGGAAACGTACATTAACATATTAGAATTCATTCTTACTGAAATAATTTATTTCTTTTACTGTCGTGCTAACAACAAGCGTCGACAAAACCGCGTCGGACGCGAGACTGAATGCATTTGTTTGTTTTCGTTAAATGTGTGTGAGAATATATGTGTGGCTCTCTCTCGCTCATGTGGCCCATGGGCTACCTCTCGCGGTTGATTGTTTTACAATATGATTACTCGTCGCAGAAAAACCAGAAAACGTCATTCAGTTGAATCACGGGTAAATGAAAGAGAACCATTTTCTGGACAAGAACATTTTCGTACAAATATTTATTACCCTATAAAACACAACTTTTTTGATAACTTATATAAAATAGATACAAATGAGTCAAATAGTCAAGCAAATAAACTTGCCAAAAGGTATCCTGATGATCTAGAGGAGACATTAGCAAATGAATGCATTCATTTACATTATCAACTCAAAGATTCATTGGCAAGTACTGAAAACGTGCGCTCTGCACAACATATACCCGATATATTACATTCACGTAATCTTCAAGATGTTTACCCCAATGTCCACATAGCATTTTTTGAGTATCCCTGCTACAAACTGTTCAGCAGAAAGATCCTTTTCCACCCTGATAAGGGTATAAAACTATCTACGGGCAAGTATGGTCCAAGATAGACTTAAAGGTCTTGCATTATTGTCTATTGAAGGCCAATTAGTGCAAGAAATAAACTATGAAAATTTAATTGACGTTTTTTGCCCCAGCAAAAACTTTTGTTATTCTTTTATATCTGCGTACATATGTATAATATTTTCATTTATTTTATTTTAATTTTGAAAGAAAATTAAAAATTTGTTTTATTTTTTTAATTAAAAAATTTCGTTAACAATTGTTTTTTATTTAGAATAATTCAATATATTTCATTGGATTATTTTTTGTTCGATATTCTTTCTGCGCTTTCGGTTCTTCATTAATAAAGTTAAAAATGTAAATTGGACGAAGACATTAGTGGTACACTGTATTTAAATATACATTCATGTATGTATCTAAATTAATACACAATAATTTAAGTATTTAATTTTTTTCTATACACATATATAATCAAAAAGGGCGGCATATCAAATAGTGCCTAGGGCGGCAGAAGTCCTAAATCCGCCACTGAGTATACTTGTCATAAATGCCAAAAAGTGAGCCCAGTATGACAGTTCATTTGACAGCTAACCCTTTCGTAGGTTATATACAAAAAAAAAACACCTCCTATATATAGCATATTTTGACATCGCTTAGGATAGTTTGAGGCTAAAGGAAAATTTTTTATATGCGGTAAATTTGCAATAGAGATATTTTATACAACCAATATTCACTGCATTTTTTTTAAATAAAGTTTAAAATGTCATTTAAAAAATCTCGTTTAATTTTTATATTAAATAATTATACTCGTTAAAAGTTAAGATTTCTCTAAAACCGTTAGGTCCTGTGTAAGTAAACTAACTAAATGCGATAAGTACCTATCTCATTCATGGGATGCAAATGTTTGTTTTTTTCTAACAAATGACCCCCACCTTTGGTCTTTACTTTGTTACTCATGTATATTTCATTTATATCTTGCAACAACCTTGACATCGTTATCGTAACAACGTTTTATGTCAAGTTCGTTTATAATTTCATTTGCAAAAAGAAATACTTTGCTAAAAGAAAATCCTAAATGAAAATCCACATTTATGCTGAAAGCTCAAAATTACTTAAATACTAAATTTATGTGTTTTTAATTTATTTCAGCACATACGAGTATCCATTCAACCACGTGCTCGTATATTCTAACCATTAAGTATTTGTCAATTTAACATATCATTTTTGTGTTGACCCAGTATTGTAAGATTGTATAAAACTCTTTATGTTTCTGATGAATGCAAAACACACTCTTGTGTGCTCGGTAACAGTTTACAAAAGCTACTTACAGTTATACACCAACACAAATAATGTAAAAAAAATAAATGATTTTATAGTTCATAAACCCCATTATGCACCACAATTCTAATGACACCACCATGTATGAAAGACCATACGCCGCAACTGGCAGCTGAAAGGTGTGCCCCACTCGTTTATTCCCTCACTCACTCGCTCGCAAGCTCACACATGATTATCCATCCCAAAAAGGTGTGCCATTAGCAAGAGGTGTGGGAGGGGTGGAAAGGGGGGATGAATAAAAACCCTATAACACAAATCCATAATATCAACCGACACACGACGTTGAGTGAAGAATACCCATTTGGCCATGAGCAGACATACAATACCTGTGCAGTGACCATATGCCAATAAGCAAATGCTTTTAAAACTTTTACAACTTTTCTTTTGGTGCTAGCCAACATCAAATAAAAGCAAAATTAGGTTAAAGGATTTATATTAATATTGTTGCCAAAAAGGTAATAGTTGTTTGTGTGTGTGTGTGTTTTTTTGGCAATACCAAAACATTGGTTTTCCTGTGTATCCTCTCCCAGCAGCAAAAAATGGGACTTTGCATGCCTTCTTACAGGCCTGCAAAGGCAGTCAGAAGCCCTACCCTTCAAATGCAGTCTTCATTTCAAATTAACATAGGGTGTCATAGGCAGGCAAGGCCTGCACATTCCCTTTCTCATTGAAGGCGTTTCAGTAGGCATGCCTAGTATGTCCTGCTTGGAGTCCTAATAACAAGGGCCTTCTATGAGGCATTGCTACTGCAGACCGGCTTGCAGGCATGCAAAAGAGCATTTATAGAAGGACTTAAATAAAAAAAAACATATGCGAATTATTTCCATATTAAATGATTTCCTACTTTTTATAAATTTTTAACACAATATTTATTACAATTTGTAATAACTATTTTTTTTTTAACTCCAGCAGCGGGAATCGAACTCGCGACCTCAGTACTCATAGTTGGGCATGCTACCTACTCGGCTATCACGTGATATAGTTGTTGTACGACAAATAACAAACATGTGGTTTTCATAAACAACAGCATCTGTCTTTCCTTCCCTTTAGAGGCCTGTCTACAGGGCTAATCGGAGAAGTGACAAGTGCATGGCTATGAACGTCAATTCTGCCTTCTACTAATAGGACTGTCAACAGGCCTGTTTAAGGCAAGAAAGTTTGCATGCCCTTTGTGCACATCTATGGTATTTTGTGGGGTACACAGTAGGGCTGCTCACAGGCCAGTTTTTAGAAGGGAAAGAGGCATGTCTGCGGGATCTTTTCTCACCCTAGTAAGAGGCCTCATTACAGGTCTCATTTGAGAAGCGAAATGTGCATGGGTATGGAATTTTTTGTTAGGCTTTGTGAAGGACTTATTATAGCCTGTATACATGCCTGGAAAAGGAAGGCGTATTTGAATGTCAACAAACTGCCTTTGAAGGCATGTTTGCAGGCATATTTTTACAATGCCTCGTCTTTTCCGCTGCTGGGCTGCTCTGTCTATGTTATGTTTATATAAAATTTATTTTATCTCTGTGTGTGTGGAAGTTTATCTGATTGGAGACTTCTTAATAGCTCTATGTAATAAATTTTAGGGAGCATTTTTTTGTAAACCTTGATGTAATAATATGTATATCTAAAAAGATTTTGTTAGATACAATTAGTTTTAATCATATCTCATCAAAGCAAAATAACAGCTTAAACTCACAACATAGCGCCACTCTTATCTGCATAAGCGTTACTTATTTATTTAACTTTCTCTCCGTTTCCTGTTACCGGTCATCGGTCATCAAGTTCTTCTTCACCATTCTTTCCTCTTGTTTATTTACAAGTTCTTTATCTTACATTTCATATTATTTATTTACAGCTACGATACCAAAATGTGGAGGCTGTCATGAACTGATATTGGATCGATTTATTCTAAAGGTACTGGAACGGACGTGGCATGCGAAGTGTTTGCAGTGCAGCGAGTGTCATGCCCAGTTGAATGATAAATGTTTCGCCCGCAATGGACAACTGTTTTGTAAAGAGGATTTTTTTAAGTAAGTAAATTTCCGTACATTTTACCTCAATTCGTTGTATCGAAATTAACTAAATGTGAGAGTCTTGACAAATTTGCATTGAATAATGATTTCATGGAAAATTTTTAAATATTGTACTTGAATATTTTAGTTTGACTTTTCTTTGGGAACTTAGGTTCCATTATATTTATTTAAAGAACTCAGGTTATTTTCAAGGAAATTCAGGGGATCAGGATTTCCACCACGTGGGGATACTCACTTATAAAGGGGGAAACCAAGGATAAAGGGAAGAAAAAACACTATGTACTTGGGATGTTACAAGGGATTACTTACATTGCTTTTATTAAAGCTGATGATCTTAGGAGGTGTGTTCCGTGCGGCGGTTTGATCGAGAATATCTAAGCCGTCCACTACACCTTCTTTAATCTACAGTGTTGCCACATGGGCCCTACTCTTGACACTTACAATTACAAGACCTTTCCATTGAGGGCTTTTACATTGTCAAATAACAATCAACTTTTTACAACAGGGGCTTTACACCAACAAATTACAATGGAACCTTTACAATACAATTCATTCGGTTCACTTCATATTACAATTACATTAACTTCAATTTAGAATTCAATTCCGTTAATACAATTATTTAATTTACAATACAATTCATTATCATAAATTTCATTGGTACAAACAGTCAAATTAGAGAGATTGCATTGCTCTCAATTAAGATACTTTACATATAATCGTATAAACCACAATATCTTATTATGCGAAGTTCCGATTGATGTTATTGTCAGTCATTATAACAAAACTTATTTGCTTTCTCCTTACAAATTCTATTCATTCAATTTACTTACTTACTTAGCTGGCACTTCTTTATTATCGTATGGGATTATATGCCACATGAAGAAAAATATTATAAGCGCCTCGATCTTCTGCGCATCTTCTCCAGTTAGTCACACCAAGTTCTGCAAGGTTTACAGTAACCTGAGCTTTCCAACGGAGTTTTGGTCGCCCACTTCTGCACGTCCACCAAGTTCATTGTCGAAGATTTTTCGGAGTTAGAGCATTTTCGTCCATGCGTACAACATGACCTAGCCAACGCAACCGCTGCACCTTAATACGCCTGACCACGTCAATGTGCGTGTACAGCTCGTAAAGCTCATGATTCATACGACGTCGATACTCTCCGTTAACGATGATGGGCCCATATATTTTATTTCTTAACGAGTAGATTATATGTTCGTTGAAACTAACAACTTCATTTTGTCCACATTCACCGTTAGACCCAATTTCGCTGATTCCTTCTGTATACCTAAGAAGGCTGCAGTCACATCCCACAATTTTCGCCGATAATGTCTACGTCATCAGCGTACGCGAGTAGCATATGGCTTTTGTTGAATATCGTGCCACTCGTGTTTACTGCAGCTTTCTTCATTATCATCTCCATCACTATGTTGAAGAGGTCACACGATAGGCCGTCGACTTGTTTAAGGCCTCGTCTTATATAAAAAGTGTCAATGTCTTTCAAATTTTCACTAAATACTTCGTGTCAGTCTGGGTCATTCCACAAAAGCCTATCAGCTTCGCTGGAAAACCAAACGTAGTCATGGTTTCGAGTAATTTCTGCCGTATCGGGCTGTCGAAGGTAGCTTTATAGTCGACAAAAAGATTGTATATGTCGATCTGTTTGTAAGTTTTTTTCATGATTTGCCACATTGTGAATATTCAATCAGTTGTTGATTTACCAGGTATAAAGCCACACTGGTATGGCCCGATCAGGTGGGATAGCACTGGCTTTGGTTTTTTACATAGCACACTCGGATCACACTTGAATCATATTTTTTCCATCAGGCATGCACTCATTAAGCCAAACCGTGCGAAGAATCTGGTGTATGCAAGTTATCAGCTCATCGTCACAGGACATGAAGAGATCTGCTGGAAGTCTGTCAGCTTATTATTATTTTTTCGCCGCGATATTACTCGTTTTACATCGGTTTGGGGTAAAACCTTCACTGCGCTGCCTTCCGGATCCAGTAAATGCTGAAAGTGTTCTTTCCATATATGCAGCATACTCTGCGTATCTGTAATCAGATTTCCATCCTTGTTCATACAGTACCGTCAATTTAAGCTTTTATTTTCTGGTAAAATTTTCGGTCTTCACCTCTATCCCTGTACCTCGGTATATTCTCGTTCTTCCGTTACTGTATCTGTAGTTTTTTATCCTTTTCCTCTGACGCTATGCGACATTCTTCATAGTACCAGGCTTTATCTAAAAGCCGTTCTTAATATCCAATTACGGTTGTTACGAAGGTTGACATGGAATGCGCGATATGCTGCCACTGTTTATTGGGAACATCGTAAGTAGAGGCGTTGTGTCGTAGTAGTTGGGAAAATGGTTGGAGTAGGCAGTGGCAATATATGGGGTTTGCAGCTTCGCCATGTCCAGCTTTCTTTGTGATTGGTTATGTGCCTGCTCAATCTTATGCGTATATTAGCTACAACCAGGCAAAGATCCGATCCAATGTGAGCACTACGAATCACAAGCACTTCCATGATACCAGATACATGCTTTTCACGTAGAATGAATCTTTTATCTCAGAGTGTTTATATTATTTATATTTATATTTTAGCAAAAATAATATTTTTCTGTCGGTTCATGTTGTTTGTGCGTTTTTCGTTTAATGTTAACAAAGGACGAAAAATCGCTGTAATTTCGAGCTACTTCCGAGTACAACTCAATGCATTTTTCTGTATATTTAATGGAAGCTAGAATATGCAAGCTTCTTTGCAACAACAAAACACATGCAAAAATATTAACATCCCAGCGGTAAAAATACACATTACTAGTACAACATTTTTCAGCTCATTGATTTGGGACTCAATTCTGAGAACTGCACGCGAAAGTAGCCCCAAAAAAAAGAAGTTCTGCATCATTCGTAATATCGATTTGAAGTTAGTAAGTACAGTATAGGGGAATTTTTCACGTTTTATGCTCTTTTGTTTGACATAACTAGAGAACCACTAGTCCGATTTAGCTGAAACAAATTAAAAAAATATTACGAATTCCTTTAATCTGATTATATAACGTTTCGCTACATAAGTAACAGCTTAACTTTTCCATTCATCAAATGATTTTGAATAGGCTTTATTTTGTAGCAGTTACTACTCCGTGGCGTATGATTTACGTGGAATTTTACTTATGATAATCATACGCCATCATATAACAATATAACAAAAGATCATAAAACGTGACAAATTCCCCTATACTATACTTACTAACTTCAAATCGATATTAAATTATTATGGCATGTAACTTGACAAAATGAATGATGCAGAATTTCTTCTTTTTAAGTGACGATGTCAGTGTGCCATTTCAGTTGCAATTACGTTAACGGAGTTGTAAGCGAGCTTGATAACACGCTTGATTACGAAGTAAGTGACGATGTCAGTAGGTGTCGTTTCAATCGGAGTTATAATGAGTGGATGTTATTTTTTACATTACACACTCGTGGCATTCTAAGTACTTAGATCACTCGCTTACAATGACATACTGATGTCATAGATTACTAAATAGGTACTTCCTTTCAGTTACCGCTGGATAATTCGCATGTCAGCTAAAGATTGTAAATTGATGCTCTTGCGCTCTCTTTTCTACTCTATATCTGAATATTTCCATAATTCCTCATTAACGTTGTGTTTCATAAAAAATCTGATTTTCAGTAAATGAAAAAAACTATCACAAGTTTCAGCCATAAGTTCAAGCTTGACATTCGTCGATATCTTCTATTTGAAGACTTGTGTTGGGTACATTTTTGTTCTTGTTATTCTCTTAGAAATAGTAATATTCCCATTTGAACCGGATTTGCAATTTCAGTTTTTTTGTTTATCACAAAGTCAATCCGGTGCCAGAAATAAATTGAGTGAATAATATTTTTTGTAAAAACTATAGAGTTATACAAGTAATATTTTCCTATTATTCAGGAATTTTTTCTATAGCCCTTAGTAAATATCTGGCTGATGAACTCATCAATGTTGTTATCTATTGCATATGAGTTTAAACAAATAATTGTCCATGGAATATTTTGTTGTTATATGTTGTAGATGACTAAAGGATTCACGTGTAAAGATAATCTATTTAGTATCTAGGTAATTGATGACGTCAGTGAAGAATACTTGAAGCAGCAGTAGTAGGCACTCTTATCAAGCAAACAATTAATAAGGCCTGAAGGTACATATGACGATTGAAAGGTATTTTTAGCATTTCAATAGCACTCCAAATCGTATTGACGAGTAAACCAGCGCTACTTTAGATACTCTCCTTCAGTGGTGAAATTCATTCATGCAATTTTAGTGGTTTAGTTCTCATATAATGGGAGGAGTTTAATGGAATAAAAAACATATTTCTCAGATAAGCTCAATGAGAGGGCGGGACCTACAAGGGGGCCTTTTCACAAAGAAAATGTGAAATGATACCGGTATAACAAAATGATGATTATTGCAGAGAAAAATAACTAATTATTGTTGTAATTTAAACATTAGTATTATTCGGAACGGAGTGACTCACAGTAAAAAAAATATTGAAATTTGACCGACATGATGTTAGCCCACCAACACAATTTGAATTTTTGGTAAAGTAAAGATGGCCCATATTTGTAAAATGTTAAATTTAACATTAAATACAAATACAAGTTGTATTAAAATTTACCGTTAATAAGAAAATAAAAGCAAAATCTGTTAAGGACTTTCACAGTGGTTCTCGAGTTATGTCAAACAACAAAGCCTATAACAATTTCCCCTATACGAAACTTACTAACTTTAAATCAATATAAAATTATTATGGCATGTAACTTGACAAAACGAATTATGCAGAACTTCTTCTTTTTGGGGCTACTTTCACGTGCTGTTCTCAGAATTGAGTCCTAAAATCATGTGTTGCACTGTGTAATGTTTAAGGAAATTGTCAAAGGCCATGATCTTTGAAATAGCAAACAAAAGTTTAGAACTCCTCAAAAATTACTAGTTTAACACTATTTTATTTAATGCTAAAAATCCTTTGCTAATCCGTTTTATCTTCATTTAAAATGATTATTCAGGGTCTAATCGAAGAAATGTTAACTTGCCTAAATTTCTAAATAAAACTCTCACTCTCACTTTATGTAAATTTCAGTAAACTTAATGATAGCTCTAATCTGTTTGTTAAGATAATCGATTAATAATAACCACCCTTTGTCTATTCCCAATGTTTGGGTCTTCTAACAGGCGATACGGAACGAAATGTTCCGCTTGTGATATGGGTATACCGCCAACTCAAGTCGTGCGTCGGGCTCAAGATAATGTCTATCACCTGCAATGTTTCCTCTGCACCATCTGTTCGCGAACCCTAAATACGGGCGATGAATTCTACCTCATGGAAGATAGAAAACTAGTGTGTAAACGTGATTACGAAGAGGCTAAAGCGAAAGGTAAGTAGTGCATTAATATAAATTTATATACGAATTATATACTCTTCAATAGATTTCTGCTTCCTGTGATTATAATACGATTTGTAATTATTTTCATTTGCATTCTAGGTTTATATTTGGATGGTTCCTTAGATGGTGACCAGCCGAATAAACGACCTCGCACTACAATAACTGCTAAACAATTGGAAACTTTGAAAACCGCCTACAATAATAGTCCGAAACCTGCGCGTCACGTTCGAGAGCAGCTATCGCAGGATACGGGTTTAGATATGAGAGTAGTACAAGTCTGGTTTCAAAATCGGTAAGTGAATGTAATGTATAAGATCACATAGTTGACACAAAAAAAAAAACTTGGTCATAGTAAATATGACGTCATGTTCTAATAACGGTTGTAAGGGTTTTTTCTTGTTGTTGATCAAACGTTTAAAAGGATCCATATTGACAAGTAAGAATCTGATAGGGACCATAAAATGCTTTCAACCCTGTATATTAGCCGGACCTGGATGAATGATTCCAGCTTAATTGCAGGAGACCCTATCTTGTAATTGGTTAGAAGTAATTTTCAGGGGCAAACATTTGGAAGCAGCCAAAGTAGTTTTCATCCTGTTAAACCACAGGCTTTCGACCGTTTATGTCCAAAATAATCTTCCACAGAATTTACTATCAAAATCATAGTATGCAGACCGGCCGTGGCATAGTGGTTAGAACACGCGACTACCATGCGGGAGATCACAGGTTCAACTCCTGGCTCCAGTCATCTTAAAATCATTGATCGGGTCCCCTCAAATGTTGTCGACAGCAACTTCGCAGTATTATTGTCGAGTTAATCGGCTTGTCTAGTAAGAGCCTCTCAAACAGTTACGTTCGCATTCGTCGATAAACAAGTAGGTGCCGTTAATTGTGAATCTAAAAATAGAAAGCGTCTTCATTCACAACAACGCGAGAAGCTATCCCATACCTCATTCATGGGGTGCAAAGGGAAATTAAGTTTAAGTTTAGTATGCAGAACTCCCTCAAGAATTAGATCTACGCTCTGGGGACTTTTCTAGACATCGAAAGAGCCTTTGATAACACCGTACGACACATGATTTTGGGACTCAATTCTGAGAACTGCATGTGAAAGAAGCCCAAAAAATAAGAAGTTCTACATCATGCGTTTTGTCAAGTTACATGCAATAATAATTTAATATCAATTTAAAGTTAGTAAGTATCGTGAAGGGGAATTTGTCACGTTTTAGGATCTGACCGTACAGCACATGATTTTGGGACTCAATTCTGAGAACTGCACATGAAAGTAGTCCCAAAAAGAAGAAGTTCTGCATCATTCGTTTTGTCAAGTTACATGCAATAATAATTTAATATCGATTTGAAGTTAGTAAGTATCGTATAGGGGATTTTGTCACGTTTTAGGATCTGACCGTACAGCACATGATTTTGGGACTCAATTCTAAGAACTGCACGTGAAAGTAGCCCCAAAAAGAAGAAGTTCTGCATCATTCGTTTTGTCAAGTTACATGCAATAATAATTTAATATCGATTTGAAGTTAGTAAGTATCGTATAGGGGATTTTGTCACGTTTTAGGATCTTTTGTTATGTGGTGGCGAATGATTATCATAAGTAATATTCAACGTTAATCATACGCCACGGTGTATAACATTTTTATCGTAACTGCTACAAATAAAGCCAGTTCAAAATCATTTGATGAATGGAAAAGTGAAACTGTTGCTTATGTAGGGAAACATTATATGAACAGATTAAAGGAATTGTAATTCTTAATTTTTTTTTTAATTTGTTTGAACTAAATCTGAATGGTGGTTCTCGAGCTATGTAAAATTTCTCTATACGATACTAACTAACTTTAAATCGATATTAAATTATTATGGCATGTAACTTAACAAAACGAATGATGCAGAACTTCTTTTATTTTTTGGGGCTACTTTCACGTGCAGTTATCAGAATACCAAATCAATGAGTTGAAAAATGTTGTACTGTGTAAAACTATACCCATGGCAACCCTAAAATTATTACAAGATCTGGGGATGCTTCTTCATTTGTCTTCTTCTTCCTTGACTACAAACAATCATTTAGGTCAGCAGCCTGATCAAAAATAATTTTCAATTCGCATCGCTCTAATGCACTTCTTTTCCAGTCTCTCCCAACAAGTTTTTAGAGGTTCTCTTCAGTTTTATCCTTCCACTGGAGTCTTTGCCGTCCTTTTCTACGGCTTCCTTCGGGTTTACTTTCAAATGATTTCCTCGCATTATATGTCCTCACCAGTGCAGTCGTTGTACTTTGATTCGTTAACTATGTTAATCCCTCCATAAAGCTGTTACAACTCGTAATTCATCCGATGGCGTTATTCTCCATCAACTCAGATAATCCATATATCTTACGAAATATTTTCCTTTCAAACTCTCCAAGAACTGCTTCATCTGCATGATTCTGAGACATATAACATCACGGAAAGTATAAGCGTTTTGTAGAGTGTAATCTTCGTCTGTCGAGAGAGAGAGCTTTGTTTCTAAACTGCTTGCTTAGCCCAAAGTAACATCTGTTAGCAATCTTAACCTCGTGATTCTTTGTTCGTTAATACCATTAACTTGGTTATCTACATCTATAGTTGGAGCATACAATTTTGTCTCCTTTCTTACGCGCAGGACATAAAACGCTGAGGTTCCAAGCAACGGGCATGCGTTCTTCTAGCCAAGTAGTACTAAAAATTCGGTGCACGCTACTTGACACCTCGTCGCCTACGGCTTCAAACAGTTTTGCCAGCAGTTCATCAGTAATTGGGATGCTTTTGGTGGAAATAACCGTCAGAGCTGTTTGGGGAAGTGCCACAATTGCTAGGAACGTTAACAGAGGAACAGATATGATTAGAGAGGATTTCTGTCTATACCGCTTAACCTCAGTCAATAAACTACATATCGAATATTAGAAATGGCTGCACGTCAGGTTAAGTACCTCAACTTTCTGTTGATGCTGCATGGAAGAGAACTTACTAACTTCAAATCGATATTAAATTATAACGGCATTTAACTTGACAAAACGAATGATGCAGAACTTTTTCTTTTTGGGGCTACTTTCACGTGCAGTTCTCAGAATTGAGTCCCAAATCAATGAGCTGAATTTTGTACTGTGCAATGTAAAGCATTTTTTTAAATATTTTGTCAACCCATAGGTAGCAAGTTATATAGTCAGAATGAGTTAAGAGCAAATTCAACTTCATGTAGCTTTTATAAGACTCTTACGTAAGTCGATGCTATCCTATAAGCTTTGTTACTGTCTTACATGACCCTGAAATAGAAGGGCCACCTTTACTTTCATGTTGTCTGACTGTCTTCAGTCTCAGTTATTCACATAAGTAAATGGAAGATTCCTGCTTGGGATTGAGTTCTTATGAAATACAACTAATGTAAAATTGCGTTAGGTTAATACGATATCCGCGTTCGGCATAGCTTACTTTGGTCCTAGTGTAGGTCCAACCATTTTAAATATTCGCACTAGTCATTTCCACTCTATTCGATCAACGTGGCTTTCAAACCATTGCGTTGCTCTTTATTATATTTATATTTAACCTCAGTAAATAAACTACTTATCGAATTAGAAATGGCTGCACGCCAGGTTTAGTACATTAACTTTCTGTAGATGCTGCATGGAAGAGAAAAAAACAACGAAACAAATACGCTTGGATTGCATTAGCTGTACTTAGAACTACAGTAATCAGAAACCATATTGTAAGCACCAAAGCTTTGCAAGAAATACTTACCTGTAGGACTGATCAACTTTATAGTAAAGTCGAATTGGTTAGATAGCTACTCGGTATTTGCTACAGGTATTACAGGTATCACAATGGGCTTCACTAGCCTAAAGGTGCTAGAGAGTATGCTGTCTTGCAACATGTTTAACCTGACCTAACCTAACCTACAGTACTTCTTGTATCACATAATATATTCCCTCATCCAAGTAGCTAAGCCCATTTCATTAAATCCCTTTATTTTCCATTACAGAAGAGCGAAAGAGAAGCGGCTGAAAAAGGATGCAGGACGAACACGATGGAGTCAATATTTCCGATCAATGAAAGGAAATTGTTCGCCAAGAACTGAGAAATTCCTAGACAAAGATGATCTTAAAGTCGATTATGATAGTTTCAGTCACCATGGTAAGTTAAAAAAGATCTAAGAACACTATAGACTCAATGTTTAAAACGTTTTCTTCTACCTATATTTTTCAGACCTTAGCAATGACAGCTATAGCACCGTCAATTTGGGATTGGACGAGGGAGCATCACCGCATAGTTTACGTGGTTCATATCTGCACGGTAGTTCAAGTCCTTCACAATATCCCTCTAGTCGTTCGCCGCCACCGGTGGGACAAAATCATTCATTTGGTTCATATCCAGACAATATTGTTTACACAAATATAGGTAACTGGCATAGAGTTAGTAATTTATTTCCCCATGTTCTTTAATGTATCTCTCTCTCTCTCTCTCTCCTTCATAGACCACAATTCCACATCGAATATGCATGGCCCTAAATCACAATCACGCCTACATGGCGGCAGTGCTGTGTCCGATCTCAGCAATGACTCTAGTCCCGAACAAGGTTTTCCTGATTTCCCACCCAGTCCCGATTCTTGGCTAGGCGATGCGGGGAATACCACAACCTCAAATCCAAATTCAGCAACACCCGGCGTACATTACTGATACTCAAATATTCTCTTTAGATATTTTCAAATGCAATCGCGTAACTTATTTCTGGCCAGCCACGGTAATGGCGGTGCGGTTGGCGGTGCTAGTGGTGGTGGTGGTTTACCCCAACTGGACACTGCTTTACTGCCAACACCGCAAAAATCGGAGCAAAAATCATAACATTTTGAAGATACTAAAGATCGGAAGTGATCGGAGCTGCTATGTCATCATACAAATGTCATTTTGACATTTGTTAAACTATTTTGTGTATTTATGTCTTAATTACTTTCCAACTCCCCCATTTTCTCTATAAGATGAAATTGTTGTTTATTTAAGAATATCTTATAAAAGAAATGAAAAATATTCAAATTTGCTCAAAAGTTTGTTAAACCCTAAGAAAAACTGGAACCCCAAGGTGTAAAATCGGAAAAAAAAATCTATTTTAGAAAAGTGTCTGTCCATCCGAAGAGTGTGTTAAGCTTAAGGATGTTATCAACAGTTTTCTGAAAAGCAGTCATAACTTTTGAATCGATTGTCGGGCAAAGCCTAATATACTAATTTTACTGCTAATTTTTTTTACTACTAAATTTTTAATAAAGTGCAATTGTATAGGAAGAATATTGACCTATAGCTAGTAGTTTGACATTTCTAGTTAATCTGGCTTCCAAACTCGTAAATTTTGGATTATCAAGTGAGTCTGTCTCCTTGATAATCGAAAAGTCCAGCCATCTGTTCTCAAACTGACTTTAGCAGCCATCGTTAAACAGCAAATTTACCATACGCAGTCTACTAATTGAGCGCAAGTGAATTCAGTGAATGCGACAAACACCCATATATGAGAGTTTCTCGCATTCCAATACACAGTACAACACATGGGACTCAATTCTGAGAACTGCGCGTGAAAGTAGCCCAAAAAGAAGAAGTTTTGCATCATTCGTTTTGTCAAGATACATGCCATAGTAATTTAATATCGGTTTGAAGTTAGTAAGTATCATATAGGGGAATTTGTCACGTTTTAGACTCTAAATATTATATGGTGGCGTATGATTATATTCCACGTAAAACATACGCCGCGGAGTACAACAGTTTTATTGTAACTGCTACAAAATAAACCCAGTTCAAAATCATTTGATGAATGGAAAAGTTAACTGTTGCTTATGTAGGGAAACGTTATATGAACAGATTAAAGGAATTATAATTCTTAATTTTTTTTTTAAATTGGTGTCAGCTAAATCGGATTAGTGGTTCTCGAGTTATGTCAAACAAAAAAGCCTAAAACGTGACAAATTCCCCTATACGATACTTCTTACTAACTTCAAATCGATATTAAATTATTATGGCATGTAACTTGACAAAACGAATGATGCAGCACATCTTCTTTTTGGGGCTACTTTCACGTGCAGTTCTCAAAATTGAGTCCCAAATCAATGATATGAAAAATTTTGTACTGTGTAATGAAATAATGCATTTTTTTTTTTATATTTTGTCAACCCATGGGTAGTGAATTATATAGTCAGAATGAGTTACGAATGAAAATGCAACTTCATGTGGCTTTTATAAGACTCTTACGTAAGTCGATGCTATCCTAGAAGCTTTGTTTCTGTCTTACATGACCCTGAGAAAAAGGGCCAGCCACCTTTACTTTTATGTTGTCTGACTGTCTTCAGTTATTCACATAAGTAAATGGAAGATTTCTGCTTGGGATTGAGTTCTTATGAAATACCACTAATGTAAAATTAGGTTAGGTTAATACGACAACCGCGTTCAGCATAGCTTACTTAGGTCCTAGTGTAGGACCCGCTGAGAAACCATTTCAAATATTCGTACCAAATATTTTCACTCTATTCGGTCAACGTGGATTTCAAACCATTTCCTGGCTCTAATGAATCCGCAGATGTTCCGCTGATCGAATACTGATAGACAGGTTACGTCCACAAGAGTCCTATGGCCAAACTTTTTATACCTCATGTAACTAAAAGCAGGTTAGTGACAAAGAAGATCCTCCGTAGGCTGCTCTTCTTCCTCACCATTACAGCTTCTGCACATATCATTGTAGGGGAGTTCTAACTTCTTATCAAGCTTTCCAACCGCCCAGTGACCGCTATGACTATCATTAGATGGACTCTAAATAGGTTCAGCGCAAATCGTGTCCAAGGTAAGCCAAATCTTGTTGGTCGCTGTGTCAGTGGATTATCTCACCAATCTTTCCTTATCAATAAGGAAACTGCCAATTTGCTGTTACACTTTTATGAGGTAACCGGTAACTTCACCTGAATTCAAAATGGTGGCATCCCTTTCAAACGCGTCGGCTATTTTGTTACCATATATGCCCTGGTACTCAAATGTTTCGCTACCTTCTCCAGAGACGACCGGCATTCTCAAACATTTCCTGACGTGGTGAACACATTCTTCAGGGAAGACTTTTAGGTAATTGAATAAACATATAATGAGCTAAGAACTGCTATCGTAGGTACTACCTACTAGGTAGTACTCACTAAAATAACAAACCTTACCAAGCTTGCGATTTGAATATCTATGTTGGGCAAATTTTGCAATTACATAAACGACAAACCACTTTGGGGTAAAGGTTCCACTTTGGTCGGTTTGCATCGACCATTATTTGTTTTATGTCTAACATTCCCTTAGTCCGTAAACGGATACTATCTTAGTTAGTTAGCAGCTTAAACACAAACTTGTTTCCACTAAGCGAAATATAACAAAATATACCAGTCTTTTTTGATCTACCATATTGTCAGTTTTGAAAACTGCCAATTGTTCCGGCTGCATTCTTAGTTTAATAAAAAAAACTTCTTACAAACCAAATAATCCCTAATGGACCCAAGTTTGTATTTAAGTTAAACCGTTAAATATTGTTTAGATTATTTTTTTGTTTTCTGGCAACATCTTCCAATTTATATTTATATTTTGTTATTTGTTTTCCCTTCTCTTCTCCCCCATCTGTCTATATGCTCTAATCTTAACATCTTGTAAATAATGTATATTTGTATATTTGTATTATTTTGAATTCGTCGATTTAATAATTATTTTTTTTTTGTTTTTGATTTAGAAAATAATTCCATACAAAAGTTATTAATTACATGTAACTTAAATGCTAAACCAAGAAACAAAAATCAATAAAGATTAACAAACCAAAAACAAAATTCCATAAAACCTAAAACTATATCTGCTTTATACAATTCTAGAAAAAAAGGAAATATTATAAATGAAATATCAAAAACGACGAAGAAAATACAAAATTAAATATTATATAATATAAAATATAAAAAAGTGATGTAATGTTTATATATCTTGTAAGTACGTAATAGAAATTATCAAAACAGAAAAAGTAATACAAACACAAACAAAATATTAACTATTTGAAAATCATAATAAGAAAAAAAACATAAATAAAACGTAAAAATTGTTAAAAAAAAAAACTTGGTACACTTTGAAATTGTTTGACTGACAAAAATTTAATATGATAATCAACCACTGGGATAAGAATATATTTTTGCTGCGGGAAAGGTTTGCCAAATGCATTTCATGACTATTTGGGTATATCAAATACTGACTAGCTTTCTAGTCAATTCGACTTTTCTATAAAATTGCTTATCATTCCTTCAGCGATTCGATGCTTATTATATAGCTTTTGAATACCCTAGTGCAACATATACTGGGAAATCCCAGAGCAGGTGCTTCGTTGTTTCTTCATTCTTCTTCATGCGGTATCTACAGAGAGTCGAGTTTCTATGACCTTTTCTAAGGACGTGTTTTCCAACACACTTGTTAGTGTTTCTATAACTGCGAATATCCTACATTACGGTAAGTTAAGTAGTTGCTTAGTCCTCTTGTTGTTCACCTAAGTACACAGTACAGTTAACGTGAGTCTCCATTTATCATTGAATATACCATTGCCTGATGTGCATACGGCAGGTAGAGATTGGCATA
Source organism: Muscina levida (assembly GCA_964034835.1). NCBI lineage: Eukaryota > Metazoa > Arthropoda > Insecta > Diptera > Muscidae > Muscina > Muscina levida. The sequence continues at coordinate 46,935,554 of OZ035881.1, read as the reverse complement.
CCAGCACTTTCTTTTGTCTAAAGAATCTGTGCTGTAGTACTATAGCTAGTTCATTCCACAACTGCCCGTAATGGTTTTTTCCGAAACCGGTTTCGGCTTTATTCGAAAAATACAATTTTTCAACAATTCGGTTTTCGAATAAACGTTTTATTAAAAAATCAGTTTTGTCTGGTTTTTCGGATATTGAAATATAAAACTAAATATGTTATTAAAAAAAAATGGATTATATATGGAAATATATATGGGTCGATATCACGAAATGGCTACAATCGAGAGTTGAAAACGGCCAAGTGCGAAAATTGGTTTAAATAATTATTTTTCGGTTGATACTGTTTTATAAGACCATTTTATGTATTATTAATCAATGAGTCATGTTTTTTAAAAATTATTAATAAGCAATGGGTCATGTATATTTCAAAATGTTAAGGATTTTACACACAAGTTTTTTTTCCGCTGATTTTTACTTAAATTACTTAGATTATACCCATGATAATGACTGCACGGTAATGATAGAAACGTGAGTTCTCTTGGATTTAAATGTGGTTATCTTCAAAATTTGTTATAAGATATAATATAATCTAATGAAGACTTAAAAAATGAACAAACCAATACAACAAATTTGGAAATTATAATATAAATAAAGGGAAAATAGACTTCCAACGGGAATGATGAAATTTAAGGAACATGCACTAAACACTTCAACAGCTCTCAAACAACTGACTACATTTTTCACTTCTGTCAATTATATTTAAAACTAACTGGATGTCGTTACATTAATATTTTACACCTAACCTAAAAACCGGTTTAAAGCATTTTTTTCTTAATAAACAAATTGGCCCACGGGAATGACGAAAAAAATTGGCCACGGACAAAAATGTCTCAAATCATAAATTTTAAATTTTAAAATAATTTTTTTTTTTTTATTCCTGTTCTCAGAATTTAAATTATTCAATATTTTCAATACTTAATCCGTCGTCATTTCATGATATCGACCCATATATCAGAAAATAACCACCTTTTTTATGATTGGACGTTTAGTTTAATTTAAGGTTTTCCTCTAAAAACCGACAGTTTCCATCAATTTCAAGGTAAGAGGACACATAGCAGCATTATTCAAACAATTTGTCGTAACGCTTTAGGCAATTTCAATGAAACAATCCTTTGCACGAAAAATATCGTATGTGTATAAACAACCTTCTTTACGCATACTCTTTACGCATACGCTTTTTCATTACTTTTAGTCGCATTTTTCAATGGTATGGCATTATTTCCACTTTTATCGGAAATTTAATATGGAGTTATTGCACAACCATTCCCGAATGAGAAATAAGGCCATATGCCCTTATTTACCACAGAAGTTGTGGAATAGTCATTATGGCATTATTTCACCTTTGAAAATTTTTTGAATAAAATGTATCTAGTATGTTGCCAATAGGAACAGGATACAGTTTATGAAAATTGATTTAATCCGATGTAGTAGTTACCACATATAGAAAGCTCCAATATATTAACTGCCCGTTCTCTGATTTTTATCAGTGCTATACATGATGTTGGGTTTATTGCCCCATTTACAGATCTTTAAATTTTTGACAAGAAATTGATAATGTCTTTATTATGAAGGAGCCTCTACCAAACTACGATACCATAGAAAAAATGTTGCTCTATCTTTATCTTTAAGTCTTCGCAGTGAACTTTGGTGATAGTGCCCAGCGCTGCCAGACAGTTTCTAATTGGCGATAATCTCTTGATAATTGATTTGCTCTGTCAACTGCAATTGCACTCCATTAAGAGACGGTGGTTCAAATTGTTGTATTTAATATATCCGAGAAAACAGGATGTTCAGCCAATTGGAATGGCTTTTGTTATTTTGATTTGCAAATTTATTCAAATTTTACTTTTTGCCATAATTTTCTATCCACCTTCCTTTAAAATGAAGTATTTAATTTAATGTCAAATATTTCCTTAAAAATTGTCAATTGTTCTTCAACTTTTTCTTTGTATTCGTAACTTAACTTAACTTAACTTAACTTAACTTAACTTAACTTAACTTAACTTAACTTAACTTAACTTAACTTAACTTAACTTAACTTAACTTAACTTAACTTAACTTAACTTAACTTAACTTAACTTAACTTAACTTAACTTAACTTAACTTAACTTAACTTAACTTAACTTAACTTAACTTAACTTAACTTAACTTAACTTAACTTAACTTAACTTAACTTAACTTAACTTAACTTAACTTAACTTAACTTAACTTAACTTAACTTAACTTAACTTAACTTAACTTAACTTAACTTAACTTAACTTAACTTAACTTAACTTAACTTAACTTAACTTAACTTAACTTAACTTAACTTAACTTAACTTAACTTAACTTAACTTAACTTAACTTAACTTAACTTAACTTAACTTAACTTAACTTAACTTAACTTAACTTAACTTAACTTAACTTAACTTAACTTAACTTAACTTAACTTAACTTAACTTAACTTAACTTAACTTAACTTAACTTAACTTAACTTAACTTAACTTAACTTAACTTAACTTAACTTAACTTAACTTAACTTAACTTAACTTAACTTAACTTAACTTAACTTAACTTAACTTAACTTAACTTAACTTAACTTAACTTAACTTAACTTAACTTAACTTAACTTAACTTAACTTAACTTAACTTAACTTAACTTAACTTAACTTAACTTAACTTAACTTAACTTAACTTAACTTAACTTAACTTAACTTAACTTAACTTAACTTAACTTAACTTAACTTAACTTAACTTAACTTAACTTAACTTAACTTAACTTAACTTAACTTAACTTAACTTAACTTAACTTAACTTAACTTAACTTAACTTAACTTAACTTAACTTAACTTAACTTAACTTAACTTAACTTAACTTAACTTAACTTAACTTAACTTAACTTAACTTAACTTAACTTAACTTAACTTAACTTAACTTAACTTAACTTAACTTAACTTAACTTAACTTAACTTAACTTAACTTAACTTAACTTAACTTAACTTAACTTAACTTAACTTAACTTAACTTAACTTAACTTAACTTAACTTAACTTAACTTAACTTAACTTAACTTAACTTAACTTAACTTAACTTAACTTAACTTAACTTAACTTAACTTAACTTAACTTAACTTAACTTAACTTAACTTAACTTAACTTAACTTAACTTAACTTAACTTAACTTAACTTAACTTAACTTAACTTAACTTAACTTAACTTAACTTAACTTAACTTAACTTAACTTAACTTAACTTAACTTAACTTAACTTAACTTAACTTAACTTAACTTAACTTAACTTAACTTAACTTAACTTAACTTAACTTAACTTAACTTAACTTAACTTAACTTAACTTAACTTAACTTAACTTAACTTAACTTAACTTAACTTAACTTAACTTAACTTAACTTAACTTAACTTAACTTAACTTAACTTAACTTAACTTAACTTAACTTAACTTAACTTAACTTAACTTAACTTAACTTAACTTAACTTAACTTAACTTAACTTAACTTAACTTAAATTAACTTAACTTAACTTAACTTAACTTAACTTAACTTAACTTAACTTAACTTAACTTAACTTAACTTAACTTAACTTAACTTAACTTAACTTAACTTAACTTAACTTAACTTAACTTAACAACTTACAAATAAATTATATTTATTAATTTTATAAATAATAAAATATGAATTTAAAATAAAGAATTTTATTTGATATTAAAAAAAATTTATTTGAAATTAAAAAGAATGTATAAGTAATGAAACAAATTGTATTCGACATGAAATATATTGAATTTACAATTTAAATAGTTTAATTTGTTTTGAAAAAAATTGTGTTTGATTTAAAAATAATTTAATTTGATCCGAAAAACAGTGAATTTGAGAGTAAAAACCTATATACCTTCATCCCTAAGGGCGAGGTTATTAAAAATGTTAAACCCATCTTCATAAGGTGGTTGAAGACGTATAAAAGTGGTCAAGCGCAACCATAATATAGCAAATGCGCTCGCTAAGACATGTTGTTCAAATGAATAGAAACGCTCCGTCTCAAAATGTATTCGCCAATAAACTCGATGGGCGGCGATAAACACATCGAATGTGGACCAGGTTAAGAGTATAAGAGCGATTCCGCTAAAGTCGATTCACTACATAATCACAAGCGCTGTATGAATAGTAGTCCAAAATAGTCAGTATAAGTTATATATGGACTTTCGTATTACAGCATCCCAAGTAAACATTTTTGTGCAACAGTGTTGTAGAACTTATCTTATTTAATTTCCCTTTACACCGCATGAATGTGGTAAGTGATAGCTTCTCGTGTTGTTGTGAATTAATACGCTTTCTATTTTTAGATTCACAACTAACGCAACCTACTTGTTTATCGACGAATGCGAACGTCACTGTTTTAAAAGATTTTTACTATATCGCAATGAAAAAAAAAATTTGATGACTGGAGGTGGAAATCGAGCGCGGGATCTCCCGCATGGTTCTAACCATCCTGCCACAGCAGGACCCTTATTGAAGAAATGTTCAGAATGTTCTAAAGTTCCATCTTCCATAATTTTTTTGAATTTTCTCAAAAAGGACGAAAAGAACACGCAAATAGTCGAGATAGAGAGATTTCAATGTTCCACAAAAAAATCATCTTTGAATTACTTGGAAGACTATTGATATCATTCCGTAAAGGTGTTATTCCGCCCCCAAAAATTTGTTGCATTGTGTAGTTAGATAATTATGTGTATGTATAATTTAATATGTTTTCTTAGGCGCGGGATAGTACACAAGTTTTCGAATTCGATACGAACCATCCCTCAATTTTGTGCGATTGGGTAAAAAATGCTTGGGGTTAAATGACAACGCATCGTGGTCAAATTTCGGGATGAAGGGGAAAAAATCCACATCAAGCCCCGTAACTGCTCCTAGAGGCGTAAAATTATGAACGACCCCAGTCATTTTTTCATCCTAACATTTTACCCAAACATACCCACATCTTCACCACCTAAGGGGGCTCCCATACAAAACTCAAATCTTTATAAATTTTGCTTCCACCGCTGCAACTTCAACCCCCCCCCCCCCCCCCCAATATTTTTGCAACCCCAACTTTTTCTCAGAACATATCTATTCTCCATACATAACCCTTAAGATAGACATACAATTTTTTGGTATTTTCATAATTTTTTTTTATGAAATCAGCTTCTGCTTCTTCAATGATGCTTTCTAGAAAGGGTAGATTGTATGGCCGACGCAGTGGCGGACTAAGGCTAAAGCGGGCCCTAGGCAACCTTGTAATTTCGGGCCTTTTTCAGATATAACACATATATTCTTTGCGTTTGGTAGTTCAAATTGTGCCAACAGATTTTTAAATAAATGATTGTCTTGATTCCTTCGATATAAACTCTTGTAATTTTGGTACAATTATAAAGGGTTTTCCAATAGGAGGTGTTATTTTGGTATTCAAAGAAAAATTCAATTTTTTGAGATAAATGATCAGATGTTAATTTAATAATAAAGAGGAAGGTATGCCGTTAATAATGAAAAATAACATCAGCCAATTGCCTATCACGAGCACGCTCACAGGACCACATCCTTTTCATAAAATTTTTCATAACCAAATCGCAAAGTGGTTGCCCTATGTCACAAATTTTACCTTTGAGGTCTTGAATCGACGCAAAGGAAGGACTCGCAATGTGTTAAATCACAAGATCTCGGTGGCCAAATGTGATCACCTCTTCGAGAGATAACACGTTCCAGAAACTTTTCCAGTAAAAGATCAATGATTTCGTTGCTTATGTGACACGTAGTGCCGTTTGCTGAAAGTAAACGTTGTCCAGATCAATACCATCCAACTCCGACCATAAAAAATCGTTAATCATCTCTCGATAGCGCAATCCATTTACCGTAACTGTTGATTCAACCTCATTTTCGAATAAGTAAGGTCCAATGACCCCGTCGGACCATAACCCGCACCAAACAGTCACACGCTGAGGATGGACATGCTTCTCAACAATAACTCTTGGGTTTTCCGAGCCCCAGATGCGACAATTTTGTTTAGCCACCGAAGTGGAAATGGGCCTCATCAGTCAAGATGATTTTTCGATGGAATTCCGGATCATTTTCATGCATTTCAAGGACCCAATCAGCAAAGACACGACGTTGTTGATGATCGGCCGACTTGAGTTCTTGTGTTAACTGAACTTTATAAGCCTTAAGACCCAAGTCTTAATGCAAAATAATGACGTTTGTGGAATACCCAATTCCAAAGAACGACGAGGAATGGACAAACCCGGGTTTTCTTCAACACTTTGGGCTGCAGCAGCTATATTCTCAGTTGTGCTTGAGCGACATGCAAGGGTTTAATTCTTCACATCACTAACTTGTCCAACAGCTCGAATTTTTCCACCAATATCTGTATTGCGGTCTGACAAGGTGCTTCACGACGACCAAAAAATGCCTTAGGTTTGCGAACTGTGACTGCAAGACTTTCTCAATTTTTGTAGTGAATTTTAAAAATTTCAATGTGTTGTTGAAGCGGGTATCGTTCCATTTTTAGTAATGGCGTAGTTTCTACTTGGGGACGGGACACGGACGGGACACATTAAGACGTGCGACATCTATTATAGTGGCCATGCGGACAAGCTCGAGTATGGATGTGGATTTGTGGTTGGCAAGAGACAGCGACACCTAGTCTCAAGGTTCAACCCGGTGTGTGAACGCATAGCCACCATAAGAGTCAAAACAAAGTTTTTCCACATAACACTTATATGTGCCCATGCTCCGACAGAAGAGAAAAGCGATGAGGACAAAGACGAGTTCTACGAGAGCCTAGAAAATATATATGACCGTAGCCCGAGTCATGACATTAAAATTGTACTAGGCGATTTTAATGCTAAAATAGGCAGGGAAACCGCATTTGAGCCTACCATCGGAAAATTCAGTCTGCACACCGAAACGTCGAACAATGGCATCAGACTGATTGATTTCTCTGCGGCAAGAAATATGGTAGTTAGCAGCACTAGATTTGGCCATAAAAATATTCATAAGGCAACATGGTTATCTCCAGATCAATTGACGAGGAATCAGATTGATCATGTGGTAGTCGATGGAAGGCACGCATCGAGTGTTCTGGACGTACGAGTGATTAGGGGTGCGAACATTGACTCCGATCACTTCCTTACCGCAGTTAAGGTACGCACAAGGCTAAGCATGGCGAAAAACGTACGTAACCAGGCACAACGAAAGCTGGACATCGGTAAACTGCGGACCACAGAGGTAGCAAACGCCTACTCCAACCACCTAACTCAACTGCTGCGGAATGCTCCAACCCCTGACAATATAACCTCGCAGTGGCAAAATATAGCCGACTCCTTAGAACGGGCTGCGAGAAGCGTACTTGGGTACTCAAAGCCGTCTCAAGAAGATGCCTGGTACGATGATGAATGTCGCAATGCCACGAGAGAGACGGTTGCTGCATACAGGGCGAAACAGCAGCCAATGGCAACGCGAGCTGTTCGTGAACGGCACAGGGAGAAGAGACGACAGGAAACTCGTCTTTTTAGAAGAAAAAAGAAGGAGCTGAAGAAGAGACAGGATGAGTGCACTGAGTTGCTCCGAAGGAGAGGGGAAGCCCGAAAATTCTACAAGAGAGTGAAAGCGAGAATGCGTGGAACAGGGTTGCCCTCCTGCAAGGACAGCGATGGTCAGCTAGTGAAGGACCCGGATAGCGTTCTGAAGATATGGAGAGACCACTTTAGAAATTTACTGGATACTGACACCACTCCAGAAGACCCCGCTCCAATCCATGACGATGGTATTAACTGTCCACCTCCGAGCCAGAGCGAGATACGTATGGCCATCTCCCGCCTTAAAAACAACAAAGCTGCTGGAGCCGATAGTCTCCCTGCTGAATTGTTTAAGGCTGGCGGGGAGGAGCTGATTAGGAGCATGTATCAGCTCATGGAGAACATCTGGCAAGAGGAGAGCATGCCCGGGGATTGGAGTCTCAGTCTGTTATGTCCCATATACAAGAAAGGAGATCGTAGAGAATGTAATAACTACCGTGGAATAAGCCTATTACCAATTGCGTACAAGGTCCTTTCAAGCATATTGTGTGAACGTCTAAAGCCAATTGTAGAAAAACTAATTGGACCATATCAGTGCGGCTTTAGACCTGGCAAATCTACGACGGATCAAATATTCACCTTACGACAAATCCTGGAAAAAAAACCCATGAAAAGCAGATCGACACCTACCACCTCTTTGTCGACTACAAAGCTGCCTTCGACTCTCCGATAAGGAGAGACATGGCTTTATGAGGCCATGTCTGAGTTTGGTATTCCTGCAAAGCTGATTCGACTTTGCAAAAGTACCTTAGACAACACCAAATCCTCGGTTAAGATTGGTAAGGATCAGTCTGAACCATTCAGCACGGAAAGAGGTCTCAGGCAGGGCGATAGCCTGTCCTGTACGCTATTTAATATAGTTATGGAGAAGGTGATGAGAAAGGCTGGTGTCAACATTTCTGGCAGCATATTCCACAAGAGCCACATGCCACTAGCCTATGCCGATGATATAGACATCATTGGCCGAAATCTGCGGGATGTTACTGCAGTTTTCTCATCACTAGAAAAGGAGTCAGCAAAAATGGGTTTAGCGGTCAACGAGGACAAAACAAAAATAATGATTTCGACGAACAAAGAGTCCTCCCGATGGGGACGCACCGTGAACGTTGACAATTATTGTTTTGAGGTAGTCGACGAATTTACCTACCTCGGATCTTCCGTCAACAAGAAAAATAATGTCAGCCAAGAAATTAAACGGAGAATAGTGCTAGCCAATAGATGTTTCTACGGACTTCGGCAGCACTTTAGTAACATCACCTTCTCTCGGAATACTAAGAAACAGCTATACCAGGTGCTTATCTTACCTGTTCTGTTGTATGCTGCCGAATCATGGGTGCTTACTACAACGGACATACAAAACCTGGGAGTATTCGAGAGAAAAGTACTCCGAAAAATATATGGACCTATCTGTGTCGAAGGCCAGTTTCGCCATCGGATGAACCATGAGCTGTATGAGCTTTACCACGACATCGACGTAGCTAAAAGAGTCAGAATCCAACGACTTCGATGCCTGGGACATGTTGCCAGGATGGATGTAAATGCTCCAGCGAGAAAGGTGTTTAAAGGCGAACCTTAAGGACGGCGCAGAGCAGGGAGACCCAAACTCCGTTGGAAGGACCAAGTGTTAGGCGATGTGCCATCATCTGGTAGGACTGGAGAACACACGCAGAAGACCGAAGCGTGTGGAATTCTTTATTACTTCAGGCCTCAAATTTATAAACTACGTTTCGTAAATTGTAATTGGCCACTTAAGTAAGTACGTAAGTAGTTTCTACTTGTCAAATGTCAATGAATAAAAGCTTCAAAAGTGACAGCTACCGAAATAGCGGGTCATTCACAATAACACTTCTCATTAGAAAACCCTTTACCAACATTTGTATACAAAATTAAAAACCTACTTTTCGGGCCCCAAAAATTACGGGCCCTAGGCACGTGCCTAGGATGCCTAGGCCTTAGTCCGCCCCTGGGCCGACGCTAAAAAGAAGTAAAATGTTTTGGAATAAAGAAACTTTCGTTTTATTGTTTTTAGATCTTGTGTGTTAAGTAATTTGTTTAAAAACTATAACAAATGTTACAATCTTTCATTATCTCGTTTGAAACGCATAATAAGCCTTATAAGCATTTAAACCTTTCCATAAATGGTTTGCTGGCATATGCAGAGTAACAATAAAATAAAAATCAATAGCATACCTTTAGGCTATTGTGTATAAACTGTTTAAAAAATCCTCGTGCTGGTAATCCAAAAAATATTAAAATTCATAATTTTACTATTAACTTTTATATCATTCTACTTTAAATATTGTCGTAAGTGACTTCAAGGTTAAATAGAAAAACAATAGACGTTAACGATACAATTAATAATACACTATCAAGAGATTTATTTCTTATATGGGTATTTCCTAGCGTTACGGACGCACGTTATTTTGCTTATATTGTAGTTTGGAAAGGAAAGACTGCGGCCTTTCCAACGATAGATAACTTGTCATATATGTCAGTTTTTGCCTCAACATCAAAAACATTTTGGATTTTATTACTATTTTATAAGTTTAAAGAAGTTTTTATCTTATTCAGAATGTTAACGGTGTCATGAGTAAAACACATGTTAGTTTGTAAAAATCGGTTAGCAAATATTTAAGTTATTTAAATTTTTCGAGAAACGCTATTTTCTTCTTGGATGAGGAACTAAAGAGCTTTACAACGAACCCAAGATCATTTAAATCGGTTCAAGCAGTAAGAAGTTATTACAGTTCTTGACCAAGGCTTTTTTGGTTAAATTTTAGATTATAGTTACATTTGAAAAAAAAAATTAATTTTTGCAATATGACAAAAAGCTAACTATTTATTATCTCGGCTATAGATATTATAACATTTAAAAAAAATGGAACACAATAATTTTTTTTTGTAAAAACGAGGAATTCTCAATGATATATTATTATATATTATTATCTTTAATTCTAGGTGATAACCGGCACAGTTTTTTTTATCGACTCACGCCTACCACTGTTTTACAAGTATTATGCGTAATTCTTAAATTAAATTAATTTACATTTAATTAGTCGGCCGCACATAATGTTAGAACATATTATTTACTTTAATGAGAACGAATTCATTGGACCTGTTTGTTATATTAGTACCAGAACACATTCATTGGCAGCTGAATATATTATTATAATTTAGAGTATCAGTCACTTTTTAATACTGTCATAATAGTGAACCCTAATTTTTAGTTTTGTAGTATTTGTTTAGTTATCATACTTCTCTCTAACCAAATATTTGTTGCATTCAATTGGTTAATATACATAATGTATTATTTGTTTCGCCAAATTTTACCACAAAAATCTATTGAATAGTACCAAGCGCACATATTTATCAAAATGTTGTTCTTACTTTACATAACATTTACATTGTATTCTAAACTCAATTTTTCAATTTAATATATAGGAATTTTTATATTCGCGATGTTTCATATTTGGAAAAAGTTTTTCATGTTACGTTAATTTAATTTAAGCGATATCTATTGTAGTTAAGAACGTGATACAAAAGAATTGCAAAATGTGATGTAGTACAGAGTCATATATTGAGTTGAGAGCACAAGCTGTTAATATGTATTATATATTTATTTCATTAATCGATTATATATTCCATAAATTTAAAAACACAATAAATTAGAAAAATGTAAAAATTCTAAGGAGATATAATTAAGTTGTATAGTTGAAAATTACCTACTTTGTGGCACGAGACGATACATCAAATTTATATAAGTGTTAAGAACTCGATAGAAGTGAACATCAATGTATCTGTGTGTTTGCTAAAAATTAATTTATTGTAAAAATGCAATATAAATATACAACGATTTTTTTTTCTCTAACCAGGAATGTTAATACTGCTTAATATTTAAATGAAATTAACTAATCAGTTATATAATGGAGAAACAGGTCACTGCTTTATATACTCTGTAAATGACAAAATTAATGAGGTTGACAAAGTAATGTCAAATAAAGCTGAATATTAAAAAAAATTTGATTATGGACAGTGCTATAATGTTATTTTAATAAAACTTGACTTATAATGTTGTTTTCAAAATTATGACTAAAACACAATTGAAGCGCCTACGAAAATTTGTCATATTTTGCGAAATTTGTTATGTAATCAGTATATTCTTTTTTGTAAAATAAAATAGATATGTTGGGATTTTATAAATATCTTACTTCACATTTAAAATATGTTTACCTTTTACGCTACTTTAATTTAAATGTGCGGGCATTGTTCTATGGATAACACAGAGCAATAAAAAAAACCTGGGAGATTAAACTAATTATACCAATACCTATATAAAACTATTTCTGAGAGAATCATAACGGCAAGATTCAACAAAATTTTCGTAAAAGTGCTATTATACAGTAATTAGTACTGTCCCAAGAGACAATATTAAAATTAATCATTGGCGATATCAATGTAAATGGGAAAACACGGCCTCAGGTCAAAAAAGGGACATGAGTCGTTTGTGTTTTACATCTAGTATCGTCGTGTAGACCTGACCATATGGTGGGCTCCACCCCTCTAGAACATACTTTAAGCCGCTGTTAAGGCCCGGATCTAATTTCAAAACACCACGAAATATTCAAACCGACCAATAACTCTTATGTGGGGGTACCAGACCGACTGACAAGTACAAACTCGAGGCTTGCACTTCGTCCAATCTGGCCCCCACTATTTATTATTTGCTACTTGATGTCATTAGCTATTATTTTGTTAATGGGCAATAACCATTCCTTCCTTAGCACAAGTTGCTCCACGCCGCCATCTGCTAGAACCGAAGTTCCCATCCGGCCGGTCCCACATCCACCACCAGACTACCTAGGTAATCTGTCGGCTCACTATCGTCTCCATCAGCTAGGAGCAAAACTCCCCATCCGGCAGACCGCAATTAACTGCCTTCTGATAGGTACCAATCTCGCTTGGTACCCCCTCCGACCAGCATCACCAATTTGTGTGGCGCAAGGCCACGTACGCTTTGGACAACACACAAACATTAAACTGAATGGCTATTGCCCATTAACTTGATAGAAAGAGCTCAAAGAGTCTGGAGCGGTTATAATCTTTCGCTTTATAATGAAATTATGCCGTAACAACGTAACAGTGTTCCTGCAATCGCTGTTACACCCTTGTTAAAGGCTTGGTGCTATCCATCCACCAATACGCTGAGAGTGCAATGCAACACTCGACTAAGAAGATGCACAATGAGAGATGCGAGTCTCGTATGGTATCAAGGCACCCAGCTCCATTTCTCCCGAACATCGAACTCTTAGCCTACCAGCGTGCTTTTTGGTCCAACCACATGGCACAGAACTACTGTTCCATACCCATTCGGTGGGTAAGCAGACTCCTTGATCGGAGCTCGTAAAGATAATACCACCTTTACTGCCTCTTTTTGCCTTGCAGAGTCAGAAAGAGGTCCACTGGTGGTTCTCTCGGGTCCGTGGTGGCAATACTCACCAAATGTCTTCGAAAAGACCCCCCTGCGGGTTCTTAAAAGGGACAATAAGCGGTGTGTCAAATAGTTACGGTTTTCTGAGGTTTTGCCTTCTATCACAATATACATTTATCGACCAATTTTCACTACCTGCCAAGTGTTCCATTGGAAGTTATGGGAGAAATATTAATTTTCCAAAAATAGGTCATTTTGTATGGGAGGTACCAGTAGGCGTGAACCGATATAGTCCATATGCATTCCTGAGACCAATTTTCATAAGCGAACATCATACGCAAAATTTAATTGAATTCTGTTTACTTACAAAAAAGATATATAAGTAAAACTATTTGTGTCAATTCGGTCATTTGTATGGGAGGTACTAGAAAGGGTGTGGTAAAGGTTTCGGGTTTCTTAGGGTTGTCTATTTTTGCAATAAAAATAAACTGACCAAATGTCAATATCCTCCGGTCGTCTGTTTGGAAGTTATGAAAGAAATATTAATTATTTAAAAATTGGTAATTTTGTATAGGAGGTACCCGAAGGGGAGGGGCTATTTTGCCCATTTACAATCCTATTAGTTCGTTTCGAAAAATATTAGTACTGGTAAATTTTCATATCGATCCGTTAAGGTTTACTCGAGTTATCCTGCTTACCTGCCAGACAGACGGACATAGCTCAATAGTCTTAAAAAGTCCTGAAACGGACGTTACACTTTTTTTTATACCCTTATCCCCTTTGATGGTATAAAAATCCAAAACTCGTCAACAAAATTATCTCAGTTTACATTGTTTTAAAATTTGCCCAGTACTTTCAAAGATATCGTAGAAGTTTCGAAAAAAAAAACAATTTTACTTTACTTACTACTTAAGAATTCATAAAAAAATAATGCGAAACGAGCTTTATTTGTGATTCTTTCTGATTCTGTTAATAATTTACTGAGAAAATTGATAAAAAAAAAATTGCGATTTTAATACAAAAATAAAATTTTTTTATTATGTGTGTGTATTTGCTGCTGTGTATCTGCAACTTAAAAATGCGAGCTGATGGAGAAAAATGGAGATTAGATTTATAATCAAATTAGTAAAAAATTTCTATAAAGTTCCAGTCAACACAAAAAAGTTAAATTTTGTTCCCTTGTGTTATTATTAGGGTCACGAAAATTCCCAACAAAAAACATTTATAACTATACGGGGAGCAATTTCTTATTTATCTACTTAATGTGAAAACCAGCAGTGGGTTGATATGGACAGTAGGTTGATTCTTATTTGGCAAAAAAAAAATGTTTTTGGAATTTTTCATGGGCCAAGTTAAAATTTTATTAAGACGTACAAAAAAACTCTATGTGAATTTTTTTAATTTTTTTCTTAAAGGTTTAGGGGTCGCTACCGGGGTTCGAAATTCAAAATTTTACCGTCATCCTGAGGGATAAGCCGAATAACTCGAGTAAACCTTAACTGATCCTTATGAAAATTTTTCAGTATTCATATTTTCCATAACGAAGTAATGGAATTGTAAATGGGCAGAATTGCCCCACCCCTTCTGGTACCTCCCATACAAAATTACCTATTTTTTGATAATTAATATTTCTCCCATGACTTTCAAACGGACAGCTGGATGGCATTTAAACTTGGTCAGTTTAATGACCTTGTAATAACAGATAAACCACCAGAAAATCAAAACCTTTGTCACACCCCTTCTGGTACCTCCCATACAAATGACCGAATTAACCCCCATATTTTTACCTACATATCTTTTTAGTAAAAATACTGAATTCGATAAAATTTTGTGTGAGATGAACACATGCAAAAATTTGACTCGTGAGTGAATATGGACTATATCGGACAACCCCTTCTGGTACCTCCCATACAAAATTACCTATTTTTAGACAAATTATTTTTTACCAATAATTTCCAAACAGACAGCTGGATGGCATTTAAACTTGGTCAATTTAATGACCTTGTAATAACAGATAAACTCCCAGAAAATCAAAAGCTTTGTCACACCCCTTCTGGTACCTCCCATACAAATGACCGAATTCACCCTGATAGTTTCACATAGATATGCTACTTATTTTTGATTTTTTTCATAGGTAAACTTAAAATGTTATTAAGAAGTACAAAAGAACTCGCTTCAGTGCCCTGAAATCCATGCGCAGTTTTAAACGTAGAAGTCATATAATATGACTTATGCATGGTATTTCGGGACTTCCCCGAAATATCAAACAGCAACCATACCATTACAAAAAAAACATAAAGAATTCTGCGGATGCTATTTGTTTTGCCGAAAATCAGCTTAAAGAGTTTCAGCCACGAGATGACTACAAAGAGCTACTTAAGCTGACAATAATATTCTGCGGAGGTGTTCCAAAAACACCAATATTCTTCAGAGCACCAGCAAGTCTTCACCGTGCTAGATGGATGGCTAAGGCAATATATTCCATAAAAATATATTTATTCAGAGAGCAGTTCAAGCTAAAGGAAAGCGAATTATGTGAAATACAGGATGTTTGCATTTTTATAATTAATATTTACCTTAAATATTGGTTTGAATCCACTTCTGGACCTCCTGCTTCAAGAACTGACCTTCAGTTATTAAAAGACTTGAAGTCTTATGCAACAATTAATAAAGAGATAGCGGCAATAGCCTTAAAAAAATTCTAGGTCATCTCTGGTATTTGTCGGAAGAGCTAGATGGATTTGCTTTTTTTATGACAAAGTTTCTCATGAAATTAAGAAGAAGATGGTAAATGCTTTAAACATAGAAGGAGTAGATAATCCAGAAAAACGAGTTACAGTAAATGAAAACCTACTACATTCTAAAAGTCTTGAGCATGTTGTATCCAACAATACTCTTAAATTTTTCAGCAGAACGGGTATTATATCGGGTTTCCTAAAAAAAATGTTGAAGATTGTTGCAGACCTTAATTTAAGTAAAGAATTATTTCGGTCTATGAGGGTTTTTAACGATATTGCTGAACGCGAAGTGGCCTTGATGCAGGAATACAATAAATTGCATACACATAATGAAGAACAGAAGCAGTTTCTATCATTATTGGTGAAAGAATTTAGAAAAAAATATTCAGATCCAAAAAAATCTACCATGTGTAAATAATAATATATTTTACAATATTTTAAAATTTAAAGAAAATTGTAAGCAGTAAATGCAGTTGTTTATAATTATATTTTTTAATGTATAGTTTTTCATGCAATGAATTGATGTTTAATATTAATATATTAAATTTTTATTTTAATATTTTTTTAACTGTTTAATTTAATTTTTATTTTTGAAATGTATCTTTTTAAATAATAACACAACAAAAACTGATGAACAAATTTGAAATAAATCATTTCTTATTAACTGTACTGTAAAAATTCCTAAGTTGGACTGCAAATTAGTGGAATGGGGCAAGACAATAGCGTTCCATTATCTACGTTGAATATCATATAACATTCATTAAACTAGATTTATATTTAAGATAAGCATTAGTAAAATTACAATAAGGGTATATCTTTACCAAAATATAAATGAATTCAGCATACTTACAAAAAAATGTATGTAAAAATATGGGGGTAAATTCGGTCATTTGTATGGGAGGTACCAGAAGGGGTGTCACAAAGGCTTTGATTTTCTGGGGGTTTATCTATTATTACAAGGTAATTAAACTGACCAAGTTTAAATGCCATCCAGCTGTCCGTTTGGAAATTATTGGTAAAAAATAATTTGTCTAAAAATAGGTAATTTTGTATGGGAGGTACCAGAAGGGGTTGGCCGATATAGTCCATATTCACTCACGAGTCAAATTTTTGCATGTGTTCATCTCATACAAAATTTTATCGAATTCAGTATTTTTACTAAAAAGATATGCAGGTAAAAATATGGGGGTTAATTCGGTCATTTGTATGGGAGGTACCAGAAGGGGTGTGACAAAGCTTTTGATTTTCTGGGAGTTTATCTATTATTACAAGGTCATTAAATTGACCAAGTTTAAATGTCATCCAGCTGTCTGTTTGGAAATTATTGGTAAAAAATAATTTGTCTAAAAATAGGTAATTTTGTATGGGAGGTACGAGAAGGGGTTGGCCGATATAGTCCATATTCACTCACGAGTCAAATTTTTGCATGTGTTCATCTCATACAAAATTTTATTGAATTCAGTATTTTTACTAAAAAGATATGTAGGTAAAAATATGGGGGTTAATTCGGTCATTTGTATGGGAGGTACCAGAAGGGGTGTGACAAAGCTTTTGATTTTCTGGGAGTTTATCTGTTATTACAAGGTCATTAAACTGACCAAGTTTAAATGCCATCCAGCTGTCGGTTTGAAAGTTATGGGAGAAATATTAATTATCAAAAAATAGGTAATTTTGTATGGGAGGTACCAGAAGGGGTGGGGCAATTCTGCCCATTTACAATTCCATTACTTCGTTATGGAAAATATTAATACTGAAAAATTTTCATAAGAATCAGTTAAGGTTTACTCCAGTTATTCGGCTTATCCCTCAGGATGACGGTAAAATTTTGAATTTCGAACCCCGGTAGCGACCCCTAAACCTTTAAGAAAAAAATTAAAAAAATTCACATAGAGTTTTTTTGTACGTCTTAATAAAATTTTAAGTTGGCCCATAAAAAATTCCAAAAACATTTTTTAAGACTCACCCTAATGGACAGTGACCACATGCCAGTCATGGGTGTTCTGAGACTTTTTCCAGCTATTTTGAAAAATAAACGAGTTGAAGAAAAATACAATCTCTTATGTCTACAAGACCCAACAATAGCAGCTCGCTATACCAACTCGATTAAACGGCAGATTAATAACTCGGGAGAACCGACATGAAACGACGTCGGTTTCAAATATATTTGAAATCGTTGAACAAATTTTCAACCAATTCACTGAGTTGTTTTCGTTATTCTTTTTGAAAGTGCGCCCTAATTTGCTGAACCATTTCTTGAGATCATAAATGTAGTACCAGAACAATCTTTTCGCAATGGATGGTTGTTTTCTTTGTGACAACTACAAAATCGTTGGCCATTCCTCGGAAGATTTAATGGATATATTTCGTTTGGATATTTCAATTTTCGAGTGCATACAATTGACCTCCATTTGTGTGTGGCCCTCTAAAGACTTTATCGTGACCGTATTTAACTTAAACTTACGAATTGCGTAAAATAAAAGCGCTGCAATGTAACGATTCCTATTCTGCCCACCACAACAATCAGAATACAAATTTACATCTTTATATTTTCGTTAAATGAGCTCAACATCCCAAAAAAAACAGTAGCCTTGCCTCCACATTCGTCTCTGGAATAGTTTCATCTGTCACCAAAATCTGTCGAAATTCCATTTACAAAGTCATAATACAGCATACACTTATTATCGTTTCACAGTAAATACTCCCATGACTTACTTACTTAAGTGGCCAATTACAAATTACGAACTAGGTTCAGAAATTAGAGGCCTGAAGTATTAAAGAATTCCACGCGCTTCGGTCTTCTGCGTGCGTTCTCAAGTTAGTTCTACCAGATGGAGGCATATCGCCTACCACATGGTCCTTCCAACGAAGTTTGGGGTTCCCTGCTCTGCGCCGATCTTCAGGTTGGCTTTCAAACACCTTTCTCGCTGGACCATTTACATCAATCCTGACGACATGTCCCACCCATCGAAATCGTTGGATTCTGACTCTTTTAGTTACGTGGATGTCGTAGGAAAACTCGCCGCAGATAGGTCCTTACCTTTGTAGGAGTACTTTTCTCTCGAATACTCCCAGAGTTTCTATGTCCGTTGTCGTAAGTACCCATGATTCGCAGCATACAACAGAACGGTTAAGATTAACACCTGGTATAGCTATTTCTTCGCATCTCGAGATAAGGTGGTTGTACTTAAGTGCTGCCGAAGTCCGTAGAAACATCTATTGGCGAGCACTATTCTCCGCTTAATTTCTTGGCTGACATTATTTTTCTTATTGACGGAAGATCCGAGGTAGGTAAACTCATCTACTACCTCAAAACAATAATTTTCAACGTTGACGCTGCGTCCCCATCGAGAGGACTCTTTGTTCGTCGAAATCATTATTTTTGTTTTGTCTTCGTTGACCGCAAAACCCCTTTTTGCCGACTCCTTTTATAGTGATGAGAAAACTGCAGTAACATCCCGCAGATTTCGGACAATGATATCTATATCATCGGCATAGGCTAGTGGCATGTGGCTTTTGTGAAATATGGTGCCAGACATGTTGACTCCAGCCTTTCTCATCACCTTCTCCATAACTATATCAAATTAGTGTAAAGCTATAGCTATCCTTACCAATCTCAATAGCGGATTTGGTGTTTTCCAAGGTACATCTGCAAAGTCGAATAGTTTTGCAGGAATATCAAACTCAGCCATGGTCACCAGCTTTGTAGTCGACAAAGAGGTGGTAGGCGTCGATCTGCTTTTCATGAATTATTTCCAGGATTCGGCGTAAAGTGAATATTTGATACAACGTAGATTTACCAGGTCTAAAGCCGCATAGAGAAGGTCCAATTGATCTTTTTACAATTGATTTAAGACGTTCACACAATATGCTCTAAAGGACCTTGTACGCAATTGGTAATAGGCTTATTCCACGGTAGTTCTTATACAACACGATCTTCTTCCTTATACAAGGTGGCGCAAAAGTAAACTTCCAATGTTTTTTGGCTGTAATTTAAAAAAAAAATTAAAAACTTTGATTCTTCTTGTGGATTATTTTTATTTGGTCTATTAATTTTTTTTACATCAAGTCGAGAATATGATGTCATGTAAATGGCCGCCGCCACAGTTGATTGTCATTTGAGCCCTTTTTATGGCATTTTCCATCACATTGGCCAAAACTTTCGGCGATTGGTCCTCACATTCTTGACGGATATTGTCTTTAAGAGCTGCAAGAGTCTGAGGCTTGTTGACATAAGCCTGCGACTTCAAAAAGCCCCACAAAAAGAAGTCTGGAGAGGTCAAATCAGGCGATCTTGCTGGCCAGTGCAAATCGCCAAAAAGGGAGATTAGGCGCCCGGGAAATGCATCCTTCAGCATATCTGTTGTGGCACGTGCAGTGTGTGCCGTTGCACCGTCCTGTTGGAACCACATGTTTTCCAATCCCAATTCATCAAGTTGCGGCAAAAAGAACTCGTTGATCATTGCTCTGTAGCGCTCACCATTCACAGTAACCGTTTGGCCCGCGAAGTCTTCGAAGAAAAAGGTCCGATGACTCCTCCAGCGAAAACACCACACCATACAGTGACTTTGAGCGGGTGTAATGGCTCTTCGTGGGTTACACGCGGTGCTTCAGTGCCCCAGAAGCGTACATTTTGCTTATTTACGTACCCGCTAAGATGGAAATGGGCCTCATCACTCATGATTATTTTTGATGAAAAATCATCTTCCTTTTGGTGGTGATTAAGGATGGCTTGAGCGTATGTTAGACGCGATTGGCGGTCAGCAGCTAACAGCTGATGCACCGTCTGGACTTTGTACGGAAACATCTTTAAATCTTGTACCAAAATTCGCTGTAAAGACCGTCGACTGATACCCATTTGCGTGGCACGTCGTCTGGTCGATGTCGACGGCGCTTCCATGACATCCTCGGCTACAGCAGCAATATTCTCTGCAGAACGGCTACTCCGGGGTCTGCCACGCCTGGCAGCATCTCGTGTTGTGCCAGTCTCTTCGAGGCGAGCGGCTAAACGTCGCAGTGTTTCACCAGTAGGCGTTGGACGGCCAGGAAATCTGCGACGCAATTCACGTTGTGCCAAAGTCACCGACCGATTATTGGTAAAAATAAATAGTCAGCAATATTCCGCGTTCTGGAGCAGTGTAGCGTAACATTGTTTATTAACTTGTATTTCGCATGTGTTTACTACACAAATGTCAAAACAGAACTGACATTAGGGGCCAATCGCAAAATTTATAGCATTTTCTGATAGGAGGATTACTTTTGCGCCACCTTGTATATGGGTTGTTCTTCATGAGTTGATGCATGCTCCTAATCAGCTCTTCCCCAACAATTCTCTCTGTGCGCTCATCCTGTCTCTTCTTCAGCTCCTTCTTTTTCCGTCTAAAAAGACGAGTTACCTCTCGTCTCTTTTCCCTGTGCCGTTCACGAACAGCTTGCGTTGCCATTGGCTGCCGTTTCAACCTGTCTGCAGCATCCGTCTCTTTTGTGGCATTGCAACATTCATCGTCGCACCAGGCATCTTCTTGAGACGTCTTTGAGTACGCTTCTCGCAGTCCGTTCTATGGAGTCGGCTATATATTGCCAGTGCGATGAAGCGTCCGCTACCTCTGTCAGCCACTGTTTACCGATGTCCAGCTTTCGTTGTGTCTGGTTACGTACGTTTTTCGCCATGCTTAGCCTTGTGCGTACCTCAACTGCTGTAAGGTAGTGATCGGAGTCATTACAAACTGCAACAGAATGGAGAAAATTGAAGGAACTTCGGCGTTACCTAATGCATGGGGTAGGTCTGGTCGAGTACAATATAAATCTGTATACCAATCTGTATATGATACGAAAGTTGCGTTCCTCAAAAAAAAACTTTAATAACTTAATCACTTGTTAACCGAAGATTAGGAAGAAATAACCCTACGAGAAAATGAACCGGTACGGTACCAGTCACGGGACCGGTTCTCTGGGGTGCATGAACAACACTATTGCTATGTCCATATGTATGCGAAACATTAATGAAAACAATTTTATTGACAATTATAAACACTAACTATGTAGCACAATTCTTAGATAAAGCCTTAAGAGCACTCATGAATTCCAGTTAGTTCTTTAACTATCGATATTTTAGCTGTTAATCTGATGTTGCTTAGAACCAGTGGCAAAACACGCAAAATCGCGTTATATATTTGACAGACCAAATAAAAGATTACTATCAATATTACGTGTATGTCTGCCAAAATAAAATTAAGTACAGATAACTCTCGCAAACCCTAAGGCATTGTAAGCAATTCTATTATAATTTCTAACCCTCACCCACATGATAGCAGCGGAGATTGAAGATAAGACTTTTGGTCGTATGGCTAGACATTTACAGACATTTATTCAAACTGTAGAAATGGTTACAGTGTAGAAAGTGCTTATGTATTCGCCAATAAATTTAAAAAGTTCAGTACAATCTCTTTGGGTCATAGGCATTTTGTATGGGGGTACCGAAAAGGGCTTTTACAGTTTCATCTGAGAACTAAGAAAAATGTGCAGAATTAATTCGCAAATAAAACTCAAAAGACATCATCATTTCTATATCTTTGGTATTAAATATTCGTTAATTTTAAATGTATGTATAAATATTTGAGACCCATTGCACCCTTTGTATGAGAGTTACCGGAAGCTTAGAATCAGACTGATTGACTTCTCTGCGGCAAGAAATATGGTACTACATTTGATCATAGAAATATTTATAAGGCAACATGGTTATCTCCAGATCAAATGACGAGGAATCAGATTGATCACGTGGAAGTCAATGGAAGGCATGCATCGAGTGTTCAGGACGTACGACGTACCTTGCTAAAGTTAAGGTACGCACAAGGCTAAGCAAGGCGAAAAAAGTACGTAACCAGACAAAGCTGGACATCAGTAAACTGAAGTAGCGGACGCCTATTGAAATTTTACCTCGCTATGGCAATATATAGTCGATTCCTTAGAACGGACTTGGGTACTCAAAACCGTCCCAACACCATCGTACCATGTGATGATGTACATATGTCGCATTGCCACCAGAGAGACCGATGCTGCAAGTGATGGACATGGATAACCAATCCAGGGGACCCCGCTCTAAATCATAACTATGGTAATACCTGTCCACCTTCGACTCAGAGCGAGATACATGTGATAATATCTTACCTCAAAAATAACAAACCGGCTGGAGCCGATAGCTGAATTGTTTAAGGCTGGCGGGGAGGAGCTGATTAGGAGCATGCATCTGCTCATGGAGAACATCTGGCAAGTGGAGAGCATGCGCGTTGATTGGAGTCTCAGTCTGTTATGTCCCATATACAAGAAAGGAGATCGTAGTGAATGTAAGAACTACCGTGGAATAAGCCTTTTACCAATTGTGTACAAGGTCATTTCAAGCATATTGTGTGAACGTCTAAAGCAGCGATCGGCGAGAGCGCGCACTTGTGCAACATGAGCGAGAGAGACACACATGTATTCTCACACACATTGAACGAAAACAAACAAACTGAATCAGTCTCGCTTGAGCATTCGTCCGACGCAGTTGTGTCGACGCTTGTTGTTAGCAAGACAATAAAAGTAATGAATTTTTTCGGTAAAAATGAGTTCTTATATGTTAATGTGCATTGCCACGCGCACAACAGTAATATTTCCTACATTATTATATTATAATTTTGTTCATAGTTATGAAAAAATCTTTACAACAATTTCCTTCACTACAGTGAGAGATGGAAGAGAACAACTCACCAACACAACCACAATATGGGTTTGTGTTGGTGAGTTGTTCTCTTCCATCTCTCACTGTAGTGAAGGAAATTGTTGTAAAGATTTTTTCATAACTATGAACAAAATTATAATATAATAATGTAGGAAATATTACTGTTGTGCGCGTGGCAATGCACATTAACATATAAGAACTCATTTTTACCGAAAAAATTCATTACTTTTATTGTCTTGCTAACAACAAGCGTCGACACAACTGCGTCGGACGAATGCTCAAGCGAGACTGATTCAGTTTGTTTGTTTTCGTTCAATGTGTGTGAGAATACATGTGTGTCTCTCTCGCTCATGTTCAGCTATGGGCACCACTACTTTGAAAGCCTTGCATGTGTTTGTGCTTCAATGTTTTATTTCAGTAAACAGCAGCCCAATACAAACACAATATGAGTTTGTATTGGTGAGTTACTCTCTTCTCTCTCTCTCACTGTAGAGAAGAAAATTGTTATTTAGTTTTTTCATAACTATAAACAAAATTATGACATAAAAATCCAGGAAATATTTAATTAATATTACTGCCGTGCGCGTGGCAACGCACATTAACATATTACAATTGATTTTTCTGAAAAAATGCATTCCTTTTATTGCCGTGCTAACAACAAGCGTCGACGCAACCGCGTCGGGCGAATGCTCTAGCGAGACTGAATGCATTTGTTTGTTTTCGTTCAATGGGTGTGAGAATACATGTGTGGCTCTCACGTTATTGTTGCCTATGTTGTTGTTTTTTGTTGTAACTTCTTCGTATCAATACGAATTCTTACGCTCTTGAAGCTCCCAGAGAGCTCCCTGCCCATAGCTGCTCATGTTGCACAAGTGCGCGCTCTCGCCGATCGCTGGTCTAAAGCAGCTATCGGCAACTAACACAACCACAATATGGGTTTGTGTTGGTGAGTTGTTCTCTTCCCTCTCTCACTGTAGTGAAGGAAATTGTTGTAAAGATTTTTTCATAACTATGAACAAAATTATAATATAATAATCAGAGTTCGAAAAAAAACATTAACGTACGGTATCTTAACGTTCTGTACGGAATTTCATTGAGTACAGTACGCAAACACTTACCTTACGAGAAGTACGAAATACACTACGACACTTTGTTAAGTTTGTGTATGTGTACACAACCAGAATACCGTACGCTACAATTGTTAAAAGACGAACACAAACGCTACGATAACGTACTGAACTTCGAACACAAACAAAAGCGGAATACACTACGTTTAGTGTATTTTTTGTGGAATTAACAATACAAAAATGTTTTCTTCCAAACACTGCAGGATTCGGTTTGGCAATCTCGCGAATGGCCCTTTCCTGAAAATTGGTTCTTATCTCGCGAGAAAAGAGTCACAAAATTTCAAATGAGCTCTCAGCTAGCGAGCCAGGAGCCACAAAAATTCAAGTGAGCTCTCGGCTGGCGTGCTAAGTACCAAAGTTATGTACCAGTAGTACTTTTTTATGCCAAAAAGTACTTTTACTGGCCAGAAGCACTTTTCTGTTGCAGAAAGTACTTTTTTGTACCAGAGTCCTTTTTTGTACCAATAAGTAATTTTAATGTACTTTTCTGCACAAAGTACTTTTGTTTTACCAAAGTACTTTTTTATGCCAAAAAGTACTTTTAATGGCCTAAAAACACTTTTCTGTTGCACATAGCACTTTTATTTTGTACCATAGTACTTTAAAAAAAATAAAAGTACTTTTTGGTACAAAGTACTTTTTTTTATGAAAAAAGTACTTTTTTATGAAAAAAAAGTACTTTTTGGTACAAAAAAGTACTTCGGTACAAAGTACTTTTTTATGAAAAAAGTACTTTTTGGTACAAAAAAGTACTCTGGTACAAAAAAAGTACTTTTTGTGGAAAAGTACAATAAAAGTACTATAAACCAAAAAGTACAATAAAAGTACTTTTTGGTACAAAAAAGTATTTTGGTACGAAAAAAGTACTTTGTGCGACAGAAAAGTGTTTTTGGGCCAATAAAAGTACTTCTTGGCACAAAAAAGTACTTTGTTTGGTACAAAAAACGTAGTTTGTGCCGAAAATTACATTAAAAGTACTTTATAGTACAAAAAAGTACTCTGGGATAAAATAAAAGTACTTTGTGCAACAGAAAAGTACTTTTGGGGAAACAAAAGTACTTTTTGGCATAAAAAAGTACTTTTGGTACATAACTTTGGCTCTTGGCTTTCGAGCCAGCCCTTTTTTGTGCTCTCGGCTCTTGGCTCGTTAGCCAGCCCTTTATTTTTTGATTTGAAATTTCGTAGCTCTTGGCTAATTTTGTGTTAAACTATAGCTAAATGCTAAAAGATGGAACGATTTTCGGTTTCTGTTTTGAACAATATATGCAACACACCGTTATTTAGACATTCCACAAAAAATACACTAAACGTAGTGTATTCAGTTTGTGTTCGGTTAAAAAATACACAACCAAATCGAGTACGTGTTTGTGTTCAAAGTTCACTACGTTATCATAGAGTTTGTGTTCGTCTTTTGACAATCGTAGCGTACGGTATTCTGGTTGTGTACACATACGCAAACGGTAAAAAAAATTAGTATCGTATGTGTATGTTCTACGTACCGTACGTGTAACGTACTGTTTTTTTTTCGAACTCTGATAATAATATGGGAAATATTACTGTTGTGCGCGTGGCAATGCACATTAACATATAAGAACTCATTTTTACCGAAAAAATTAATTTCTTTTATTGTCTTGCTAACAACAAGCGTCGACACAACTGCGTCGGACGAATGCTCAAGCGAGACTGATTCAGTTTGTTTGTTTTCGTTCAATGTGTGTGAGAATACATGTGTGGCTCTCTCGCTCATGTTGCACAAGTGCGCGCTCTCGCCGATCGCTGGTCTAAAGCAGTGGTGTCCAAAATTTTTTATGACGTTGTATTGGTGAGAATATCGATGTTGCTTCAGTCGTCGACTAGATGCCGACGTGTGCACATGAGCACGGGTGTATGAATTTTGTTTTGATATTTTTTATGATTTTGGTAGTGCACAGGCAAATGGTTGTGCATTAGGAAATAAAAAAAATTTTGGATTTTATAGCACAAATTTTAAAAAATTTTCAAATATTTTTCAAACAAATAAAGTAGTATTTCAATTAATTTCTATTTAATTAACAACAAAAGATGCATACGTCCGCTTACGTGTTTTCACTTCGCTTTCTCAGCGACGACTGAATGGATGAGCATAAGAATAGGTGTGACATTGTTTATGTGTTGGTCCGCACAAAAGTGCTATGAGATGGACATCACTGGTCTAAAGCCAACTGTAGAAAAACTAATTGAACCATATCAGTGCGACTTTAGACCTGGCAAATCTACGACAGTTCAAATGTTCACCTTACGACAAATCCTAACAAAAACCCATGAAAAGCAGATCGACACCTACCACCTCTTTGTCTACTACAAAGCTGCCTTCGACTCTCCGATAAGGAATAGGCTTTATGAGGTCATGTCTGAGTTTGGTATTCCTGCAAAGCTAATTCGACTTTGCAGATGTACCTTGGACAACACCAAATCCTCGGTTAAGATTGGTAAAGATCAGTCTGAACCATTCAACACGGAAAGAGGTCTCAGGCAGGGCGATAGCCTGTCCTGTACACTATTTAATATAGTTATGGAGAAGGTGATGAGAAAGGCTGGTGTCAACATGTCTGGCATAATTTTTCCACAAGAGCCACATGCCACTAGCCTATGCCGATGATATTGACATCCGAAATCTGCGGGATGTTACTGGGTTTAGCGGTCAACTAGGGCAAAACAAAAATAATGATTTCGACGAACAAAGAGTGCTCTCTATGGGGACGCATCGTGAACGTTGACAATAATTGTTTTGTGGTAGTCGATTTGGACAGGCCGTGGCATGATGGTTAGAACAAGCGACTACCATGCGCTTCAGTCATCTTAAAAAAAAGTAAGAAAAATGAAAACATTTTCTTTCATATTCGGCTCCCCTCGAATGTTGTCGACAGCAACTTCGCAGTATCAGTGTCGAGTCAATCGGCATGTCTAGTAAGAGCTTCTCAAACAGTGACGTTCCCATTCGTCGATAAACAAGTAGGTGCCGTTAGTTGTGAATCTAAAAAATATAAAGCGTGTTAATTCACAACAACGCATACTTCATTCATGGAGTGTAAAGGGAAATTAAGTTTAAGTAAGTTTAAGGTAGTCGATGAGTTTACCTACCTCGAATCTTCCGTCAACAAGAAAAAAAATGTCAGCCAAAAAATTAAACGGAGAATAGTGCTAGCCAATAGATGTTTCTACGGACTTCGGCAGCACTTTAGTAACATCACCTTATCTCGGAATACTAAGAAACAGCTATACCAGGTGCTAATATTACCCGTTCTGTTGTATGCTGCGTGGGTGCTTACGACAACAGACATACAAAACGTGGGAGTATTCGAGAGAAAAGTACTCCTAAAAAGATATGGACCAATCTGTGTCGACGGCGAGTTTCGCCATCAGATGAACCATGAGCTGTATGAGCTTTACCACGACATCGACGTAGCTGAAAGAGTCAGAATCCAACGACTTCGATGGCTGGGACATGATGCCAGGATGGATGTAAATGCTCAAGCGAGAAAGGTGTTTGAAGGCGAACCTGAAGGACGGCGCAGAGCAGGGAGACCCAAACTTCATTGGAAGGACCAAGTGGTAGGTGACGTGCCATCATCTGGTAGGACTAACTGGAGAACACATGCAGAAGACCGAAGCGTGTGGAATTCTTTATTACTTCAGGCCTCAAATTTATGAACTACGTTTCGTTTGTTGTAATTGGTCACTTAAGTAAGTATGTAAGTACTCTTGACTAAATATATAAACCTAAGAATTTCAAGCCGAATATCATATAACTATGTGAGCTAACGTTTTTCTTTTTTATACCCTTAACCTACGGGTAGGACGGTATATGTATATCATTTGATACGACCCAAAAGTATAACACATAGAAGGAGTCACTTTAGACCCTAGGTTTCTTTGAACCAAATTCGATTCATGACTCGTTTGGGCCATGTCCGTCTGTCTGCCTGGTGCGCACGATAACTTTCAAAAGACGCAACCAAATGTTTTGAAATTTTGCACGAGTTAATATTTTCCCAAAACTACTTACGGTATTGCAAATGGGCTACATGGCCCCGCCCCTTCTGGTACCACCCATACAAATACATCATTCCGCCCAGGATCGTACCCAAATTTTGTATATAGTAAAGCTATAACTAGATAAAGTGTTGTAGAATAAAACTGGAATTCCAGCCGCGCCCCTTCTGGTACATCACATACCTATCTGGTACCACCCACTTTAGAAATCGATTAATATTATTAATAGACCTAACCCGATCGTTTAGTAAAGCTGTAACAGGATAAAGTTTTGGAGAAAAAAATTGGAAGTCTAGGCACGCGTATGCTGGTACCTCCCATACAAATGTACCACTCCGCCCACTTTCGAGATGGAGTATAATATCAATACAGGTGACATGATCGTGCCCAAATTCTGTATTTTGTGAAGCTATAACAGGGCAAAGTTTGGATAATAAAACTGGAAGTCCAGCCGCGCCCCTTCTGGTACCTCCCATACAAATGTACCACTCCGCCCACTTTATATAATATCAATATACTAGAAATTTTTATGTTTTACTGAGGGTGAGGGTATATGTAAGTCGGTTTTCCCGACTGAAACTTTCTTACTGGTTTTTTACCCCAGAAAGTGCGGATTTCGAGCAAACCATCAATATAATTTAATAGTGAGCGTTTACTCGAAAAGGGCAACAACAAATTTCATCATGATATCTATAGCCTTTTCACCCAGCAGTTTTAAATATGTAGATTATGCCAATTTTATTACAATCGGTTTATATGACTGACATGACGATTTTTTCACAAGGTGCGTGCTACCGCCCATTTCCCAGCGAGGCGTAATTCTGCTTGTACTATTTACATATGCAGCAAATCTCATCTGCCATTAGAGGCTCGTGTGATATCACCGATTGAAATTTTGGTTTTTGTTCAATTAAGTTTCCATGTAGCCTTTGATAGAAGCCCTACGGACAGAACCATACAGTGAAAATTTCATTGTAATCGGTCCATTTATTTAGCTGATGTAACGATTTTTTCACAAGAGGCGTGGCACCGCCCAGTTCCCAGCGGGACGTTATCCTCCTTGTACCAGTAACATATGTAGCAAATCTCATCTTCCTATCTCTATTAGATCGTAAGATATGACCGATAGAAATTTCAGTTTGTGTGGGCGGTGCCACGCCAAATTGTCAAACTTTCCATGTAGCCTACGACAGAGCCCCTACTTACAGTACCACACAAAGAAAATGTCATTGCAATCGGTCCATTTTTTTGTCCCATATAAAGATTTTTTAAAAAGAGGCGTGACATAGCCCTCTTTCCACAAAGAAACTTTTTCTTGTACAACCATCGTTATCAAGCTTATTAAGCGTTCACGAGTATTTAGAATATGTCAGCTCTTATAACTGTGAAGCAATTCCAGAAGATATGTTATATGAAGTTATTTTTTTAATATTCATCAATTATACAATAACGAAGCATTGCCGGTCCTACATTTGGTTCGGAAAACCAGTTTATTTTTAATCGCAAAATAAATAATACAATATTGCTATAGCCGGTATTGACGGAATATAACAAAACACATACACATGGCTTTAATTACTTGCATTTTCTTACATTCAAGTTACACAATATCTCTACACAACATTTTCAACTTGTTGGCGGAAAAATCCACCTGATTTTACAATCAATTTCTATTCAAGCACATAGAGCTTCAATTAATGACGCCACATCTCGCGAAATCAATTAATTGGTTAATTAAGATCTCCAGCGCACGACCTAATACGTTGCGGTATAAAAATATACTATAATTGGTATAATCATATTCAGTGACCAAATTGCACGTTAGAAACTAATAAAAAAATATATGTTTAAAATTTTCTTGAAATATTTAGAAAATTGAGAATTAACATTTTACGACGTTTGAACCATAGTGGTGATCTAAGTGACATATTTACTAACAATGAGTTTATCGCACAATGGCATATAAATGTCAAAATTCTTCCATTCCAGACTGGTGTAATTGATCTTCAGTACCTACTTAATTGAGGTATCGCAATGTCTGATTATAGAATTAGTGCAACCAGCAAAGTAACTGCAACGATGTACGCGTTTTCTTAGGTATCTCAGAAAAATGCTGTTATTGTAAAAATTCCTATAAAGGAGGGGACAGAACAGAACAGGCTGGATACTGAAATGGAAGATCTTGTTCTGATTATATAAATACACTGAGGATCATAATTGCACAGTCGATTGATATGAGTCTCCCACTATTATAGTGTTTAAATACTTGACTTTTTCAGAAAACCCCTTTTCGGATTTATTCGAAAAATACCTTTTGCCAACAATTCGGTTCGAAAGAACACCTGATTTAGAAAAAATTAATTTGTTGAACAAATCTGTTTTTTTATCAGTTACTCAGGATTTTGACGCCCTATGCACCAATGGGAGTTAGAGGAACACACATATATATATATATATACTCAGGATTTTGGGGGTTTTGTGAAATTTGAAAAACAAATTTTTGTTGTGCTCAGCAGCACCTACTAGAAAAATAGTATAATTTTCCAGGTATTGTTTTTATAGACACGAAAAGGGGCTATGGAAAATTGTGTTTGTCCGCAACGCACTTTGTGTTCCAAATCTACATTTTAATACCCTCACCCTACGGGTAGGACGGTATATATCATTTGATACGACCCAAAAGTGGAACACATAGAAGGAGTCACTTTAGACCCTCGGTTTCTTTGAAACAAATTTGATTCATGACTTTTCATGACTTTTGAGCTGGTTGACTGTCTGTCTGGCTGGTGCGCACGATAACTTTCGAAAGACACAACCAAAACTACTAACGGTATTGCAAATGGGATACATGGCCACGCATCTTCTGGTACCACCCATACAAATACATCATTCCGCCCACTTTAGAAATCGAGTAATAATATCAATGCACCCAACGGGATCATACCCAAATTGTATTTAGTAAAGCTATAACAGGATCAAGTTTTGGAAAAAAAACATTGGAAGCCTGGCCACGCCCCTTCTGGTACCTCCCTTTCCGCCCACTTTAGAGATGGAGTAATAATATCAATAAATCCAATGCGATCGTACCCAAATTCTTAATTTAGTAAAGCTATAGCAGGATACAGTTATGAATTAAAAAAAACTAGAAGTCTAGCCACGCCCCATCTGGTACCTCCCATACCTATCTGGTATCGCCCAATTTAGAATTCGATTAAAATTATTAATAGAACTAACGCTATCGTGCCCAAATTCTGTATTTAGTAAAGCTTAGGCAGGACAATGTTTTTAGGAAAAATCTGGAAGTCTAACACGCCCCTCCTGGTACCTCCCATACAAATGAACCACTCCGCCCACTTTAAAGATATAGAAATAATAACAATACACTCGACACGATCGTGCCCAAATTCGGTATTTTGTAAAGCTATAACAGGACAAAGTTTTGGAGAAAAAAACTGCAAATCGAGCCGCGGCCCTTCTGGTACCTCCGCCCACTTTAGAAATCGAGTAATAATATCAATATAATAGAGAATTTTATGTTTTACTGAGGGTAGGGTATGTGTAAGTCGGGTTACCCGACTGAAACTTTCTTACTGGTTTGATACGGACATAATCTTCATAATATTTCAACTTTTCGAGAAAACTACAAAATAAGAAAAAAAACGTGCATCCGCAACGCTAGGAAATACCCAAATAATAACAAAATATGAAATTAAATATGTGTAAATCTGAAAACATGTGAATATGGTCACAAATTAATCTTATGTATTTGCAATAATTTAGGAGATACAGGCACTTAAAGTTTTTTATATGAATGTCAACGGAATTTCCACCCCCATTTCAAAGTGTACCCAACTATCATATGGTGATTACAAATTAAGTTTCTTTTTGCGATAATACATTTAGTTTAGGTGATAACAGCACTTTAAAGTTTTCATTTGAGTATCGATGGAATTCTCCCATTTCATGATGAGATCCACAAACTATTTCAATATGAGATCTCCAGTGTATTATAGTGATTTCCAAAATATCACATGGTGATGACAAATTAAGCTCTTTTTTGCGATTGAACACTTGGTTTAGGAGATAACTGCACTTCAAGGTTTTCATATTAACATATAAATATGGATTCCAAACTGTCTCGAAGTAAGAATTAACCTATTTCAAGGGATTCCGATCAATCTTTTTCAAATTAAGTGATAAACACATAAAGTTTTTTTTACGAAAAAGTCATCTAGCAGCATTTTTCAGAATTCAAATTCGTATTGTGTAAGGAAATTTCAATGAAAGCATCATTTGAGATATGCTCAAAAAATGTGAATAGGGATAAATAAGCATCAATATTCTGATTTTTCTTAAAATATACCCATTTTTATTATAAAAACCGGTTAACCGACTACAAAAGTCTAGTTAAACCGGGTATTCAAAAATGGCATTATTGGAAAAGCCGTCATATGGTTTCGGACAAAAAAAAATCGGTGAGACGGCTTTCGGTGACGTGATTTTCATTGCCTACGAAAAAGCGTTCGATCCAAAGAGATTTTATATGGGCCGAATTTAACAGCATTGGCGTGCCACCAAAAAAAATATCAACTAGCAAACCCTGCAAACGTTGTTCTGTCATACAACTTCTAGCCCGGCGAACTTCGTCTCGCTCCCAGGGTAACGGCTTCTTATAACCTCCAGGGTATTAGTAAAACACAGATAGTTTAAGTTTTAATGTAATTTATTTGAATTTAATTGAAATCAGAGAAGAGCGATCTGATAAACAATGTTTTCGATTTGTTTTCCGGCGCG
The DNA here is from genome assembly GCA_964034835.1 of Muscina levida. Lineage (NCBI taxonomy): Eukaryota > Metazoa > Arthropoda > Insecta > Diptera > Muscidae > Muscina > Muscina levida. The sequence continues at coordinate 46,902,075 of OZ035881.1, read as the reverse complement.
AAAAAAAACAGTGAAGGCAGTTTGTCAACACGCGAACAGGCAATGTACATCTAACCATGTGAAAAGCAGGGAAATTCGAGATTGATCCCACAAACTTCCAACGATTGGCCTTGCGGTTTATTGATTGTCATCGCAAAAGCCAATCGAATAGGGAATTGAATTCGCTAGAATTGGAAGGGAAGATCGGTTGAAATAATAGCAAATCGTGGGATAAGAACTTCCTCTCCTTTGAATTTGCCTTTGATGATCGTCACATCAGTTTCTTGACGGACAACCGCGTACCGCTGCACAATTTCGGATGATCGATCCCACCTTCAGCTGTAAATTATGCGGTGGAGTTGTGGGCATATCTAGTTAGTTTAACAATTCTGTCGGATAGTTGGTCGCCTCATTCTCGTTGGTCACTCTGTCAAAGGATTTGTATGAATGCTGTTCTCCATCCATTCGACTTTGAATAACATTCTTAGCTGCTAGTATGGCTCGTTCACTAATCCAATCTAGATTTTTATAATTTTGTGCAATGCAGGTGAAAACTTTGGTGATGAGTTCCTCCTTCGACGATGTAAACTCGCAAAAATTTGCCGGGAACGTCATAAATCATGTTGAAACATCAACAGGGATTTGGCCAGTACCAAGCGCCAGTAGCTGCCTTGAAAATTCAGTAGCCATTGGTCGTTTTGCAACGTTACTCTCATATTCAACTTCTTGACATGTCGCCACAAAGACGACGATTGCAGGCATGCATCGTGCATCATCATTTTATTCGTTTCTTCTTCTAAAGGGTGTCCCAACAAGAACGCAATTTTTAAACCTGGCAATATTTGAAGTGTCATTGTTTGACATTTGAACAATTGTTATTGTTTGCTAGTAGAAGGTACAAGGTTAGTAAAAATGGAGCGCTACACGAATGAACAACGCATTCTCATTGTGAAATTGTTTTACCAAAATTGTGAAAGTTTTGCGGCTACAGTTCGCTGATTTTGCCGCTAAAATCATCTTCAGTGACGAGGCCCATTTCCATCTTGATGGCTTCGTCAATAGGCAGAATAGTCGCATTTGGGGTGAGGAAAATCCTCGAGTGATTCAAATGCATCCTCAACGTGTCACTGTGTGGTGTGGTTTTTGGGCTGGAGGAATCATTGGACCTTTTTTTTATGAAAATGAGGTAGGTCAAGCGCAAACAATCAATGGTGTTCGGTATCGTGAAATGATAACCAGTTTTTTCTTCTCGAATTGAAGAAATGAATGTGGAGGGCATGTGGTTACAACAAGACGGTGCCACATGTCATACAGCCAGAGAAACAATTCAATTGCTGCATCAGTCATTTCCCGGTCGTGTTATTTCGCGTTTTGGAGTTCTGAATTGGCCGCCTAGATCGTGCGATTTAACACCAATAGATTTTTTCTTTGGGGTTTTTTGAAGTCGATGGTTTACGCGAATAAGCCGACGACGACTCAAGCCTTAAAAGAGGAAATTGGGCGCTGCATTAATGAAATACCGCAAGCATTTATGCGAAACGGTCATTGAAAATTTCATTAAAAGATCGCGTGCATGCCAGCAAAGCCACGGCGGCCATCTGCACGATATATTGTTCCATACATAACCTCATTCTGTCTACTTTACAATATAATAAAGTTTCACGATTTTTTTTTAAAAATATCTGTGTATTACTTAAAATTTAAAAATTGCGCTCTTGTTGGGACACCCTTTAAAATACAAATTCGAACTTAAATGGATACTGAAAAAGAAGTGATGACTTGTAAACAAACCTTTCGTTCTATTGACCATCTTGAAATTGAGGTGTCCTCTGTCCTCTTTACGATAGAACATCAACTGGTATTGAAGTGTACCATATGACTGATGAGTCTTGTCCACCATTCCGACGCTTGAGAACAATTTCGCGTGATTCCACATTCTCCCCAACAATCACCACTGCGACTTCATTTATAGTGGGAGCATTGAATTGTATTGCATGGCCTCCAGATTTTGCTTTGTATCCAATGCGATTTTGAACAATCGGACCAATGCGCTATGTTCATGCAGAAGATTTTGCAATTGTTCGATCATTTTTCGTTTAATCTTTTAAAATAATTAATTTCTCAATAATCCAAAATTTTTCAAGAATCATAACGAATTTTCTACCTTTACGTCGACTGAAATCATTAAATCAAGTGACATAATGCAAAATTTCGTCGAAAAATAAAATTTTTTCGAGTTTTTCCGCAATTTTCCGAAATTTTTCTATTTTTACATTCAAAAAGACATTAATTTTTTTTTAATTTTTCCGAATTTTCCAACAAAAATTTTCTATTTTTCTATTCCAAGAGCCATTTCGTAACAATTGCACACAAAATTCCATACAAAAAGGCAATTTTCGCACAAGACCGCATTATCTCCAAGATAATATTCTTGTAAAAAATAATAAAACACTGACTCAATGCCTTGGAAACCACGGTCTTAACTATCACATACAAAATCCACTACATTATTTTCTAATTTGAAAATATTGAGATAAAAACGTAGTGCAAGTAATCATGTGGCGAAGTTTCAATTCCATGATTTAGTCCATTTGCGTATTATAAAAAATATTTATTTAATCTTTCAGCATTTGAAAATTGCAGAAGTTAACAACTGGCGTCTCCTTCCATAGGTTTTATCTGGTTTTTAATCTGAATCCATACATCCAAAATCTTCCTGGTATTAAGTTTGAATCAATACAACTATCTTCTGTTTTTATTTTCTATAAAATATCACAAATTTCTATTAACCCATAGTGTAATTTTATAGTTTTTTTTTGTATAGCCACTGTGCACATATACTATGTGATTGTATATCAGTTTTTGATCGAAATCTGTTAGCTAAGTATTTAATTTAAATCTGCCAACACTAGTTTCTGATGTATACTTTAATATGTGTCCACCAACAATTCAGTGACGGCTCTGTGCATCTCTGAGAGAAAGTGTGAGACATTACCACAATCATTGCTCTTTCTTCTCATTCTAAAGTTGCCGAATCAGTGGTAGGTTCAGTTTATAAAAACGGACAAAAGCGTCAGCTAAAGTAGTCACTAGTTAGCCCTTCACAAGTGTTGACCAAATAAACGGGAAAATAAAACGCATTAAAGTAAAAAGTGTTAATAACATAAAAAATAACTAAGCAAATATACAATTTCACAAAATAAATATGGATGCCAACACTTTTAGGGAATTCGGCAAAGCCGCCGTGGATTACGTTGCTGATTATATGGAAAATATTAGAGAATGGTACTGTGATACAGTGTGATATTAGTGAAATGTTAAAAAAAAAATGTATTCTAACACATTTGTAATCTTTTTCGTTAAAGTGATGTTTTACCATCAGTGGAACCAGGATATTTATTTGATCTATTGCCCAAAGAAATGCCGGATAACCCGGAAGATTGGAAAGATGTATTAAAAGATGTGGATCGCGTTATTAAGCCTGGCATGACCCACTGGCAGTCGCCAAATATGCACGCTTATTATCCTACAGCCTCATCGTTTCCATCCATGGTGGGCGATATGTTGTGCAATGGATTCAGCGTAATTGGTTTTAGTTGGGTATGTTAATGTATATTTTTATTTTAAAGTTAATTGTTTTTATATTTTAAATGAATTGTGACTTACTTTGTAATATGAGCTATGAATGTCCTTAATAAGGTCGTTGTTGAAAACTATTTGTCGGATTAAGTGTCGTTTGCAACCAGTAATGTTGTGGAAAATTGCCGGATATTTCTAAAAATTTCTAAAACAAAATATAAGTTGCCAAAAAAAATATTTTTCAAAATCAGTCAAGCTCAGTCATGAGCTAAATAAGCTCCAGTTTACGAACAGCGCTAAACAAAAAAAAAAATATCTTTGGCTATGCCGAAGTTCAGATACCCCGTAGCATTTATAAAAATGGTGATGAAACTGAAAATTTGTCCCAACACAATTTTTTTTTAAAGTGTGTACCGCACCAGAAGGAAATTTGTATGAAAGGAGGAGAGCCGATCACATCCATTTTTTGTCAGTAATTTTTTATTACTTTGCGGGGGCAAACGGACGGACACCCCAAAAAGCGAAGTGATTTTGTGTGAGAAGTGGGAATAGTTTTTGTCTGACGTCTCTTATCTTGGAACTATACTTCCACTAAGAAAATACGGATGTAATCGGGGGGACAGACAGACGGACACTCCAAATAGCGGGTAATTTATATAAGAGCTGGGAGAAGTTTTTGTCCGATTTTGTTCTTTTTGCAACTTACCCCCGCTTAAAGGATAGGAGCTTGCATAACAAAATTCAACTAATGCTGTAATCGCGGGTGCAAACTGAAGGTGGAAGTAATTTTTGCCCGATTTTGCTTATCTTAGAATTTAACCTCCTCTTAGAGGATAGAAGCATGTATAACAAATTTTACCTCGATAGCTCTTAGACTACGGCTGTAATCGAGGTGTCACACAGACGGATATCTTTAAATCGACTCAGAATTCGCTGAACGCTATTCATTATACCCTCACCCTACGGGTAGGAGGGTATATATCATTTGATACGACCCAAAAGTGTACCATACAGAAGGAGTCACTTTAGACCCTACGTTTCTTTGAACCACATTCGATTCATGACTTTTTAAGTTGCTTGAGCCATGTCCGTCTGTCTGCCTGTCCGGCTGGTAAACACGATAACTTTCGAAAACCGCAACCAAATGTTTTGAAATTTTCCACAAGTTAATATTTTCCCAAAACTGCTTACGGTATTGCAAACGGACTACATGGCCCCGTCCCTTCTGGTACCTCCCATACAAATTCATCATTTCGCCCACTTTAGAAATCGAGTAATAATATCAATACACCCAACAGGATCGTACCCTAATTCTGTATATAATTAAGCTATAACAGGATAAAGTTTTGAAAAAAAAAAATTGGAAGTCTAGCCACGCCTCTTCTGGTACCTCCCATACAAATGTACCTTTCCGCCCACTTTAGAAATGGAGTAATAATATCAATACACCCAACGCGATCGTACTCAAATTCTTTATTTAGTAAAGCTATAGCAGGATACAGTTTTGGAGAAAAACTGGAAGTCTAGCCTCGCCCCTTCTGGTACCTCCGATACCCATCTGGTACCGCCCACTTTAGAAATCGGTGAATATTATTAATAGACCTGACGGGATCGTGCCCAAATTCCGTATTTAGTAAAGTTGAAGCAGGATAAAGTTTTGAAAAAAAAAAAAAATAGATAGTCTAGCCACGCCCCTTCTGGTACCTCCCATACAAATGTACCATTCCGCCCACATTAGAGATGGAGTAATAATATTAATACACCCGACACGATCGTGCCCAAATTCTTTATTTCGTTAAGCTATAGCAGGATAGAGTTTTGGAAAAAAAAACTGGAAGTCTATTCACGCCCCATCCGGTATCTCCGATACCCATCTGGTACCGCCCACTTTAGAAATCGGTGAATATTATTAATAAACCTAACGCGATCGTGCCCAAATTCCTTATTTAGTAAAGTTCAAGCAGGATAAAGTTTAAAAAAAAAAAATTGGTAGTCTAGCCACGCCCCTTCTGGTACCTCCCATACAAATGTACCATTCCGCCCACATTAGAGATGGAGTAATAATATCAATACATCCGACACGATCGTGCCCAAATTCTGTATTTCGTTAAGCTATATGGGATATTGTTTTGAAGAAATAACTTAAGTATAGCGACGAAATGTTCCATTCCGCCCACTTTAGAGATGAAGTTATAATATAATAGAAAATTTGATGTTTTACTGAGAGTGAAGGTTTGCCCGACTGAAACTTTCTTACTGGTTTATATGCATATATGTATATATATATTAGGGTGAGGTGATTTGAACATCTTAATGGGCGCTTCGCGTTTCTGATTCTTGGGATTATATTGAGCAAAAAAGTCCAATGGACCATACGTCTACTGTGAATATCGAGCTTCCAGATTTTGACTTGCAGTTTTTTCTAAAACTTTATTTTTTTGGAAAATTTGCAAATTTTTTTGGGATCATATTTCGTATACTTTTTGAAATTTTGACTTATTTTTAAAAGTGATGTTGTAGCTTTTGTCTCCGGCTATAATTTCTCTGAACATATTCTTTAAAAACAACTTCGTTTTCACAGTCAAAAAGTCGAATATGTTGAAAATTCCCCCCTTTTGTCACGTTTATTTTTTTGGATATTTTGGCCTATAACCGTCAAACCATTAAGATTCTCGATACAATACTAACACAAAAATTTTAGCCAAGACAATAGTTAAGAACTCTCTAGTACATCGTAAAAGCATTGGAAGGCTCCTTCAGGCAGCGGCCTTGTGAAAGTGCATATTTTTCGTGAAAATATTGATAATTTACATCTGAAAATGATGTTTATAGCGCAAAATCATAAAAATGTTCGATTTCTTATTTTTATTCTATTTTTTTATTTTATTCTATTTATTTTATTTCTTATTTTTTATTTTTCTATTGTTTTCAGTTAATTTGATTTCATTTCAATGGTTTGGCTGTTATAGGCCAAAATATCTAAAAAAAAAACGTGACAAAAAGTGGTAAATTTTCTACATTTTCGACTTTTTGACCATGAAAACGAAGTTTTTTCTAAGTAATATGTTCAGAGAAATTGTAGCCCGAGACAAAAAAATTTCAAATAGTTTACGAAATATGAGCCCAAGGAAATTTGCAAGTCAAAATCTGGAAGCTCGATTTTCACCGTAGACGTATGGTCTATTGGACTTTTTTGCTCAGTACAATCCCAAAAATCAGAAACGCTAAGCGCCCATTAAGATTTTTTTCCTTCCATACTAATATATATATGTATATTGTCATACCCACCATGCCTCCTTATGGGCGTTACAAATAGAACAAAAAAATGCAGTTACCCTTTATAATAAATATACGGCCTTATTCATAAAAAATTTCTAAAGTAGGTATGAAGCGTTCTCTAGCTAAAGTATTCATTAGCTCTAAAAAACCTTTAATAACAAATTGTATTCATAAACGATTTTTATCAGTCCTTTAGTTTTATGTGTTCCGGTGGCAACGCCGACTGTTTTTGATCATTAATGTATAAAAAGAAGCTTTATAATCGGATACCAAACATGTATTTGCACTTATAATAACTATGCACATTATTGTTGCTCTATTTTTCAATGACTACGATTCTCATGACGATAAGAAAGACGTTAAAGTAAAAATTTTATTAAAAAATTGTATTTTCATTTCCTCATGTTGAAATAATATTCGAATACCGATTACATTGTCTACTTGTTTCGATTGTTTATACATCACGAATATTATTTCATAATTTACAAATTATTTTTGAAGAATTTTGGAGAAATATTTTTCAAAATGGAATTCATGAATAAAAAGTATCGATTTAGATACTTTTCTATGTGCGCAATGATTAAGAAGAAAATTTCCTACACAATGAATACATGCAACAACTCTTTCCAATAGTAAAAATGGTAAAAAACTCAAAATAAAGATCTCAAATCCAAAATTATACAATAAATTGTACAATCGTCAAGTTATAGCATGCTTAAAGTAGAGACAACCCTACTTTAACTTATTGAAGATGTAAATCGTTTATGAATATTGTTTTCTCGAAATTTGCTTAAAAATGGTTTATAAACCTCTTATAATTTTTTATGAATAAGGCCGATAATCTATATTTTATGATCTTTTTTTTACGATCGATGACAGTTTTTTTACCTTTCCCATAATTTGACTTTAGATACATACATTTGTTGTTAATAAAACAAAAGATATCTATATAGTCGTATAACAAAAAATTTGATTAGATTTTATTATCCTAGAACATATTATGTTTCTTCTTATCAAATAATACGTGATGTACTTTAAAAGATCACATTAAATCATCCATCTAAATTATAAAAAAATTTGAAATGTGAATTAAGAGGGGCATAAGATCAAACTCGATGGAATTTGTTTTTTTATTCAAAATGTTATAACAAAAACAACGGTAACATCTTTGATAACAAAACATACACAAATTGAATTGTTTGTCTTCTTAAGCTGTGACAATGTTATCACACGATCACTATTTCAAATTGGTCTTTCCATTAAATTTCCGAATAGTCACAGATAACAATGTTTTATAATTTAATTAACTGGCTTATTGGGCCGTCTTCTATTCTTTCTTTAACATTGAACAACATTTTTGATGATATTTATGTTTGATGTTTTTGCTGTGAGATGGACGCATGCATCATTCATTTAATGTCAGGGGCCTATCTTCATTGTTGTGTTATGTGGTGATCTGTATCATACATTAAGTTGTCTCCTCTTCCCGCACAACAACAGCAATAAACACCTGAAAAAGCAATGAAAATTACACTTTGGTCAAATTAACTTTCTCTGCAGTGAAACGTGTTTTTGTGTTTACGGCGCCCTGTCTGTCCCATTGACTTACCCGGGGTGTTCGAACATCTATTAATCTCTACATATTACGTGATTTTGTTCACACTTTTAGTTTTTATTTTCATTATCATATTTTCTTTATTGTTTATTTATAAACACTGTGATGGTCTTGTTGTTAGCCCAGTTAATAGATTGTTTTTATAGATCCCTTAATAAATTACCTTATAGTTTTGAAAACATTTCTTTTGATAACTTATTTATGATTAGTTAACAAAGATAGATGTAGGCAACGGTTTAAATGCTAATGAAATCCGATTGTGTGGTGCACAGTGAAACAGAGCAGCAGAAGTGTGATTAATGCACATCATATTATCCACTGTATGCAATTAAGCGTTTTTAAAAAACATCAACAAAAATGAGAAACAATATGGGAATTTGACAAAAAAAAAATATTTAAGAAAAAATTTTCCACTTTTGGAAAAAAAAAATATCTTCTATTTTTGTCAGATAACGTCACCCTCTGTAGTTGCTAATATTTTAGGACCGTTTAGTACTTCAGTACTTATTTTTACTCTTTTACATAACATAAAGCATATTACACTTTACCCAAGAACAAAATAAGTTTAGGCTCGATAGCTCTTAAACTACTGCTGTAACCGCGGGCACAGACAGACGGACATTCCCAGAACGAGAGACTTTGTAGTTCTGAGTTTGTTTTTGACCGATCTTGCTCATAACCTCCGCTTGGAGGACATAAGCTTGTATTCCAAATTTCAGCTCGATATCACTTAAACTGCGGCTGTAATCGCGAGCACGGACAGACAGACAGACGGCCACCTTTAAAACGACTCAGATTTCGATGCTGATTATTTATATATATGTATATGTATATATGGAAGAACCAAATTAATATACCCTTCACTCCATACACAGAAAAAAATTACGACAATCTAATTGTCATATTGAATACCATTTCGTCAATACAATTAAATATTTAATTAAAAAGGCGCCAACAACCAAAATTGTAAATACAATAAACAGTCTTGTTATAGTTACAATTTGTGTATTTTAGTTAAATTTGAAAAGTGGTTGAAAATTTGTCAATATGACAATTTACAACCATGTTCAAATGGAAAAGTTGTTATAAATCGAAATTGAATGCTAACAATAATATTTAATTACATAACAACAGTTGCGTTTTTTTCTGTGTACGTGCACATGGTTAAGGGTATAAAATATGTATGCTTGACACCAATCAATAGTTCTTTCCGTAGAATTGCAAACGTTTATTCCATATTCTACATAATTGTAACTCTTATATGACTCTAACTTGCATAAATAGCTTTTATTGTTATCTAATACACATTCTTAATACTTTACCTACCTTTTTACATTCTATCTTGCAGATCTGCAGTCCCGCTTGCACCGAACTGGAAGTAGTTGTCATGGACTGGTTGGCTAAATTTCTTAAATTGCCTCAAGAATTCCTGCACTCCACTGATGGTCCCGGTGGTGGTGTTATACAGGGATCAGCTTCGGAATCCGTACTAGTTGCTGTAATGGCTGCCCGTGAACAAGCCGTAAAGCGCGTAAAGCAACAACATCCAGATATGAGTGAAAGCGAAATCAGAGGGAAATTGGTGGCCTACTCTAGCGATCAGAGCAACAGCTGCATTGAGAAGGCGGGTGTCTTAGCTGCTGTGCCCATACGTCTACTGCCTGCCGGTGAAGACTTGATTCTCAAGGGTGACATGTTGGAGAAAGCTTTCAAGGAAGATTTGGCACAAGGTCTCATACCCATCATATGTATTGCCACTTTGGGTACCACCGGCACCTGCGCCTATGATGATATTGCCTCACTGGGCGAAGTTTGTAATAGAAATAACATTTGGTTGCACGTCGATGCAGCTTACGCCGGATCAGCCTTAGCTCTGGATGAGTTTTCTGAGCTAAGAAACGGGTTGGAACTGGTGGACTCTTTAAATTTCAATTTGCACAAATTCTTAATGGTCAACTTTGATTGTTGTGCTATGTGGTTAAAGGATGCCAACAAGGTGGTGGACAGTTTCAATGTCGATCGTATTTACCTCAAGCACAAATATGAGGGTCAAACACAAATTCCCGATTTCAGACACTGGCAAATACCCTTAGGTAGACGTTTCCGAGCTCTAAAAGTTTGGATCACCTTTCGCACTGTGGGTGCCGAAGGTCTAAGGGCCAATGTGCGCAAACACATGGCCCTAGCAGAGAGATTCGAGAATTACGTTTTGGCCGATCCTCGTTTTGAGATCACCAGCAAGAGAACCTTGGGTTTAGTGTGTTTCCGTCCCAAAGGCGATAATAAACGTACCACAGATCTATTGCACAACATAACTGAGCGTAAGAAAATCTATATGATCCAAGCCAAACATCTTGGACAAAATTTCCTTCGATTTGTGGTCTGTGGCATGGAACCCAAAGATGAGGATATCGATTACGCCTGGCAGGAAATTAAGTCACAAATGGATGTCATCTTGGAAGAGGAGATATTAACATCGATCAAATCAGATATCAATTCTATTAGTCAACAATTGACAACGGATTTGAATATTTCGGCAGTGTTGCATTCGGAGAAGTTGAAGTAAATTACTTGTGTTTACTTTATGTATTATTTGTTTTTTATAATTTATTTTAATAAAATCTAAGTTCAATAAGAGATTGTTGTAATTTTATCTGCAGACTTTTGAGAAAACAAAAGCCATGGATCTTAAGGTAAGCTAAAGGTAACTCAACTCAAAAATTGTTAAAATTAATGAATTCGTCACAGTTGTCTAGTTTGAAATACATATGACTTACTTAGTTTAGATATAGTTTCCACCGCTAGATGACTTCGTATTTATTTTATTAAGGCTAACTTAGCCATTGGAAACGTTTGTTCATATCTTGACCATGACAAGTTTCTAACAAAAATGGTTTGGTCCGCATATAGAACGTGGTTTTTTAAAATTATATTTAGTACTTAAATAGGTAATTTGGTGATGATATTGGTTTATTTTTCAAAATCGTTGAAACTAAATCTATCTTCTTAAATATCATAACAAACTAGTAGGGTGATTATCTTCGCCTATGCAGAAGCTCAGATACTCTTCATCATTTGTAAAAATTGTGATAAAACTGATTATTTGCACTACAACTATATTTTATTAAATTTTATACCACAAAACGGGGGGAAATGGTGAGAGGTGGACATTTCTTTTAGCTTCACACCCCCCCTCCCCACACAAAAGGGGTAGTTTATATTGGGCCAAATTTCAGCCCGAAAGCTCATAAACTACAGGGACATAAGACGGGCATCCCAAAAAAGGGGGAGTTTGTATGGAAGGTGAGATAAGTATTCGTCCGATCTTGCTCATCTTACAACATAAGCTCCTATTATAGGATAAAAGATTGCATATCGAATTTCGTGGGGGCAGTTAAGCGGATAACTTAAAAAAGGGGGAGTTTCTAAAAAAGGTGGGAGTAGTTTTTGACCGATCTTGCTTTTGACCGATGCAATCGCAGTGACTGAGCCCAAAAAAGGAGAGTTTGCATGGGAGGTGAGAGTAGTTTTTGACCGATCGCACAATGGTTTCAAATCAATTTTTTTCTGGCCAAAATTATTTAATTTAAGAAAATGATAATTTCTATTTAGCAATAAATTTATATTGTTATATGTTGTCAATTGTATAACTTTTTCTTCCTAATTGATCCAAAGTTCTACTTCTTGCTTTGCTAACTTATAATTAACAAATAAAAACAAATATTAATTCAATTAAAATCTTATTTTTATGCTGTAAAAACAAATTATACATTAAGTGTCAGTTATAAAAATTATACATTAAGTGTCGCTCTCTAAAATTATATTACCATCTTCGAATTCGTCTTCATATTCCTAATATTTCGTCATATTCGTCTTCATATTTTTGAAGCGCAGGTTGTCTAGAAAAATGTATATATATTTAATAATCGCAAGTATTCGCAAGATGTAATTAAAGAAAATAGTTGAGCAGATCTCATGTTGTGTTTGAAAGTTACTTTTATGCTGGACAAACTTGGACTTTTTTTTTAAACTTTAAATCAATTTGAAAAAAGTGAAAAATTATAAAATAAAATATGCATTTAAACAAGGTAAATTTTTTCCTATTAATCTTGCTTTTTTCAAACTTGTTTTAGGGAATTATTTAAAGACTTACTATGAGTACGATTATCCATTTCAACTTTTTTGTAAACTTGTTATATTTTTATAGAAACACCGTACGAAGAAATACATATGTTGTACTGCACTCAATTGTTTTCGAAACTATACTTAAATTGTCTAACTTTGGCGCTCCAATGACTAACGGTAAACAACAGCTTACAAAAATAGAATTTATTTCTGGTTAATTTGATGTGTTATAAAATTTTGTGTAACGACAAAAATGGTAAAATTCAAAGTAAAAAAATTTAATTTTGGCCAAGTATTTGCTCAGAGAGACCATTGTGTATCGGTTTAATCTTAATACTCAACCTCCGCTTAGAGTAGGGGAGCTTGCATACAAAATTTCAGCTTGATTGCTTTTAAACTACAGCTGGATTCGTAGGGACAGACCCCAAAAAGGGGGAGTTTGTATGGGAGGTGGGAGTAGTTGTTAACCGATCGAGCTCATCTTGGAACTCATCCTACTTTTAAGGCAGCAAAGGTTGCATACAAAATTTCAGCTTGATTGCTCGTAAATTACTGTTGTAATCGCGGGAACTGGAACCGGCCGTGGCATAGTGGTTAGAAGACGCGACTACCATGCGGGAAATCACAGGTTAATTCACAACAACGCGAAAAGCTATCCCATAGCTTATTCATGGGGTGTAAAGGGAAATTATGTTTTAATCGCGGAAACTGACATTCGGACACCACAAACAGAGGGCTTTTGTATGGGAGGTTGGAGTAGTTTTTGACCGATCGGTCTCATCTTAATACTCAACCTCAGCTTGATTACCCTTAAGCTACGGCTGTAATCGCAGGGACAGACCCCAAAAAAAGGGGTTTGTTTGGGAGGTGGGAGTAGTTTTTGACCGATCGGGCTCATCTTAGAACTTAACCTCCGCCTTAAGGATAGAAGCTTGCATTTCAGCTCGATATCTCTTAAACTGGGGCTTTAAAAGCGGAGACGGACAGACAGACGGTCACCTTTAAATCGACTGAGATTTCGGAGCTGATCATTTATTGTCATACCTACCACCCCTCCTTATGGGCGTTACAAATGAAAGAACAAAATTAATATACCTGCTGTTAATGCGCGTGGTAAAGGGTATACAAATAATAAGGAAGGAATGCAGAAAACTATTTAACAGAGCGAACATTTACGGTTACTGAAGCGGATGTTAGGATTCAGTTAACAGTTTCAAAAAGCTGACTAGGAAGGCCAAAAGACAGTCATAGAGAAAATTCTGCAGATATGTGGAAAACTCATTTGAAACTAGTCGGCTACGTAAAATTGTATCCCCGAGTAAAACAATACCATAGTATATACAGAGAATAGATAGTTTATGGACCACCAACTGTCGCAAGACCCTAGAGATTTCTGATTAAAGCACACTCCCCAGGCTGTCAGGAAAAATTCGTACAATAATACTTTTGATACTTCCAGTATTCGAATTACTAAACATCGAAATCAAAGGGCGTTTAAAAGTTTTCACTATTTTAAAACTCCGGGACCTGATGATTATATTGTCGCGTGTCTACAGAAGAACATTGACGTGTTGCCGACCTGACTTTTAACAGTCTTCAAAGCACTCCTTCAGCTGCCACACATTCCATTGAAATGGACGGCCTTCAAAATTGTATTTATCCTTAAAAGAGGTAAGGTATCCCATACTAAGGCCATAGATTTTAGAACGATTAGACTATCTTCTTTCCTACTTAAAATTTTGGCCAGAATAATTGATGTATATATCGGATCATCTTTTAAACCGGACATTCTATCTTACAGAAAAATCCCTGAACTAAAAGGACATCACACTCGCCGCGATCCTGCATATCGAAGGAGCATTTAACAATGTCAAACCTTAATTTATAGCTGAATAAATGAAATAACTTGACACCGCAATGCGCTTAAGCGCAGAGAGCATGGAGGCACCGGGACTATGGTCATGCCAAAATTTTGTCGTAATAAATGTAACGTGTCGCACGGATTTTAAGGACAGAACCTACTATGATCACATTAATAATGCCCTACACTTTCGGGAAAATGTCATCCTAATTTTTACGGAAGGATCGGAATTAGATGAAAGAACTTGCTGTGGAATCTTTCGGAGGAGTTGAATTTGCCACTGAATTTGCCACCACTCGATTAGGCTACCAAATCTTACTTATTTACTTAATTTTCCCTTTACTCCCAAGAATGAGGTATGGGATAGCTTCTCGCGTTGTTGTGAATTAACACGCTTTCTATTTTTAAATTCACAACTAACGGCACCTACTTGTTTATCGACGAATGCGAACGTCACTGATTGAGAAGCTCTTACTAGACATGATGATTAACTCGACCCTAATACTGCGAAGTTGCTGTCGACAACATTCGAGGGGAGCCGACAATGAAAGAAAATTATTCTTTTTAAGATGACTGGAGCTAGGAGTTGAACCTGTGATTTCCCGCGTGGTAGTCGCGTGTTCTAACCACTATGTCACAGCCAGTCCCGAATCTACCAAATCACTGCAGTATAATTCAGGGCAATAAAGCGGTCATTACCATAGCCGTGAAGCAAATTCAGTGACACTAATTTTCTTCCAAAATATAGACATATTCCATAGAATTCATTTGACAACTTGAAAATGCTTGCTTAACGCATAGTAGCAGCGGTTTGCGATCAATAGTCGTCTTTTGATTTCCAGGATAACATTATTTTTTTTACCAAGGTAGACAAAATCGTCTGCCACCTCCAGACGAGTTGACTCTTTGTATATTAATTTTGTTCTTCCATATACACATATACATATATACATTAGACCGGGTCGGTCCCCATACAAATTTTTTTTTCTCCAAAGTCGAGGGCAAATATTAAAGATCACCTCGAGACAAGTTAAAAAAAAATGTTTTTTTCTTCCCCCACCCCCAGGAAAAACAGCCGTAACATACAAGACATCGGTGTATAGGTGTCGACGAGTACTACATTTGTCCTATAGATGTCGCTAACATACGACATCATCTTGTAATGATGGCCTCATTTAGAGCAATATCTACCTCTAAAATTTAAAAATATTTTTTCATAGGATTAAAGCTCTTGAAAAACCAAGAACATTTTCTTTTGAAGTATACAGTTTTATTCAAAAACAAAAAAGTTACGTATGAAAAAATGTATTTACAGCATCAACACTAACATTTTTTCATGTTGTTTGCATTATTAAAGAAAATTATTGCATACTTTATAGCGCTAACGGAAAATTTTTATAAAAATGATTCCATACTTTGTTGCTCAAATTGTTGCAAAAGTCTTAACGACATCGAACAAAAATTTAAATATTTTATTGAGATATTTCATTTTTAATCTAGTTACCGACGAAATACAATTTTTATTACAAATAAAATCCCAAAAAGAGCAAAGATATGTATGTTATTACAGCAAATATTGTCGCGACTCAAGATCCGTTCACGACTTTCTAGTTTTGCAAAAACTTTTCATTTTGATTAGTCATTCCAAGCGTTAATTCACTTACATTTCGCAAAAATGTTCTGTGTTGCAAATTGCATGGCAAGAATACAAGTGCAAAATTATGGGTATATTTTATTGTAAATACTTCCAGTGTGGACCAGGTATCTTTATAATTTCGTTGCTTGAATATTGGTGACGCTGAATATCTTCACCCAGAAAATTGTTATCAACCGAGGGGGAAATATAACAAGATGGATATGATGAATGGAATGACAGCGACGATGAACCACTAACAGAGTATGAACAAACTGATATTTTTAGTAGGAGTGTTCGAACTGGAGTTAGTTGTTAGTTCAAGTTACGTAATTGAGACTCAATGCGAAATAGTTCCACCAAGCGTCGAAGCTCAATCCGCCAAAACTCCAACAACATTTTTTTAACTTTTTTTTTCTGAATGAAAACGGGTCATGCAAACGCTATGCAAGAGAACAGGGTGCTATATAAATACCTCAGCCAAAAGTATTTCAGCATTATAATCAAGGCATGTGCGGCGTTGACAAGATATTCAGATGGTCGCCGTCTACAGGTCGCGTATCAGACAGTGTAAGTGGTGGTGGCCAATATTTCCTTATCTACTGGATGCGTCGATTGTAAATGGCTCCTTATGAGAAAACTTTATCCAAATAATGCAAACTGTGCCAGCTTGCTTATTTTCCGCAGCTACATAGCGACTTCCTACTTCGAAAGGTATGGAGTGCCCTCTGTAAGAGGTTCAACTAGGACAAATGGTAGTACCGATACACGTTTCGGTGGTAGGAATCACATAATTGACTACTCCAAACCCAATAGGCGCTGTGCCAATTGTGGCAAGAAGTCAAATTTAATTTGTATTAAATGTGAGAAAGGTCTTCAACCTAAAGAATATTTTAAAAATTTGTTACATGTCCCTAAATGCGCGCTGAGGCGGTTCCGCGGCTAGCTTTTCGCGCTCTCGGGGTTAGGTCCCAACCCACGCCTCAGAACAGAGACACAAAACACTAAAAAAAAAAACACTTTTACAAAACAAAACTTAACACGCACAACAGGGCAACACACGTAAGAGGGAGAAACGGTGGATCTTTCCCCACAGAGCCCACCCTACCATGGCCATAGTCGTTTCCTTTTCACTGTGATTTTTCTATGGCCCCATATACACACACCCTCACTCACACTTACCACGCCATCTTGACCTGCTCTTTAACTAATATTTAGACGCACATATTTTAATTTCTTAAAACTAATTCACATTATTTATTAAGTAAAATTTCTAAACCTAACCTTAATCTAACATTCAAACCGATTTTATTTAATTTTGAATTTAAATCTTGACTATTACAAACAACAAGAAACAAAGCAAAAACAAAAATTAGGACCTACCAAAGTTGAAAAAGCTATGCTCTTAAATTGAGCGTTATTATGTTTAAACCCGCGAATTTCCTACCTAAATGAGCTCTTTTAGATAGAATATTTATAGGACCACTTTGTCCCCGCAAAACACAAACAAAAACTACCCCTTTTCAAACTTTGTGCTAAGCCCTATTACACTGAAACAAGAAAATGATTAACGAAATAATAAATAATAAAAAAAACTACATATAAAATACTAAAACAAACTTAAAATTACCTTAAAACTACTTAAATTAAATCTTCGAACTAGTTTTTATATATTATTTTTTTCCCCTTTTCAGGCCTCAAATTATGGACAGACGGCCAATTTTGCAATGGGGTTGGGGGAAGGCTTTTCACCCCTGGGCTTGATGACAATGCCCACACAACTTCAATTTTTGTCAACAATAACACACCCCAACTACTACGGATGGATTGCTGGTGACCTCCGATTCTTTGTACTTTTACGGTCACTGTAGTAGGGGGCGATAGATACTTTAGACGGTTACCTGTGTGTCCGGTAAGTTTTTAAATAAATTTTTGGCGAACCAGAGTTTGATCGTTTCCCTTTTCTGTGTTCTCTTGGCGTTGGCGCGGTTTCTGTCGGAATAACTATGGAGCTGGACTTCGCTTGCTGTGTAGGACCATGCTCTACGTCTTCCAGCATCCAATTTCTTCAGCCCCAGACTTAGGATTCGCTCTTAAATATAGATTAAAAAAAAACACATATCCACTTTGTTCAATTCTATTCATAAAATTTCAGGTAATTATTGTATATACCTTTATTTTTCTGTTCACCATCAAAAAAAACTCAAAATAAATTAATAGGCTCAAGCCCAACACTGCTTAATGGCTATTATTTAATATATTTAAATAACCGTTTAATTTAATGTCTTTTAAACTTTCAAAATTTTCGCTGGTACACCGTGTTCAAACACCGTCTTATGTTATTGTTGACTGTTGCTGTTCTCGCTCTCCCTCTCCTCTTTTATATCCCCACATTTGCCTCCATTTTCGACAATTTCCCCTCATTTAAACTCTCATTCCAATAATCTCCATTTTGCTTACAAAAAATGTAATGCAGTAAAAAGCGCGATTTTTAATTGTCAAAGCGCTTTATTGCGCTCACTGTATTTATGAATGAATTCTCCACTTGAGAAAATCATCCCTGATGTGTCGCTTAGGTATGGCAACACCCTTCAACTCGCTACTACCTTACTACAACTACATTGGCTAATCGTCATTATCTCTCCACTCATTGAACAAGCCACACGCACAAATTTTTCGCCGGCAAACAAAATTAACCAAACAAGAAAAACTTAACAACGCAAAAAAGAAAACCAAACAAAATATAACTTTAAACTAAAAATTTCAAACACGCAGAAGGGAAATTCTAAATACAAGGAATACTCGGGAGTCCATTCCCCCATATTTCTCCGAAACCATGGCAATTCGGGTTAGTGTTCACCATGTGGAAGAGGTGGACCCACTGGTGGTTGGAACGGCCATCCATTCGTGATACCCCCTGATTTGCAGCTACCGCCTGCTGAACCACCGGATTCCAATCCTACTTATGAGGCAAAGTGCATCCGACACCATCTCGCTGCCTCCTGGTGTTGAAAGTTGCACCGGTCGTGCGTATGTACATGTGTGCATGTGAATGTGTGTTTATGGCCACATATGGGCCAATCTACTGAATTTGGCCAGCACATTTGCGAATTGTTTTTTTTTATAATTTTGTGTGGGGAATACCATTCAATTTTCTGTGAGAAATAAAAGACATGGCCTAGCCGCAACAAAACTCCGGGCCTTGTTAGAAAACGCCACGAGGGACGGTGTGCGGCCGGTTCGTTCGGTTTTGTATGTGTATTGGAGAAACACGTGGGGAACTCCCACGCCCTGTTCAGTCTCAAGCCGGGCTTTGCCAAGGTAAGCCTTGTTCATTGTCTTATTTTATATTTGTTACTATTCTTTTTTTTTCTAGGTCTCCTTGCTTTTCATTAAATGGATTTTCAACAAATAATCTTTCGCCTACAGGTAAGTCTTGTTCTAATTATATCCCTATGCCCCTATATAGCCTAGCCTCGCCAAAAGCGCAGTATTCGTTGCATGTCCCGATTCTGTCGACAGGCAAACACATTCGAGTATTGGTTTCCTTTAAATTGGCCTTTATACCAGCTACGTTCGTTGCCCTATAATAAAAACAACTACTCATGAGAAAAATTTACTCAGTTTGACACGATTTCGCACGTTAATTGACAGTTAGGGCTTTTGTTTTGTGGGCATAAAGTCCTCATTTGTTGACATAAAAACAAATTTGCACCAGAGTGTATTCGTATTTGAGCGGTTTCGAAAAATAAAGTAATGTCCCTTTCATATTAGGCCGCTAATATATATATTAAAAATCCTCACAATGCTCTAAGCCCACTTCACACTGGCAGACAAATCTGTGAGTCATAATGTCCGCCGAGACGATTAGGCAATGTATTCGGTCTGCGCAGACTTGTCCGTGATGAAATCAAAACGATTTCGATTTTCATATATCTGGGTAGATATGTAAGATAATGCAGGGAAAGGTTTTACGGTTTTTATAATTATTGTTATTATTTTACTTTTATAAGAAAATTTTCACAATAAAAATGTGAAAAAAATTGAAAAAAAATTATAATTAACAATAAATTATTCGAAGACAAGCCCAAGAAAGAAAAATTTTAAAAAGTTAACGATCAAGAATATTGTGATATGTTGACTGCTGGTGAAAAATGAAAGTTCGACAGATGTGTGTTGAACGTAATGGGGAAGTCGGATTTTTACACGGATTTTTTTTTTCTTAGCCAAGTCTGCTGGTGTAAAAGGCACTTACTGTGCTAGGAAAATTTAAGTTCACATGACGCAAACCAAAAGACAAATCAAATGAAAAATCCGTTGATAGAACAATTATCTTCCTATGGTCGTGTTACCGATCTTTTCGTACTAGAATACAGTCGTACAAAAGAAACAAATGTCGCGTTCGTTATCGTTTTTCTGAAAAACAAATGTTTTTACTATTCTTACGTAGATAAAAAAAACGAACAAATAAATGTACACTCAAAAAAAAATTTTTTTTATAGAACTGAAACCAAAAATTTGGGAATTTCTAACAAATTGTCTAATGTTTGTCTCATGAAGAATATTTTATGTCAAAGAAACAGAAACTGCTTTAAGCAAATTAAACACAAAAAAAATATTTGTTACGATTCAGACTTTTGTGTCTGCCACTATACCTTGATCCAGTCGTCGTTCAATGTGGGCGGGCTAGCTGTAAGGTTCGGTATCCGGTATTCGACCTTTGTGCCAGTGTTATGATTCAGTACGCTATGGCACAGTTCCGACATGCTACATATGAATCACCACCCATGGTTACAAAGAGTCAAGGGTGCAAGCGCACCTGGCCGGAAGACGGTAGCTCCCAGTTCGCCCACAGAATGACCGATCTACAAAAGGTGGTGTTGAATGGTTTAATATGGAGGGAACTTTTGTGCCATTCATATCGTACCTCCAACAGGTTTCTGCGCTTCGAATGCTTTGTCATTCTAACATATTTTACACACGTTTCTGGAATATGACATGAAAATATATATAAGACGCGGACAGACATTAAACACAATATATTGCACATGGTCTTATTGCACTATGTTTTGATGTCTTTGGCGTGATAATTTCCGATACTTTTCCCTTGTAAATTTTCGAGTTCGTACATGTTATTTCCAATTGGCTTTACTATTCGGCATTTTAAGTATTTCCGACAGAACTTAGCGTTTACATTGTTTTTAAAATCGCTAAGAACCTGATTTTTTCTATATACCTCTTGGCCTGGTACGAAGTTGACTTTGCGCGCTCTTTCATTGTACCTTTTTGCACTCCCCTCGTATGCCTTATGGATATTTTCTTTTATCTTATCTCTGATAAGTTTTAGGCGATCTTCACTTGGGAGGAGTTGTATCTCATGATCCACTAGAGATTTCAATTTTCTGGCTAACTTGTAGTCCGCGCCGTTTGAAAACATATTATATCCGAAAAGGGCAAAAAACGGTGTGACCCCTGTGGCAGAATGAACCGCAGTTCTCAACGCGCATTCTATTTCAGATAAATATAAATCCCAATCTCTGTGGTCATTTTCGAGATATGCCCGAATGGCTGCTAATACAGATTGGTTAACTCTCTCCGAAGCGTTAGATTGCGGCGAATAGAAGGCTGTCTTAATATGCGTTATATTATACGAAGTTAACATAGCTTGGAAATCTTTGGATACGAATTGCTGTCCATTGTCGCTGTGTATAATTTCTGGTACACCGAATTTATGAAAAATTTCTTGAACCAGAAATTGTACAACATTCTTTGAGGTTGCTTCTTTCATTGCTTTCAGAAAAATAAACTTTGAGAAATGGTCGCTCACTATGAAAATATATGCATTGCCACTTTTGGAGCGCGGATACTTTCCCAAAAAGTCTATGTATAATTTTTGAAAGGGCCTATCTGTCACAACCTCATCACCTATCGCTGGCATCATATGCTGATTAGAGGGTTTCGTTTCTTTGCAGACTCGACAGTTCGAGACATATTGCTTAATCTGACTCACCATTTTTGGCCAATAGTATCTTTGTTTAACTCTATTTATTGTCTTTATAATTCCTCCGTGAGCTGTTGTTGGAGAATCGTGGGCATTTTGAATAATGGCTTGTGTTATTTCCTCTGGTATCCAGAGTTTCCATGGAAATTCTTCGAGCTCGCAATACTTCGGGAGAGACTTTTTATATATTTTGCCATCGATAATTTGTAGGTCTGGTAATTTAGATTTATTTCGTTCAATGTCCATAATTAATGATACATACTCCTCGCTTTCAAAAGCCGTGGTTTCGAAGTCCAAAAGAGATCCATTTACTTCTACCTCTTCAACGATAACATCCTCTGTCATTCTAGATAGCATATCTGCTACCACATTTTCAGAACCTTTTCTATGTTGAATCGTAAAATCGAAAGCCTGGAGTTGTAGAGACCATCTTGCTAAACGACCGGTAAGGTCTTTAAGCGACATTAGCCATTTTAGGCTGGCGTGGTCGGTTATGACCGTAAAGTTCATCAACTCTACGTACGGCCTAAAACGCTTAATTGCAAGAACAGCCGCTAAACACTCTTTCTCCGTAACGGAATAATTCTTCTGGCATGAATTCAGTTTTTGGGAGTAGAAGGCCACGGGTTTCTCTTCTTCATTTACATTCTTTTGGAAAAGAACTGCTCCAATACCAAACTCAGATGCATCGCACTGAATATAAAATGGTCTTGAGAAATCTGGATGACCCAGTACTGGAGCAGTGGTTAACGCATGTTTTAAAGTCTTAAATGCGGCAATAGCTTGATCAGTCATGGCAAATTTCTTTCCCTTTTTCAAAGTGTCGGTTAAAGGTGCCGAAATAGATGCAAAATCCTTTATGAATCGGCGGTACCATCCAGCAGTTCCCAAAAAACTTCGAACTTCCCTTGTAGTCTTTGGAAGCCGAATTTTCTGAATGGCTGACACCTTTTCTGGATCAGTTTTTAGGGCTCCGCCTCCGATAATGAAACCTAAATACCTCAATTCTTTGAAACAAAACATGGACTTTTTAAGGCTGATTGTTAAATTTGCATTTTTAAGACAGTCTGCAACTTGCTCTAAAATTTCCAGATGGGTGTCAAACTCGTCTGCAATTATCAACAGGTCATCTAGATACACGAAAACATTTGATTTTAGTCGACCAGGTATCACCTTATCCATTAATCTACAAAGACGCTGAGCCGCATTGCAAAGACCAAAAGGCATTACCCTGAACTGGTAAAGAGGACGCCCTGGAACAGTAAAAGCAGTATAGGGTTTTGCCTCCTCTTCCAGTTCAATTTGCCAAAACGCATACTTTAGATCTACGCTACTTATGTAATGCGTTTGGTCAATGCGGCTCAGGATACCATCGATGTTTTGCAGTGGATAGGCATCTTTTACAGTTAAGGCATTTAGCTTCCGTGCGTCAAGGCAAAATCTGTTTTTCCCCGGTTTCCTTACGATAGTCGTGCGATTGCTCCATGGGCTATCGCTTTCTTCAATCACATTTAGTTCTAACATATTATCAATTTCTTTATAAACTATCTCCTGGACTGCCGGTGAAATTGGATAATGTTTATCCTTAACTGGAATAGCATTATCAATCAATTTTATCGCATGTTTTTCTATCTTTGTGCAACCTAAACCTCTTTCCTCGAAAGTCGCAAACTTTTTTATAACTTTCTGTAGCTTGGCTGTCTGCTCAGTATCTAAATCGTGCATTTTCATTTTATGACATTCAATATTTTCATCTACTGGACCGAATATGTTACTTCTGATTTCATTTACTTCAAAAATTTCTGGTGCTATATTAAAAGCTTGCCAGAAATCTATGCCAAGATATATGGTTTGTTCTAGATCGGGACATAAAAAAAATGCAATTGGGAGTGTTTGGTCTTTGTAAGTTACTGTTAAAATTACCTTGCCTAATATTCTGTGGGGTTGGCCAGAGGCTGTTCGAACGCTGGTGTAAAACTTTTGAATTTCGGCATTACATTTTTCTACCATTTCCCTACAACCTCTTCCTAGCAACGAAACGGATGCGCCAGAGTCCAGAAGACCCTCATATGGATTACCATCAATATGTATTGTGGCATAAGGTCGAGCATCGTTTCGCCCACAGATCTTTCTAATCGATTCGCATATCATATTCTTTTCTTTTTTTCTGTTCGCTTTCATCTTCCTAACTTTTTCAATTCTTTTAGAAATTTTCTTTTGTAGTATTGGTTGGGTTGTTACTTCAGCCTTTTCGTTTTCATATTGATCGGGGGTATTTGACATTATTCTTTGACGTATTTCTTCGTAATTCTTCTCTCTAACTTCCAGTGGCAAATAGTGACGAATTTGTTTATAAATGTCTTTTGACGCATTTGTATTTGTTACTTCTAATTGCCGGGTTTTGTTGGCGAACGTGATTCCCCCGTCTGAACCGCGTTCCGTTTGTAGTTTCCCTGTTTACATTTAGGGCACTTTGGCGTGATGACATTAGGACGTCCACACTTGTAGCAGAATAATGCTCTTTCTGAGGACGGACATTCCATGAAAACGTGACCAACACCCTGGCAATTCCAGCACACTACGTTACTTATGGCAGAAATCGCACTTTCCTGTTCTCGATCGACCTCTTCGGGTTCTAAATCGATTACTGCCTCATTTACTTGGCGGTATGGTCGAGAGACTGGGGGACCGGATGTCCTAATATCTTTCTTTGGAAAATTCCTCTCTGCTTCGTTGCATGCTATTCTCAATTGTTCAACAGATGATACGCTCATAGGATAAACTAAACGTCCAATGCTTTCTTTAAGATTTCTTTTCGCGATTTTTATCATGTCAAACTCGGACACCGGTTGTCCTAGTCTTGACCTGAGCAAGTTCAAGTGGTGAAAATATGAATCAATACTCTCTCCCGGCATTTGCCGTCTTTCTACCAGGTCATGCATGATGTCGAAATTTGACAAGGGCATTTTGTATTGGCTCAATAGTGCAAATCGAAGTGCTGGCCAATCTGGGAAACAGTTGGTTGTTAAGTATAACCAATACCACTGATCTGCATTACCTCCTAACAAAAGACGAAAATCTCTTATTACTTCGGTCCACGGTATTCTGTAGACAGCTTGAAGGTGCTCTAAGCGGAATATAAAATCTTCGACTGACAAATTTTTAGCATTACCGTCAAATTTTAACCCGAATTTATCTATTCTAATCTTTTCAGATTCCTGAAATTGTGGTGGCTGTTGTTGGGGATTTGATGTTGCTGGTCGATAACCTGTGGAGGGTGGATTTCCTAAAGAACTTGAATTTGGCACTAATGGCGGTGGAAAATTAAACTGTGGCAAATGATTGGATGTCATATTCCCGCCCTGCGGCTGTGTGTTTGCGAGACCATTGTATGTTGGCGGTGGAGTTTTTGGCGGTTCGCGAGTTGAAGGTACGTTTAAATTCCTTGTAGCATTTATAGTAAGAGATTTAACAGCGTTGGCCAAGTCACTTATGTCTTGCCGAATTGCTGCTAAATCCAAGTTCATATTGTGTTGCACATTCCTAAACGACCCATCTATCGCAGTTTTCATATCGCCCATACTTTTATCTACATACGCCTTGAGCGCTGGTCCCATTTCTTCAGGCTTCTTCTGTGGCTGTTTTGGAGTAGCTCCTTGATTTTTCTTTGGGGCGTTGATAGAAACGGACATATCAACCATAGATGGTTCTAATTGCCTTTGAGCCTGGGCCATCCTTTTGCCCTCTTCGGCCTTTGTATATTTTTCTTTTATGTATGGAGTTGACCTATTAAGAGCGAATTCTTTTTCCCTTACCCTCTTTCTAAGTCCCTTTCTTCTGTCGCTATTCATTAACTCCAGATTGGGATATTTTCATCCAAAAAGAACGATAATGAATATGGAAAAGATTTATGCTTATATACCTTTAGACACAGTTACAAAAAGTTTAATGACAAAACCAAAAATTCAAATAATCTTTAACATGTATCAAATATCTTCATAAAGATTACAAAAACTCACAAAAACAAGATTAATTTTATCAACGAAAACGATTATAAATTAGTAATAATTCTGTATTTGCTGGACTATTTTAAATACTCCAGAAAATTAGTTCAAACAAAACGCAAAATAAAAAATTGATTATATTAAGAGCGGTCAAGTCTGACATGGATGAGTGTGTGTGTGATTTTTTTCGTTTTTTTAAAAACTTTCTGTACCACTTTTCTATACGAAAAAAGTGGTCTCTTACATGTGTTGCAAGTCAAATTTACAAAAAGGAGATTGGGTGAATTTGAGTGATCTGATTCATTTCTGCACAATATACTTGAATTCAGATTCGATAATGTATAGATTGCAAAAATATATCAAGAATTTAATACGATACACTGGCCTCTAATTTTCTATAAGAGCGGCTACCGTTTTAAATCACCTGTATCAGAATCGACTCAAAATTCAAACATTTAATCAAACTGAGACTACATTTACTACATAACATTTAAAAAACCTAGAGACATTGCCAACACTAAAGGCTTTTTCACATTTGAAGTACCTTGCTATTGGCATATCACTTTGGTGAATTACGAGGGAACAGTTGGAACAAACATACACACATATATCACGGCACAAAGCAGCGTCCTTGTCTGTTTTGCTTGTAATATTAGTTTTCAAATTATCCCTTCTATTTATTACCCTATGGGCTATTGCATATTTTAATGGGCTATGGACGGTATATTTCGATTGTCTATACACCAGAAACAGAACAATTTTGTATGGACACTACGTACATACAGTTCTTAACATTTGTTTGGGCGCCATATTGTTACATGTCCCTAAATGCGCGCTGAGGCGGTTCCGCGGCTAGCTTTTCGCGCTCTCGGGGTTAGGTCCCAACCCACGCCTCAGAACAGAGACACAAAACACTAAAAAAAAAACACTTTTACAAAACAAAACTTAACACGCACAACAGGGCAACACACGTAAGAGGGAGAAACGGTGGATCTTTCCCCACAGAGCCCACCCTACCATGGCCATAGTCGTTTCCTTTTCACTGTGATTTTTCTATGGCCCCATATACACACACCCTCACTCACACTTACCACGCCATCTTGACCTGCTCTTTAACTAATATTTAGACGCACATATTTTAATTTCTTAAAACTAATTCACATTATTTATTAAGTAAAATTTCTAAACCTAACCTTAATCTAACATTCAAACCGATTTTATTTAATTTTGAATTTAAATCTTGACTATTACAAACAACAAGAAACAAAGCAAAAACAAAAATTAGGACCTACCAAAGTTGAAAAAGCTATGCTCTTAAATTGAGCGTTATTATGTTTAAACCCGCGAATTTCCTACCTAAATGAGCTCTTTTAGATAGAATATTTATAGGACCACTTTGTCCCCGCAAAACACAAACAAAAACTACCCCTTTTCAAACTTTGTGCTAAGCCCTATTACACTGAAACAAGAAAATGATTAACGAAATAATAAATAATAAAAAAAACTACATATAAAATACTAAAACAAACTTAAAATTACCTTAAAACTACTTAAATTAAATCTTCGAACTAGTTTTTATATATTATTTTTTTCCCCTTTTCAGGCCTCAAATTATGGACAGACGGCCAATTTTGCAATGGGGTTGGGGGAAGGCTTTTCACCCCTGGGCTTGATGACAATGCCCACACAACTTCAATTTTTGTCAACAATAACACACCCCAACTACTACGGATGGATTGCTGGTGACCTCCGATTCTTTGTACTTTTACGGTCACTGTAGTAGGGGGCGATAGATACTTTAGACGGTTACCTGTGTGTCCGGTAAGTTTTTAAATAAATTTTTGGCGAACCAGAGTTTGATCGTTTCCCTTTTCTGTGTTCTCTTGGCGTTGGCGCGGTTTCTGTCGGAATAACTATGGAGCTGGACTTCGCTTGCTGTGTAGGACCATGCTCTACGTCTTCCAGCATCCAATTTCTTCAGCCCCAGACTTAGGATTCGCTCTTAAATATAGATTAAAAAAAAACACATATCCACTTTGTTCAATTCTATTCATAAAATTTCAGGTAATTATTGTATATACCTTTATTTTTCTGTTCACCATCAAAAAAAACTCAAAATAAATTAATAGGCTCAAGCCCAACACTGCTTAATGGCTATTATTTAATATATTTAAATAACCGTTTAATTTAATGTCTTTTAAACTTTCAAAATTTTCGCTGGTACACCGTGTTCAAACACCGTCTTATGTTATTGTTGACTGTTGCTGTTCTCGCTCTCCCTCTCCTCTTTTATATCCCCACATTTGCCTCCATTTTCGACAATTTCCCCTCATTTAAACTCTCATTCCAATAATCTCCATTTTGCTTACAAAAAATGTAATGCAGTAAAAAGCGCGATTTTTAATTGTCAAAGCGCTTTATTGCGCTCACTGTATTTATGAATGAATTCTCCACTTGAGAAAATCATCCCTGATGTGTCGCTTAGGTATGGCAACACCCTTCAACTCGCTACTACCTTACTACAACTACATTGGCTAATCGTCATTATCTCTCCACTCATTGAACAAGCCACACGCACAAATTTTTCGCCGGCAAACAAAATTAACCAAACAAGAAAAACTTAACAACGCAAAAAAGAAAACCAAACAAAATATAACTTTAAACTAAAAATTTCAAACACGCAGAAGGGAAATTCTAAATACAAGGAATACTCGGGAGTCCATTCCCCCATATTTCTCCGAAACCATGGCAATTCGGGTTAGTGTTCACCATGTGGAAGAGGTGGACCCACTGGTGGTTGGAACGGCCATCCATTCGTGATACCCCCTGATTTGCAGCTACCGCCTGCTGAACCACCGGATTCCAATCCTACTTATGAGGCAAAGTGCATCCGACACCATCTCGCTGCCTCCTGGTGTTGAAAGTTGCACCGGTCGTGCGTATGTACATGTGTGCATGTGAATGTGTGTTTATGGCCACATATGGGCCAATCTACTGAATTTGGCCAGCACATTTGCGAATTGTTTTTTTTTTATAATTTTGTGTGGGGAATACCATTCAATTTTCTGTGAGAAATAAAAGACATGGCCTAGCCGCAACAAATTATCATACGTCAAGTGTTCTCACTGCATAGAGTCCCTTAAAAGGGACGGTCTGTAAAACCTAAGTTGTATGTTTTTTTCAATAAACCTACTTAAAATTGCTTAATTAGGATTGTTTTATTTTATAATAAATCAAAATAGTTACAAAAGGTACGAAGTATGCAATCATTTTCTGTAATAATGGATTAGAATAATGGAATGGAAAAAATATTAGTGTTGATGCTGTAAATACATCTTTTCATACGTAACTTTTTTGTTTTTGAATAAAACTGTATACTTCCAAAGCAAAATATTCTTGGTTTTTAAAGGGCTTTAATCCTAGGAAAAAATATTTTAAAATTTTATGGGTAGAAACAGCTCTAAATGAGGCCGTCATTACAAAATGATGTCGTACGTCAGCGACATCTATAGGACAAATGTAGTACTCGTCGACGCCTATACACCGATGTATTGTATGTTTCGATTGAGCCAAAAACAAAAAAGGTGTGATAAAAAAACGATTTTGGCTGTTTTTCCGGGGGGTGGGGGAAGAAAAAAATTTTTTTTTTAAGTTGTCTCCAGGTGATCTTTAATATTTGCCCTCGACTTTGGAAACTTTTTTTCGTGACCCGGTCTAATATACATACATATATATAAATGATCAGCATCGAAATATGATTCGATTTACAGGTGGCCGTCTTTCTGTCTGTCCGTGCTGCGATTATAGCCGCAGTTTAAGAGATATCGAGCTGGTTTTGACCTGGTTTAACACCAGATCCACTTCAGCCGACTGCTTTTCAAAGCTAGAAAAAGCCGCAGTAACATCTCGCAACCCACGTCCAATAATATCTATATCATCAGCATATGCGAGCAACATGTGACTTTTGTTGAAGTTGGTACCTGTTTACTGCAGCCTTTCGCATGATCATCTCCATTACGACGTTAAAGAGATCGCAGGGCGGACTATCGCCTTGTCTAAAGCCTCGTTTGGTAAAAAATTACTCTGTCAGATTTATCAAAAGCTTTAGAGGTCCGGTAATACATTTTATTCCTATAGGAGGCACAATTAAAAAAATTAAATATATTGAATGGGGATCAGAGAAATTGTTGGGGTTGCAAAAAAAAATTTGTGGTCGGTCATACATTTGACTCCTCTTTGGGCAGTTAGAGTCTGCCTTTCGCCAAAATATTCATAACTTTTTAAATTGATTATGGATTTTTAGTGTTGTTTTCTTTGAAATAGGGTCAACTATAAGTAAAAAAAGCAAAATTAGGGTTTGCATTGCATTTTCTATTTTTCCTACGACAATAAATAAATTTTCACCCTAAAAAAAAAAATTGCACCTAAAAAATTTTTTTTTACAAATCATTTTCGGGTTTAGGAGGTCGTGTTTGCACTAAAAAGACGAAAATTTGTGTATGGAGGCAATTGCTGAAATTTAGTAGAAAAAGGTGGCAACATGCCTGTTCGGCTACAATTATCGTTCTTTTCAATTTTATTATCACCTTATTCTCTTTTTAATATTTGACATAAACTTGGGATGCAACATGTCCTTGAAAGTGCATTTTTTGCACTCTCATTTGGATTTCTTCCACGAATGCTGCAGCGACGTGTCCGATGAATATGGTCAAGAGTTCCACAAAGATATTCTAACTTTAAAAAAGCGTTACGAAGGAAAATAGCCTACTATGCTCGCTGACTGCTGCTGGAATATTTTAGAAAACTGAAAGGATATTCAGCATAAAATTAAAAAAATACCATTATTAACTAATAGTAAATACAAATTTGTTCTTCTTATTATTCATGTTTTAAGCAATAGTATCGGTTATTATTTAGAAAAAATTCTGTTGTATCAAATAAAGTTTTCATTACATTTATGCAAAATGTCTTTTAATGCAACATAAAAAGAGGACAAAAAATTAAAATTCAAATTACTAAAAAACTGTACCTGATTAGAAAATCTGAAAACATATTTGAAATCATGATATGAATAACCATAGGAATCCCAATTCAGATGTCCAGAAAAATTAAAAAAAAAATTTTTAAACAGTGTAATTGGTTATACAATATCAACTAGAATTTTGGAGAAAAGATATAGGAGGAGGACAATCTCTCTAAATGCTTTATCTCATACAAATTATTAATTCAATCTCAACATCTACTGCATGTATTCATTTATACAACAGAAATAAGTTTAATAATAATTTCTTACGTAATTGTGCCGGCCTGCTTCTCTGGCCCACAGTACGTATGCAACACTTTTACTATCACTCAATACAATCAGTCATAAACTTCTTTTTGTGTCAACTTTGTTGTGTTATTAGACCGATTGTTTAATACTAATATCGATAACATTATCGGCGCAACCTTCTCCATTTTGGTTTAGATCCTGCAATAGTCAAGTTTTATACAAACTTTCCTTCGTGAAGCATCTATGGCTGCATCCTAAACATATCTACTTTTCTTACAAGAGCATTTACAACTCCATCCTACCTACATCTAATACAAAGGCTCTACAATCCTTTTAACGATAGCAACAAAACACTAGATTTCATTTGGATTCTTCTGTCATTCCCCAACCTATGGATAATACCTACATCCATTACATCATTGCATCGCAAACAGTTGTATTTTTCTTTAGCGAAGTAACATGATTCGTCCAAACAAATTTCAGCACAGTTGACAAAAAAACATAACTCATGCTTTAAATTCATTTTCAATTGCAAAATTCGTTAAATTTTATATTTAAAAGTCATCGAGTGGCAACTAGCATAAGTTGGTTGCCATACATCGCGCCATCTAGCGGTTGGTAGTAGCATATTGTACTTTATTGGTTTCTGTTATACATAATTTCTATGACTGTTATACCACAGCTGTCTATTAATCAGCTGTCATTTGTTTTCGACCTCTAACAAATTACGGAACTGTCACACAAAATTGGGCAAACAAAAACAAAAATCGATTTCGTTAACAATTTCTTTGGCATTTAAATATAAATTGTAAATATTTTGAGGAAATTTTATACAAAATTTATAGTGTTAAGTTGTAAACTTTTAAACAGCACAAGTGCAGCCTGTCATGCAATGGTAAGTAACAATGTCCACAGGGTTTTTTTTATAGTATGTGACTAACATTATGAAGGTGATCAAAGTATTGCTTGGGAGACATTGTTGTTGTTGTTGTTGACAATAAATAAGGAAACGGATGTGTAAATTTGTTTAAAGTCATTTCAAAAAGCAATAGTTTAAGATACCATTAACTTAATTTTCGAAACTTAGATGTGGCATATGAAAGTAAAATTAAGATAAACATGTCTTACATCCATTTTGTACATAATAGTACACTCCTACAAATAACATTTCAAATATTTACCCTAATACGACAATGCCAATAATTTGTTTTTAATTTTTGCTCTATTTAAGCTTCAAAAATGTTCGTCGTAAAATATTCAACGCACCTGTACTCAAAACTGATGTTACAAATAGCTCTGCCGTAACGGGTAAATCCATTAACGATGTGCAAACCGTTGTCATTGGAGCAGGATTGGCAGGTTTGTCGGCGGCTAATCACCTAATGAAAAATGGCTTCAAACGCACCATTATACTCGAAGCTACCAATCGCTATGGCGGTCGCATTAATTCTAAACAATTTGGTGATGCATTATGTGAGTTGGGCGCCAAATGGATTAGCATAGATGCTTCGCGGAATTCTGTATATGAACTGCTGCAGCAAACGTCGGGTTTGCCCAAGAAAATTCAGGAGAAAACGGAAACGGTTTATGTAGACACTAAAGGCGATAAGATAAATCAGCATATTCCGGAAGTTGTGGATATTTTCTTTAAAAAGTTATGTGCTGGAGTGGAATTACATAACCGTTACTCCAAAGGCAATCTACATGAGCTGAACAACGTGTACACTTATTTCCAAGCGGAAAGTACAAAAATAATAAATGCCATGTTTAAGGAAAAGGAACGCCCCTTGGTGGGCGATGTGTTTACGGCTTTGATGAAAGATTTCGGTGGTAAATTAGGTTGCAACCTGGAATATTTAAACATCGAACAGTTGATTAAGTTCAAAAATCAATTTGCTTATCCGCTTTACATACCTACAGGTATGGATACTATTCTTGAGGAAGTTCTCATAAACATTGACAAAGAAAATCTCCTCACCGGGCGACCTGTAGGAGAAATCAAATGGTATGGCCCTAACAAGGATGTAAACAAGTCTGTAAATTGTTTGGATGGTTCTGTGATAAATGCCGATCATATTATTTGTACCTTACCTCTGGGTGTATTGAAAACATTTGCGGGGCATATGTTCAAGCCATCCCTGCCTAAAGAAAAGGCTAACGCAATTAACAATTTGGGATTCGGCACTCCAGTAAAAATTTATTTCGAATATAAGAAACAGTTGCGAAACTGGTTTCCTTCTAATGTGCGTCCTTTGTGGTCGGCCGAAGAACGTCTTAAAGATCTGCACTGGACAAAACAGGTTGTAGAGATCTCAAAACTTCCTAGCAGTAATCGTGTCTTGGAGATAACAATAGGCGGCGCATTTTATGATGAAATCGAAAAACTTCCCGATCGTGAAGTCATCGATGAAATTACCCAACTTTTAAGATCGTGTTTGAAAAACCCAAAGATTCCTTTTCCCTCGGAGATATTAAGATCGAATTGGAGTACAAGCGCTTGCTACCTTGGGGGACGTCCCTACTTCTCGACCCAGAGCAGTGCTCAGGATATTCAAACACTATCGTCTCCACTGGGTGTGGCGCCAACGCTTTTATTCGCTGGTGATGCTACGATATTGAATGGCTTTGGAACAGTGGATGGCGCCCGCATGAGTGGCATTAGAGAGGCTCAACGTATCATAGACTACTATAAGAAATAATATAATTATTTATTTTATATTAAAAAAAGTTATTATAATTACGAAAGCATAAATTTATTTGTACACTTCAATTTTTTAGTTTATCGAGCAGAATACGATTAAGCAAATTATGTGTTATTAGATACAAGTTCTAAAAATCAATACGGTCACATCTATAAAAATATATTAAAAAAAAAAAACAAAAAAAAATAAAGAATTTAAAAAAAATTACTGTTTTGTTCGAGACTGATTTCATTACACTTGTTCTTGAATTTATGACATTTTTTGCATCTATCACTACCTACGCTTGGTCGAAGTTGCGCTGATGCATCAAGGTCACGAAGAGTATGCAATTTTCATTAAACAATATCGGACTTTACGAGCTTTCCTAGGATATACATTGCTCACATCAACCTTTCTTTTGCAAAGAATCAATACCTATGTACTTCCGAGGAAATCCATAGTCTGTTTAATTATATGGGTGTTGTACCCCATCTGGAACAGGATCACAGCCAAACTACCTATGTTTGTTGTTGTTGTTGTAACAGCTGAAGGATTTTTAATTTATCGGCACTCGATCGGGCATGTAATCCGATTGTTATACGATCGTTGTTGGCAACTCTATTTTGTTCCTATGTAGATAACAAGGTTAGTGTCAAGGGATTGTTAGATGTTGTTGTAAGTTTTAACCGCCAAGTTCCCCCAAAGATGGCGCCAGCTGGTTTGTGATTTATTTTGCGATGTTGATAAATCTTTTCCTTGGTCCTTGTGCAATCTAGACTTTTGTAGTAGATGCATCTAGGATGAGCTTTGTTGCTTGGAGAATTTAAAAGTATTTGAAAAGTAATTTTTTTATCCAAATTCAACTTTTTCCTTTAATTTGGCTGTCCTCGTCAGAATGTCGTTGATGCAGTGCGACATTGAGCATTGGGATCTAATCCAGTGAATTGGTTCTCAAGTATTATCAGTTATATACTCATTAATGCTACATGTCGATATTCGCGATTGCAATTGAATTTTAGCCGGGTTCGAGTACTACCACAATTTGTATTTCCCTCCAACACTCTGGTATTATTCCCTTCACCTAGATTTGTTCAATCATACAGTTGCTGACCTAGCACTTCTTGAAGCTATCATCTATCAGTAGGATGATGGGTCCAAATATTTTGCGTAGTATTTTTCTCTCGAAAACTCCCAGAATACATTGATACGCTTGTGTCATTACCCAGGATACTGCACTGTAGAGTAAGACAGGTAGGATCAGAGTCTGGTAGTGTTGGATCTTTGTTCTTCGTGAGAAGGCTTTGTCTTAAAAACGCTTGCTTAGCATATAGTAGCAGCGGTTTGCGATCAATACTCGTCTTTTCATTTCGAGGCTGACATTATTATTATTTTTGTTTATGGCGGAGCCAAGGTAGACAAAATCATTTACCACTTCAAAGTTATAGTTGTCAACGTTCACGCAGTTCGTTGAAACAAATAACATGGTTTTGTCCTAGTTTATCACCAGACCAACTTCACTGCTGCTTTCCAGACCAGACCCACTTTACTGCACTGTTTACTGCTGCTTTCCGCATGATCATCTCCATTACGATGTTAAAGAGATGTCAGAACAGACTATCGCCTTGTCTAAAGCCTCGCTTGGTAGAAAATGGCTCATGGTCATCCCGCATAGTCGTATTAGCTATGCGGGGATACCAAACTCAGCCATAGCATCCAACAATTTCTGTCGTATCGGACTATCGAATGCAGCTTTGTATTCGATGAACAGATGATAGGTGTCGATCTGCATTTCTTGGGTCTTCTCCAGGATTTGTCGTAGTGTGAATATCTGGTTGGTTGTGGATTTAAAAGGTCTCTAGCCACACTGATAAGGTCCAATCAGGTTCGCCAGAATGGGTTTTAGTCATTCACATAACACCCTTGACAGGACCTTGTATGCGATGGGTAAAAGGCTAATCCCGCGATAGTTGGTACACACACTTGGTTCGCATTTCTTAAGCACGGGACATAGGATACTTAGCCAAATCGTGTTTATGAGCTGGTGCATGCATGTTACCAGCTCATCGCCGCCGGCTTTCAAAAGCTCTGCCGGCAGTCCATCGGCTCCAGCAGCTTTATTATTTTTAAGCCGCACAATTGCCGTGCTGATCTCGTTTTGACTCGTTGGTGGACAGTCTACTCCATCGTCGAGGATTGGTGTGACTTCGTCACTTATGCTGCCTTCGGGGGCGAGTAGAGATTGAAAGTGTTCACTCCATATTTGCAGCGCACTCTAAGTGTCCGTGACCAGATTTCCGTCTCTGTCCTTACAGGTGAGGATCCATGTTCCAAAGCCTTTGGTTTTAACCCATTGGTAGAACTTTCGGGCCTTACCTCTATCCCTGTAGTTTTCGATATCCGGGATCTCTCTTTTCTTCCACAGACGATTTTTCCGCCTGAACAGGCTTTTCATATTCCCTCCTTTTCTCATTATAACGCTCCGTCACCGCACGCGTCGCCATTGGCTGCAGTTTAGCTTGTAAGCAGCATCCACTTCCTCAGACATTTCGCGACATTCATTATCTCACCAGGGCTTGTCTGAGCGTGTCTTTCATATCCCAGTACGGTCGTTGCGGCAGTGGTCATAGAATTCGCAATATGCTGCCACTATGTGTCGGAAACATCATAACTAGGGGGGTTTGTTTGAAGTAATTGAGAGATTTGGTTGGAGTAGGCATCAGCTATCTCGGTGATATGCAGCTTTGTGATGTCTAGCTTCCTTTGCGTTTGATTACGAGTGTTTTTAGCACTACTTACCTCGGCTGCATCTAGGTGGTGATCCTAGTCAATATTCCGGGCGGCAGAGCGAACAATATAGAATGTTAAAATTTGGCTACAGATTAACTATCATCAGTCGATGCAAAATAAATGTACCATACATACTAAATGGAATACAATAATGATAATTATAATTTAAAAAGAATTTCTTACAGACTAAGTGTTGAGATAAGTTATTATAAAAGATTTAATAGTCTGGGGATGTGGAGAAGTCGATAATTTGATAAATGTCATTGAAGTCTGAACACATTCTATGTAGCGGTTCAGATATAGCATAATTATGGTGTCTACAACATATGTTGAGGGGTTTGAAATATCTAGAAGACCTTAATGAGATATTAAGGTAAACTCGTGAGAGAATATATTCCGATCTTATATCACCTTTGAGAATTTTATTAATCGTAATAGAATTTAACATTTTTCGCCTACTAAATAGAGTAGGCAATTTAATTAGAGACGTAAGGTGGAAGATTGGAGTTTAGATCCCATCGAAGATGCCTGAGAAAGAACAGTAGAAATTGCTTTTGAACCGACTCAAACATATTGATATAAACATCATATTGTGGATCCTATATAACCGATCCATACTCCAGAATGGGTCTTACAAGTGACGTAAAAAGTTTCTTCGTAATATACGGGTCAGTAAATTTCTTAGCCGAACGTTTCATTAAAGAAAGAACTCAATATTGTTAAATTAACAAGACTTGTGGTTTTATAAAACAAAATACAACGTTTATTGTTGAAAGTTCAAAGCAGAGTGAGAAGACAATTTTCATAGAAAATTTTACATTGACAAAATAATAACCGAATTATCAAAACTATATTGTTCAATATATAACAAGTTGAAATCAGTTAAGTTGTTAAATAAATTATATACATAATTCAACAAATATGCCATGTTTACTGTTGTTACAATGTGATTATTGAATGTTAATTTCCTATCAAGTAATATTCCTAAATCCAAAGTGCAGCCTTCCAACCTTTATTGGGATGATAAATGGCGGGATCTATAGAATACCTTAGAGATGGAATTGCCGAACATGACCATTTGTTCACGGTTCATTAGATAAGAAGAAATCCACTTAATGATATTATTTTCAATACCAATATTATTCAAATTATGTAATAAGAGTTTGTGATTAACCTTGTCGAAGGCTTTACTGAAATCAGCATAAATTACGTCGGTTTGCATTCCCGAAATAAAACCTTTAATAACGTGTGAAGAGAATTGTAGCAGATTGGTGACAGTAGACATGCCCTTACGAAAACCATGTTGCCGACAATCAAGAATTGAAGAGACCCTGTAAGATACAATATCAGTCACCAATTTTTCAAAAAGTTTTGGAATGGCGTTGAGTTTAGCAATACCCCTGTAATTCGGCACACTTATAGTGCTCCCAGACTTATAAAGGGGAATTATATACGAGCTCTTCCAGATGGCTAGAAAATATTCTAATTTTAAAGAGGCGTTAAATAACAAAGTCAATGATTTTGCCAATGTGCTTGAACAATATTTTAAAATAGAGTTGGTAATGCCGTCGGGATCAGAGGATTTTGTAGGTTTCAACGATGAGAAATTCTGGCGAATCCATATTTGAACGAGATAAGGAAATCCGAAAGGCTCCAATGATCGCACAGGAAAAGGAAAATGAAAGTTGTTCAGGAATGTTCTAAAAGAATATACCGTGGTAAAAAAATCTGCACTACCTGACTTCTGGTAATTCTTATACAATCTAGTTTTCAAGTTCTTCAGTTTTCTCAAATACTTAGAGGACCAAGGGGCTGAATCAGGTTCATGGTCAACGGTAATATTCGGCACAGATTTATCCATGATATAATATCATAAAAGATTAACAAAGCCTTGTCCAGACCGAATCGATCATTACAAAGTAATGATGATTCCCAGTCTTCTGCTAAGGCTATTAAGTAATAAAAAATTAGCACGAGAGAAACAAAAATTGTTTCCAATTGACTGACGCAAGCCCACATTTACAGTTTGATAGGAATATCGAATCCCGATTGTTGGATGATATGAGTCTTCAGGACAAGTAAGAGAATCCACTCGAGATACTTCGAAAACATCAGAGTCATTAACTAGAACTAGATCGAGGATACTGTTCATCGAATTTGCAGTGTCATTGTTGGAGATTTATTATTTTATTGTTGTATTTATTATAATTGTATTATTTATATTTATTTATTATTACTTATATTTGTTTATTTCTATTTGTATATATTTAAATAATGATTTATACGTATGATGTCGAGATAGGTACTTCAATGATACTTGTATCTTATTATGTTAGTTTGTTGAAATAGGTACCTTGTTTTTTGTATTAGGCTATGTCCGTTTGTCTACGTGATCAGTCTTGTAATAACTGTTGAACCGTGTGGTCGTTTTTTTTATTGTTTTATTTGTCTGCAGTGTTATTTCTTGTTAAATATATCTGCGGTAGTGCAGTTGTGTTTTTTGTTCTATATTTTATTGTATCTGCCTATGGCAGTTGTGTTATTTTAATTGTTTAAATTTATATGTTTTTTATACTAAATCTCGTTTGTCAGGTTAAAATTATTTTTATGTTAAAGGAACACTTATTTTTTTATAATAAAATTATTAAGTTGTTCAAAACGAAACGTGTTTTGTGTTTTCTTTTCGTGGCCCTAGTGGTAGGGCCAATTAATCGTACAATAGGAATATCCAATTCCGATTGTTGGATAATATGAGTATTCAGGACAAGTAAGAGGATCCACTGAAGATACTTCGAAAACATCAGAGTCATTAACAAGAACTAGATCGAGGATTCTGTCCATCGAATTTGCAGTGTCATTAATCTGGACAAGAATATATACAGCAATACGCATTACAAAATCAGAAGACCAATCACAAGGCGCTAAAAGTGTTCAGTGTTTAGTATCAGGCAAACATAACCATGATACCAACGGCAAATTGAAATCACCTATTACAATTATACGATCCATATCAGAAGTCATATTAACTACAAAAGGAACTGCATCTAAATGCCGTTCATAAATACTATAATCCAAGGATGGAGGAATGTCAATTCAATGTCATCAAGGTTCGTTTGCACAATTTCATAACTGAACGAATTAAGTGCGGCAATGAATACACCGCCACTAGTTTTGACCAATCGATCCCTACGAGCAATGGAAAATCTATTACATAAAATCTCCGAATTAAGAATATGAGGCTTTAACCATGTTTACGAAAATACAATAACATCATAATCAAATCCAAAACTATCAACGTAAAGAGTTGAAAGTTTTGTGTTTAGTCCACGAACATTTTGATATAAAACATTAATAGCAGAATTTAGTTTTTTGAAGCCGATAATTGAGGCTTTGGTAGCGACGCAAGGTTGTAACGCCTCTCATTGCCTATATTAACTAAATTTCTGGGACAACACTTTTAAAAGTAGAAAGCCTTTCAGAAAAAGTAGACTTCATCTTGAAAGAACTCATATTCTCACCTATGGACGATATGTACAAATTTATGTCCTCGACAGTAATATCGGGCGAGAAACGAG
This sequence comes from Muscina levida, assembly GCA_964034835.1. Classification (NCBI taxonomy): domain Eukaryota; kingdom Metazoa; phylum Arthropoda; class Insecta; order Diptera; family Muscidae; genus Muscina; species Muscina levida. The sequence goes on along the minus strand of OZ035881.1, from coordinate 46,861,684 downwards.
AAAAAAAATTGTTCGCAGTTAACAATTGCTCGCAATATTTGTCATTTCAACGCCGATCTCAAGCGGCCGCAAATCGTTTGAAGATTTGGCCATTAGAGCGTCAGAACTCGTAGTAGGAGTCACGTGAGCATATACCCCACGAACAACAGTTTTTTCATTGCCAGGGAGGGCCGAATTTACTTCCATTAAGCAAGGCGACACCGGGTGATTTATGGTGGGAATAATTTTTTTCGAAGTATTCTTCCGCTTAGGGGAGCATTTAGATGGAGAGATCACACATTTCTCCAGCTCCGGGTATTCACTGAACATTTTCGAAAACTTAGAGAAACGGTATGTGAGCACCGACAATCGCATTTCATATCCGAAAACTCTAACTACATGCTTTTAAAGAAACGATAAAAGCTTACATCTATCTTTCTACATTTGGTGCAGCACCAACGAATACCTCGATCCTCATAAAGACAGTCGTCTACTCTAGCAACAATTCCTGTACATTTCGTATGACACAAATTATCACACAACCAACAAGACAAAAAACGTTCGTTATCAGATTTTATAGAACAACTTTGAATGTTGTTCTGAATGTGATGCGAAGATTTGCCGATTTCCCTTTACAGTCGTTTATACTTAACTGGAGGGCATCCGCGACCTCTTGCCACAAGAAATCTTTAGGAAGTTTATAGTCAGAGCAGCCAGCAGCCATAAACTTCGTCGGACCTCAACTTCCTCAACAAGTTTAATAATACTTTCGTGTGACCACACGGATTTCACCTTTTTGCGGTACGATTTCTGTTTTGGCCTCGATTTTTTCTCGCCTTCAGAGCTTATTGACGACTGGGTAAAAGATGGTATGTCAATTGGCTCATAAATGCATTCCACCAACGAACTTTCATCAAATGAAATGTCGCTATCCATTTTTTATTTGATTTCTTATTTAATTATGTTGCACTTTTGTTTGATTTTTAAACGTTTGATGACAGTGTTGCCAATAAATTATATCCCTGAGATTTGTGCATAAACTTCGCACATCGGACAATCGAAAGTGTTTGCTAATCATCTAGCAATAATTTGATAATGGCAACATATTGTGTGCACACGATTGCCAAAAGTATGGCAATATTATTGTTCTATAGTGTACTGATAATGGTTTTTCTGCTAACGTTGCCAGACAAAAATTTGCACTTTACATGATTGTTAGAAATTTTCTGATAATTATTCTGGCAATATTGCTTGATCTGGCAACCGTCTGTGCTTAGCTTAAGCAACAACAAACAAATACGGTTCTACAAGTAAACAGCAAAATGAATGTTGTTGTTATTATTTTACAAAGGCAAAAGTTTTAATAAACAAAACTAAAGCTAAGTATGGATGGTTACCAGAAATAGCAATTTTGTCAAATCTTCTAAAGTACCGGCAATGAACTGACATGGACAGTGTTGCCAATATAATTAATCTCTGCAGATGGTGAAATTAGCAGATGCATAGACTTCGCACATCTGCAAATTAAATGTGTTTGCAATTATCTTACAAAAATTTGAAGGTTGCAACATTTTGCGGTTCACGCGATTATTGGATGTCTGGCAATATTGTTGTTTTAAAATGCTTTTTTTGAATACGTTGCCATACAAAATTTAAAGTGCACACGGTTGTTGGACATTTTCTCCAAACAGCTGATTGAGTTTATTTTTTTCTTGACCGCGAAAAAAAAGTTGCGCGTAATGGATATGTGCAGAGCAAGCAGCGCTGCATATTTCATGGATAATGCACGAAAGGTCTCATTGATCTCAAGTAATTCTTTTTAACTTTTATTTAATAGCTACTTTATAGAGAGGAGCATATTTCAAATGTTGGTACAGCGCCTTCATTCACTTACCAAGTAAGACACTTCATTTCGGCTCGCTATCCCGCTAGAAAAGCGGATCGCTGTTTCCCTCTACAATTTAATGTTTATGCTGATAAACAGCTGTTTTAATAGGGATGTGCAATTTGCAGTGCTGCCATTTATAGGTATGGGTGGGTTTCGATTGCAAAAATAGTCGAATTTATAGTAAACGCAATTTATCGGAAGTCGCGTCCAATATGAACGCAACTTTTTCCCTTACTTAACTGCCTATGCTTTTTGTATAGGCTTTAACGCGAGTTCATTGATTTTTGGATGTGAATGTGGATGCGGCCGTAGTAGAAACAGCATATAAGATGCATCGGTAGTAGCATGCCGATTAGGTTACTCAAAGCTAATAATTTGCTAAAATTATCTGGGTCGAGTTTGGTTTGGAAGCCGACATGGCCCTATTACCACTCTCCCCGAATCTTAATCGTTTCCCCTTTATATTTTTTTCAGATACTCTTCTTTCTATTTCTCTGTGTATAAATTCTCTGGAGTACGGTACAGGAAATTCTTAACCCTTGCCGATCGACTAATTCTAGCTTGTCTCTCTCCATGTACCTATCACCATTTGTCCTACTTAACCTCTGGCCATTGCATTTTTGATCCTTGATCTCTAGCATGCTCTCCTGTGCATTGACATCGCCTGCGAATAATATAGTCCCTCATATCTGCAGCTGTCTTGGGCATTTATTGAATTCAGTAACATTGGTCCCAAAGGTTTAAAAGCTGTCTTACTATTACATTAGATACTGACTACCCTCACTATCGGTTTATTATCCCCCATCTAACTTAAAACTTCATAATCGCGATTATTTATCCACTACAGCGATCAGGTAGTCTAAGTGATATTATTTCATAAGCCATAATATGCATTTTTTTTAAATAGTTTTCTCCAAACAATAACAATTTTGTTTTTTTTTTTAAATACATTTATTTATTGGAAATGTTGAGTATTTGTTTCAGTTTTTGTTCAATTCAGTAGGTGTCCCGTATTAACAATTTTTAAAAAACGACGACATTACAATTGTACAATGATTGCATATTATTATTTATATTATGTAATATTTAATGAATTATGATTTAAATAGTTAACATCTTAACAACTAACAAGCAATAAAAAAATGAAGCACATGTAAATTCCCTAAATGTGTTGCAATGGTCCCATTTTCTCTTCATCAGGTTCCTTATTAAGTCATGTCGAAGGATAATGTTGTGAATACTGGCATTGTTTTAATATTCCACTCTATGTTTATATACTTTACTGCTTCAGAACTTCATCGGCAGCGGCAGCAACTTCTTTCCAAGAATATTCCATGTCCTCAGACTTGGTGAAGCGTGAACACAGTGCCATGCGCAAAAAGTAAATATCACGAACTTTAGCCGGAACCATATGGATATTGCCACGTCCGTTTATGCGTTTCAAAAGGGTTTCACTCAATTCATTATCACCCTTAAGACGGAAGCATACCAAGCCCATGTTGACGTCACCGACAACCTCAAAGCGGTCGTCCGATTTGCACAATTGCTCGAATTGTTTGGCAAACTTGCAGTGGCGTCTAATGTGAGCTTGAATATTTTCAATGCCATACAGACGCAAGACAAACCACAGTTTGAGGGCGCGGAAACGGCGGCCCAAGGGAATCTGCCAATGTCTGTAATCGGGGGCGGATCCTTGCATGTCGTGCCTCAAATACAAGGGGTCAACATTGAAAGCATCAACCAACCAGGTGGGGTCCTTAAGCCACATGGCACTGCAGTCGAAGTTAACCAACATCCATTTGTGAGGGTTGAAATTGAACGAATCTGCCGTTTCCATGCCTTTCATCAAGTGGCGATATTCGGGGCAGATAAAAGCAGAACCTGCATAGGCAGCATCAACATGGACCCACACATTATATTTGTTGCCAACAGGGCCGCATTCATCCAAACGATCAAAAGCACAGGTGTTGGTAGTGCCCAAAGTAACCACAGCCTGTTTTAATAGTTGAAAAAGTTTAGATGTTATCAATCGATGTTGTCTCTTCTAAAACTTACGTAGAATGGTATTAGGCCCTTCTCCAAGTCCTCCTTGATTGCTGCCTCTAAGGCCGCACCTCTCAAGCTATTGTTATTGTCAGCTGGCACTGAATGCATTTTTACACCACCCAACAAACCAGCTCTCTCCACCGAGGAATGTGCTTGCGCCGAATTATAACCCACCAATTTTGAAACGATCATATCATCAGTCCAGTCAGGATGTTCTTTCTTTACTTCCTGTATTTTCTTAGCTTTAGCGCCCAACAAGCCCACAAGAGTAGCTTCGCTGGCAGTACCCTGGATGACACCGCCACCTTTGCCGCCAGAACAAGCCAAAAATTCTTTGGGCAAGTCCAACATTTTGCCCAACCAATCCAACATGACCACCTCTAATTCCGTACAAGCAGGACTGGCAATCTGTAACAAGGGATCATATATAATTTTGGAATTGTTTTTTTTTTTTGTTTGTTTCTTATTTATAACTTACCCAAGAGAAGCCAATGCAAGCGATAGCGCCACTTAACATATCGGCCACAATGGCAGGGTAGGAGTTAGCTGTAGGGAAATAGGCATGAAATTTGGGACTATGCCAATGTGTGACACCTGGCATAATAACACGTTCAATGTCGCCCATAACATCTTGCCAGGAATCAGGTTTCTCGGGAGCTGTATCGGGGATAAGAGGTCGCAGGTAGCCAGGTTTGACATCGGGCAAAACACGACTGAAATTAAGGAAATTTGGATAGAAAATTAAAAAAGGTGGAATACATACATATAATATACATAAATATATAATGATTACATATACATAATTATATTTTTTGTATCGGGTAACATGGGTAAATGACGCGCTAATCCCTACCACTCCTTCTCAACAGACAACTTTATCTATTGTCTTCACAGTCTTGGTGTTCCCTGTTATTCACAAACGAGGCTTCATCGACCGACCATGCTCCAAAAGCATGTCTGGATGCTCTGTCAGCAGCCCTGGCACTGGAATCGAACGCTGTGGACTTATCACCAGCTCACCCTAAACCAAATTGATTAAAGCAACTAGAAATAAAGCAAAACGAACTAGTGACGACCTTAAGCCTGAAACATGGACCACGAATGGGAACATGGAATGTACGTACACTTCAGGAAACATCTAAATTCACCTTTGTAATGTATTCTGCAAATACAGACTTCTACATCTTGAGATAGACGAAGCCAGATGGCCCGGATCTGGTGCATTCTCAGTCCCAAACGGATTATACTTGCGTTTCTCGGGAAAACAAGCGGACCAAAGAAGGGAAACTGAGCTTCTTTTATCAAAAGAAGAATATATATAGGTCTAATGGAAAGGAAAGACCCCACCAAAAAACACATAGGCTATATGGTCATGCCCGAGAAGACGGAAAACACATGGGAGGATTAAAAAGCTATAGACTAATTCCAACAAGAGCACAAGCAGCAGCAGATACACACCGCAGCCAAGGCCACTTCCGATCAGTGCGTCAATAAACGAACTCCACATTTTCTACTACCAAACCTTTTATGGACAGCAACTGTAAAATAACTACGTCGAAAAAGACACAGATCAATTTATGGGAAGAATCAAAATGTATCAACTATAAGTTGGTGGCATCAGTACAACAACTGCAACAAATTCGTGTTTTCGAGTCATGTACTGTCAAAATTTCGGCAGCAAATAAAGTGTGATTTTTTTAGCTATTATCTTTTTGGCATCACTTGTTTCACTGTCAAACATCTTCAGTTTGGTCTATAATTTTACCATGAATCGTCTTACAAACGAAAACGCTTGCAAATTATTGAATTTTATTATCAAAATGCGTGCTCTGTTAAGAAAGTTCATGGCACGCTTCTTCCATTTTATGGTCAGTTTAATCGACCCACTGAAGCGAAGTGAAGAAAATATCGCAGCTGTATCGGCCAGTGTTAATGATGACCATCAATTATCGATTCGTCGTCGTTCGCAGCAATTGGGTCTCTGTTACTCAACAACGTGGAAAATTTTGCGGAAGGATTTAGGTGTGAAGCCTTTCAAAATACAGCTGGTGCAAGCCGAACGACCTACCGCAACGTAGAATTTTTGGTGAATGGGCTCTTGGAAAGTTGGCCGAAGATCCACTTTTTTTCGAAAAATTGTGCTCAGCGACGAAGCTAATTTTTGGCTCAATGGGTACGTTAATAAGCAGAATTGTCGATTTTGGAGTGAAGATCAGCCAGAAGCATTGCAAGAGTAACCAATGCATCCAGAAAAAGTCACAGTTTGGTGAGGTTTATGGGCTGGTGACATCATTGGACCGTACTTTTTCAAAGATGATGCGAATCGTAACGTAACTGTGAATGGTGAGCGCTACCGTGAGATGATATCCAACTTTTTTTTGCGCAAAATGCAAGAGCTTGACTTGCATGACATGTGGTTTCAACAAGACGGTGCCACATGCCACACAGCACGCTTAACAATGGACTTATTGAGAGGCGAGTTCGGTGAACATTTTATTTCACGTTCGGGACCGGTCAATTGGCTGCCTAGATCGTGCGATTTAACGCCTTTAGACTATTTTTTGTGGGGCTATGTTAAAGCACATGTCTTTACACACATGACGCATTGGAAGACAACATTAAAGCATTTATTCATGAGATACCGGCCGAAATGTTGGAAAGAGTATGACAAAATTGGACTAATTGAATGGACCATTTGAGGTGCAGTCACGGTCAACATTTGCATGAAATAATCTTCAAACATTAATCTATAAACATTAATCAAATAAAGAATTCATGAATTTTTCTGAATTTGATGTGTTTTTTTAAACATTCCTATGGCTCTTAAAAAATCACTCTTTATATGCATTTGACAGATTATGACACACTATAAAATATATTGGAGACCGGCCGTGGCGTGATGGTTAGGACACGCGACGACCATGCGGGAGATCCCAGGTTTAACTCCTGGCTTTAGTCTTCTAAAAAAAACTTTTCTTTCATTAGGTCTGTCTGCGTACACATATTTTGCATTAGGTGTGTTCGAGAACATGATAATTTGTACAAATTTGTACAAATGATTACTATTTCTTACTTGATAGTGTTCGTTTACTCCAAAAAGCCAGTAACGAGAGAGCCAGAGAGCGATTATTTTGACAGTTCGATGATAGAGAACTTGCAAGTTTTTACTGGAGAAATTTGTCCCAGTAAGAATTTGCAAGTACGAACAGCTGTTTTTGATCAGCTGTTGTATGTCAATAAACCAAATTAAAAAATTAGCAAAAATAAAAGAAAAAATTTAACAATGACAGAGGTAAGTATGAAAATTGTTGTGTTGATTACTAATTGATTGATTGATTATTAATTGTGTTGATTACTTGATAGTTTTTACTGGATGTCGTTCGCGTACTTTTTGCGATATTTTTTACTGAGAGAGTAAAATCACTTTTACTCTCCGGATATTTTTTACTTAATATTTTCTGCTGGAAAAGTTCTCGAACACAGCTATTATTTTGTGCAAAATGTTGTCTGCGAAATCCAAGTCTCTTGCAGCGAGAGAGCCAAAAAGAGAATATTTTGACAGTTGGAAGTAAGAGAACTTGCAAAATGTTGCTGGAGAAATTTCCGCTTGCAAGACTAGTTTGAACAGCTGTTTTTATTTACTGTTTGAATGAAATAATTTTTGTAAAATGAAAATAAAAATTGAAATTTAACAATGGCAGAGGTAAGTAGTTAGAATTGTGTTGATTTTTAATAAACAAAACATTTTACTTCATGCTAGAAACGTGCAAATATACAGTGCGACCGTGATGCAAGTGGATTGGAGATGGCAGTACACATAAGTTAAAATTCTTTAGCTTGACTGTTTCATTTGACACACCGATCAGCTGTTTTCTTGCAAGATTTAACTGGATGCAGTCTGCTTACTTTTTGAGATATTTTCAACCGAGAAAGTAAAATTTTTCTTACTCTTCCAAAAAAAAGTAACTGAGTATTTGCTACTGGAAAAGTACGCAGACAGACCTATTGCCGGCCCCCCTCGATGTTGTCGACAGCAATAGTGTCGCAGAATAAGTGTCGAGTTAATCGGCTTGTTTAGGAAAGCTTGTCAAACACTGACGTTCGCATTCGTCGATAAACAAGTAGGTGTCGTTTGTTGTGAATCTAAAATAGAAAGCGTGTCTATTTACAACAACACGAGAAGCATCCTATAGCAAATTAAGTAAGTTTAAGTATAAAATATATGCTGAAATCATGTGACATGTTAACACCACTCTTTTTATTGATTCATCTTGTGAAGAATAGTACACAAAACTTCACTTATAGTATGCAAAGCTTTAAATATTGACGGATTACTTACTAGCTACAAACTAAATAGAGAACAACTCTATGGTGATCCTTGAAGAGAATTGATCCATGAAGAGGATTGAAATATTGAATTAAATAATAATTAAATCAATCATTAACTAAGTACTAAAAACGTCAAATAAAAACTGCAAGTATAAAGCTACGCACAGACGGTTGCCCGAAAAAATTGCAGAAAATGTCCAACAACCGTGTGCACTTTAAATTTTGTATGGCAACTTTTGCAGAAAAATCATTGTAAAACAACAATATTGCCAGACATTCGATAATCGTCTAAACCGCAAAATGTTGCCACCTTCAAATTTTTGTAAGATAATTGCAAACACATTTAATTTGCAGATGTGCGAAGTTAATGCTTCTGCAAATTTCACCATTTGCAGAGATTAATTATATGGCAACACTGTCCATGTCAGTACATTGCCGGTACATTAGCAGATTTGACAAAATTGATATTTCTGGCAACCGTCTGTGCTTAGCTTAACACAACTAATTGTAGACATAATAAAATGAACCGGTGCAGCTGAACTGACTTAAATTTGTTAACCGGTTTTTATTATTCCTAACTGATTTTTATTAACTAGTTTTTATTACTACGATACTCTATGTCCATTAATATTCAAACGGTCAATGGATGAGATAAGATAAAATCATAAATTATAAATTGTAGACGATGGTAAAGTGGCGCAATCAATATAAGATTGCAAATCTGAATTATAACTTCGCAGGGGAGAAAAATACTACAGGGTGGCTGATGTGAAACACAAATACCTTTTTTTTAACATAATTTATTTTTTCTTTTTGCAGATTATAACTGAACTCTTGGAAATTTAAAATGAATACGTACAGTCCAGAACAACGCGTTAAAATTATCGATTTTTATTATTCTTCTCAACGATCAATTGTTCTGACGCAGCGAAATTATCGCCGTTTTTTTAACGTAAGATCGGCGCCCACATCTTCCATGATTACAAGTTTAGTTCGCCGTTTTGAGGAACTGTGTTGGTAAGAGGTGTTCATCGAAATATTCGTACTGAAGACAACGTGGAAGCTGTGCAGCAGAGTGTTGCAAATGATCCATCTGTCTCAACTCGTCGCCGTTCCAGCCAATTGGGTATACCCAGAACAACATTACAGAGAATTATAAAGTTGGATCTTAAGATGTATCCATACAAAGTTCACATTGTGCAACAAATTCTACCGCAAGACCCCCAACAACGACTACAATACGCTATTCGCTTTACACAATTAGCCACACAAAATGATTTTTTAAATAATCTTTTGATGACGGATAAAGCGCATTTCCATTTAAGTGGTTATGTGAATAAACAAAACTGTAGGTTGTGGGGCACCGAAAATCCAAGGGCAATACATCAGCATCAGTCACACCCAATCAGATGCACTGTTTGGTGCGGTGTTATGGCCACAAATATCATCGGCCCATATTTCTTTGAAAATGAGGATGAAACGCCAGAAACGGTCTCCGGGGCTTCTTACAGAACAATGATCGACAACTTTTAGCGACCAATGGTGGAGCAACATCCTAATTTGTGGTTTCAAAAAGATGGAGCCATTGCGCATACTGCTAGGCAAACTATGGACATGCTGCGTGAAATTTTTGGTGAACGCATAATTTCAAAAAATTCAGATTTCCCTTGGCCTCCTCGTTCACCAGATTTATCTACTCCCGATAATTTTATGGGGTTATTGAAAAGCCAAAGTGGATGTTAACAAACCACAGACACTTGGACAGCTCAAGCAGAATATTCGAGACGAAATACAGGGCCTGCAACCAGAAACATAACGCCGTGTAATGCAAAAAAATGGTGGTCATTTGTCTGATGTCATATTTCACACATAGTAACGCTAAATTTCCATAAAATGTATTTAACATATAACAATAAATCATTTAAAAACACCGCTACTACAAAAGTTATACGTGTTTAATTAACATCACTAGGTCTCATTTGGGCCATCCCGTAATTATATCAATCAAATGCAAACATATATTTTTTTCCTTATTTTGTTTTGTTGATCTGATGAATTATGACTTATGTTTCATAGTTCGGTTTAAGATCAATTACTATCTTCATACATATTTCAGTTCAAATCAATGTTATAGAACAAACGAAATATATTTAAAATTGGATTTATATAATTCAAAGATGCTCTAAGGCAAAATACTATATATTTTTGTATATAAAAAAAATATTTTGAGCTTTTTATATCATAAAACTCACTGTTTGCTGGATGGTAAAAATTATATATATACCACTTAAACAAAATATAAACTAATGGTCGACATTAGAAACATTTGCCAATCGCAATAATAAATAAACAGGACACAACGTTTTCTATTTCCTCATTAATTCAAAAATGTACAACAGTTGTCATGTAGTAGGACATGTCGCAGTAATCGAACTAATTTCATAGTAACTCTCATTCTCATGTAGCAGCCTTCAACTAAGTAGTAACAAAGCTTGTTACTAACTCTTTGCGATATTAAAGTCAATGAAGCATTTAATGTTGATCCCCTTAGGAAATAATTTATCTAAAGCTTTTAACGAAATAGGTTTCTTTCCACTTCGTATTGCCAAGGTAATAAATCTCAAATGTATTGTACGAATCCACCCCAAAGAAACCCCCTTCATCCAAGAACCAAAACGAACAATACATCACAAAAAGAACCACAAAGTATGTGGTGGGGGAAAAGGGGAGAGCAAATAAAACTGTATAAGAAACTTCAAGGTATAGTATTTTTTAACGTTAAAATAAATGTGTATTATACTATAATGCATTTAATGTGTTATTCCAATGGATAGATAGAAAATAAAAGTCTCTACTCGCAAAACGGCCTTGACACACAGATTCGACACAAAAGTTTCTACGTAGGTTCGTACATTCGAATACACACACATAAATACAATTTGAATGGGTAAGTAAGTAATTGATACTCACTACCTGTCCATTAGACATCTATCTACTGTGTATAGTAGATATTTGACTATATATAAAAAGGTTAAAATTATGGCTAAAATAAATGTTAAATGTTTAACATAATAATTATAAACAATAACAAAAGTACTATTTATACAATACATAATTGTTGTTTGTGCAAAATGTAAAGCTTTAGCAACTGCCAGCAACGTTGGGCGTTAAACAAACAAATTGAAAGTGTGTTTTTTTTAAATATCGTTAAACCGTAACGTAAAGTAAGTTCAATGATATCTTTAGAAATCTTTATGACTAATAACCTTAAGAGATCTGGTTCCATGTATTTTATAATCAATAAATTACATTGAATTTCCCTTTCTCCAATTTGAATGTAAGTCTTAAATACATATACATATGTAGCAAATATGTGCAAGTTTATTCTTAATTTTGTGATAAATGAGTCAATTTCAAGATCTTTAATTCGCATTACTTTCATTTCCGTTTTCCAGTTACAAGCGTATGTATATATTTATTGTGTGAAAGAACACTCTTTACGTGTTTAATTAATTCAATCAAGTCATGCATTGTATGTATGTATTTTTATTTTTAAATCGCTAGTGAGGCAACACCTGGTCTTAACTGCAGTTATTATATTATATTAAGATAACTATTACATTAACTATTTTACTGCGACATGTAGGTCTGGTTGAAATTCCAACTGACATTGCGTATTTTGATTTATTTTTAATCGCCAAACAGACTCGACCAGTTACAAGGGTCGGTTTAGATGAAATTTTACAGGTATTATTTGTTAAATTTCTAAAATTTTTTAAAAAAATAATCTCTAATTACTTGCACGCAAACAAATTTTGGAAAACATTATATCTTTACCCATATGGCAAAAGTTGAAACTAAACAAATTAGGGCATCCTACAGACTTGATAGACGTATGCTGCCAGCTCCAGAAGACGCTTTAAAATAATATGGCGGAATTAGTCATGACATAACAGAACACAACATGACATAGCGCAAAAGTAAACTTTAGTGGAAACATAAGAGATACAGTAGACTACGGATAAGTGCACATCGGTTTTCGCGCGACTTTTTGTGCACTTATGCGGTTTTTGCATTTATACAACACTTGGATAAGTGCACAACTATTGCATATATACAAACATTGCATAAGTGCACGATTATTGCATTTATACAAATATTAGATTATTTTTATTAATCTGTTACACCAGTTCAGTTTGGACGGAACTTAAAGAACGTAACTTTCATTGTTTTTCATATTTCATACAAAAAAATTAAAAATATTCAGTTCTGTGCCTAAATAAGAGATGTTAATGAATCATTGCAATCATATTTTGCACCATTGTTTTTTTGCAAAATACATATTAAATTGCACTCAATTCGATTCACCTAAAGCACGTGTGCTGAAAAAGTCTGATACCTTTTTTTATACCGTGTTTTCTGTTCCAACCTTATATATTTTTTTCTCCAGTTTCTCTAAATCATAATCTACATTTATGTAGTATGGGAGATTTGCATTTATGCATGCAAAATTGTACTAAAAAATTACTTTCAGGTTATCAAAAGTTGTGCATTTATCCGGTTTTTGCATTTATGCGTGTTGCACTTATCCGTGTATTTTTGTATGTAAACGTTTAAAAAAGGCTAATGGCTTCAAGTTCCAGTGCACTTATGCGGTTTTTGCATTTATGCAATGTGCACTTAACCGTAGTTTACTGTATAAAGAAATCGTAGGTAATTATAAGGAAATGAATAAAATAATTAACTTTCCTCGATCATTTTCAATTTTTTTAATAGACTTCAAATTCTCATCAAACATTGCAAATAACAAAATAAATCAGCTGGCGGCAAAAAATTTAGCTTTCAGCACGCCCCAAAGTTATGTTATGTGATTAATACCTACTTTCATAAAAAATAAACGTAGTAAATTCAGTTATGTTATGCCATAACTGATTTGTCATTACTTTTACGTGTGGTATTGATTAAAAGAAGATAAGATAGGAAGCAACCCATCGTTTTAAGAATGTGCTTCTGTAGTGCTGAAATGTGTAACTGGCGTCTGGTCATCGGCTTCCATTCATATGGTTAGCGTTACAAGAATGCAGCAGCTGATAAAACATAGTGTTTCTACTTATAATCGGCTAGACAACTCATTTAAATGAGATAGTAAAAGTGATGCCTTCAAAAAGAGTGAGTGTTGAGTGTTGCCAACAAGTGAAAACTCTCACAATAGTTCCAGTGAATACGACGACCACCGCTAAAGCTACGCACAGACGGTTGCCAGATCTTACAATTTTGTCCGAAAAAATTGCAGAAAATGTCCAACAACCGTGTGCACTTTAAATTTTGTATGGCAACGTTTGCAGAAAAAGCATTGTAAAACAACAATATTGCCAGACATTCGATAATCGTCTGAACCGCAAAATGTTGCCACCTTAAAATTTTTCTAAGATAATTGCAAAAACATTTAATTTGCAGATGTGCGAAGTTTATGCATCTGCTAATTTCTCCATTTGCAGAGATTAATTATATGGCAACACTGACCATGTCAGTACATTGCCGGTACATTAGCAGATTTGACAAAATTGCTATTTCTGGTAACCGTCTGTTCTTAGCTTAAGATGCGTAAACGAGAACACTGCTAACAAAAAAGCTCTTGAACATAACTTTGGAGACCATTTGATGTTTGTCAGTTCTAGTGATGCAGTGTGTGTCAGTGATGATGAAACAAGTGATAGTTATGTAAAAGACGCTGACTTTAGTGTACCCCATTCATTATATGATTTATCCAGAGTAAAACTGCCTAAAATGTCTTCTTTTGCCTGAAAGTGTGACAGATTTAGTATAGGAGACAGAGCTGCAGCATTCTTCAGGATGTCAACTATTTCGAAAGACCCACTTATAAGAGCCAAGAAAAATACAAGAAAGTTAAGATACAACTCTTGAACTACCATTGATCATACAAGTAAAAGTTAAATTTCGAATTAAGTGTATCTACAAGAGTTGTCGAAGAAAATCTTGTATCCCTCGTAAAACAACCCGGTACACAGTGGCCCAAACGGACAATCTAGCGGGATTTAAGTCGAATTTAAATTTTTGAAAATGCCGATTTTCTTTGTTTTCTTTTAATTGACAACACTTGTAAAAGCTTATAAAAGCTTTTGCAAGAGCATTTAGGTGCATTCCAGATCTGCTGCGAGCCTTCAAAGTGAATAAATTTTCAACACATGGCCCGCAAAAACTTGGCAGCATTTTTGGACTTCTCTTGGTTGAGCCAATTTACAAACAAATTATACTTCATTGAGTCAATATCTTTTTTTCTCCATCAGAGTAGGCATGTAGTAAAAAAAAATTATATGTTTGTGACCCGTCTTCCTATATGTACCAAAAAAAACTGGGTAGAATTAAGTTATTGTGGCATAGATGGTTTTAGAGCGTATACAGACATCTTTGGACTATAACTAACGTGATTCAATTGTATTCAAGCTTAATTTAGAATTTATGTAAAGTGTGAGTCCTTGTGGTGTAACAATATCCAAAATGATAACCAACTACGACCAACCGTTGGAGATATATGGAGAATAGCCCCACCACCTCTGGTACCTCCCATAGAAAATGACCAATTTTTGAAAAATAACATTTGTTCAATAACTTCCAAACGGTCAACTGGAGGATATTGAAATTTGGTCTGTTTAATTATCTTCCAATAGGAAACAAATACTGAGAAAATAAATGCATTAGCCACACCGCTTCTGTTACTTCTCATACAAGTGGTCCTTATAGTTTTAAATACATTTGTTTGGTAGGTACACTGAATTCGGTCATATTTTGTACAAGATATAAGTTTATTAATATTTTACTTAGAAATAAATATATACTACTAGTGGGCCCGGCAATGCTTCGCTATTGCATTTTAACTTGTAATATATTTCACATTTAGGTCTACAAAGTACTTTGAAAACGGTACTTAAGCTCTATAATGATATGTTGAGTTTATTAACTTATGTAACTAATTTTAAGCAACTCCTTAACATGAAAGTTAACAAATTAAGTGTTGTTGTTTTAAATTCTAAATATCATAGGCTCTATGACGTTAGTAAACAGTTCATCAGCAAAGTCATATCTTTTACAAATCGGAAACAGACATTCCGTTAAAGATCAAAATTCAATGTAGTAGCGGTAACCGTCTGTATACTAACTATCTCTTTGGGCGTAAAAAACACTTTTGACATGCCTTCTCCGCCTATTGACCGAAAATGGTAATTTCGTTTGAAGCTTTATGCCTTTAGTCATAAAAACGTCTTTTGCCATGTCTTCTTCTCACATGGATGAAGAATATTTCCGAATACTATTTTTGTATTGAACTCGTATTACCATTCTATGAGATAATTCGGTCACCAACGTTAATTAAAATATATACGAAATATGAAAATCTGCCCTTAAAGTGGTTCAAAGCAATATCCTGCGAGCTTCCAAAAGTATAGAAAGTTAAACTCAGCACAGACCAACTCTACCTATATGAAATATGCCAAGCCGTGTCATTGGGTGTTGTCTCTGGTAAGCTTGCTTACAACAAACCTGGGTAGATGCATCACCCGAGATGGCTTACCACAGTTAGCCGCGTACTTAGGCTGTACGTTTCTACGTCAAAACCTTAAGCAAATTTGAAGAATCTTACAGTGTTCTTTCTAACAGGGTGAGAGAGTGATACTATTGACGAACGTTGCGTCACATACGGAATCAAAAAAATGACAGAGTCTTTGTTGGAAATAAATAATTTCCATAGATTTCATTGCAAGCTTCAAACTATCAATCATACAATAGTTTAGGGACTATGAATTTTTGACATCTCAAGTACCGTATTCGAGACACATCTCACTTATTTTATGTTATTTCTAAAGTTTTACAAAACTCACCGATCTCTAATATTTTCCAAATATTCAGCAATGTAATCTACCATTGATTTGGCGAAATCACGGAATTCGGGAGCCTCCATATCGATCTGTAAATTAAATTATATATGTTACAGTCGTTGTTATAAACAAATAGTTTGTGAAAAAATTATGCAATAACTTTACAAATAAATAAAAATACTTTGAAGAATATTTATAAGAAAATATTTTTACGACAACGAAACGAAAACAAAATATGTATAACAAACATGCTTCATTAAAAATAATTGTAAACTATACATAAATACCATGCTTCCATAAAAAATAACAACAACAAAAACTTGTATTTGTTATTATTAATCACAATTGTTGTTATTATTACAACCAACTCACCGACACATTAGTATCCAATTTATCCTCGTTAATTTTTTGATTAGTATTAGATTTTGTATTATCCATGGCCGGAAGTTTTAGTAATTTAATGTACCCTTATGACAGATTATAAATATATGTATTAGGAAGAAAGAAATACCAACACCATTGTTATGTTTATGTGTAAATATTAATATTGTTGTTGATATATAGAAATTATAAATACATTTGACAATTATAAACAGTAACTAGCACAATTCCTCGATAACGTCCTACTTAAGAGCACTCATGAATTCAAGTTAATTCGTTAGTTATTTCCCTGTCAACTAGCGATTGTTTAGCTGTTAATCTGTTGTTGCTTGGAAGAAGTGGCAAAACACGCAAAATCGCGTAATAGGGTTGACAAACGAAAATTTAAGATTATTATCGGTATCACGTGTATTTTTACTAAAATAAAAAAATACAGATAGCAATATTATTATTATTTCTTGCTTGTTTCATATACATATAGCCATTTTTTTACCCTCTCCTTTACGATTGAGGGTATATATCATTTTACACGAAATAATAGTATCGCAAAAAAGAAGATGTGGTAGACCCCACGGTGTGTGAACGTATAGCCACTATAAGAGTCAAAACAAAGTTTTTCCACATAACACTAATATGTGCCCATGCTCCGACAGAAGAGAAAAGCGATGAGGACAAAGACGAGTTCTACGAGAGCCTAGAAAATGTATATGACATGGTTATCTCCAGATCAATTGACGAGAAATCAGATAGATCACGTGGTAGTCGATGGAAGGCACGCATCGAGTGTTGTACGAGTGATCAGGGGTGCCAAAATTAACTCCGATCACTTCCTTACCGCAGTTGAGGTACGCACAAGGCTAAGCATGGCGAACAACTTAGAACAGGCTGCGAGAAACGTACTTGGATACTCAAAGACGTCTCAAGTAGATGCCTGGTACGATGATGAATGTCGCAATGGCACAAGAGAGACGGTTGCTGCATACAGAGCGAAACTGCAGCCAATGACAACACGAGCTGTTCGTGAACGCCACAGGGAGAAGAGACGAGAGGCTTTTTAGACGAAAAAAAAGGAGCTGAAGAAGAGACAGGATGAGTGTACAAATTGCTCCGAAGTAGAGGGGAAGCCCGAAAATTCTACAAGAGAGTTAAGGCGAGAATGCGAGGAACAGGGTTGCCCTCCTGCAAGGACAGCGATGGTCAGCTAGTGACGGACCCGGATAACGTTCTGACGATATTGAGAGATCATTTTAAAAATTTACTGGATGCAGACACCACTCCAGAAGACACCGCTCCAATCCATGACGATGGTATTAACTGTCCACCTCCGAGCCAGAGCGAGATAAGTATTGCCTTAAAAACAACAAAGCGGCTGGAGTCTGGTCACCCTGCTGAATTGTTTAAGGCAGGCGGGGAGGACCTGATTAGGAGCATGCATAAGCTCATGGAGAACATCTGGCAAGAAGAGAGAATGGCCGGGGATTGGAGTCTCAGTCTGTTATGTCCCATATACAAAAAAGGAGATCGTAGTGAATGTAAGAACTACCGTGGAATAAGCCTATTTGCAATTGCGTACAAGGTCATTTCAATCATATTGTGTGAACGTCTAAAGCCAATTGTAGAAAAACTAATTGGACACTATCAGTGCGGCTTTAGACCTGGCAAATCTACGACGGATCAAATATTCACCTTACGACAAATCCTGGAAAAAACCCATGAAAAGCAGATCGACACCTACCACCTCTTTGTCGACTACAAAGCTGCCTTCGACTCTCCGATAAGGAATAGGCTTTATGAGGCCATGTCTGAATTTGGTATTCCTGCAAAGCTGATTCGACTTTGCAAATGTACCTTAGACAACACCAAATCCGCGGTTAAGATTGGTAAGGATCAGTCTGAACCATTCAACACGGAAAGAGGTCTCAGGCAGGGCGATAGCCTGTCCTGTACACTATTTAATATAGTTATGGAGAAGGTGATGAGAAAGGCTGGTGTCAATATGTCTGGCACCATATTCCACAAGAGCCACATGCCACTAGCCTATGCCGATGATATAGACATCATTGACCGAAATCTGCGGGATGTTACTGCAGTTTTCTCATCACTAGAAAAGGAGTCACCAAAAATGGGTTTAGCGGTCAACGAGGACAAAACAAAAATAATGATTTCGACGAACAAGGAGTCCTCGAGATGGGGACGTACCGTGAACGTTGAGAATTATTGTTTTGAGGAAGTCGACAAGTTTAGCTACATCGTAGCTTCCGTCAACAAGAAAAATAATGTCAGCCAAGAAATTAATCGGAGAATAGTGCTAGCCAATAGATGCTTCTACGGACTTCGACAGGACTTGAGTAACACCACCTTATCTCGGAATACTAAGAAACAGCTATACTGGGTGCTAATCTTACCCGTTCTGTTGTATGATGCCGAATCATGGGTGCTTACTACAACGGACATACAAAACCTGGGAGTATTCGAGAGAAAAGTACTGCGAAAAATATATGGACCTATTTGTGTCGACGGCGAGTTTCGCCATCGGATGAACCATGAGCTGTATGAGCTTTACCACGACATCGACGTAGCTAAAATAGTCAGTATGCAACGACTTCCATGGCTGGGCCATGTTACCAGGATGGATGTAAATGCTACAGCGTGAAAGGTGTTTGAAGGCGATTCTGAAGGACGACGCAGAGCAGGGAGACCCAAACTCCGTTGGAAGGACCAAGTGGTAGGCAACGTGCTGGTAGCACTAACTGGAGAACACACGCAGAGGACCGAAGCGTGTGGAATTCTTTATTAGTTCAGGCCTCAAATTTATGAAACACGTTCGTAAGTTGTAATTGGTGACTTAAGTAAGTAAATGTATGATTTCTTTTAAGATTTTTGTTCGAACAATAAGAGAGTTTTCCCATATTATATTTATAATCCCAGTAGGAATTGTCTGCAAGACATCCTCAAGGATAGATGCATGACCATAGTAATTCGTTGATGACACGTAGGGGACCGTTCATACAAATCGTCGACGAAATTTTAATACAAGTGTCCGCTTTGTCATGAACGATCTGATGAGCGACAATGTCGGTCAAATTGTCGTTAATAATTAAAAATAACAAACTGAAGTAGTGATATTGAAAACGTGCGATACATGAACCTCCACGCACTGCTGTTGCCAACAAACTGAACATTTGTTACTTCTACTTTCCTCTTTTCATTTTAATGTTGTTATTGTCCCGTTACATTGAAATTTTTTGTTTGATGCACGACAACATAAGTATTTTGTCGGTCAGCTTGTCGTTAACCGAGTGTTTTGACGATAAATACATACATTTTTCACATTTTGTCTTGAGGACAGCGATGACAAAGTCGTGTATGACGATACTTCCTACTGGGATATTACCATATTAGACCCTTTCGGTAACCCCATACAAAATTACCAAATGTTCAGAAATAGTGAATTGAATTTTTATATTTATGCACAAAATTTTAAACACTTTTTACCCTGTAATCTTTGTTTCAGTTTAATAAAATGCCTGTAAACCTCTGGTCTTACGACTAAAAGTCCTATCTCCAACCGTTTACGCCCCACAAGCAGGCATAAAATAACTCAAGACTTAAAAAAAATCATACATAGGGTGAGGGTTAGGCCGGGACGATTTGTAAGGACTACAATTTGTCAGTATTGTGTCATTGCCCCGAAAATAATATATTTTTTTTGATATGTTGTAGTAAACTCTTTTTTTCTCATGCCACTAGCAATTGAAAAATCGATAGCACAATATCGATTGCTAAATCGATCCGCCCTAGTAAGGGTATTTTTCACTCAGTTTACCTAACTGAAAACTCTGTATTAATTATTGTATCAAATGATATATACCTGCATCCTGATAGGTGAGGCAATGTGGCTTGTTTGCCAAATCTTCCATCAGCTCCTTTGCTGTGACTTCTCCGCCATCACATCCCAAACTTTAAATGTAAAAATTTCAGCGAAACAATCGTAAAACATTTACCTAAACCACTTTATCTAAAAAATAGTACAGTGAAGATCTACAACATTTACTTCCAAAAGTTATTGAACCGTGACAAAGAAGCACGTCACGCTATTTCTAGATTTGAGTCGAGGCCATCATTGTCTAATGTTCATTGACTACATTCCAAATTTCTCTTAATTTAAAACGCAAATTAAAAGCATTACTATTTTAAGTAGCCAATATCGCATTTAAATGCAAATACAATAAGTTGCAAGTTTTTTTTATTTTAATAACGCTGCATTGTTGAGATCGCCATTGACTTAATGACTACTCTAAGGGATTTAACACAAATTATAATAATTATTCAATAAAAATTATGAAAACCTTAATCAATTGGGTTTAAACGTTTGAAACAAAGTGTTATACAAAAACAACAGGTGTTTGAGAGTAACCGGTGAGCGATCGCCAGCATTGAAATCAAAACAGTTTAGGTTTTTTAATTACATTCATTAAATTGTGATCTCTCAAAATAGAGAAAAAATAAATAAGGTAAATACCATAATATCCATACGAAAAGAAGAAATAAATTCTTGTTAACCTTGATTTCGTATATCAAAAGCAAACTAAGTTTAAGCCAAAATTTATGAAAGAGTTAAACCAAGTTGATGGTTTGAATGTTGAATTGACGAGCGAACTAATGCGCTGCTGCCAATTATTATTAGCTTTTAAAATGTGTGTTATGAAATGTATAAAAATTAAGTTCTCCAACTAGATTAAGTAATAAATTAAGTGTGTCACTTTGTTGCCATTAAACAGCATTAATGCTGAGCTTTTGTGCTACAGAATAAGGATCAGGTATTAAATGTTTTAAATTCTTTACAAATTTGCGGTGGAAGAATAATAGTTAGTAGAGAATATTTTCAAAACTACCCAAATTTAAGCGGATGTTAATGATAAGAAATACTTTTTAAAACTGATTCTTCGTTCACAAAATATCACTAAAGTGCGAGCTCAGATTAATTCGAGTACAAGACTTTTACTTGGGAGTGCTGAGACTAAATATCAGTTGCTAAATACCAATTTTGCTTAAACCATCTAGACGCATAAGCTATGTGCAATTTTGCAAAAAGATGATCATTATTTGAGGCTTTAATCTTGCTAGTACTTAAAATCTCGCCATTACGCCACTATTCTTTGGAGTGATCGTTGGTTTGAACAATAAAATGGGTTTTAATCAAACAAAAAAACAAATTTTGAATCTGCTTCCCAAATTTCAATAACAATCGTCGGTTTAAATTTAAAAAAAAAATTAATATTTCGTTCTCCCGAAATGCACTTCAATCCTTAGTGATGTACAAAAGCTCTATCTAAATTAATTCGGTTTTAAATTAAATCGTTTTAAATTTTGGTACCAACATTATACGTTTCAGAAAATTAATTTTTAATTAATGTGTCGATACCAGGTCTAATTTACAAAATCGCAATATGTTCTCTGTTTGACCCTTATCTCATTTAAATTCAATTGTCCCAGATGAGACAAATTGAACGAAACTATTCTGTCAGCCACATGGATCGTTAAGTATTTCCAAGTGCAACAAAGTCGGGAAAATCTATTCAGATTGATTAAACTATTACAATCGATTCATATTTGTTAATCTTGATAGTCTTTATCACCCCCTTATGTATATTATGTTATATTTCTTAACATTTCCTTAGAATCGCTAACAAGAAAATTTCGAATACTAGTATGTATATACAAAATTGTATTGTCGAAAATCAATTAATTGATTTTAATTGTTTAAAAATAGACTTCATCAAATTCACCATTCACCCAACCCAAACATAATAAGAATTCAAGCAGAGTAAAGTTAAATAACTTACCTTCTATGTTCTATGTACTTTTGCTGTATAAACAGAAGCGAATTTTATTACTTCGTGTAATTAATGTAATTTAACACTTCTTGGTTGTAGGGTAATTTTATAATTGTATTTTGTGTTTTTGTACAATTCCAATTCTTTGACACAATCCGCAATAGAATTTTCAGAAATTGCTATCGGTTTTATTGTTTTTCTTTTTGCTGCCACTTAATAATGTCAAAGTAAACACTTTACAGCGCGAATGAATAAATGTGAATACCGTCCGTCCGTTCGCTTGTTCAAATAGCACTGATGTTGTTAATTCTATTAGTTTGTCTGCTATTATTGTATTTGATATTTCACTTTTAGTTACACGGCGGGGTTCGTCGTTTGTTTCTGACACACAGCTTAACGCAGCAACAATCAAATCTTGACTGAGTGTTGTCGTCAGTTTGGGGCGGCTTTTAAAGCAAACTTTTCTGCAACAGGACCGGTTACGAGAGTACGAGGTACTTTACCATTGAGTGTGCGAATTGTTTGCTCTCGTCCGTTAGTTGGGGGGCCCTTGCGTAAAGTTAACAGGTGTGTTGCTTTACAAATGTTGGTGTTGTTGGATCAGTTGTGAGAATGGCTATTTGATGGCTAGGAGAATTCTAACTGTTATACGGTTGATCTTGAATGAATTTTCTACTCTCACGAGGGTTGTATGAGAAATTTGTAAACGAAAAAGAATGTATATTTTTTAAAAGTAACCGAACAATATGGACAGTATATAAAATGTGTATGTAATGCACAGTAGGTACAACATTTTCCAGCTCATTGATTTGGGACTCAAGTCTGAGAACTGCACTTGAAAGTAGCCCCAAAAAGCAGAAGTTATGCATCATTCGTTTTGTCAAGTTACATGCTATAATAATTTAATATCGATTTGAAGTTAGTAAGTATCGTAAAGGGGAATTTGTCACGTTTTATGCTCTTTTAGTATATTGATTATGACAGTTTTTTTATGAGGGATGTGTGAGCAACATATTTCATTCATTTATCTGAAATGTTAAGTTTAGAACTTACTTGTATTAACATTATAGCAAGTGGCTATGAATAGTAACTACTAGATAATTTACAAAAATGTTAGACTGTCACAATTAATTGCATAAGAAATGTGGGTCAAAATCTTTTAGACATACATATTTTTATAATCTTGAGAGATTATAAGTTTTTTCAAATAGATGGGATGTTATTTAAGAGAAACAATAATAATATATATATTTGTAGAAAGATAAAATGATAACAAACAAAGGTCTTGGAACAGATATGTCCAAAGCACAAAGATGAAAAATTGGTCACGGACATGCAGTGTGCGGCAAAGCTTAAAAACAATAAAACTGCGAGTGCCGATGGACTGCCGGCAGAGCTTTTTAAGGTCGACGGCAATTAGCTGGTAACGCTTATAAACAAGGGATTGCATGCCCGCTGATTGGAATCTGAGTGTCCTATTTCCGGGGCTTAGGAAATGCGAACCAAGTGTGTGCACCAACTAGCACGGGAACAGCATTTTAACCCATCGCATATAAGGTGCTGTGGAGAGTGTTATGTGAGAGACTAAAGAACATTTTAACAAACCTGATTGGACCTTATCAGTGTGGCTTAAAAGAGAGGCGATCAGATCGTTAAGTAAGTACAAGCCCTTAATGATGCAAGTCAGAAAAAAAAATTTTCAGCTTTTTTTTCGACCGCGGTGGACCTTTCTGCGGAAATACCCATATGTGATCGGAAGTCGATCAACTTTTTTGCCGCCAGCTTGTAAGTCTGCCAACATTTTGTCATCCCAGTACTAGATCCGGAGTAATGCATTTGATGCTGCCTCTTGTTCCCTTTGATACTCACTTATGCAAATCAGTAAAGGGGGTCCTATATACATTTTACCTCCCTAGAAGGCCACTCTCATGGTCCCTGCAGCAGAATCTGATAGGGGGTAGATAATTCTGAGAAACTGTTGAGGTGGCTGAAATATTTAAGGTCGGTCATACATTTGACTACTCTAGGAGCATCTTTGGGGGGCAGTGACAGTTGCCGGGCTTGTTGTGGACTTTTTCCACTTGAGCCGCCGATGAAAAACATTTAGATGACTAAGACAGGATTTTACACATAGTAAATTCAAAAACGCTATGACAAATCCTGAAGAAGACGCAAGAAATGAAGATCGACACTTAAAATCTGCTTATCGAATACAAAGCTGCATTTGACAGTTCGATAAGATAAAAACTATAAATACCATGACTGAGTTTTGACTGGGGCAGGCCGTGGCATATTGTCGATGCCCCTCGATGTTGTCTACACCAACTTCGCAGTATAAGTGTCGAGTCAATCGGCATGTCTAGTAAAAAGCTTCTTAAACAGTGACGTTCGCATTCGTCGATTAAGTAGTAGGTGCCGTTAGTGGTTAGTTAGTTAAATTATGTTTAAGTAAGAGTTTTGTATCCCTGCGAAGCTGATACCACTTTACGGGATGGCAAACATCTGACAACCATTTTCTACCAAGAGAGTATTTTTTTCAAATATAATAATGTCACCCTGGAAATCAAGAGACGAGGTTTGTTCACAAATCGCTGCAACAATGCGCTAATAAAGCGATTTAACGCAAAATCGTGCATCAATATATTTTGGGTGTTTTCGCGAGAAAAATACTTCGCAAAATATTTGGACCCATCATCGTTAACGATGAGTACCGTCGTCAAATGAACCATGGGTTGCAGCATAACGACATCGACGTAGTTAAGCGGGTCTAAATAAGCCGAAAGCGCTCCAGCTCGGAAAGTCTTCGCCAAAAAATCGATAGGTGGCGGAGGAGGACGTGATAAAAACTTCGTTGAATGGAAGGATCTGCTATCTAAACATAATGTGACGAACTATTTACTGAGCAGTTTTGATTGTAATCTTAATTTATCGTTTTAGGTAGATTTTAAAATCTACATTAGGAAAAATGTATGGACGATTTTTTTTGCGAAAATTTAAAAATGCCCGACTGTAATATTGTGCAGCTTGATGTAAAAAAATACATGACGGAAATTTAAGTAAGATCGGACAACTATTTCCCGTGCCCCAAAGAGGTCAAAAGTCAGATCCTCGTAAATATGCTACAATTCTGCATGTGGTCGGCTACTATACTGTGAAATTTTCAGAACGATCAAACAATTATTATAGCTATTATAACGGTTTCTTTTACATGGGGCTTGGCACAGCCCACTTCCACCCTGGCTGTAATTCATACCGTAGCAACAACACATGCCAAATATCAGCTTTATACTTTTTATAGTTTATGCTGTAGATTTTAAAAGTTTCTAGTTTTATTCAACGTCCACTGATCCGAACCCGCCCATTTTTTGTTGGACCAAGAACTTTGCTGACAAATACATCCACATAAATTTTCAAGATTGGAGATTGGAGAAACGGTCCTTTAGATATTCCAATTTCAAAAATATGGTCCAATGGGCGGGGCTACGACCACTTAATGTATCAAAATTGCAATACTATTTTCGCCACCGAAAATTTCAAAAAGAAAGCAAATACCCAAACACAAACTCATTTTCATACATACAGATTTGAGCTTTGACCTCTTTGGGGCTCGGTTTAAAGTTGATCAAATTTTGACCGTAGCCGTTTCATAACAACTGACACAATATTCCGAATATCCAAAGTTGCACATTCGCTGCCACCCTAATATACATATATCCCAATTTGATAAAAGAGTTGATTGCTGTCCGAAGAAACTTATAAAATTTTTTCATTTAGGCCCTTTCCCAAACTACTGCTTAATCAAGTGATTCATCCCTGACCCCCATCAATTACTAAATATAAAGAATACTACACACATTCATATGAACTCGTATGTATGAATGCATGTTTAGATACATTTTCTGGGCGCACACATTTTAATGCTAGCTAAGTGTGTCCTTTGATACGCTACAATCAGTACATGAGTAACTTCCAAAATTAATACAACTTCGGCATTAATACTTGAATTAGATCTTGTGAATCACACAAATTTTATTAAATAACTATAACACGTTTAATACGTCAATTAACACGTAAAAAAACAAATTCATAACCGCTTCATCCACAAATTTAACCAATCAAAGCAAATCTGGAACGTAAACAATAACGTATTTTACTGTTGAATTTTTGAATTATTCATCAATTAAGTGACGTACTCAGATGGCATCTACATACTGTATGTGCATCAGAGATGCTGGCATACACCAACACACACACACAAAAGTATCTATTACAAATTTGTCAGATGCCGATTATAGCGTAGTTATTACGCGCGTGCTCTTCATTGTCAACAGTTGTATGTGATATACTAAACTTTTAACTTGTTGCCGCTCCGCTCTATTAGCTTAGTTTGCGCTCTTGGTAGTGATTTGGCAGTTTGTGTTTTTTTCTTGTCTTGAATTCATTATGATGCTAACAGAGATGGGAAATGTTATATGTCCTTTTTGTTCACGGGCCAAGTGTGATTTAAATGTGTTTCAATGTTATTTGCCTACTCAGCATTACCCAGGAACCTGCAGGTAGTGACAATGCAAATTTTATGGCCTTTTTCTTCTTATCTTAACGTTTGTTTGGTTAGCTTTTCAGCTATTATTGTAGCAGAATTGTAGCTAAGGCATAAATAAACCATTTCTTATAATTTCCATGAAAAAATTAAGTTGTCTCCGTGGTTCCCCTAGTCAAACCAATAATCCATAGCGTCTGTTCCATATTGGGCGGCTTCCTGGTCAGCGTCTGTCTCAGAAAGAGCGGCAGAAATGTTTCCCGGTAGGAGGAATAAAATGCAGACCCTGGTGGGCTGGGCTTGCCACATGCCACCAGTATAATGGCAGTGAAAAAAATGAGAAATAAGAGAAAAGAACCCCCAAAAGTTTTAAAGACCATGATTTGAGAACATGCACTTGGGATGTTAGAACTCTAAACCGACCAGGTGCCTCTATTCAACTGGCGGCTGTCCTCGAAGAATATAAGGCTGACATTACTGCTATACAGGAAATCCGGTGGACTGGATATGGATGCTCGCGGATGAGGATGTGTGAAATGTACTACAGCTGCCACGCGAATAAACATGAGCTTGGTTGTGGATTTGTGGTCGGCAAGAGACTACGACAACTGTTCTCTAGGTTTACTCCTGTCAGTGAACGAATCGCCACCATAAGAGCGAAGGCAAAATTTTTCTACATCACGCAGATATGTGTTCATGCTCCGACGGAGGAGAAAAGTGACGAGGTCAAAGACGAATTCTACGCCCAACTTGAAGAAACATATGGCCGTAGCCCGGGCCATGATGTTAAAATCGTGCTGGGAGATTTTAATGCCAAAATAGGCCGGGAGAATGTCTTTAGCCCAACAGTCGGAAAATTTAGTCGGCATACTGGCACATCGCCAAACGGAATCAGACTGATTGATTTCTTTGCAGCAAGGAACATGGTAATTAGCAGCACACGATTTGACCACAAAAACATTCACAAAACAACGTGGATATTTCCCGAACAAGTAACAAGAAACCAAATTGATCACGTGGTAATCGATGGAAGGCACGCGTCAAGTGTCTTAGACGTACGAGTGATCAGGGGTGCGAACTTCAACTCGGATCACCACCTCATTGCAGTGAAGGTGCGTACTAGGCAAAAACCCTGCGTAACCAGGCACAGAGAAAGCTGGACATCGCTAAACTGCAGACCGCGGAGATAGCCAACGCCTATTCCGACCAACTCACTCAACTACTTCGTCATGCTCCAACTCCCGAAAATACTAGCGCGCAATGGGAAAATATTGCCCACTCGATGGAAAAGACTGCGCGGTCCGTACTGGGGTATGTGAAGCCCTTAAACGATAATGCATGCCACCCGGAAACAAGATGCTGCATACAGGGCCAAATTGCAGCCAATGGCAACGCGAGCTGTTCATGAAAAGTACAGGGAGAAGATGCAGGAGGCGACTCGACTCTTCAGGCAAAAAAACGAGAGCTGAAAGAGCGGAGTAATGTGTGTGTGTATTAAAAAATACAGGAACAGAGGTGAAGCCCGAAAATTCTACCAGAAGATAAATGGTAGGGTATATGGAAAAGGTCTTTTCTCCTGTAAGACAAGGATGGTCATCTCGTTACTGACTCCGAGATGGTGTCTATTGATGTCTGAAAACTCGGCTGATGAAGAATGTGTACCAATCCGAGATGATAACATCGAGTGTCCACCTCCGAGCCAAGCTGAGATAACAACTGCCATATCCCGCCTAAAGAACAACAAGGCCGCTGGGACTGATGGTCGTCCAGCGGAGTTATTTAGTTTTTAGCTTATAGAGAATATTTGGCTTCAGGAGAGCATGCCAGAGGATTGGAATCTCAGCGTGCTATGTCCTATCTACAAAAAAGGTGGCCGTAGTGATAAACTACCGTGGAATTAGTCTCTTACCGATTGCGTATAAGCTCCTTTCTAGCATACTGTGTGAACGTCTAAAGACAATTGTGGAAAACCTGATTGGACATTATCAGTGCGGCTTTAGACCAGGCAAATGCACGATGGATCAGATATTAACACTACGGCAGATTCTGGAGAAAACCCATGGGAGGCAAATCGACTCTTACCACCTCTTTGTCGATTACAAAGCAGCCTTCGGTAGTCCCATCAACCATGTCTGAGTTCGGTATTCCTTAGAGTGGTCTTAGACAGGGTGATAGTTTGTCATATATACTGTTCAACATAGTGATGGAGAAGATGTTAAGGAAAGCAGCGGTTAACATGTCTGGCACCATATTTAATAAGAGCCACATGCTGCCCGCATATGCCGATGATATCGACATTATCGGTCGAACGATGCGAGAGGTAACAGCTGTCTTCTAATCTGTTGAAAGGGAGTCAGCGAAAATGGGTTTGACAGTGAATGAGGACAAGACGAAGTTAATGGTATCATCGAACAAAGTGTCCACCCGTTGGGGACGCAGCGTGAACGTTGAAAACTATTGCTTTGAGGTAGTGGATGAATTTATCTACCTCGGATCCGCCATGAACAAAAACAACAGTGTCAGCCTTGAACAAAGCGAAGAATAGTGCTCGACAACAGGTGTTTCTTTGGACTACGAGAGCACTTCATAAACACCACCCACCCTATCTCGAACCGCCAAAGTCCAACTGTACCAGGTACTAATTTTACAGGTCCTGTTGACTTGGGTGCTTACACAGGCAGATGCAGCTCATCTGGCGGTGTTTGAGAGAAAAATACTCCGCAAAATATATGGACGAAGGACGGCCCAAAAGAGGGAGCGACTACGTTGTAAGGACCAGGTGGAGGAATCACTGACTCTGCTTGGTAGATCGAAGCGAATGGAAATCTTTAATCATTTCGGCCTCTGACTTAGACACTAAGATATAAATATATATGTTGTCAACTTGTTTTAAAGGCTAATAATAATAATAAAATATTAAGTTGGACTAATTTTATAAAATGAAAAATTAAAAATTTGTTATTCATCGCCTTTTTTTAATAAATTTCCCCAATAACTCCAAATTGATGGCCATATTTAGCCGTATTTCATCTGTGATAAGCAGAAAAATGGTCATTGCTGATTGTTGGGGTACCCGGGGAGAAAGCGGGTATGAACATTATGCATAAAGACTCGCATTTACACGCTTACAAGGTGCATTTGACTCAAGAATTAAAGCCTCTTGACCATTCCAAACGTCGTCAATGGTCAGAATGGTGGCATGAAATGGCAACAGTGGATGATCAATTTTCGAAGAAAATCATCTTCAGTGATGCGGCACATTTTCACCTCAGTGGATTCGTCAATAAGCAGAATTGCCGCATTTGGGAGTGATTGTCGAAAAACCAATGCACCCACAAAGAGTGACTGGTGCGGTTTATGGACTGTATTTTCTTAAAATAAGGAATGTCGGGCAGTTACTGCGAATGGTGTTCGCTATCGTGAGGTGATAACGAACTTTTTATGGCCCGAATTGAAAGATATGTATGTGGTTTCAACAGGACGGTGTCACTTGCCACGCAGCTGAGAGAAAATTGGGCACATTAACGGCATAGAACCTCAATTATGGCTAAGCGTCATCGAAAATTTGAACCATCGGATGGGGGTGTGCCACCAGGGTCTCGGTCGTCTCTCGCCATTTGGCCGATATTTTGTTCCATACATAATTGAACCATTCCAATATGTATTATCATAATAAAAAGAAATGACAATAATTTCCTAAATAATTTGGGTTTTATTCAAAATCAACATCGGCCCTTAAAATTTAACCATCCTTTATATAGCGAGTTTGCATGTGTGTGTGTGTTTTGTGCAACGTATGAAAAATATTTATTTTATGCAGATTTTATATTAATCATACGTCCAAATTGATTTTCACGTGGATATATTTACAGCAATTTTTAACTTAAACCTTAGCTACAATTCTGCTGAAGAATGAATGGACATTTTGGAATTTCTCACCCCCCAGAATGGTTGTTGCACTGTGCTATGAGCGAATTAACAGAGTGAACCTGTGATTCTTTTGGATCATCATTTTAAATTTCTTGTGTTTTGATTGAAAATATAATTTTACATTTCCGGTTTTAGTCACAGCAACTGCTTTACTGCAAATTAAGTGTTTTAGTCTTGCATTTTTGTGGCTAGGAAGGGTAAAAAATATTTGCTTGGAAAAAACTCCTGCACTCATTAAAAATTCGAATTAGAAAAATATTAATAAGGAAATCCGCGTTCACCAGAAAAAACGACATAATTTTAACGCCCACATTACTCTGGTTTTGTTCTGTTTAAGGTTCCTGGGGGGTCTTTTGCGAACTCCGCATTGACAGTGGCGATCCTTAGGGGTGGTAATTGTACTAATTACACTTTTTCATTTTCCATCTCCCATTATCCATCCCTCAGAATATATTAACTACAAATTATGTATAACTATATGAGCTTAACCCTGATTAAATGCGGGGAAAATTTCAGATACCATTAGATCTAATAAATTTTGACCCGAACTTGTTTCATCAGATATAACCATTTTACGTATTTTCAAGTTTAAATTCGATCTGCCGCCATAACTAATTATATATCTCACTTTTTTCACAGGCATACTTATAAACGCATTTGGCGTTTATGTATCAGTATGAATCTGGAATAAACCTAGAAAATTATTTTCTCCAAAATCTAAAGTATACCATACCAAAATATTTTAATTAATATTACATCGCCATCTCTGCACGTTCCACATTATTTATACTCTTACAACAGAGAGGAACAACATTTTCTACTGAGAAATTCTAGTTTATAACAATCTACTAGTATGTTGGTGTGGTCACATTCTCTTCTCGTAAACTTTGCTCCAACACAAATGCTTTTTAATTCAATTGTGACGTCGTTCAACTTCAACTATTCCATTCTGCTGATGGCGCTGGTGATGGTGATAATGACGATGCGGGGATTTCCTCAACCCCACAAAAATTCACGTGAATGGCACAATAACAACGTTAATGGCAAACAAAAGACCGGAGCAGGCGATGAGACTGCACAGAGTGTGAATGGCTAAAACCAGTGTTAACCACGCACGCACCCGTCTCCTCCCAATGCCTATAGGATGGGATGTGTGTTTGTGACGTTCAAGTTGGCTACTTTAGAAAAATCACAACTGAATCAACAGTGCATTGTTGTTGTCCCTTAAATATCTCGACTTTTAAAGCAATCTCGGAGAGTTGGCAAATTTCCGTTTGTGTGTGGACTTCTATTTATCTATACTATATGTATGTATGTATCTTTTATAAAATGTATTCATCCTTTAGCAGTATATGCCTCTATTATAATGGTTATATTATGCAAAAGAAATGGCAGATACTTAAGAGTGGAATGAGTTGGTGTAGTATTTAAGAATCCCCCACCCCATCTGTGTTCTTGTTGTAGTCATGCCACTTGTTGAAGTAAAGTGCTTTTCGCAAAAGTACGAAGATGCCTCTTTATGTCCTTTAGGAATTAACTTTCATTCGTTTCATGACACACTACAATAATGTTTGAGTGATTTATTGAAGAGGATGGAAGATAAAAATAGATACTAAATAAATAAGAAAAAATATTTAAATAGAATACAAATCTTAAGGAAATTCATTAGAATTCATTTGTATTACAGATTTTATTAAGCGGCATGGGTATCACCTACCCCATTTTGAATTAGTGCTGTCCAATATAGTTGAATGAGTTGAATGAGGTATGGGTTAGGTTGTCGTGTAATTGTGAATTAACACGCTTTTAATTTTAAGACTCACACAACGACACCTACTTGTATACAAATTAATGCAAACTTCAGGTGTTCCAGAAGCATAAAAGTCGCGTGCTCCAACCATCATAACACGGCCGACTTCAAACTAGCACTAGCTAGTGATAAGAATTTTTTTCAAAAGCATGTACAACCAAATAATCCGCAGTTTCTCTATAACAAAATTCCTCTATAACGTAGAAATCAACGATCCCCAGCGAGTACGTTATAAAGAAGTTCGACTGTACGTTTAAATCTTATTTCAAATGCATGCAGGGAATATGTATGTGATAAAAACGGCCAATGCAAGTGTCTTAAAGAATATCTGAATGATTCGCTATAGGGACAATCTGCTGTTACTAGTTCGTTACGAAAAAAAAAACATGAAATTCAAGAAAGATTAACCCCAAAAAATTATGAAGATTTTAAAAGATGTATACCAACAAAAAACCTTGTAAAGAAGCTTAAGCTTTGAGGTGAAAAGGGGAATCGTGGGGAAAGAATTTCCTCCATTTCTCATGTTTGAATATTAACGGTCAAATTCAAACTTTAATTGGTGCTGGACATTTTCGGCTGATATCTACTTCGCATGTACATGTTTGACATAATTGTAGACATATATACAGCTGATGATGTACCATTGTGCATCAGTTCGTCACAAAGGGGTCTGAAGATGAACTCGTCATAGAGTTTGAAACGCGTCATCCTAGTGCGTGACACACTGAATTTGACCAAAAATATTAAACAATAAAAAAAACACTTTTCCGATCGTAAGCCGAATTTGATGTATCATTTGATACACTCTAACGTAAATTTAAGATGTATGCTTTATTTTTTTTTAAATATGAAAATACTAAGGTTTATAAGAGTGATAAATCAAGTATAAGCCCAATATTATATTCAGTGTTTCTTACTTTGTAAACGTCTGTATGGTTTTACTAAAACTGTGCACTTGATCATTTCTTCTTAAGCTCTGCACATTTCCATTTCAAATTCGAAGAAACTCAATAGAAATTCGATATGAAAATCAAACATTCCATTTGAAATTAAAATCTCCAAAATTGATATGAATCAAATTTCGAAAACTTTCAATTAAAAGTCAAAACTCTTTAATTTAAATTCAAATCGCATTATTAGAAAGGAATAAGAAAACAATAGTTAATTGTAGTTTCACTTTTGCCGTCAAAATCTCTATAACAAGACATGTTCAGTAGGGCTAGCACCACGCGATGGTGAACGTTGAGTTTTTTTTACGAAAAAAATGTTTTCGGTTCATTTTGGAGTAAAAACGTCACCCACAAAAACAATTTTTCAAATCTCCCAAATGGAAAAAATTTGATAAAAAAATCAAAATTTTCTGAAATTGTTTTTACTTTTTAATAGAAAAATAGCGGATTCTTTCCCCCTACCACAAAACTGAAATACAGGTTGGTGTTTTGATTGAAAGTATTTGCGTTTTGTGGTCGAGTGCAACATGACCCTGTATACCAAAAGTTTCCTAACACCCTCAAAATCTGGACATTTTTCGAATTTTCCCTCACTTACGAGCTTATAACTTAGTTAATTCTTAACCGAGTTTTGATTTCTAAACGGTTTTGAAAATAAGAGTCTTAGGCATTTCCAACGTATACGTTTAATACTTTAAAAAATTAATAAAAACTTGCACTTTTCACTCAAACCTCTGAGAATTAAAATAAAACAAAAAATACAAAAAGAAAACAACCCTAATTACATTCCAATCAGAAGTTTTTAGAAAATTTTAACATAGAATATAAGAGGAATCTATATTACTAACAAACTTTGCACGCGTTTCCTGTATAACTTAAATTGTACACTTAGCAAAGTTTAGAATTATTATTATATTGCTCTTGTTGTTTTGTTGATGTGAATGAAGTATTATTATTGTTTTATAGTTCGGTTAAAGATCATTTACTATTGGAACTTATTGCCAATAGAATTTGATTTGCAAATATTCCAAATTACCAATAAATCGGAATATCGCTGGCTTAACATGCATATTTATAACTTGTTTCATGCCAATGATGGCATCAAGCATTTTGTATACAATACTCCATGAAGTGTACCTGCTAAACCCCATAAATCTACCAGCGACCCTGTAACTACAAGCCATCCAATACAGAAAGCAGACGACTTCCAACTCCACCGACCGTCAATTTTTTTGGTATATGATGCACTATTGTCATTAACGAGTTGTAGTGCAAACGCAGATTTTGTGCACATAAAAGTGTATCCCCATTTAAAATTCGGCTTATGGCGACAGATATGTTTCTTGGCTCCATGTACAAAAAACATTTCTAAAATATGCAATACATTACATCAGTTGGATACATTCCCCCGGCCGCCGGTTCTATGAACCGGAATGACCGGAAATATTCGGCCAAGGGCTGTCAACCCCAGCAACAACTATACAAAATTTTAACAATCTGTTCGATAAAAAATGTCTTTAACTTGCACACTTCGCTTTTATATTTGATTTTGTATAGTTTAACGGCAGCCTCTTGGAAGGACACTAAATTAAAAAACTCTTCCAAAATAATAATTAAAATTGGAAAATATTTCTTTAAAATTAGGTTAATTTTCAAATCTAATTGTCAAAATTTCCCTATTTCGTTTAGCACATCAAAATAACGAAATTATATTCACCCCACCAAAAATAAATTTTATGCAAGACTAGCGTACTCGGCGAACTTCGTCTCGCCCCAATTTAATACCTTCAGATAAACTCTGTAAAGAGTGGTGTGATAAACAATGTTTTTCGAATAGTTTTCCGACGCAAAAACAAACAACGAAGGCGGTTCTCCAAGACGCGAAAAGGCAACGTTTAGCTGACCGCACAAAAAACAGGTAAATTCGAGATTAATCTCACATACTTCCAACGATTGGCCTTGCGATTTATTGATTGTCATTGCCAAAGCCAACCGAACGGAGAATTGGAATGAACTTTCCCTTCTTTGAATTTGCCCTTGATGATCTTCGGTTAAATCACATTGTTTATCAGATTCTTGACGGACAACCGCGTACCGTTGCATAAATTCGGTTGATTCAGATTCCGCAATATGATTATGATCGATCACACCTTCATCTGTAAATTACGCGAATTGAAA
Source organism: Muscina levida (assembly GCA_964034835.1). NCBI lineage: Eukaryota > Metazoa > Arthropoda > Insecta > Diptera > Muscidae > Muscina > Muscina levida. Next base: position 46,825,924 of record OZ035881.1, on the reverse strand, counting down.
AATTCGGACGGATTGTGGTCGCTTCATCCTCGTCAGTCACGCTGTAAACAGATTTGTACGAAAGCAGTTCTCCAGCGATTTGACTTTCTAAAATGAAATTCATGCTATTAATGTTTTTATTCTTCGCTGCTAGTACTGCCCGTTTAGCAATGTGATGAGTTGCTCTTCCGACGATGCGAACTCTCAAAAATTAGCAGGGAACGATAGCAATTCAGTCGAAACATCAACACGAATTTGGCCATTACCAAGTGCCAGCAGTTGTCTCGAGAATTCAGCAAACGATGGGAGGTTCTGCAACGCGACTCTCATGTTCATGGTCAATTTCAACTTCTTGACATTATAGACGACTTCAAGCATGGTTTAAGTAAATCAGCAACAGTAGATTTCGTGAGCAAAATCATACCCCACCAAATTGTTTTAAATCACCTCGTAAATTCTTCATCGTTAGGTCAACTACTTCCAAAGCTCGCTTATTCGTTATCGCGCATTCATCACAAATGTTGATTTTACATTCTCGCATCAATTTCGCTATTGCCGAATTCTTGCTAATTGTGTACTTTGGCTTTTCAACCGTGAGAAGATTCATCGACAGTTGACCGAATTGTTTCCAGAGCCAACAAAAAAAGTCTTGCCTGTCCCTCTCAGAGCAACGAGGAAGTAAATGCCTCCCATTTTAATGTCAATAACCTTCATCAGCGAATCGTACATGTTCTTGTGCATTGCACTGCAAAATTTTGACGATAAAAAAAACATAATTGTTTGCGTTTTTCCGGAATTTTCTATTCGAAAAGCCATTCCGTAACAATTTCATATAAAATTCCATGCAAAGGAGACATTTTAGATTTTTTCAATTTTCCGACGTTTTTGAAGGATTTTCGACAATTGAAAAAAATGAGCCTTTTCAGACCATTTTTATTCGTAGGTATAAATTTTTCAATAATCCGAAATTTCCCAAGCATCACAACGAATTTTCGACCTTTACGTCGTCTAAAATCATCACATAAAGCGATACAATGGAAAATTTCGTCGCAAAAAAACCAAAACTTTCGAGTTTTTTCAGAAATTTTCCGAGATTTCCATCAAGAATTTTTCTATTTTTCCATTCGTAAAGGCTGATTTACACGCTATCCACCCATATCCCCTATCTACTGGCAAATCAGTACATTTTGTTTTCATATCCACCTTCCTATAATTCAAAATTAGTTTGCTATAATTTTGTAGTGTTTGTCTTTGCTTACTCCTACATGTTTTCTAATTAGGCTATCTCGCTCATGTTGTTGAGGAGATATGGGTATTTAGCGTGTAAACCAAACATAACAATTGCACACAAAATTCCATACAAAAAATCAATTTTCGATTTTTCCAATTTCCCGGCTTTTCCGGAGGATTTTCCCAAAAACTTCACATAAACCTTCTCTGGCAATTACGAACAACTAAAAAAAATTGAGCAAAAAAAATAAAAAAATGTTTTTCATACCGTTGGATGCGTCTTAAAAAACTCTTTCCCAATGTGCACAAATGCGGACGCGGATCCGAAACTGATCAATTCCGGATCCGACAAAACGGAATCAGCGCAGTCGGATCCGAAACTGATCAGTTCCGGATCCGACAAAACGGAATCCGTGGTTCTGACTTTTCTCGAAATAAGAACGAAAAAAACACAGAAGGAGTCGGTATAGAGAGTTAAAACGTTTCACAAAAAAAAATCCTTGTTAAATTTCGTTGAAGACATCTGATATCGAAAATGTACATAAACTATAAGAAACATAGTTGTTAGGACTTTTGTATTTCAAACTCTATTTTAGGTTAAACTAAAAAATTCCCCAGGAAACTTCAACTTCCAAATATTTTATTGTCCAAAATAACTTTTTTCAAAACAACTTTCTTTTTGCTTCGCTAAAAGTACCTTTACCCAAAAAAACTACAACTCTTTTTTACGATTTCTTTCGAAAATCTTAATTTTTCTGAAAATTTTACGATTTTGGACATTTTTTAGAAAATTCGACGAAGTTTTTCAATAAACCGCTTCCTCATACTATTAAATTTTGAGTCCAAATCATTTTTTTGTTGCCCAAAAAAAAATTTGTTCGTTGCTTTCTTTTTAAATATTTTTCGATATGTCTGACCTCAGCTCTTTAATTCGTTGCGCCGATCAGTTGGTCGACTTTGAATTTTTCCTTTCGGCCCTTCCCGAATCTGATCATACGGTGCACTCGTTGAGCATTCATAAACAGGAAATGACTCGTTTATGGGAATCATTCCGTGAATGCTATACTGAAGTTTTAGACACTTCACAGGCCAAAAAGTCACCTGTAGTGGAAATAAAATCGAAATATTTATCGGCGTATACTACTTATTTCCGGGGACTTTCAAAAATCGATTTGCTATTTGAAACCCTTAATAAGAAGAAACAGGCTTCAAGTTCTGTCATTCCCACCCATCTTCCGCCTTGTGGCACTGAGGTGTTCTCAGGTGATTACAAGTCCTGGCCTACGTTCCGGGATATGTTTTCTGCACTCTATAGAAATAATGAGCATTTGAGTGATATACAGAAAATGTATTATCTAATGCAGAAAACAGAAGGAGAAGCACGAGACATTATAAAAACGTGTCCAATGACGAACGACGGATTCGCTATGGCTTGGCAAAATCTCGTCGATCGTTATGAAAATAAAAGAGTTCTTGTAAATGCTCAATTGAAGAACCTTTTCAATCTTGTGCCCATTTCGAAGGAGTCTGGCCAAAATATTAAACAGTTGCAGCGAACTTTAAACGACTGCATAACCAATTTGTCCTTGTTGGGTATCGACGCCAAAAACTGGGATATGATATTCGTGTTTATTTGTTCCACTCGCTTACCCGAAGTCACTCTCGGATTATGGGAACAATCCCAGGGCACTAATTCCGAATTGCCTAAATGGACCAACATGGACAAATTTTTAACCGCGCGATATCAGACTTTAGAGTCCGTTTCTGATATTTTAGGCGCTTCCACTAATCAGGTCCGAAATTCTCCCGTGCCGAAGAGAAAACCGAATGATAGTCGAATATATAAAACTTTTACCACAACTGTACCCTCGAACAGATAGCAAAGGCCATCAAACATGAAGTGTTCTCATTGTCCCGAATCCCATCCGTTAAGATTATGCGCGATTTTTCTTCGAATGACAGTGACTGAGCGAATTGACACTATTAAAAGGTTACAATGGTGTACAAATTGTTTGCCCATATCACACGAGCATAGGAATTGTCACAGTTCGAATGTTTGTTATACTTGCAAACAAAGACACCATTCGCTACTTCACAAATCTGAAGTTGCAATGGTTCCCTATCAGGCTGACGTTCCTATCGCTTTTCAAGATACAGGGTCCGCTCAGACTCGAGTAAGTAATAATAATGGGGCCTCTACCTCTACCGTAGCGCGTACTCTTCAGACATTTGCTACACACTTTAAGGCTTTACCCAATTCAACTGTCTTATTAGGGACTACAATGGTTGATATTTTTAGTCACGGTGTTAGATACTCAGCTAGAGCGTTGATAGATCCAGCGTCACAGGCCACATTTATTTCTAAAAACCTTCAGCTCAAATTGTCTTTGCCAACGTTTACAGCTCCTTCTGCGGAAATTGTTGGTCTTAACGAAGCAGTTTCTGCTAAATCGACTTAGAGATGTCTTGTATCTCTCCGCTCCCCCATAAATCCCGATTTTGAGCTGACTACTGAAGCTTATGTAGTTGATACACTTACAGGTCGTTTACCCACTTATTCGTTGTTCCAAATAATTGATTCTAAATTGCCTGAGATTACTACCACCGATTTGAAGTACTCTCATGTAGATATCCTTTTAGGTGGAGACATATACTCAAAAATAATAGCTCAAAGTACAGTCTTTGGTTGGATAGTTACAGGCAAGGTCTCCCAACCCAAACCAATTAACTCAGTTGTGTCATTTTTTAATAAAATAAGGATAAATGAACAACTAACTCGTTCTTGGGAGATTGAAGAAGTGCCTCATGGTAACAAGATGTCAGAGCGAAAAAATATATTGTGAGAATTTGTATCGGACAATATTTAGAAATAAAGATAGCCAAAATTTTGTTTCACTCCCTATTAAACCCGCTTACCCATTGAAAATTCAGCTAATTTCCACTCGTAATATGGCAGATTCTCAATTTTGTCGTAATGAGGCACATTTGTTAAAAACCCCTGATATCCAAACTCAATACGATGGAGTAATTGAAGAATACTCTTCTCTAGGTCATTCAAAAAAGGTTTGTTCAGACCAATTTTCGGTTCCCTACACTTTAAATACCCAAGGGTGTCTAAAACATGTATCACCAGATCATTTTTTTGATTCAGAATTTCTGAATATCTCGGATACCAGTACCGCGAAAACGCTGGGTTTACGTTGGAATGTTGGAAAAGATTATTTCTATTTCAAGCTTAATTCCACCCCTGGTAAATCGGTTGTCACCATGCGAAATGTCTTGTCGAAAAATGCTAAATTGTTTGATCCAGCCGGTTGGCTGGCCCTGAAATTTATCGTTGCTAAGATTATTATGCAGCAAATATTGAGGGAAAAGACTAACTAGGACGACTGCTCGAAACCCTTAACTCTGGACAATTGGCTCGCTTTTCAGGATGATTACGCTGAAATTGAACGGATAGCCATCCCCCGACGGGTTTGTATGAACCCTGGCCACAATGTCGAGCTTCACCCCTTTTGTGATGCTTCTGAAAAAGCGTTCGCCGCCAAATTGTATATTCGCATCCATAACCCGTTCGGTATTTATACCACCCATTTACTTGCTGCAAAAACTTGCTGCAAAAAACTGACGCCAATTAAGGTGGAAACCTTACCCCGTTTAGAGCTCTGCGGTGCAACTCTATTGGCAATAACTGTAAGCTCTGTAATATCTGACTTGAACCTATCTACTTTGAAAGCTTACCTTTTGACGGATTTGACAATAGTCATATCCTGGTTTCAAAAACCCCCGTGCCACTGGCCCACTTTTGTAGCAAGCAGAGTTGCGTAAAAATTTGAAAAAGTAAGTACTAAAAACTGGCATCATGTCGTTTCACACGATAACCCTGTCGACATATCAAGTCGTGACATTCTTGCGCACGATTGGTTGTCAAATGATCTGTGGTGGAAAGGGCCAAATTGGTTAATTTTACCCCGAGAAAATTACCTATTTCTAGTTTTGACAAACTTGGCAACCCGCAAAATTCAAACCCATTTGTCTCAAGTGACTTTTTCTGCAGACACTTTATATCGTTTTTGCTCAAAGTTATTTCGTATGTATTTAGTCTCAATCATCGTCTTCATCCTAAGTTCAAGACCTCTTATTTATACTCTTTGTTATATTTAAAACGAGGGATAAATCTCGTAAAAACTCGTATTGTAATTTTTGTCAAAAATCCCGAGCACTCTCCATTGGAAATTATAGAAGTTTAACCCACAATAATAAATTATATTTGTTCTCCCGTTTTCCCTCTTCTTTCTGTGTCTCTTGTTCTCTGTTTTTTTTCTCCTCAGAAATATGTCTTCTCTACCACGATGAATTGTTAACGATAGCTTCCAAAACGATGAACAATCAGCCGAACTGTTCCTGGCGCGTCCGTCATCGTCCAAGTGCCATCATTGCAAGCAGACCCATCCACTTCGTCACTGCCCATAATTTCGGAAGATAAAGCCCCGTGCAATTGAATCCTTTCTTCCCGTATAATAACTCTCTCCCACTCTTAGTTGCACTCGTGCAAGGGGGGCGGGATGTTTACGTTGGAAACCCTAGATTTAAGTTATTTTTAAGTACTAAAATGAATTGTTAGTTTTTAAGGATTAAAGAAAAAAGAAGGAGACTAATAAAATCACCCGAAGGTACGTTTTTTAATAAACTCCCTTAAAACCCATAAAATTCTAACTTGTTTTTATTTTTCCCTAATTTGCCGAGTTATTATTTTGATACATTGCTCCGCAACCCAACACATAAAAAAAATTTACCTTAGGCTTTTATTCCGTAAAGGAATTATTTCTCCCCGCACACAATGATCTCCATTTTGCTGCACAGTGTAATAGACACTTAAGTGGTGTTGGTTAACGTAGTCCATAGATTTATTAGAAAAAGAGGAACCATTAGCAAAAGTAAGAATATTTCTTCAAATAATACCTTGACTATTTGATATACGTATACATTTCAGTTACATCGCAATGATGTTAAAATAGTTCAACAAATTTGTATTTAATTTTACCCAAAAAAACATTTTGGTTCATAATTCGCAATCAATTCATAATTTGTATACAGAGTAAAAAAAATATTATCCGTGTGTTATTACTTTACCCTGCCAACATTTTCTATCGCAGAAGTCACTTATAAGTGACTTCAAGAAGTTACAATTCAACGTCTGCGATACATTTTTTTCATCGTAGAAGTCACGTATTAGTGCCTTGCAGAAGTTACGTATTAGGGACTTGTAGAAGTTAAATTTTTCGTTTTTAAATTTTTTATATTTATTTCAATTCAAAAATGTATTACAAAAAAAATAAATAATTAATTCATGTGAATATTAGAAATAAGATTTTTTTAATTTTTCAGTTCATTTTTGTTGGTTTTTTTTGTACTCTGTCTCGAGCGTGAAGTATGTGCTGTTGACACACTTTATTTATATCCATATCGGTCGAGTTCGAATATTTGGAGTGACAGGCATCTATAGGAAAATAGAATTAATTGATTTCTTTATAGTTATAGTTTTATGTGAAATATTACTTTTTATTAGTGTAAATGTTGTAAAGCGTTGGATTCTGGGTTTGTCATTTATTCCACGCCAAGTTAAATTAACGGCCATATCATCCGATATAATGGATTTCAATGCCATTCTTAGGAATGAAGCGAAATCCTTTCCTCCAACTCTATATATGATATTTTTCTAAAATTAAATATGTTCCAAATATACAAATTTATTCATAATTATGGGCATTTAGTATAAGAAAATCGACCTACCAGCTGAGATGTCATTTCGTCGTCCAACAGCAGCTTCGTGTCAAAATCAATAAAGTCCTTGACATCCATGAAAGGCAAGGAAGGTATTAGAGACGTATCGTCCTTCTTACGCATATTTCTTTGCTGCTTGACTTCGGTTTTTAACGCAACGACTTCTTCCGTCAAAGTTTTTATTATTTTTGTATTAGTTTCTTCGAATTTTTCAAATTTTGTTTGCAAAGAACGTAACTCTTACAAGATCGTTTGTATGGCTCCTTGATCTGAAGACGCAGCTGTTGTGCTTACTAGAAAATTAAACATTTATAATAAATTGCAAAGAATTAAGATCTATTAAAATATATACTTATTAAAATATATATAAACTCACTTGAGCTATCACTTGACAAAAAAACACTATCATTGCATCTATTAACATTGCTCGAAACACTGGGTTCACAACTTTCTTTTGAACTTTCTTTACAATGACCTTCATCGACATTTATTTTTTTAACTTTATTACTGCCGCTATATGTGCTCTCATAAATATTGCATATTAATTTAGATGCTTCTCTTTTATTTTTCAATTTAATAGCCTTTGCTGACAATTCACTCATTTTAATTATATTTTCAATAATATTTCAAATTAAAACACCACGAAACAAATAATTTTACTAGTTCCAAATACCAAATCTCACTTTAACACTGACCACAAACTGCAGAAAACCAAACAATAATGAACCAATTTGTTAACAACTTCTTTTTTCTATTCTGTTGTTCTCAAATAATTTTAACAATTCCAAAAACAATATCGCACTTTAGCACTGACCACAAACTGCAGAAGACACAAAAACAATGAACCAGATGTCAACAACTTCTTTTTCTATTCTGTTGTTTTCATCTAATTTCATTTTGCAGTCGCTGCGACTTCAACGTCGGTGATCGCGTTCATTGTTTATCTTTTGCATAACGGGACAACAATCTTTAATTTAACGTCTGGAAGTGACTTAAAAGTGACGCATTTGGCGTTTGACATGTTAACGCGACAACTATCTTTATTTTAACGTACGGAAGTGACTAAAGCGTGACGTATTTGGCGTTGGCGATAAAAGACACTTTCAAATGAATAACGTAGTCTATTGAAATTTGTTGAATGTATTGGATAAATCCCACTGTAAATACCAACATAGTACATTTTAACTTACCAACACTGGCAACACACCATATGGGCACGGGTATTAGTGTAAACATTGAACATCTGATTTAGAAAGAAACTCAACATACCGTTAATAAGCCGTCGCATATTAACAAACTTATCTGTTATAGTTTTAAATCTACAATCAAAGATTTATGATAATTTTGCTTTCAACTTGTGTGTTAAATATCTCGGAAATAAAGAACTATTGTACATTTTAAAATGGTAAAACACAGTCCACAATTAAGCAAGAACTTTTTACGCCGTTGGTAGTTAGTCGGCTTTGACGCGATCGTTATCGTTATTTTGTAATTTTGTTTCTGCTGTTTTATAGTTGTTTGTTTTTTATTTATATTGTGCAATATTACTTTAATAATTTTAAGTATAAAATCTGAGAGAAATGTCTAAACAACTGGTGGCCAATTTTCGCAAATCTTCGACATTAATCATCTTGGCTAAAGATAAGGTCAAAATTGAAAAACAACCCGACTTTAAGGCTTTGCTATTCAATCGCTCGCCACAGGCGTCGTTTATGCCCAACTCTGCTGTATTTCCGGGAGGAGTTTTCGAAGCGGCGGATGAGACTCCGCTGTGGCGTCAACATTTTCAACGGATGGGAGTGACACAAAAACAGCTGCAGTCCCTAACCGACATTAAGGCAGAAAAATCAGATATATTTGTAAATGATAACCCAGAGGCTATTGAGAGGTAAGGTTGTAGTTATTATATTTCAATGTCATCTATGTTTTAGACTTTTATTTGCTCCTGCAGAGAGTTATCCTTGAGAATAGCAGCCGTACGCGAGGCTTTTGAGGAATTAGGCGTGATATTTTGTCGTGATCGTAAATCTATTGCCGAGGGTGGCGGTGAAGGTTATGGAAATTTCAAAGAGGACTTTGATCGACAACATTGGCAGAAGTTAGTACACAATGACGCCACCAAATTTCTTAGTTTATGTGAAGAATTGGATATAGTACCTGATCTGTGGAGTTTATATGAATGGTCTAACTGGTTTACTCCAGCCACGTTCAAAAAACGGTAAATAAAATAAATAGTTATTCTTTTCAGCGACTAACTTGTTTTCTCATTGTGCAGCTTCAATACGGCCTTCTTTATAATTGCATTACGAACCATCCCCGATGTTATTAAAGAACACAACGAAGTCAACAATTTTGATGTAAGAAAAGTAAATACATTTCATTCGTTTATCATAGCATTTTTGTTTTCTTTTGCTTACAGTGGAAAACACCTGCGGAGTATCTTGAATCGCACTTTAAAAAAGAAATTTGGTTACCACCCCCGCAAGTCTATGAACTTTCACGTCTACTTAACTTTACCGAACTGGAACAATTAAAAATTTTTGCTCAAAATCGTTCTACCAAAGGTATAGAAGTCACTTTACCCGTTGAATACAAATGTGCAGATTCACGTGTTAATATACTGCCTGGAGATGATATGTACCCAGAAGACCCAAATGCTTCACCAGAGTTCAGAGTCATCGATAAGACAGCTAAGCAATTAAGGGAAGGTATTAGCAATTTACATCGTTTTGAATACTACGACATGAATGATGTTTTAGTGCAATTGAACTTTAAGCCACCTCATGGTCATGTAGCGCCCATCAATGTCAATCCCAATAAACATGACTAAGTGTTAGATATTGTGACAATTTCATGTCTTCCATCAGAAAATGCATTTATTTATTATTAGAGAAATTTTAATAATAAATCGTTATGACGTAGAGACTGAAAACATACGCGTATCGTTCGTTAAAGCAGCTCATAGTACGAGACTTGTGCTGTATTATACTTTGGCATTATTTTGTATTTATTGGTATGGTAAGAAGACTGAGGCACACATACGTTTATGGGGTTATTGAAATGTATGTTATAATTACTAGTTTCAAGATGAAACTCTTCGTTACTATAAATGCAATGCCAAGAAATATGGCTAGCACTGAATACATATAGGAAGTGTTTTTTTAAGTACATATGTATAGAAAAAGTTGTATAAAAACAACATAGAACACTTAGAGTTCTTGATTGCAGCTTAGGCGGCAAGTATTATGCATTGATTGTTGGTATACTCATCATGATAATGAAGTCTAGTGTGATCCGGGTTGTGCTGAAGCAGAAACTTACAGAGTTCTGTCATTTCATATCGGTGGAAAACAAAGTAATCAGGCATAGTTTCAAGCCTTTTTTGGCGGCGTTGTCGGCAAATTCAGTTCCAGAAATTTTAAGGTGGGATGGAGCACAAATGATTAAGATTGAACTATTTTCTGCTGAATTCATAATGTACCGACAGATGTTTCTTTTATTAACAGAAAAAACCTTCTAGCTTAAGGCCATCTGTACATACAGCTCTTTGTAGAACATTTTCATCTACATACTTCATTTAGCAGCTAGCTCAGCCTAAAAAATTTCAGAAATTACGGTAAAATGCTGTTTTATTTTTTTGTAGTGGTTCTGTCCATTATGTTCCATTGGGCTTAAATTTTGTTCTCCTCTTCTGTATTATGTACTTATATGATGATGTACTGTTACATAACCGATATTTAGGCTTTTTTAAATAACTGAAACAAAATCTACTTCAAAAAAACCCCATTGCATAAATGTGCTAACCTTCTCAAGTTGCTTATCTATGCCAGTTGTAATCCAAATCAAGGTTTATATTCGGAGGTTTAATTGCAGCATACCATGATATTTGAAGTAACTTTACTGACACACTTATTTAGAAAAGTTATGTATATGCAACGGACTGATTTAGTATATACATTTTATTTACTTTCCTACGAAGAAAGACTAATAATATAAAAAAGAAAATCAAAACAGTTTTTTTATATATTTTTTTTTGTTTATTATTTTACATAACAAATTCTTAGTCCAATAGGAAAGTTAATACGACCCAATTTAATCACCCTTACCCACATTTCAATTGAATACCCAATGACATAGTAACTCCAACAAATGTAATTAAAATTATTGGTAGTCCAGATATAAGCTGCATGTAATAAAATAAAAGCCATACAATCCGTAAAATGTCATTGAGTACAATTATATTATCTCCAAGGGAAGCGGGTAACAAAATTGAATTTTTAGTGAAATATCTAAAATTATAACCAGATTTCACTTAAAATTGTTTCACAATAAATTTAGTTTTGTAACCATTTGAAATTGGTTCGGTTGCTTAACAGCAAAGTAGCATAAACGTTTACGACTTTTTCACGAAAAAAGTCTCATTGTTCGGAAGTAGGGTTGATAGAAAAGCGTAAATAACTTTTAAATGCTAAAACTTATTAAAGAAAAAATCAATAGGAATTAGTGCTACTCTTATTGAGCCAAAGTGCTGGGCAGATTGAGGAGTGTATTTTGATTGCCGGGCAAGTAAGCAACACCGCGTGATCTGGATAGTTGATAGGCAATATCTTCAGCAGCTTCAATACGACGCAATTCTACCAAACCATCGCCGGCATCACCGAAGGATTTAGCTAACAGTTGAGCAGCAGATGCATCACCTTCGGCTGAGATAATTGTAGCCAATTTCTGCTGTTCAGCCTTTTCGACAACAAAGCGAGCTTTTTCGGCTTCTTGTTGGGCAACTTGTTTCATTTCGACGGCCAGGGTGAATTCACGTCCAAAGGTTAAATGTGTAATGGAAATATCATCCAAAATGAAACCGAATTGCTTGGCACGTTCAGTCAATTCTTCGGATACTCGTTGAGAAACCATCTAAAAGGAGTGTAAGGAGTTTTTAGTTAATAAAACTATCCAGTAAATAGAATAAGATAGAAAAAACTAAAAAAAATGTAATATGGGAGAGTAAGTTAACATAGTTTTCTAGACAATTTATTACGCTTTTCTATAAAATAGTTAGGCAAAATCGCAAAGTCGGGGGCGAATGCAGAAAAAACACATTCTTCCAAATCACGAAAATCATTGTGGAAGCTTTTACGCTTTTTATACAAAGTTTTCAAACTGCCCCGACACTAAATTTAACTGTAGTTGTCAATGATTGGAGGCAAAAATTAGATATTGCAATTTTGATAAATAGCTTCAACGTTTCACTAATGTTAATTTGCTCACCAAACTGATACATATTACCAACATTTCTACTTACCTCACGCTGAGTAATCAATTCACCAGCATCGAATTGAGCCACCACAGACTTCAATACTTCAGGGGCAATGGAAGGTAAAACTCTTTCGTCGTAATCTTGGCCCAAAATGGTATAGATTTTTGGCAGTTGGTCGGGAATGGGGCGGTACAAAATACGCAATGTAATGTTAACGTTCTGCAAATCTTTACTGCCGGTGACGACAGGAACATTGCGGGGCTGTGAGCGAATATCATAGATGATGGGACGTTGAACCCAGGGGATGAAGAAATGGGTACCTTCGCCTGTAACTTCATTCTTTACACCGGTGAAGCGATCAAAAATAACAGCGCGGTGTCCACCTTCGACATTATATAATGCCGAATTGACAACACCACCCATGACGGCGACACCAAGACCAAATTGGCCGATACGGTTGAAGAAATTGGCAGCCATTATTATATACAAGCTGCAAAAGTAGTACAAAAACACACATCAGATATCTATAAGCCGGGTATTTTACATTCTTTATAACTCAATTGCTGTCAAAAGGTCAGTTGCATTCGATGAAAATTAAATTTCATCAGATAATTTTTTTAGGTTAGATTCAAGTCGGTGTAAATTATATGTTTTGTTGTGAAATTACAGGTATTATCTTGCATCGAAACAAAGCACAAGTAGTAAACAGAATATATTGATATTTATTTTTTCTTCGGTACCTTTTAAATAACTTTAATTCGGAAACTATTTAAAAAACTTTGTTACAAAATCACAAGAATACCGCACCGCAGCAAAACGAGGACAAATTCGATAACTGATGACTGTAGTGAAGTGCAAAAGTGAGTGTAATCTGTAATCGTCTTTTGGCAGATAAGAAAATGCTGCATATTGCAAGGGAACGATCACACGCTCAAAATTATTTGACAAACAAAATGGATTAATACTGATGTGTGCACATAGACTTGTCAACAGATATGTCTGCTTAAAATGTTGTATAAGAGGAGTTGTGGTAAAGAGCCACAAACTATATCATAAAAATTGAAAATTTTATATAATAGCCATTTTCACCAGAAAAACATTTCGCATTTTGAGCTGAATATGCGAAATGCTAAAAAATTGGTTTTGCACTGCAGTTTCGCATATTGTCAGATGTTGCCATTTGACTTGCAACAAATCTACCAATATATTTACATTGCTTCGTAGGATGTGTCCACGAAGCGCGAATGGTATTAACTAATCGTTTATTAATATTTTGCAAACATATTAATTTTTTGTGCGTCCAGATTGTTTGGTATTTTTTCGATAAATATAAACAAACAACGACAATGGTGGATGCCGGATCAAAATTATTGAGAAAAAATAGCTAAAATTCAGCTATTTCAGAGCACAACTTACGTTAGCGTTTGATTGCTTTTTATGCGATAAACAGTTGATTTTCTATACATATTACAGCTGTTTACGCGAAGCGATGTAGACTACCAATCCGAAGGTGCCGGGTTCGAGTTCTCCAGCCAATAAAACTCATCCTAGATGCTGCCACTACAAAAATCCAGATTTCACAAGGATCAAGGAAAAAGGAATATAATTTACAGTAGTTTTAACTTAACTGCCACACCGTGTTTTGCATGCATTTTGTGGCAGGTAAGTCAAAATGGCACTTAATAGCACGTTTACCTGCCACAGAACTGGCCCATAAGTGCAAACAAAATCACCCTTTCGTCTGATCTATTGTTTTGATTTATACTAGGAACTCACATACAAACACACTGTTTTTTTTAAACCAAGAAAGAGTTATAAAGAGAATGAGAGAATTATAGAAAGGCTGCGAGCATTCTAACAAAAACAAACTACATACATAGTTTTCGTTAGCAACAGCTGCAAAAAAATTTTGTGGCTGTTAAATGAAATATTATCAATGAATGTGGGATAATTATTCCAAATATTTGTGGCAGCTAACTTAAATTGGCACTTATGAAATTGGCACTTAAACAAGTATATTTCCTACGACATTGAAAAGATGCATGAAATTTTGTGGTTTTTGGCAGGTATCTTAAATTGGCAGCTAAAAGAGTGTCAGTTAAGTCAAAACTACTGTATCAACATCGCATATAAATCAACAATCCAGCTGGCGTCATCTATAGTGGAATTTGGCGGTTAAAACTCATAACAACAACACCTAACAATCCTTGACACAAACCTTGTTATCTACAAAGGAACGAAACAGAGTTGCCAAAAAGGATCGTATGTCAATCGGATTATATGCCTGATCGAGTGCCGATAAAATTGAAAATCGGTAGGATAAAGAATTATTACCCCAGCTACCACCAACAGTTACAACAAAAAGAACTACTACGTTCGTGATTTGGCTGTATATGTAAAAACTTTCGCATATTTTCCGCAAGCGTTCCTGTATAAAAGGCTATTAGACTCAACCAAAGAATTACACTTTCAGTTTTTTTAAATTGTTGTCACACTTTTGTCGAACAGGTGCGATATGTTGTGGGGCCCAGTAAATCGGCGTTTGTGTAAAATTTTATGGGAATTTAAGTACATTTTACTAACCCATCTCTAATTCGAAACGCTGCTTTCTTCTTCTTTTTTCTTGTTGACACACAGACCAACTGTCAAGGGATAGTGTTTTGGTTTTTTGCTGTTAATCATCTGTGTTGTTTGGCTTCTTTCGAACAGTTAAAACGGGTCGACGAGAGAAACGGATTTCAAGCGAAAAGATTTTTTTTCCATAGTGAAGAGAAATTTTGCAAAAAAAAAAAATATTGTTATATATAATTAAAGCAACCATAAGGACTATTATTGACCCATGCATTCTAAAATGTGTTAAATCAACTGTTGAGTGGAAAAAAAGTAAATAAAATATTCCTAATATATGAATGTTGTTTATTTTTTCTATTTTGTTGGACAAAATTTTTATCGACCGCAAAAAAAGTGAAAAATATGTATATGTATGTATGTATGTAAAGGAATACTACGTACTATGTTGGAATGGGTGTAGAAACGTGTACATATGATAAATATTGAAAAAAGGAGTGAAAAAACGCAAAATTATGCAAAACCAATTACAGACCGAAAGGAATGACAACAGTGGTTACAATTCCATATAAAGTGAATTTCTTAAGAAAATAAGTTAAAAATAACTGAAAGCCACAAATGAATCATTGAATGCAAAGAAAAAAATACATTTACGGATAAATGTCAAGAGGCTGTCATCTATATGGCCATCCGAAGATGTCTAATAAAAAAAGAGTTTTATAGATTTATTCATTTACTATCCATATAAATATTTTGAAGCAATGGTCGTCGTGTGACACGTGACAAGTAGTCAAATGTGTGTATGTTTTTACTTTTGCATTCTGGCCATCTCTGCTGCGCCGGAGTATCATCATCAAATGCCTGCTGCAAAAACGATATGGTCAATCGTAAAAAAACAACACAAACATTACGAACGATACGCGGTGGTAATAGGTTGCCACTCGTTATTAGACATTTTTCTTAATATTTTATTTATGTGCAATTTATCTTGGCTATACTTTCATTATATTTCTACCCTCGTGCGCAAAAGTCTGATCCATCAAACCAAAGTGCATCCTTGAAGGACTGTTATAAGGGGAAATGCCAGCTGAAAGCTGTGTTGTCTACGTTTTATGTGGTGGATCAGTTTATTCAGATCAGATTATTTATGTAAAATAATATTTTAGTATTATATAGGTACATAGAAATAGAATAATAGTCTTCTTTATTTTTCTTTGAAGACATTTAGAACAAATTGACAAAATATGATAGGTATATCTGAGATAAGTGAAAATCTATTAAATTGCTAATGGGTATTCCCAGAGGAAGAACGAACAATTTTATATATTAAAATAGCTATATAAAAAAACTTTATGCTTCTTCCAACGAAGTGGTGGTGGAATATGTATATTGAAAATAAAAGAAATTTCTCTAAATATATACTTAAAGACCTTTGTAATACATTTATTTGGCCTTGAAGGCTTACGTACTATTATGTGAAATTTTTAATACAACTTTTAAGTTGGTTGCATTTAAAGATATTTAATGAAAAAAATCTAAATTTTGTAATATGGACATAGTCTTCAAAATATTTCACCTTTTTAAGAAAACTACAAAATATAAAAAACGTGTGTTCGTAACGCTGGAAATACTTATATAAAAACTAAAACGCTCATTTGCCTTTATGAGGTTTCAGATCTTCAGAATATGCTTACTGCAAAATTAGGAAAATTAGACATAACAACTTTGTTATAATTCCCTTCATGATCCTTCAAGTTATAGGTATAAATGATATTTTATTTTTATCTTTTATATAACTCAAAAATAAGAGCAAAAAAGAATTGCTTTGACAAAACTCTAATACCATTTTATAATTACAAACAATTCACATGATTGTTAAGTAATTTTAAATTTCATAATTTTTTTCTAAAACCATAAAATTGCGAAATAATGTTATAATTTCTACGATGATTTGTGTGCATATTTGCCGATTTGAAAGTTAACAATTTTAAATAAATAAAAATCAAACATGCAAATGTCATCAACTTTATTGTGTTTTTTTTACATTTAAATATGTAAGCCAATATAGTGTTTTACATTAAATTAAAGTGTAATTGTGCACAACTTTAATCAAGATCTAATCGCCAATACCTAGTATATGCATTTAATAAATCTATTCCGTTTCAAATTGTGTAATTTTTTGTTTCCAATACTTTAGCTTCTTCATCGCTAAAATTTTGTTAGAACAGGGAATTACAATACGACTTTCGATTACAAAAAAAAAAATAGGAATTTATTTTTATCTCCCATTTGTTGTTTATTGTTTCGCTTATTTTGTTGGATTGACAAATAATGTAAATAAGTGCATGAAGCTACTACGCATTAGCTCAGCTGTTTGTAAACTTTTGCAACGTAGTGTCGCATAGAATGTATTTTTGCGTATTGGCTTTTGCCGTTTCGCCTGCTTGGCCATTTGCTGCTACGAGTATTTGGCCTGGAGTCATAGTTGTTGTTATGGCGGTTCATTCCGTCATCTTGCTACATATTTCGTTATTTGCAATTTATTTTTATCCCACAATGTCACATCTACACCATTGAGCGAGTATGACGCTTCTTGTTTGTATTACTATAAGACGGTGAGGATGATATCATAAGGATGATTTCTTGCTTCTTTGATTATTCTTAGACAATTCTTTGCTTCTCCTTATTATTCCATTTTCCTTGTTCGTATTTACATTTACATTTTTTTTTATTTGCCTTGATGAAGAATCACCAAGGTATGTGTGTATGTATGTCACTCGAACTGTGTGTTTATGTGTCAAAGTTTTTTTTATTCTATTCTTCTAAAAACAAACGGACACTTTAAGGACATTCGCACATTCACTCTCTCATTTCAAAATGACAATCACAGTGCTAACACAGCTACGCTCACTCCCCTATTGTGTGTTTGTTTATTATTTATACATATGTTATTTCTGTTTTGCCACCTCTTCGTGTTTTTGTCAGTCTAAAAATCTACTCTCTGAGGAGAATTGTCGCACCACATTCACAACATCATCATCGCGGTTTTTACCTTCATTACCACTATGACATTTATCATTTGGAAAGAATTAATGGTTAGGTGGTGGAGGGGGCCATCATTGATGTTAGTGGTTGTCCCTTGTATTTTGACATTTTGTACACATTTCATTATTAGTTTATTTTATTTTGACGCAATTTCCTTTCTTGTCTTCCGTGCAGTGTTTATTTCGTATGGATGGGTTCAACATCAACAATATTTCGGTGTCACCACTTGTTGGGTTGTGTTTTTGTTTACGCGTTATGGGTTTAAATTGCGTTAGTTTTTCCTCTCTATCATGTGTATTACATGTGTAGATAATTTTATTTTATTAAGTAAGGGGACATTCAACAGTTATCTGGTTTTTTTGCATGCACATGTATGATTGAATGGAATTTAAACAGATATGATGGTTCGAATTCCATTCTTTTTAGAAAGATCTTCATTAGATGGTAATATCAATCTGTTGATAGATTTTGGTTTAATATTAATAATAGCACGTTAAAAGCTTTAGGCCTTATCCATAATAATTTATAAGAGGTTTATAGAACTAATTAACTATTAAAATTTGATTTATTAACCTTTGATAAATGTTTATGAATGCGGCTTACAACGGCTATTTATATTTATGTTGTCAAAAATTGTGTCCATCTGGTTATAAGGTGATGCGACAGATCAAGGAAATTTATATGTGTTTACTAAATGTATCAGATTTTTAGCAATGTAGTCTTCTTTATAGCTGTGCCTTTCTGTAACTACGGTTACTCGAACTGTTTAAAATATCTCCCAATTAATATGATGGGCATCGTTGGATGTGTTCTGAATAAACAAAATCTTATAATAAAACCTACATTAAGCGACTACGTACAATTTTCTAATAAAATATTGCCAAAGAATGTATATTTTAAAAATAGCTACAAATTGATCTATTTAAGTCCCCAATAATTGTGATTATTATTAGATTTTCTTATCAGAATGTAGGCCTTTGGGTTTCGGTATCATTTCCTCAAAAACACACAATCTTTGATCGTTTTATATACATTTGTTGTTAATAACCGTAAAGGTGTTAGTTACACATTCATTTACGGAACAGGTTGTGAGTCAGTCGAAAGCACACATTTTACATTGTACTGGACAAAATTACCAGAGATATATTATGTAGAAATGCAATACTATGAACTCGCAGTACTCGTCACTTTCAGCAAAGAATGTAAATTATATAAGAAGTCAAATAAGACTGGCAAAATGTAGTGTACTTACGCCCTTAAGTAACACTCTAGTAGGTCGGTACTGAACTGATAGCACGGTATAAAAATCGATGGAAATAAAATGGATATGCACTATTTTTTGACTCGACAGCCTAAAAGATAAATGTAGCATTTAATCTGCATTAAAATGTCATAATTTGTTTTTTTTTTAATTTTTGCATATTCCCATTTACCAACCTGCGCTCTTCTTCTTCCAATCTGCACTCCGGTATAAAATTCGATGGAAACAAAATGGATATGCACTATTTTTTGACTCGACAGCCTAAAAGATAAATGTAACATTTAATCTGCATTAAAATTTCATAATTTGTTTTTTTAATTTTTGCATATTCACATCTACCAACCTGCGCTCTTCTTCTAACAACCTACCGTAGTGTTATTTAATGATCAAAACAAACAGTTAATGTACTTCTTGTATAATTTACTTTCTTTGCTTTCAGTCAATAGAGTTTAATTGCTCCATTATAGATATGCTCTGTAGAGCCCAGTATTAGACTTCTTTTAAGTCTGTTACTTGAAGAGTTTCTTGAATAGAGTTATTCTTACCAGGAACAGAATATGATCCAATCTTCTTCTCATTCAAAAAAACCCGATGTGTTTTCTGTCTTTTGCGCATCGTATGGAATTCGTCGCCAGTTTAGCTACGACCTACAACCCCGCTTAAAAATAATTGATTTTATTTAAACTCACTTTGAAAACGGTATATTAAAAAAATCATCAAATTTAGCACCGCTTTAAGGCTGTAATGTCGATACATAAAGCACCATGTGATTAATGGAACGCGATAACGATTATATGTTGATAATTCTTAATTTTTATGATGTGACATCTAATCTCATACGTTACCATAGGTCATGATTTTATTTTATTTTCTACCATTGAAAAATAGTAAGAGATATTGCAATTACAGTGGAGCTTATTTATAACGATCTGTCCCAGGTGGCATATGCGTTAAATCCGGTTACAATAATTACTAATTACCTAGATCCAGATTTTTCGGTGTATGTATATAAACAAACTTGCTATGCATTAGTAGTTGCACAGGTTTTGCTTAGGTGATATTTGCAGTAATTTATAATTTACAAACATGAAATGCAAAACTACAGTGTTTCTGACTGAACGTTTTTCCCCATACTAAATTCAGATATATTTAAAGTCATTAGAAAAAAACGCTGAGAACTACAAAATGACTACATATAATTTGTCGGGTGTCATAGTTTGCCAGTTTTGTACAACAATTTTTCTAGTCAATAAACTTTTTCTTATATTTTCATATTTAGGGAACACTTGTTACCATCAACAAATGAAGACATTTCAAGTTTGTTGTGAAAGTATATGTAGGTTCGGTTATCAAATTTTTGTTTAAAGCAGATTCAGGCAGGACTTGAACACATTCGATTATAGTGCTGCAACGATTCCTACTTAATAAAATTTTTCTAATTTGTATTATGTGGGTTTTCATAATCTGGACATCAGATGTATATTCGAAAGCATACAAAAGCATATGTGTTGTCCAAATTATTTTTAAGTGCATGGATTCGAAAACACAACAAATAAAGCGAAGAAAGGAGTGAATCAACCAATATTTGTGAAGAAACATCTTTTAGTCCTTGATTTTACAAAATTTATCATAAAGTTAATCAGTTAGTTGTTAGTTGCAATCATCTGTAAAACTATTTAAATTCAGTATCGGTAGAAAAATCTTATTAGGAATTGTCTCTTCTCTGATACTAAGGTACAGTTTTGGTCTCTGGATTTATTTTCCTAAAAACTCTTCAGGTATTATATATGTATTGATTCCTACGGCTCGGAGATGAAGCAAAGGGATCTATGTTGCGCCATCAGTTTTATTTCATTCTAATTTCTTTTATTTCGGATTCTTCTCCATGTGTTGGCTGGTTTCCCTCTTCGTTGAGGTTTCCAATCAATTGTCATCTTAGAAATATCGTTCTGGGGCGCCTTAAAACATGGGCAATGCTGCTCCATTTTCTCTTCGTCATTGCGTCATTTCTCTTCCATCAGTTCTTCGCCAGTGGTCTCTATAGGAAACCAAATTTGTTCAAAAAAATAAATATTTTTCGCAAGAAACGATTACAAAAACCTAGCAGTGATTGTGTGTCACCTGTTGCGCAATTGCATAACTCACTTATTCAAAGAGAAAAGGCTGAGCTTACTTTTATGGTGGATTTGGGGAGATTTCCATACACTTTCCAGTACTGCAATAGACAGATTTTGCTTTATAAGCGATTTGCAATAACCTCACGTGAGCTACAGACAGTTTTAGATAAAGAGCTCTGATGTGATTAAATTATTCAGTTGGAACTCCATTACATTAGTATGAGTGTCAGGTCGCCTGATAATGGAAAGTATCGAATGCTTTCGCGAAGTGAATGAAAATATTATTATTATTTACATGATCAGTGCAAGATCAGTGTGTTCGTAAACCGGTGTGTTCATTGAGAAGATCAGCTGCAAGCGAGGATAAAAGCCTCGCGTGGGTTATAGTAGCTAACACTTTGTTGGTCATTATTGTACCTATCCAGTTTCTAAATTTTGTGAGGTCTCTTTTTTAATTGACTCCTTCACTTAGTTTCTTTGGAAGAGAATGATATGATTATCGATGCGCTGAAACCTGGTGTTTACATCTGGTATCTTGCAGAGCTTTAATGAACGAATATCATTAGATATCTAGATTTTAGAAGGCAGAAGGCAGTTCTTTCAGTTTGAATCAATTTGCCTGGACAGTTAGAAAGCGCTGTTGCTTTATAGGGTTGTTTTGTTTTGACCTAAAAAATCAGAACAGAACAATCATGTTCTTAAATATTCGAGGCATTATACAATTTTTTATTTAGTTTTGTAGTTTTGTCTGTATTTGGCTACAGATTGTCTACACACGTCAACCTACTTATTTTGACGACAGATTACGGTTTATGACATCTAAGTTAAAATGGTTCATAAATGAAACTCATTAAACAAAAAACCAACTATAAGTCAGTTACACACAATTAATACACAATTGTCACTATATAATAGAGTGAATAAATTTGTATGGAGTATAAAAATTCACCAAGCGGTTATCAAAATGAATACGATGACACTACTACGATGAATTCTAAGAAAATTTGCTCAAGAAACAAATCATGGGTCAAAAATCAAAATCGAGTCCCGGGTTTTAACGAGAAATTTTTCGTATTAGGGAAAGAATCCACAACAAGCCCCGCAACTGCCTGAGATGACAGAATATACATACATGAATTGCATTTGTTGCTGGGTATACAGTCCTTGGTCGGAGTAGGTTTTGCTCCGGGTTGCTTCGGAAATTCGTATATCCGACTGTCGTGAAAGTGTACAGAATGAATGTCCTGTTAGGTGGCCGTCCCCCACCCATAGCAGAAGAAGAGAGAAGCATGCCGAGAAGTACGAGAGTGATACTGGCACAACTACGATCTGGATACTGTAGCCGGCTTAACTCGTATTGGTCGAGAATAAATCCAGCAATACAGAATTCATGTCCAGCATGTGGGGAAGGCCCACATGATACTCTCCACCTCTTCAACTGCACGGCAAAACCGACCCGACTGAATCCAATTGCTCTCTGGACACACCCCATTGAGGTGGCAAGAGTCGGAGGAAGATCTATAGAGAAGAAACAATAATATTACAAATGACATAAGTATCTTGATTTATTTTCAGTTCGAGATGTTACAACAACAACAACAACAATTGGCCCTAGAGGGTTAAAATGTATGACCGACCTACAGCCATTTTTCCCTTCTAAAGTTTTTTCTAAACATTCCTACCACCCATCTTCACCCCATAAGGGGTGAAATTTGCTCCCACCGCTCTAACTGCCCCTGAGTCGCACCTAGATATCTTCTATATTTAACCCATAAGTTGGTCCCCATAGAATTTTTTTTATTCGAAGAACATTTCCCCGAATTTTTGTGATATTTGCTTTAAAACTGCTGAAACGACGCACAGAGGGGTAAATTCACGATGTGGGCGGCCAAAATTCGATTTCTCAAAAACCAATGTTTTTAATAATTTCCGATTGTGGGGTAAAGAGAACATAATGCTTAACTAGATTCCGTTATTTTTTCATTCAATTTTGCTTACATTCGTTTTCTACACGCTGTCAAAGTTACTTGTTGCTTATTGTGCATTTTTTATTTTGGTGCGTTTAGGTAAAGCAATCATTTTAGCAGGCTATGGGAAGGCATGTGTTTAGTTAAAACATTTAGGTAAAATGGAAAATTATAAAGCAGGTTAATATTATTTAATCCACTTAGCTAAATAAAATTATAATTCAAATTCCTACTAGTAAAGCAACATTGAAAAATATGTTTTTTTTTTTGGTTATTTCAATGGGTACCAAAATCGAACTATGGACAAAAAGTTATCCATCACCACTTTTCACCCCTTCAATCTGTGATTAAATATAATCTTTAACATCGTATTGTTCAGATGGAAAACAAATTTTGCGGGTTTTTGCGGTTTTGTGTTTTATAGCCATTTACCTACTGCGGAAGACTTGACCATAATTTCTGCGCTTTTACTGAACCACTTTAGTTAACATACGGGAGGTCCTATATCTCTATGAATTTATAGTTAGAGGGTATCCAGACGAATAAAAAGTTATAGGGAGGTAGGGCTCTAAAATGCAACCTTGTGGAGATATATGGGAAATAATTGAAGTCTTAAATTTTTTATAAAAACCATTTTTTGTATAAAAACGGTCGTAACCTTTACCCCCCGAATGTTAATTAATTATTATTTTTTACGCATCACCGATTTTAACATTCTGCTTCATAAATTTGCTTCAAATAATTTTGGCCAGATCCTGATTTTACCCCACTGTGCGACGGTCCGTGATAGACAGGAAAACTGCAAAATTTCATACCAATGTATTAAAATAATAGCAAATATTTCGTTCCCGGACCGGCGTTTGCTTAACAAACCGAAGAAAAATCGTTTTTTTTTTATTTAACGGGATTCCCGGTATTCCCGGGATAGGACCGGTAGTCAGCCCCTGGGACGCCCCTAGAGGGGTATAATGTATGACCTTCCATCAATATTTTTACAACCTCAACAGTTTCTCAACCCTTAAGGTTTTATATGTTTTTTTTATTAAATCAGCTCCTGTTGCTACCATGGTGCCTCATAGAAGGGTAAAATTTATGACCGACTCACACGTGTATTTCCCTCCTAACATTTTTTCCGAACATACCAACCCCCTGCTAGCTCGGTGATTATGATTTTGATAACCTCTTCGTCGAGAACAAAATTTACCCACTCTAAAACGCATGCTTTTGGAAGTGATGAAAAAGTAGTAGTAAAGTAATTATTTAGACTTAATATATGTCCACAATTTAAAATATAAGTAAATAATGGAAATTAGATTTACGCCTGAAATCCTCTCTATAATATTTTTACAAATTTGATATTTATGCCTAGCACCCTTAATAAACGCCCAGGATTATATAAAATTCCTAAATAAATTCATATCTTTACTATTTACAGAACAATTTTTTATAAATAATTAAGTTTTATGTAATAATAAAATCATATCTTATTACTTGTTTTCGAAGTATTTTGAGCAACACACACCATTTTTTCTATAAGATTGTACATATTCCATATAACAAATTAACTACATAATAATTTAGAACTGGGCGATATCACACGCACCATTTGCTATTTATAGGATTTACCACGAAAACACAAATAATGACAAAATAGGAATTCAGAGTTTTAGGTAGGGGTAATTTGTTGTAATATTAGTTTAGAATTTTTTTTCCTAGAAAATAGTTTGTTTTGTTTTATTTAAGTTTTGTGTTTACATATTTACTACCAAGTCATTTAAATTATTGAATATTCTCTATATTATTGTTGAATATGGTCACGATAGGTTTTTGATTATTACTGAACAATGTTTCAATTATATTCTTTAGTTTTTTTTTTGTATTACATAAGTAAGAATTTCTAGAAATTGCGTGAAAATGAAGCGCTATATCTTAAAGAAATTCGAAATGGAAAGTTTGTGTTTTATGAAATGTATGTATTTATTAAGGCTCAAGTAACTAAAAACACTGTCTGCATGCTGTTTTGATTTGGACTTCACTTTTTTAAGTATAAAATATATGGGTCATTCCAGCCTTACGATTCAACGACTCAATTGAAAAAAAAAAAACACTTAAAAGTTGTAATTTTTTGTATTTTATATTTTACTTTGAATTGATCTCTATTAGCTCTACAAATTTAACAGATCTTAATTTTTCAGTATAGTCTTGAGCAATCTAACAAAGTGACAAAGATTAATCAATTCGACTGTTTCTATATTAGCTGTACTATATATTTGATAAATCACAACCTTTTATATAATTCAAACAAACATATTAATATAGAATAATGTTATTATTTACAATTGCACTTCTTGGTTGTTGTCATAAACAGGGTTGAAATGCATACATACATGCATTTATGTGTGTTGTGGGTGAACGTAATCACCACAACACAAATGTAAATAACAAAATATTTTCTGAATAGGCCCCACTGTGTGATTGAATGTGTAATGCAATACAATCGCTATATTTGCTGTTTAAAAATTTAAAGAACTGTCACAATTTCCTTATCTAAGCCTTTCCAACATTTGTAACATATTCTTTGTAGGTTTGTGACATTTATGAGGGTATAATGGTAACCACCTACCCGCGAAAAGGTGAAATAAAACCGTTTATTGATTTTGTTTTTCTTCAAATTTGTTGTGTTCGAAAAAGTTTTAGCAGAAAGATATTGTCATAATGCCAGGCAGTCTGTATAACTATTCCGGTTCCAGTCACGAATCCTCATCGGCAGAATTAGGGAAAAATTTCACAAGTTTTAAGCATTGTAATCCCTTAGATAATTGAGAATTATTTTTTGAGTGCATAAAATCGAAAAACTTACAAGCATTCAATTAAGAGAAAGCAATGTTACAGCAATTTAGGATTGAACGTGAACGATCTCATTCGCAAAAGCACAATCAGCTAAAATTGTTATCGGCTTTGCCCAAAAACAAAATGTTTGCCGTACCAATAAAATTATATTTCGATACTGAAAACGTCACAGTGTGTTTTCTGGATATTAACACTTGAATTATAGGTCTGCAAAGAACCATCCAAACACACTTGATGTATGTAGTTCAATTTTATTATATCTGCTTGTAACTGTTTCGCTCTCTTTGGATTGAGTGCGTATGGAATATTTCTCTTTTAGATAACGATAGAATAGGTATGAGAGAGTGAAAGTACCAAGTATCAAAAATACTTGTATGAATACATACATAACAAACAGATATATCGGTATTCTTGTTATCTGTGCTTGGAATATGTGGGGAGCGTGACGCTGCAAGCATAAAGAATAAAGAGCGAAATTTTGTTTTCTTTTTTGTTAAAATTTGCCACAGATGAAACTTACACCATTACTTTTGGTAAAAAGAATAAAAAAAATAGTAAGAAAACATCACCAACGCAAAGCGTATGGTCTGGAATATCTAAATTAAATGGATATATCCATTTAAAAAAGAGGAACAACAGTTACTTCACTGAGAAGAACAGATAAAGAGAAAAAAAGTTTCCACTACAATGAGGACTAGAGAAAGAGATGAGACGCGATCTACTCAATCCAAAACGAATGAGCACATGTTTTGTTCTACTATTTGTTGTATTTGTACCGATAATATCAGGTTCTTACTTGTTTTATCTGTTTGTACAAGAAGAATGAATGGAACGCTGCAGGCCTTTAACTTGAATCTCTGCTAAGCCAGAAATTATGCTTGAAACCTTCAATATTTCTGCCAAAATTTGTTAACGATGCAATGAATAAAAAAAAATACGAAATAATTAATTTTCAGAATAGAAAATTGTGTTCCTTTATAAAGAAATTAAACAATTTTGATTGTGGCAATATCTTCCCGAACGAACAGGACTATGTTTGGACAGCTTCAGATAACAAGTGAAATTGTTAATAGCAAGAGGGAATAGAAATAGCCTATATTAACCTTATATGGCGTCCGCTAGACATATTTAGTACTAAAAAGTAGCACACATACAATGAAATATGATGCCTTGGCGAAGCGGGAGCCTTTTGCATGAAAATATTTAAAAGAATTAACAGAGTTGCCATGACACAGAGAAATGTTGTCGCTACCAAGGATTTTGACCTTAACAGATACAAAATAATTAGGTTAGGTTAGGTTAGGTTAGGTTGAGGACAAGTAATGGCACAGCACAGTACCATGCCGTTACAACACTCGGAGACCCTTATGGTCCATTGTGATTGTCCTAATTTAAATAGAAGAAATATAAGGGGGAAGAATGTTTAACAATAAAAATACAAAAGTAATAAGTTCAGAAAAAAAGGTCAGAAAAAATAAATAGTGGAAAGAGATAAAAAGTGCTAAAAAGATAATTCCGATGAGCTCTCTCCTTCAACTATATATATATATATACGTATATGCAAGTAGTGAGATTGCTTGCGAACACTATGGTCCTTTGCCCTTAAGCCAGATCAAGCCATCAGTGAACTTCACCAGATTCTCCATGTTACAAGACGACAGTTCAGTGAGACTATCGAAGAACCATTTTCCGAGGAATTGTTTCCTTCTTCTATGAAGAGCAGGACAATGGCATAACAAATGCTCAACGGTCTCAATTTCCTCCTCATCGTCGCAAAGCCTACAGTAATCCTCCTGTGTCGTCTCCCAGTTAGATGTGAATGCTCTGACGTCGCAGTGTCCCGTGATTACTCCAATTAGTCGTCTAACGGACCTCCTATCTAGCTCCAACAGTGATCTGGTTCGTCTTGCATCCAGCCTTGGCCAAATATCCCGTGACACCACACAGTCGGTGCGATGTTCCCAGAACGTATTTGCCAGCCGTTCAATGTGACGGGTCACAATTCCGTATACGTGACACATTGGTGGTTGCACTGATCCATCCGATAGGTCGGGTTCCAGTGCTGAACCTTTCCGCGCCAGTTCATCCGCTTCCTCGTTTCCTGATATGTCACTGTGTCCGGGGACCCAGCAAAACCGAACACTATTTTCCGGCAGTTCTGAGAGCGCTGTCCTACACCTATGCACTAATCTCGACTTTATAGCCTTCGATGCCAAGGCTTTTAAGGCCGCTTGACTGTCCACATAAATTGTGACGATCTCCTCCAGATTACTTGCCAGTATTTGCTCCACAGATTTCGTGATAGCGAAGATCTCCGCCTCGAACACGCTACAGTCGTCATCCAGTCGGAAATGTTGCCTGAGATTCAGATCCTCGCTGAAGATACCCGATCCTGTTCCAATTTCCATTTTCGAACCATCAGTGAAAATGGATAGCCCGCTGAAAGGTAGGGAATCTTTCCAAACTTCTCTATTAGGGATCACTATTTCCGGGCATGATGTAAAATCCAACAACGGAACCATGTAGTCCGTTCCGTTGTTAAGTCCTTCGTTGCATCCATGTCTGCTGAACCATAAAAGTATTGATGCGTGACCCGACTCCATTTGCCGCCAGAGGCCTGCTTCTCGTAACCTTATCGCACATTTAGCCGCTACAGAGAGTACATGGTACCGCAGGTTCTTTAAGTTCAAAATCACGTCCAGTGCCGCTTGTGGTGTGCTTCGTCTAGCACCTGTTATACACAGTGATGCCATTCGCTGTACACTACTTACCAGCATCAGTTTATTTTCCGTTTCAAGAGCCCCCCACCAAACAAGGCATCCGTAAGTTACTATGGGACGCACTACAACTGTGTATATCCAATATACCATTGCAGGTTGTAGTCCCCAGCTTTTCCCCACAGAGTTCCGGCAGGCGTATAAGGCATTTAGTCCTTTCTTCGTCCTTTCCTCCGTATTGCGTCTCCAGTTTAGTTTCCTATCCAAAATGACGCCTAGATATTTCGCCTCAGATGAGAGTTTCAATTCTACACCATCAATTACCGGCAGCCTGAAGTTCTCAATGAGGTATTTGCGTGTGAATAGTACTAGCTCCGTTTTCTGTGGATTGATATTCAGACCACAGCTAGTGGCCCATTCTGCTAAAGATCGTAAGTCATCCTGTATGAGGTCGCTCAAAGTTGGAGCAAACCTACCTGTGACTAAGATAACGACGTCGTCCGCATAGGCCACAATCTTCCTTCCATTCCCCTCAAAAGTCTTAAGAATGCCATTTACCACTAGTAGCCACAACAGCGGGGATAAAACTCCACCCTGTGGTGTACCCCTTATCGCCAGCTTCCTCGCAGTACTCATGCCAAGCGTGGAGTTGATTATACGGTTTGACAGCATAGAACCAATCCAGTTCCTAAGCAAAAGAGGTGTTCCAGTCTGCCTTAATGCTTCCATTATGGCTGTGGATGTAACATTATTGAAGGCCCCTTCGATGTCCAAGAAAGCCGCTAATGTGTATAAACCATTTCCTAAACCGTGTTCCACATGTCCGACCACCGCGTGCAGAGCACTGTCCACAGATCTCCCCTTATGGTATGCATGCTGCGCCCCACTGATGAGACTATGGTCCAGGTTCCGTCTCAGGTGTAGATCAATTAGCCTCTCCAAAGTCTTTAGAAGAAACGATGATAAGCTGATAGGTCTGTAATCCTTTGGTAGTGAGTGTGTTGGTTTACCCGCTTTGGGTATAAAAACTACCTTCACTTCCCTCCATGAAATGGGAACATAAGATAGCCGTAGACACCCTCTTAGAAGTTCCGTTAGGATTGGTGCAATGACAGAAGATATCTGCTGTAGCATAGCTGGATATATTTCGTCTAACCCTGGTGACTTATAGGGTTTAAAGGTATCCAAAGCCCATTTTACTTTTTCCTCATTAATCACGTCGTTCACAAGTGTTCCATGTACTAAATCCAGCGTTTCGGGCGGCCTCCACAACATCCCATGTTCAGCTACATTTTCGCATTCCGGGAAGTGTGTACTCATCAAAATCTCCAACGTGTCCTCTGCAGACTCAGTCCAGTCACCGTTTGATTTCTGAACGCATCCGAGTACTTTAGGGTCTTTCGAGAGTAAACGCCTGAAACGAGCTGCCGCATTTATGCCCTCAATAGCTTCACAGAAATTAACCCATGAAGACCATTTAGCCCGTTTAAGCTCCCTTTTATATTCATTGAAGCTTATACGATATGCGTCCCAATCCGTTAGCTCTTTAGACCGTTTGGCCCTGTTGAACAGCTTCCTCGTACTTTTCCGTTTTTCTCTCAGCTCCTCGTTCCACCACACTGGCTGAGATTTTCCTCCTGGGTAGGTGATAGGACACGACTTTTTAAACCCCGCCTGCAGTATCCTCGTCATTTCCTGGACCAGGTTTTCTATGTCAGTAACCGAATGGCAACTATTGAGAGTCCGCAGTAGTTCCGGCGTTACAAGACGTTGATATTCTGACCAGTTTGTTTTTCGTGGATTCCTGTACGGTTTGTTCCTGTGACCTACTACGTTTATGGTGAAAAGTATTCTATTATGATCCGAGAAAGAACATACATTAGATACCTTCCAACCCTCTATCCTAGATATGTCCATATTCGTTAGAGTGATATCTATTACTGTTTCACATACCCTATTCCGAAAAGTGGGGGAGTTTCCTCTGTTGCAGATTTTAAGGTTAGTTAGTAATACATACTCTAATAATCTCTTACCTCTGTTGTTTGTCCCTGCACTTCCCCATTGAGTGTGATGTGAATTTGCATCGCATCCCATTACCAAATTTGCCCTCTTATTTGCAGCATAGTCCACTAACTGCCGCACGGTTTCAGAGGCTGGGTCCTCCTGCTCATATGGCATATACACGGATGACAACAAAAGAGTAGTGCCCCGTAGTGTATCCGTGTATATTGTTGTGATATCTCCGTTGCTGTATTTTGGAGAGATTATAAAAAACAGATCTTTCCTAGTAACAATACAAGTTCTTACCTTTTCTCCCGTGCAGGGTGCGTATATGATGGTGTTTTCTACGTCGAAGCCGTGGACTTTATTGTCCACTATGTATGGTTCCTGCACGAGAGCTATATCCGCCTGCTTAGTAGTGAGGTAGAGCGAAAGATCGACAGAGGCGGCCAGACAGTGATGCAAATTAATTTGCACCACCCTTAGCTTTTCCTGCTTCATTTAAGCCTGGACCCCGGAAGTAAATATTTCCCAGGCCAAACTTCACCTTACCTCCGCAACTTTTCAAGTAGGCGAATGATTCACCATCTACTGCTGCCTTCATCTCGAAGCCCTTCTTTTCCTTGCATGGGAGTGTGGAAGTAATTTCCCACACCCCAGTGTGGAGTTGGGGGTGCAGCTTGTTGAGCAGTTTCAGTGTTCGTTCCACCTCTCGTGAGGGGGGTGGAATCCACACTGAAACCGTTTGTCGGAGTGGAAGTAAAGATTGAGGTATGACACTCAACTTCGCCCCTGACCAGATTTCGCCTATATTATCGATTACGCAAGTAAGGAAAGCCAAGGTTTCCTTATTTGCGCATTCCACAATCTTGACGCCTTTGGACCAGTCGGCTCCGCTGAAGTCAATCTCGTTTCTACTCCATTCCTCGTCCACCATTGCATCCATTAGCTTGTCTTCAACTAGCAGCCAATGATCCGGAGTGATCCTACCATCCCGATCACCTCTATCAATGACCGCCACTTGAAGATTTGGGTCAGTACCTAAACTGCCCTGTTTTTTCCTCTTTGCGGTCGCGAGGGGTTCCTCGCCAGAACGAGCACGTTTTGTTGTCTTCCCGCTAGTGGAAGCTGACTTGGCAGAGGGTTTTGGCGGTTTTGATGGTCCGGGAGTGCATACAACCGCCTCTTTGGCAGAGGGCCTTGCAGCAGTCTCCCTTGCACCTTGAGTGGTGAGGGGCTCCGGTAAGGAAAGACAGACAAAGGCCTCGCTCTTTTTGGGTATATGGGGGTACGATTTCTCGAATCTAGCCACATACCCTAAGTGCTTTTTGACCAGTGCCTTTTCCCTATCAGACAACAGAGCAATATCCTTTCCTACAAATCTCCTAAGGAAACTGCAGGATCGTCTATAGCCAACAATGGCCTTCTGCTCCCTCTTATGGTCCCCCTTTTCTGTCTCGACCACGGATGTTGTGGGTTCCCCAACATATGGAGGAGCCACCGGTTCCCCTTTCTTGGATATCGCTTCAATGCAGGCCACCGAGGTGGTCCTACGTGAAGATCCAGTAGGAGAATACCGGCTTCGCCCCTCCGTTGGCAGGGTTACCAAAGCATCCTGTCTACAGAGAGGAGGGACACTCGAATCGGCTTTGGCCGATTCCTGGTTGATGTTAACAACCGATGTCGACGAGGTAGAAGGAGGTGTCGGAAGTGGAACCTCATCGAGTCCTGTCCCCAAGGATTCGTGAAGAACTTCGCCATCAGACAAAGGTTCGCCTACAATGCTAATACCTTCCTCATCAGAGAGAGGTTCAGAGATAGGTTCACCATTGCATGTAGATGACTCGGTCTTGCTTGTGAAATCCTCGGGGGTTGGGGGAGCGAGTTGGCTTCTTCCTTTGTCCTTCACCCTCATCTGCGAGAGGCGCACGCGTAATTCCTCCTGTTGCGCCAGGATGCTATCATTAACCTCTCGAAAATTTAGCCCGACTTTAGTGTTGTAATCATTGTCCTTTTCGTTGTGCGTACCGTCGACATTTAAATCATTTAGTATGTGGCCGCTGGCGACACGTAGAGAGGAGCAAGACTCCTCACCGTGCCCGCCGGTGGTCGCCGCCACAGCCGCCACCGACGGTTGGGTGTATATTACCACCCGCTTTTTATCTTTATTTTCCTCCATCCAAAAACATTCTAAACTGGGTTGATCCACGTTATAACCAATATAATTGGCCCTAGGTAACTAGGACTTATTGGTCACCCTACTCTCGCCGGGAGAAGGGAGTGTTGGTAGGCACCCGGCCCGCAGTTTTGCATTTTAACCCTATCTGCCAGGGGGTTATACGGTCCTCACCCGGAGGATCGGACAGAGGGCGTTTCCTATACGTCATGTTCTTCCTGAAATGGTGCTAATATACTTCACCACCCAAGTTAAACTGGACGATGGCGTGCATACTAGTTATTTACTGGCGCCAGCAATCGCCAGTGACATAACAAGCCTCGTTGGCACTTGAGTTTTATGGGATGGTCCTTGCACAGAGACGTCCCCTCAAGACCCTCTTCTTGTTACCGCTGAGCTGTCCGCGATCGCCAAAAAGGCAATTACCCCGAAGTGAGAAACTACGGGGCGTTCCACTATCCGCAACCTGTGGACGCGTCCCGTAGCGCTCAGCTACGCTCCTCAAAGGATTTTTTAAATCATATATACCAACGAGTCAGTATATAAGATTTAATAAATCCCGATAGCGGGAAAATAATTATTAATAATTATTAATAGGATCAAGAAATGTTAATATCGTCCTCAATTTTTTGAAGAATTCTTAAATACTTATAAAATAAATGGTTTCCATAATTTTCAGATTTATACAATTTTCAATTTATTGCTCTTGATTTGTTGTTTATTTTTTGTTGATCTCTAATGATTTTGTTGGTCCCAGGGCATATGGTAATTTTTTATGACCATATCCTCTTTTTGTAAAATATTAATACTTGCAAATTTACATAAGGATCAGTCAAGGTGTCCTTAAGTTATATTGCACACTAAGGTGGGTCGCACTTCAAACATATAAAAAAGTTGTGCCGGTCACCCCCTAGAATGAAAGATAATTTAAAAACGAATTAAAAAAAAATATTTTTTATTGCCACGCCCCTTGACCCCGCGCATTTGGTTTATTTTTCCTGTGTCTCCATTTATAGTCCGATCGTAACGTGTGACATATCAATGTTCTTAGAATGACAACAGCTACATTTTCTTCTCTGATCACTTTGCCTCAGATGTCAAGTTCTAGAAGTTTCTTCCGGAATCTCGGTTTTTATCCCCCTAAGTCAGAATTTGTTCGTAACAATAAAAAAGTTTTTTAAATTACATGATATTTTCTCTTTTAACGTATATATTTTTTATCATAAACCAAAACAAAATACGATCACGCCAACATTCGTAAACAATGAGCTTTGTTCTTTATCGACGTCTAATTGATTTTGTTAAACCTCTGTAACTTTTTTGTTTATGAATAAAAATATATACACACCATCCAGCCAGCCAAAACAGACGGACATGGCTAAATTGTCTTAAAAAGACCTGAAACGAAATCAGTCTAAAGATACTTACGATCTAAAGCGCACTTTTTTACGACTAAATGTATATTTAAAGGTGCGCTTAAAAACAAAAGTGTCAAAACTCCCGGTCTCACCTCCTAGGAATATGCGAATAGCAAAACATAAAAAAAGAAAGTTTTGGGTCAATCTAAAGAAATTAAAAGGAAGCTCAAAGTGATTGAAATCTTGAATAAAAAACACGATTTTATGCGTTTTTGGAAACTGAATGCGATTTATCAGCCTGTTTTGCGAATTTACGTTTTAAATAATTTTTTTTGTCTTATTACCTTTCTAAAATGTCTAAAATCATAACAATTGGAATACCAATAATAAAGTTATAAATTAAAATAGATGCCATATTTCTAGAGGTTTAAATTTAAACACTTAGGAGCTGACCTTCCCAAGCTGTTGCATGAACTCCGCCCAGCATCTGGACATAGTGAAAATGAAATGGATATAAAAGTGTAGTTTCCCAGTAGGGAATCGCCAAACTAGTTCAAAAACGTACTAGTTCAAAAGTATGGAATTTTGAATTTATCCCAAAATGAACTAGTTCTAAACTATCGAATTTTGAACCAGTTAAACGTTATTAGCTGATGAATAAGAAAAAGAGTATTTTGAAATAATTTCATAAGTTATACTAGCTTTCCCGGCTCGCGTTGCTTCACCCGTACTTACAATAAATCTTCTTAAGAATTTAAGCAATACATGTAAAATGCAAACACTTCATAAGACTATCCAATTGGTCTGAGTTATTGTACCGATTTAGTCCCTTTTTATCCCTAAAAGTAGGAATTTCAAAAGATATATTCGTATCGCACAACTAAAATGGACTGGTGCCCCCACTAATTCTATAGGAATAATAATAATAAATCTACCTTCAGGCATTTGGTCTGGGCGATAGTACCAGTTTTTTCTTTTTATTTTTAGACCTAAAGAACGAATTTTGAAAAACAACACACCGCACAACACAATTCAATTAAATTTTTGCGACTATACCCTTAAGTTTTATCCCATTTCGACTTTTTTAGTCCTAAGATGTACGAATTTCGAAAACCCTCCTTGCTTCGTTCCTATTCTGTAGCCCATCTAAATTATCATGATTAGCCGTTTGGTCTGGGCGACAGTAACATATTTATCCCTTTTTTTATTTTTTTTTATTTTATTTATGGTTTGTAATTAGAAGCCTGATGGCCAATTAAATAAATAATTACAATATTTTTTTCGATTTTTTTTTATCCATAAATATTCAAAAAAACATAATCAATTTTCGCGATTATAGCATTAGTATATTGGTCTGGCTGATGGTATTATACCTTATCGGAGTTTTTGTATGAGTTTTATACCTTATTGGTAATTTTTACCTCTAAAAGTATGAATCTCCAAAAATCCACCCCTAATTTCATCATCCTCTCTACAGCAATTTCACCCAATCAGTTAGTCAAGCAATTTTATATATATCGATTATGAAAATATTATTACAATCGTTGTATTAATATGACAGACATAACAATTTTTCCAAAAGGGGCGTGGCACCGCCCATTTCCATCGGGATGTAATCCCCCTTGTATCAGTAACATATAAGCAAATCTCATCTTTATACCTTTAATTGCTCGTGAGATATGACCGTTTGAAATTTCGGTTTGTGTGGGCGGTGCCACGCCCCTTTGTACAAATATGTTTTCATGTAGCCTATGATAGAGGCCCTATGGACTGTACCAAACATAGACAACATAATTGCAATCGTTCCATTTATTTGGCCCATATAACGATTTTCTAAAAAGGGACGTGGCATCGCCCACTTTCTACGCACAAATTATCTGTTCTTAGTTGTATGGGGCGGTGACATGCCCATTTCACACCCTTGCAGTCCGAATTTCCAAAAATCCTTTCTTAGTGCGCGCCTACGTCATAGAAGGAACCTTCATTCCAAATTTTTGTATTTTAAATACTAGTACAGTACTAGCTCAAATTTTCTACAATAATAAGAGTTCGTTTTTGAAGTGGTTCAAAACTACTTCAAAGGAGACAATCAACTACCGTCCGACTAGAATTTCTGAACTAGTTTTATTCTAGTACAAAAGGGACAATTCCCCCCAAGCCTAGGACAACTACGTGTTAAATGAGACAGTTGCTTGTATAGAAAGTGAACTAGTTCATTGTCCTATGGAGAACTAGTATTTTACTAGTTCGGAACTAGTATTTTTCCCTACTGGGTTTTGACTCTTTCATTCCTCATATTCGGTTTTTGGGATTTTGTCCCTCAAGTCCATCTGCAACGAAGTACAGGGAAAAAATCTTATTCTACTGAACTATTATATTTTACTTACTTTTGGATCTATTGGATACAAATTGTACTATCTTTTTTGGTCTATTGTGATATAATTTAAAAACATTTGTTGTAGAAACATTTGGTATGCATAAATTCATTACATGAAAGAACAATTGTAAATAAAGGCATTTATCATATCATCGAAGAAAATGCCGGAAATCCAACTTTTGTTCACATCTAGTGCATAAAAAC
The DNA here is from genome assembly GCA_964034835.1 of Muscina levida. NCBI lineage: Eukaryota > Metazoa > Arthropoda > Insecta > Diptera > Muscidae > Muscina > Muscina levida. Next base: position 46,789,036 of record OZ035881.1, on the reverse strand, counting down.
TACTTACCGACATATAAATATAGATAAATGAATCAATTATTGATTTACCATTAGTACAAGTACTTTTTATTGTACACATGCATGTAAGTGGCTATACTTGTCGAAATGTTTTTTATGTCTACAATTATACCAAACTTCCATTTTGACCTTAAGCTATCAAGGGACTAGCATACAAACATACAATTATAGTTTTTTTTATCATTACCCCAACCCCCTTCCATTAGTATTACTCATACTCCTGCATGACAAAAAAAAAACCCTATAGGAATGACGTTGACATTACCACTAAAGCAGATAGTTATGCCATGAATGTTTACATATACAAAAAAAAGTATACAACACTCATTCTTATCTAAACCCTACTCTAGCACAGAATATTATCAGTCTTATCAAACTTTAAAAATATATATTTAAAATTTGCGTGTGATTTATTTTGTTTTTTTTTCTTGCACTACTCTCTAAAATTTTCCAGTATGGGTTTATTACTATTCGATTTGAAATTATACTCGTTCGCCGTTATTCACTCCTCACTCATTCATATCAGTAACCCACAATATTTTGCTCTTCAAATTATCAGCCAACTACTCGTAACATGTGAGAGAGGAGAGAGGTTAATTTAAACAAGCGACTGAGTATAGAATTGATTTTGCTATTAACAGTTGCAACTTTGCGGTCATAAATGATTGGGTTTATTGACTAAATGTCGTCGGTAATGTAAATATTTGTTTCATGAGAATTTAATTGGAACAAACGGAATATTTGTAGTGAATTTTGATCATTATAACACCAACACACTCACAATGCCGTACGAAAACTTAAGGTAGATATACATATGTACACATAGGTATATAGTTGTTTATTATCAAATTTAAATTTGTCTGTTCATTAATTGTTTACAAATCAGTGATATTTTACGACTGCCCGGTATACGGTACAGATGTACCGGCAGTATATGTGTACGTATATGTTTTATAGGAGGAGGCGAATTGTATTTTATTATGAACAAATGTATTTCTCTAACTAAATAAAGAGATTATTTAAAATATTTATGTTGTTATCGAATGTTTGCATGATCATTCATTTGCGACCTTGTTGTTTTTCTTGGAACATGGCATAAAAACAACTAGAGATATTGTAGTAATGTGTCCATGGTGAGATCACATATTTTTAATAGGGGCAATTGTTTAAATATTTATGCAGATACTAGCTGTGCCGACAAACTTCTTCTTGCAACCAAAGTTAATGGATCACGCTCAATTTTTGTGCACATCTTACATAGACACTTAGCAAATTTTCTGTCTGTAACTTAATATCAACCAGATTGTGGATTTTTTGCAAGGTGATTGTCTCCGTGGAGTTTTATTCTGTTGTCACTACAACTTCTTATTTTATGGCAAAAGACAACACAAAGATGATCAGATCTAATCATTTTTATACCATCACCCTTAGGGATGAGGGGGTATATATCATTTGATACGACCCAAAAGTGTAACAAATAGAAGGAGTCACTTTAGATCCTAGGTTTCTTTGAACCAAATTCGACTTTTTAAGTCGTTTGAGCCATGTCCGTCTGTCTGCCTGTCTGTCTGGTTGTCCGGCTGGTTCGCACAATATCTCGAGACGCAACCAAATGTTTTGAAATTTTGCACGAGTTAATATTTTCCCAAAACTACTAACGGTATTGCAAATGGGCCACATGGCCCCGCCCCTTCTTATACATCCCATACAAATACATCGTTCCGCCCACTTTAGAAATCGAGTAATAATATCAATACACCCAACGGTATCGTACTCAAATTCCGTACTTAGTTAAGCTATAATACGATAAAGTTTAAAAAAAAAAAATTTGAAGTCTAGCCACGCCCCATCTGGAACCTCCCATACACATCTGGCACCGCCCACTTTAGTAATCGATTACTATTATCAATAAACCTAACGCGATCGTGCCTGTATTTTGTAAAGTTCAAGCGCGATAAAGTTTTGGAAAACAAATCTGGAAGTCTAGACACGCCCCTTCTGGTACCTCCCATACAAATGTACCACTTCGCCCACTTTAGAGAGGGAGTAAGATTTGAAGAGAAAATTGGAAGTCTAGCGACGCCCATTATGGTACCTCCCATACAAATGTACCTTTCCGCCCAATTTAGAGATGGAGTAATAATATCAATATAATAGAAAATTTTTTGTTTTACTGAGGGTGACGGTATATGTAAGTGCCCGACTGAAACTTTCTTACTGGTTTTTTTTATTAAAAATCGGTTAAGGTTTGATGACAAACTCAGGTATAATTAGAGCTCGGTCCATTTGTGCAATCGTCGATTTTGCAACTCTCCGGTCAGAGCAACCAGCATTTTATTTACATTACGGTCTTTATAAGTGAAAAATTTTTTTTGAAGAAGATTGTGATCAGCGCAACTATTTTTCTTTACTGTTCATAATAGGGACCGGCCGTGGCATAGTGGTTAGAACACGCGACTACCATGCGGGAGATCGCAGGTTCAAACCTGGCTCCAGTCATCTTAAAAGAAAAAAAAATAAATAAATTTGTCTTTCATTGTCGGCTCCCCTCGAATGTTATTGACAGCAACTTCGCAGTATTAAGCGTCGATACAATCGGCGTGTCTAGTAAGATCTTCTCAAAACAGTGACGTTCGCATTCGTCGATAAACAAGTAGGTGCCGTTAGTTGTGAATCTCAAAATAGAAAGCGTGTTAATTCACAACAACGCGAGAAGCTATCCCATACCTCATTCATGGGGTGCAAAGGGAAATTAAGTTTTTTTTTTTAAGTTCATAATAAAAACGCGTTTTCCACTCTACTCAACATGTTTTTAAAGACATAAATGGCTCATCGACGAACATCCGTCAACGATTTTTAAAACATTTACAACCAGAATACTCTTCATATTTTTTATTCATTATTCGTCATTATTCTTAGTAGCACCACAATAATGAATAACTCTTTGCCACTAATAAAAGTTTCGCTATCAATATTATCAATTTTAGAATTAATAATGTAAGACTCAAGAGACGTTTTCTAAGCCTTTGAAAAACATACATTTAAACAAAAATTTTAAAATGTTATCGAATTTCTTTGTAAAAGTATTTTACTTCATAAGGTGACCAGTTAGTTAATAATTTATTTTAGATACACACACTAGTAAGCTAATATAAATACAAAAGTTAACACCCCAAAAAAAAAAAAAAAAAAAACAAAATAAACGAATGAATTCAACCCATGTTGAATAAACAATTGTACAAACACAGTTATATTTGTTATTTAATGGCAACGGCATATTCATATTTTGTATCTGCAAATTAGTCTAGTGTTTCAGTAGAAGTATTGTCATTGTTGTCGTAGAATTTTGGAAATTCCGTTAATAAACTAACACAAGTGTTTGAAGTGAACTCGAAACGGGAGTGTAAGATAAAATCGATATGTGTCATCAAATGATTTTTAACGTTTTAAAATAAAAAATAAAGTATTAAAAAATTTAACTTTTTACGAAATTTATATACTTTAATGAAACATAAGAGCTGTGGCAGCTAAGACTAACACATCTTTTAAACTAAACATCTTAATATCGAGCAGGACGCCTATCTGTCTTCATATTTTCTCATCATCAGAAAACATTCAAGGCATAATCTTTTTTATTTCTGATGACTTAATCTAGACTAAATCGCAATTTTATTCATGCTCGCTCTCCTAAGCTGTGTGAGCTGATGTAGAAATATTAAATTATTTATGCAGCAGCTAAAGACATTTTTATTTCTAAACACTTTATTTATAGGCGACGCACCTTCATCGTTTATCCTCATCCTGCTCACAAATTAATATCATAAGTGATTTAATATTCGTTCGTGCAACGAATGAGACTGTCTGTCTGTCAGGAATAAATTGCCAAGTAATATCCAGATATATAGATGGACATAAATCATTACTGATATTCTTTTCCTGGTTTATTAATTATTTCGTTTGTTGCTATGTTTGTATGTGTTGTTGTGACCCGTACAGAGTTTTTGACCCCCAGTGACGTGTTTACTTACTACTGCTGGCATGAACCTGAGACAACAATTTCTCAAGGGCTTTACTTAAAAATGCTTTACTCCTAATATTGTACATGTGTACTCGTACATATAATATGGTTTTTCGAACATTATCGTGACTTGGCGTCATCACTGTAGAAAATGGCCACTGATTTATTATTCGTAGAGTATTTTTAATTTCGATAGTAATTTTACTTAAATTGACTGCATTTAGAGTATTTTTCAGGTGATATTAAACCACTAATTATAAATAAACGAATATGAAAAATTTACCTGACATTGATTTTGGCGGTTAGTTGTTGCGTTTTTATATACATACATAGTTATGTAAGACCACAAGTTTTGATATATGTACATTAGGGCGGGTCAATTTGTTCGGGTCGAAAAAAACGTAGTAATCGTACCCCAGAATCGGTAACTACGATGAATTCTTAGAAAATTACACCAAAGAACTATGTGTTTTAAATCAATTCTAGCTCGCGCTGTGAAGCTTGAAGATTTCAGGTAGAGGTATTTTTTTGGGCTTTAAATACCTCATCTGAATCTTCATGCTTCTTAGCGCGAGCTAGGAATTGATTTTCAATTCATCGTAGATTTCGGTTCTGGTATACGAATTTTGCGAAAATAAATTGACCCGCCCTAATGTATATTAGGCCATCTTACAATTTACAATTTATTTATTATTTATTATTCCCGGAAGGGAATAATACTAGAATGGAACTAGAATCTTGAAATGTTCTAAATTTCCTCATGAAATCTTCTTCTTATTTAGCAGCAGCAACATAAATTCATCCATCAATACCCCCACTTAGAAAAGAATTTCAAGCGCTTCGGTCTTTTGCGCTCCGTAGATAGTTCATCCTACCAAGCTTATATATCAGATCTTTCACCTAGTCCATCCAACCAAATTTTGATGTGCCCCTTATTACGGCGTCTGTCGATTTCATTTCAGAAAACTTTTTTAGCTGTAACATTTTCATCCATTCGTACAAAGTGTCCAAGCCAGCACATTCAGTCTATTTGAACGCGCTTGATTCCGTCGATGTCGTTGTAAAGCTCGTAATTCACTCGCTGTTAAAGATGGTGGGTTCAATCATTTTGCGAAGCATTTTTGATCTGCTTGTGTCATTACCCAGGATTCCGTGCTGTATAGCAAGACAAGAAGGATCAGTGTCTGGTTGAGTTGGGCCTGTGTTCGTCGTGAGAGGGCTTTGTCTTAAAAACGCTTGCTTAGCATATAGTAGCAGCGGTTTGCGATCAATACTCGTCTCTTGATTTCCACGCCGACATTATTATTTGAGTTAATGGCGGAGCTAAGAAAGACAAAATCATCTACCACTTCACGCAGCTTCCCAAACTAATAAACTCTATGTTCGTTAAAACAAATAACATGGTTTTGTTTTCTTGTTCACCAGACCCAGTTCAATCGACTGCTTTTCAATACTCGACAAGACCGCAGTAACATCCCGCGGTGCTCGGCCAATGATATCTATATCATCGGCATACGCGAGATTCATGTGATTTTTATGGTGATTTTTATGGTACCAGATCGTGTTTACTGCAGCAGTAGTCATCATCAACTCCATTATAAAAGCCTCGCTTGGCAGAAAATGGATTTGTCAGATTCAGTCAAAGTGTCAGTGTCATATCTCATAGTCGTCAAACTCAGCATTTAATAACGCTGCTTTCTAATCGATAAACAGATGGAATGTGTCGATCTGCATTTCTTGGGTTTTTCCATGATTTGTCGTTGTGTAAATATCTAGTCGGTCGTGAATTTACCAGGTCTAAAGCCACGCTGATTAAGTTCAATCAGGTTCGCTAGGATGGGATTTAGTATTTCACATAACACACTAGACAGGACCTTGTAAGCGATGGGTAAAAGGCTGATCCCGCGATTAGTGGGTACACACACAGGACATAGAACACTCAGAAACCTCAGTACTTTGTGTAGCTGTAAATGAAAATTTTTAATTTTTATATTTTTGAGAAGGGCAAATCAATTGGGACGGTTCATTAATAGAAAATTTATTATTTTAAAAATGCTGTGATTATCAAGGATGTTAAGTTTAAAAACGTTTTGTAAGAGATAGACACCGAAAGAACTTGATTTCTGCTCAGTAATTCCATTAAAAGACTACGACGCGTGTGACCTTAGAATTTTGGTCTTTTACAAAATTATGACATTCAGGTTAAATTCTGTAAAATTTTCTGTAGAAAATCCACAATTATTGTAATGTAGGTAATTGTTTATATAGTTTTTGATTGTGTTAAGCACTTACTGTTCGACAAAAACTAATTTTTCTTAATATAAAATCAATTTTAGAAAAAATAGGGGTGTGACATCATTTTACATATTTGAGGTCGTTTATAATCATGTTAAAGAAAACCCAAAACATTGTGTTTGTTATGGCTTAAATCGTCGATGATAATGGCATATTCATATTCAAATATTTAAATAAATGTTTACAAAATGCCACTACTATATTAATTGCACTACGAGGGCTGCTATATATATTTCTGGCCTAGGCAACAATAAGTGTTGCCAGGTGCAATCTGATATTTCCATTGGAAAGGTTGACATTTTTTAGCATAACATCACTCAGAACGTGTTGTCATTTAATCGTGAATTGTTAAACTTACAGAGCTTTGAACAATTCAATTCCGTTAAAAAAATGGAATTGACACGTGAGCATTTTCGTGCGATCATTTTTCACAACTTTCGACGTGGATTATCCAGACAAGAGTGCATCGATGAACTTAAGTCTTTGTATGGTGATCAAGCACCATCATATAGCACCGTGAAAAACTGGTATAATCGTGGTCGCAGTTCGCTCAACGACGAATTCCGTGAAGGTCGTCCAAAAACGTCCGTTGTGCCAGAGAACATTGATGCCGTGCGTGAACTAATAATGCAAGATCGTCATGTGACATACCGGGAGATAGAGGCATCCTTGGGCATTTCTCCCACCAGCATACATTCGATATTACATAAACACCTGACCGTAAAAAAGGTTTGTTGTCGTTGGATCCCGCACAATTTGACAATCGCTCAAAAAAAGGCTCGTGTCGATTGGTGCAAAGAAATGTTGAAAAAATACGATCGCGGTGCTTCAAAAGATGTTCATAAGATCGTCACAGGTGACGAATCTTGGATCTATGCGTATGAGCCCGAAACAAAACAACAATCGACCGTGTGGGTCTTCGAAGACGAGCCAAATCCAACGAAAGTTGTTCGTGGAAGAAGCACTTCGAAGCAAATGGTCGCCTGTTTCTTCGGCAAAACTGGTCATGTGGCGACTGTTCCGCTTGAGCAACGAAGGACGGTCAATTCTGAGTGGTACACCACAATTTGTTTGCCTGAAGTCTTCGGAGAAATTCGAAAAACAAACAAGAGAAGACGAATCATTCTTCACCATGACAACGCGAGCTCTCACACATCGGCTCAAACCAGCGCCTTTTTGACCGGCCAAAACGTCGAATTGATGGGTCATCCGCCGTACAGCCCTGACTTGGCACCCAATGACTTCTTTTTATTCCCGCACATCAAGAAAAAAATGCGTGGTCAACGATTTTCGTGCTGTTGAAGCGTTCAAAAACCATGTTTTGGAGGTGTCTCAATCGGAGTGGAAAAAGTGCAAAAGTGTATAAATCAGGCTGGAGAATACTTTGAAAAACAATAAAACAATTTTTGATGATAAATATTCGCATTTTCATTATTAGGCCAGAAATATATATAGCAGCCCTCGTATCATTGTTATTATTATAAAGTATTCAACTAAAATGATTGTTAAACTTTTGTCATTTTCACGGACGGGTGTGACACAAAATTCATATGTTTCTAATAACTCATAAAACTTTTATTATAAAACATACAAAGCCGCAACCTTATGAGAAACCTAAAAAGAGTTGTGTCTTTCTAGAGATGACAGTTTTTACTTATCAAGACAACTGGAATATAAGAAAATGTTAATGTAAGTCCTAGAGTATACAGATGTAGATAAGGGTGTGCGTCATATGCTCATTTCAAACCGTTGTCAAATTGATAAAAATATAAAAAAATGTAAAATTTTTTCCGTTAACACCGATTTTTTTTAAAATATGAAATTATATTTTTTTTTTCTGTATAGTGCCGTTTTACGTGGAATTGTCCTATTGTTCTCTTAAATTGTTATATTCGTTAAAAAGGTTAACTAATTTTAATTTTTTGCAATTGCCATTTTCACTTACGATCGTTCTTACTTGCTTGTTTCTGACGAACTAAATAAGTTAATGCAGTAAACAGTGATACACATGAAGCAACGATTTATGCAACCAACCACGGTTTTTTTTAAATCCAGATCCAAGAACGGAGCCCCCTAGCGTATAATTCTAAATTATAGATCTCTTTAAGCCTGATAGTGCTTGATTTTTAAGCAAAAAGAATCTTATTGCAAGTAAAGCTGGTTTAATTTACGATGGAATTTAAAACGAAACGGGCTTCTATGTAGAATGATTGGATTAATTAAAGTGGGTTTAATACTTGTTTTAATCGCAAATTAAGATTGTTGTTCTTTTTTATTATTGCTAATAGAGTTTGTTTTACAAGAGTTGTTGTTGTTGTTGTAGCTAGGGTAATTATTCTTTATACCGATTTTCAATTTATCGGCACTCGATCGGTCATATAATCCGATTATCAAACGATTATTGTTGGCAACTCTATTTCGTTCCCTTGTAGATAACAATGTTTATGTCAAGGAAAGTTAGATGTTGTTGTTGTTGTGAATATTTATCGCCAAATTCCATCAAAGATGGCGCCAGCTGGTTTGTTGATTTATTTGCGATGTTGATAAATCGTTTTCCTTGGTCCTTGCGCAATCTGGATTTTTGTAGTGGAAGCATTTAGGATGAGTTTTGTTGGCTGGAGAATTCAAAAGTATTTGAAAAGTAGTTTTTCATCGATGTTGATTTGGCCTGTGCCCCGGCCGGGAATCGAACCCGTCACCTTCGGATTGCTAGTCTACGTCGCTTCCACTAAGCTATCTAAGGCTACAAGAGTTGTGTAAAATGTTGCTGGATAATTTAATCCTTCGCAATCAAATGGAAAAAAAAAATTTAAAATCCACGTTTCAAAAAAGAAAACATTTTATAAATTTTTTAAAGTTAACATTTTAAATAAAAAGAATTCATTTTTAAGGGTTGCCTCTATAAATGATAACAAAGAGCCGTATTCTTGTCTAAAATATATCGATGTCGTGTGTTTTTATCAACAGGGAAAACTGTAATACACACAGTAATTATATACATATTAAATATAAACGTAAACAAAGCAATATAACTCATGCATATGAATAATATAATTAACCGGTATACATTTGTAATTTTTGTAATTGATCAAAAATATTAAAACGCAATGTCATTTAGATTTGTACACACATTCCAACAGTGTAAAATAATTGGATAAACATAATAGTTTATATATATATTTGTATATATTCGCTTAATTTAAACAAATAAACTTAACTTAAACGGAAATCATGTCTTAAAATATTTTGCATTCAATCAAAAAATATTTCTATGTTGTTTTAATATTTCTAATCCTTGCCATATTATCTAATTAACAAAGTAAATCAAATCAACTTTTTAAATTTTCCTGATTTTAATTTTTAACGGTTTGCCCAACTTACTTTTTTAAGTTTTTATTATTAGTGGCAGTGCCATGTTAAGTGCCAATTAAATTTTTTTAAAAATAATGTAAAATTTATTATTGTCTGACATTATATATCGAGTTTTTTTTAACGTTGTAACATAACTTTATTACTGGAGTACACCTTGAAAAATTATTAGCAAATTTAAAACAACCCTAATTAAGTTATATTAGTTTTAGAAAATGTAATTATTATGTTTTTATTTTACTGCTGATTAGCATATCTCGATCACTTGTAAGAACACTTGAACTAGCAGTCAATTCGGCAATGCTGTCAAGCCCCTATTCATTTCACGTGCAAAGTCGATCGACGACCTTTAATACACGCATCCCCTTTTTTCCCAAATAATTTATCAAATTTTTATCTAATATACTCTGTTTTTCTTTCTTTTCTTATATAGAAACGATGACATTATGGCCAACAATTACAATAATTCAAACGGAAGCGGAAACGCAAATTCAAATCATGAGCGACGACAATTTCCCCTGTGGTGGGGTCAACGTCTATGGCAAGAATTGCGCGGTCGCATACATATGCGTACACCACCGGCCACAACGCCCGATGACGATATGAGAACACCATCAGGTGGTGGTGGCGCCGCGTCCTTGGATGACACAGAAAAACGCGTTATATTCATTAATCGTCCGCAAATACAGAAGTTTTGCAATAATCATATATCAACAGCTAAATATAGTTTTATAAGTTTCTTACCATCGTTCCTATTCGAACAATTTCGCCGATATTCAAACTGTTTCTTCTTACTAATCGCTTTGCTGCAGCAAATTCCGGACGTATCACCCACAGGACGCTATACAACATTAGTGCCCTTGATATTTATTCTATCGGTGAGTGGCATCAAGGAAATCGTCGAGGATATTAAACGACATCGAGCCGACAATGAGATCAATCACAGAAATGTAGAGAAATTAAAAGATGGGGTATGGGTTACGGTGAGGTGGGAGCAATTGGCAGTGGGTGATATAGTGAAGATACAAAATGATACATTTTTCCCTGCCGACCTCATAATATTAGCGTCTAGTGAGCCACAGGCTATGTGTTTTATAGAAACTTCAAATTTGGATGGGGAGACAAACTTGAAAATACGTCAAGGTGTGCCGGCCACTGCAATATTGTTGGAAACGAAAGATCTCGTAGATTTGGCCGGTGTGGTGGAATGTGAACTGCCCAATCGCTTGTTGTACGAATTCAATGGCGTTCTCAAGGAACACGATAAGCAGTCAGTGTCGCTGGGCCCAGATCAAGTATTGCAAAGAGGCGCCGTCCTTCGCAACACCTCATGGGTTTTTGGTATGGTCGTTTACACAGGTCACGACACGAAACTAATGAAGAACTCAACATCAGCCCCGTTAAAAAGGTCCACCGTGGATCGTTTAACCAATACACAGATATTAATGTTATTCATGATACTCTTGGTACTGTGTCTAACCAGTGCTGTCTTCAATTTCATTTGGACCCGAAACTACTTTGTCTCCGATTGGTATTTGGGCTTGGACGACTTTAAGAGTAAAAATTTCGGTTACAACCTTTTAACCTTCTTTATTCTGTTTAATAATTTAATACCCATATCGCTGCAAGTTACATTGGAACTGGTGAGATTCCTGCAGGCCCAATTTATTAATTGTGACATTCAGATGTACCATGTTGAGTCAAATACCCCTGCTATGGCTCGTACTTCAAACCTGAATGAGGAGTTGGGTATGATAAAATACATATTTTCGGATAAAACCGGCACTTTGACCAGGAATGAAATGGTTTTCAAAAAGTGTTCCATATCCCGACAGATATATCAAACGGAGAACACGCCAGAGCAAAGTTTAGTGGTCCAGCATTTGCTTAGCAAACACCAAAGTGCTGCGATCATTAAGGAGTTCTTGGTCTTGCTTTCCGTGTGTCACACTGTGATACCCGAAAAGAACCCAGATGGCTCTATAACGTATCATGCGGCTAGTCCCGACGAAAGGGCTTTAGTGGATGGAGCTAAACAGTATGGATTTGTATTTGACACCCGCACCCCTCACTATGTGGAGATCAATGCTTTGGGGAACCGCGAACGTTATGAAATTCTTAATGTCTTGGAATTCACATCCACGCGAAAACGCATGTCGGTTATATGCAAAACACCCGAGGGAAAAATAAAACTGTACTGCAAAGGAGCCGATTCGGTAATTTACGAACGTTTGTCCCAGGATGGACAATCGTTCCGTGATGTGACCCTCAGTCATCTGGAGGAGTTTGCTGCTGAAGGTTTGCGCACTTTGTGCTGTGCTGTAGCCACCATACACCAAGACGTATACGAAGACTGGCAGGCAACATACCACAAGGCCTCAACAACTTTAAATGACCGAGAGAGAAAAATGGAGGAAGCGGCCAATTTAATTGAAAACAATCTACATCTCCTAGGAGCTACAGCCATCGAGGATAAACTGCAAGATGGTGTACCTGAAACAATAGCTTCCCTTTTGGAAGCTGGTATTTACATATGGGTGTTGACTGGCGACAAACAAGAAACCGCCATAAATATTGGCCATTCCTGCCGCCTGATATCACCATCGATGGATATTATCATTCTGAACGAAGATAGCCTGGATGCAACCCGTGAGATCATTCATCGCCATTCCAGTGAGTTGCAAACTTCTATAAATAAGAATTGTAATGTAGCATTGGTTATAGATGGTAAGACTTTAAAATACGCTTTAAGTTGTGACTTAAGAAGGGAATTTCAAGAACTCTGTACCAGTTGCCGAGTCGTCATCTGCTGCCGCGTCTCGCCCATTCAAAAGGCGGAGGTAGTCGAAATGGTAACCTCCAGCACAAAGGCAGTGACACTGGCGATCGGCGATGGGGCCAACGATGTGGCTATGATTCAAAAAGCCAATGTTGGAGTTGGCATTTCGGGTGTGGAAGGCTTACAGGCTGCTTGCGCCTCCGATTATTCCATTGCACAGTTTCGGTATTTAAAGCGTCTACTGTTGGTCCATGGTGCTTGGAATTACAGACGTATAACCAAATTGATTCTATACTCATTCTATAAAAATGTTTGTCTTTACGTCATCGAGTTATGGTTTGCCATCTATTCCGGCTGGTCTGGGCAGATATTGTTCGAACGCTGGACAATTGGTCTGTACAATGTGGTATTCACTGCTTTACCACCGTTTGCCATTGGTATCTTCGAAAAGGTATGTTCCGCAGAGACCATGCTAAAATATCCACTACTCTACAAACCCTCGCAGAATGCAAAACTCTTTAATGTAAAAGTGTTCTGGGTGTGGATTATAAACGCTCTCCTACATTCTATCATACTATTTTGGCTGCCCCTGGGTGCCATTGGCAGCGAAACGATATGGGCCAACGGCAGAACTTCAGACTACCTGTTGCTAGGCAATCATGTCTACACGTATGTGGTCGTTACGGTTTGTTTGAAAGCTGGCCTTTCCACAAACTCATGGACCTGGCTAACGCACGCCTCCATATGGGGTTCCATTGGACTCTGGTTCATTTTCATCTGTATTTACTCCAATTTTTGGCCTATTCTACCAGTGGCTGCCAATTTCCTAGGTATGGAAAGAATGATCTACAGTACACCAATATTCTGGTTTGGTCTCCTGCTGGTACCTATAACCACACTGCTGGTCGATGTTCTCTTTAAACTTGTACAGAACACTGTATTCAAATCATTGACCGAAGCGGTGCGTGAATCCGAAATACGCAAACACGATCCCGATGACGTCATGAACGAATCACGATCATCATTTACCGAGACTGCACGTTTGCTGCGCAGTGTCTTTATAAGACGTGCCAATACACGAGTCGATACGGATGTTGAACTATCGCATGGTTATGCTTTCTCGCAGGAAGAAGGTGGAGCTGTTTCGCAATCGGTCATTATACGCTCTTATGATACAAACTTACAAAAACCTCGTGGTGACTAGAAACGTAAGCAGTATTGGGCAAGACAAAGATTTTAATATAAACAAAAATCACATATACTACATACGTACATACACATACATGCATACCTATAAAAAAAATCCTGAAATCGAAACATTGTAGATTTTTTACTAATGAGAGAAGAAATATTTTTGTTTTGATTGTATCCTATTATTATACTATTTGTTGTTGTGAATAAAGACAAGCTAAAAACCAGCAAAGAGGAAGATCAATAGAGATGTGATGTCTTCTCACTATCTGATACTATGAGAGCAATTGTGCATTATGAGTTTTCAATGATAGTAAAAAATTAATAAATTTAATGCAAATATGTTTCAACAACAGTCGACTTAAATTGGATGTACTAAAGTTGATCCAGAGATACAATTTGCAATTATATTCGGTGAAGAATTTTTATGAACATATATCAGATTGTGAGAGCATGTACTAAACTGCTGTAGCGTTAAGGATTCAAAAGATCCGATATATGTAAATAAGAAACATCCTAGAGTACTACTTACGTAGTACACTGCACAGCAACATGTAGACACATAAACAGATTATGTATATTTGAAACAGCTGATGAACATTGGATAAATTATTTTCTCAGTTCAGTTTTTAATTTCGTGGATTCCTTTTTTTAAGGATTCCTATATTGGCAGGGACTGAATACACATAACGGCGAAGTCGAATAAATGGTTTACTTTTGTTGAAGTTATTTACATAAATAACTTTGACAACATTCAATTTAGATGTAAGAGACATTCATATCTAGTGTTAGACACAAATGATGTTTTGCATATAAATTAAATTTTTCTTAGCGAACTTTTGCTATCGAGTTTGTGTACTTTAAATGTGAACATGACAAAGAAAAAATTAATGGAATAAGGCAAAATCATATTTAACGTTAATGACTTCCTCGTATATTAGAGATATGCAAACCATTTGTAATGCAAAAAAAACTTCAAAGTGTGTAATTCTTATATTGCCGTTATATCTGACATAAAATATTCAAATCATTAAATCCGACTGGAAGATAAAATGTATTTTCTTTTTTTTGTTATTTGAGAATTTGAAAAATGGAATCTTTAGATTAGATCCCATTTCTATGAGTAGAATTTTTGGCATTAATTTTTTAAAGTTTCTCTGACTCTGAATTTCTTAAGATTATTAAGTGAGTTACCAAAAAGAAATATTTTTTATAATTTAAGCTTTTCAACATTATATACTTTATTCCAAATTTCGTTTCTGACAACAGATATGTGCAACAAAATATTTCATGTGTATTTGAAGGTCTTCGGACTCTATTGCTGGTCATTTATATTATACATGGGACTTGGAAAACTTTTAAAACAAAATTTATAACTAAACTCTTAAAAATTTGAAACAAAACTGATTAATTTAGTAGGGAAGAATAATATTTCAATAAGCAACAAAATTTATATATACCGAAAACTATGCGAACATTCAGTTAATTGGCAATCAAATCTCAACTATATGATATTATGTTGTACTCGGAGTATTCGAAAAAGAATGCAAATGTGAATAAAAATAAAAATAGTCGAGCAACAAAAAGATTTTCTTTTCTGTATGCAGCTTGTGTTCTTCTTCTAAGGACAAATTATTAAAATTGCCAAGAGTTTTTATGCATTTAAATAATTTCCCAAATGAAATGAACTCTGTTTTTATTTGTATTTTTCTTTTACTTACATCTACATGGATACATTAATTTAAAGTTTATAAAAATAAAACAATTTAAATGATTTGTATGTTATTTCTGCTATTTTTTAATGTATATGATTATAAAAAAAAGAATATGAGTTATTATTAACGTAGTCAAGTTTTGTAATTTGTATAGAAATAATTAATTATAAAAATATTGTTATTGATGTTAATTGTCACTGTGTCTCATTATAATCCTCGAAGCATAAATTTCATAAAGATCAAACTTTAATAGCACCGGTACGAATAGTTCCCCAGTTATCCGATTAAAGTAAATTCGTATATCCACCTGCAATTTATATTAAGTTGAAATGGTCGTACTTACTTGCAGATATGTGGCTGGTACTAAGTTAATTATACCCCTATTCTGTATATACATACATATATTAATATAAAATTACATAATAGAAATTTCCAAACAATCGCACCCAGAAATGTTGCACCAAATAATTGATGTTTATTTAAAGTTTATTTACTAAGTATGTTTATGTAATTGTGCACCCCCACATCAAATGTTAGCTTGATGTCAACAAAATTGTTTGAAAAGAAAAAGATAATGTGTTTAGATATTATAATTGTTAAGATAACAGTAGAGCTTGTGATACAAAAATTGTTCTGGTTTGCGTTGAGTTACATATATTTGTATTTGGAAAATTATTCGAATGACAATCTTGAATGTTTGTTTCAAAATCAGAAGATTGATTTTTTTTTTCTTTCAATGTCGTCTCAGTCATTTTAGTTTGTATAACATATTTACCTTTGATACAATATGGCAGATGTTCACATTTATCTAATGAGTACAAACGTAGGTTTAAAAGTCAATGTTAATTTGCTTCATCAATGAATTTCCAAAATTGAGTGATCATTTTTTGTTTTGGATGACCTTGCCTCTTACTGTGAACTCAATAGAAGAGAATTTGGGAAACTGTCGGACATTGCAACGAGTCATTATACGCCTTCGGTAATGCTTTGGAGGTACAAAGCGAAGTCCTTTGCAAAGTTTTCATTAATTTCCAATACGTTGATATGAGTATAGTTAAGTCACAGGGGAAGATGCTTTACAGTCAACGTGAAGTGAAGATGCTTTACAGTCAACGACAGCGTTCGGTTGTCGAAAAGCACTAGTTTTAGATTTGTTCTTTACACCAAGACATAATCAATCAATCTCTGCACTTTTTACGAAATTTTCTGCTGCTATGTACTTTGTTTTCTAGACGAGGGCAATCAAAGGTCTCATCTCCAATTCTCCTTAAATATTCTTACATCCATACAATGTAAATTTTTTCAACTTCACCATAATATGCTTAATAATTTAGAATAGTTTATATAGTAAAACTGACATTACATGCAAATCATTTAAGTTGTTTTACATCAAACAGAGCCAAAAAAAAATAAAACAAATTATTTACAACTGATTATATTGAATTTTTGTCTTGTACAACACTGTGGAAACGATTTA
The DNA here is from genome assembly GCA_964034835.1 of Muscina levida. Lineage (NCBI taxonomy): Eukaryota > Metazoa > Arthropoda > Insecta > Diptera > Muscidae > Muscina > Muscina levida. Next base: position 46,772,174 of record OZ035881.1, on the reverse strand, counting down.
TGTTACTTTAACAACCATTTATGTATATAAAAACCTTTACGAACAAACAACAATAAAAGTAAAACAAAATAAAACAAAAAATATTGATTTTGAACCAACCAATATTAAGATCCGTTACTTTCAGAACTATTAACTAACTGAATACAATATATTTTAATGGCCAAAGATGCACCTTACAACCAAGAAAGTCTTATTTTAAAAATAAAAACAAAAACTATACATACATATTATCTTAATCATAACTCCTGAATTGAAAAGAAAAAACGAAACTAAACTGTAATTTACAAGTATATGTCACTTTTTTAGTTTATAAGTTTTAATGAGTGCAAAATCTATGTTGCTCTATGTCGTCGGTATTGTGTAAAAGTTTTAATAAATCTTGAAAAAAAAATCTCATATTTATAGAAAAAAAAATTAAACTGCGATGTACTACACAACTTAAATAAAAACCATCATCACGAACTAAACCGGGAAAAGGGTGTATAAGTCGAAATAAAATGTAATGTAAGGCTGTCTATAGATCGGAAATTAAGAGTTTTGGTTTTACTTGCAGAGGACTAAAATGTCAAAAAAAAAAATACAAAAAAAGTGTTGTATTGTTCCAGTCGATTGCTTAATTCTAAAACATTTTGCAATTGAGGTCAGTACGTGACGAGTAGAGATGTCATAACTTGTCATGAAGTCATAAATTTTGAAATGAATTGGTTTTGGAAGAGAGACTTGTAAGTTTTTACATACATACATATCTGCTTCTAACAAATAAAAATTTTGCTATTGCATAAATTGTTACTCACTGTTGTACTCAGCTTTTTTTCACCATGAAGGTAAAAAACCTTAAACTTTTTTATTACAAGTATAATGGCCGACTAAAGATTAATATCATAATAATAATAACGGATTAAGACAACCGTTATTTGGATTGGTTTTATTCTTATTCTTTGTAAAATAATCTCAAGAATTTTTATTCAGTTCCATATCCATGTATTTTTCTTTCTGAAAATATAGTCAAACCACACAATAATTTTTAGAAACAATGTGTTATTTTTAAATCTTTCCGTCTGGCCGCAATCAGCAACACTGACACACAAATTTCTTTCTTGACAACAATTTAGTTTCACAAGTCTAATAGAAGTTTTTAAGCGACAGCTTCGGAATTTGAACTGCTCTAATTTCTCTATGAATTATTAACTATTGAATGAATTTTAAAATAATCTGCTGCATGTAGTAATATTTCCATTGCGGGAGAGAGAAAATTGTTTGCATTCATTTAGCAATCAAAACTGTTTCGCTTGAACTTTTCTCTGGTACACAGTCTTATATTTAACATTCGATTTCGACAGAAACACCTCAAGAAAGTTATAAACAAAATAAAATTTTACTTAAAAAAATTACTATTAATTTCCTAAAAGAAAAACTAATACAACTATATACTATGTGTCTTAACTTTATTTGTAAGTGTTATAATTTAATTTTAATATAAAACATAAATATTATTTATATTTATATATATAGATATATATATGATATGATAAAGATATATACAAATATATCAATTAAAATTTGAAAGACGCTTCAAAGCTACTGAAGCAAACCAAAACTTAAACTGAAAACCCCTATTTATTTTTATACTAACTTTAATTTGTTTTTATTACCTATGTGTAAATAATAATTGTGTTTATTTTCTTAAGGACGTGCATTCTAATTACCAATTGCAAATCAAGTATTTAATACACTACACACATTTTTGTATCCTGTTATTATTTATTATCGGTAGTGTTTTGTTTTTTATTACTATGTATTTGTTATATTATTTATCAAAAAATGTTACGGTGTCATTAGTACTTGATAAGTACCTACCACTAAGTTATTCTAATAAATAATAATATAAAAAAGACCTTGATCTGTGTTGTTTGGCATTTTTATTTAATTGTAATATTTTTGTAAAATTATATTTAATTTATTTCTAATAGAACATAAAAATAAATGCTTTATTTGTTAACTACAATAAAGAAGGTAACGTTGTATCAATTTTTTATTTGAGGTGATATTTTAATAAGTATTGATTGTAGTCGTGGATAACAAGTTTATAACACATTCCTAAGGTTAACATAGGGTGGGGCTCAATTGGTTCCTTTTTGGTTAGGATGTGGGTTTATGTAGTGTAATTTAGTGTTATAGAAGGAGAAAGATAGTATGTTCTCTATATAACGTTTCCCTAAGTATTTTAGACTTTTACAGGCTAGAGCAATGCAGATACAAAGAAGATGTTCCATCGTTTCGGACTTGTCATCCTCACACACACGGTAGTAGTAGTCCGGCATGGATCTATCCCATTTGTCTGTCAGGTGCCTGATATTACAGTGGCCCGATTGGAATCTGCTCCATTCAGGTCATAACAATCTAGCAGTTATACAGTCGTTTCTGGAAATCTAACTGCTGCTGATATCTGCTTGCTTCTTAACTAAGCCAAAAATATAAAGGTAGTACAGCTTCCTCTGGCCAATAAGTCTGCTGATTCATTACCAGAGTTCTCGCAATGTCCAGAGACTCAACAGTGGGTTTTAACAATCAACAATCCAGGGTTTTAGTATATACAACTTCGCTTTAAAGTTCCACGCCAACTTTGATCTACCCAATGTAGAATTGATCGCAGATGGTTATCCGTCTGATAGTATCGATTCGACATTCCATAATAGCCTCCTCGGGTTTCGGAATTATGTAGCATAAAATAGAGGCTTAGCTTCAGCATCAGGCTTACGACGTTATTTACGTTCGTTATTCCATTCTAATCTTTCCGGTTTAGATGTAAGTTTCATAACATTTTAAAATCCTTAATAACTTTACATATTATTAGGGTGGGTACATTTTTTGCAACAATTGTGGATCATTCCAAATAACTTTGCCATAACTCGAACATTAATTTCGAACCCATGGTTTTTTTTTGGGTCGAGGAAAGAAAGAAATCGCTTTCGTACATTTTTTTAATTTATCGCTTTTTTGGTGAACATTCACGAAATTGTTGTCAAAATTTGGGAATAATTGACTTTCTCCCGGAGATCAAGAAACTGACAAAATTTCTTGAAATGACCCATAGAACAAGAATCTCGATGCGCATTTGCACATTTTTTCGGGCCTCTACTCACTTTTTCCGATATCCGAATTATTGTGTACGGTCGTCGTAACGTAACAACATACATACCTAGCTGTCGCCCATTCAGCATGGTGGTCTCAATTCTCCACATTTATAACATTGACAAAATACAGTCAGAATTAGAAAAACATTACTATTCTCCCAATACTGTTGTGAAAACTCTCACTACAATAAAGAAAATCAGAAACAAACATGTATTTCATTCAGTCATTGTTGCTCTTCCTTGCACTTTTGGCATCTTTTTATTTGTTGAATCTTCCAATTCTTTTGATTTATAATAATGTGGCGCTACTTCCAAAAGCCATTTACTTTCGATCTCTATAACTTGACGCATGTATTCCTTAGTCGTAAACACCAGTTCATGATACAATACCCACCTGGGCAACTCCTCGAATAACGACGAATTCGGATGTATCATAACATTTTGATTGTGTTTTATTGTCTTGTAATTACCACCCTTTGAGAGACGAGCAACGTGATAGAAATACCCAGCAGTTAAAGATTTTCGAATATTCAAAGTTTCGGGTAAACATGACACCATATCAATCTCAACGCGACTCATCAATCCCACCAATTGCTCACGAACATCTCTGGCCCTTTTCATCGAACGGTATTGTATGAAATTTTCATAGCACCATTGAGTACTGTAGTCGGTTTCCGCCCATTGGTTATAGACTTGCATTAAACTTATGTGGTCACCGTGAATGTGATTAAAATTCTTGCGTGCAGTATCAGCATGAATAATTTTATCTTTGGGTCGGTAGAAAATTGCACTGTTCACTGAGAGCATGGCTGCTATAGAAACCATTTCGTCGGAGCATTTGTATCTGAAAAGGGGAAACAAATGTGTTGTAGATTAGTTAGTTTTACATTCATTATTCTTGCAGATTATTATTGTTAAATAAAATACATATTTGTGTCTATGTTATCAAGATTTCCTAACTGTTATATTTTTTAAAATCTTTTTAAATGTATTTTGTATACGCTCAATAACTGTAATTTCAATTTGTAACTGTAATTTCAATAAAAAAATAAAAAGATACTTACTTTTCGCTAGCCAATAACATTTTGCCCATCATAGGATCCACTGGAAATTCGGCCATTCTTCTACCCAATTTCGTTAGTTCCCCATGATGGTTTAAAGCACCTAAGGCATACAGCTGTTCCAACGCCAACACCAGTGTTTCGTGTGGTGGTGGATCCAAAAAATCAAAATGTATTAAATCATTAATACCCAAAGCTTTAAGCATTAAAACGGCATTGCCCAAATTGATACGTTGAATCTCAGGTACGGTATTATCTTCCAGTTCATGTTTATATGCCCAGGCCGTGTACAAACGAAAACATTTTCCTGGTGCCGTACGTCCTGCACGACCCGCTCGCTGATTTGCTGAAGCTTTAGAAATAGGTACCACCATCAACGATTCCATACCTGTCCGAGAATTAAAATTATTTTGCTTCGCAAAACCGGGATCGATTACATAAATAATGTTATCAATAGTGAGTGAGGTCTCCGCGATATTTGTGGCCAAAATTACTTTACGGGCATTAGGTGGTGTAGGTTCAAAAATTTTCGCCTGCATATCGCTTGGTAAATTGGCATACACAGGAATAATAACAAGTTCTCTGATTTTTGAACCCAAACGTTTAACTCGATCAGATAATACCTCTTGGCATGTTTCAATTTCATCTTGACCTGTAAGAAATACTAAAATATCTCCCAATGGTTGGGTTGCATGTATCTGCAAGACCGACACACAACAAGCATCGATATAATCAGCTTCCGGAGCTTTAGTATAGAAAATATCAACCTAAAAGTACAACAATATTAAGTTAAAATCAAGTTGCTATAATGAAGTAAATATATGTTACCGGATATCTTCTGCCTGGTATCCGAAATATGGGAGCATCATCAAAAAATTGTGAAAATTTTTCAGCATCCAGGGTAGCACTTGATATGAGAAGTTTTAAGTCTGTCCGAAACCGGGCAATATCTTTGACTAATCCAAACAATATATCCGTGTGTAGAGTACGTTCATGAGCTTCATCAATGATCATAACACTGTAGGAGCCCAGATCAGGTTCCGATAAAAACTCTCTATGCAATGTACCATCCGTCATGTACTTAAGAACCGTACGTTCTGTAAAATGAATGCAGCGATTTAGAAATATTTTATATGACAGTTCTTTCCTTAGAAAACTTACCTGATGTGCAATCTTCAAAACGTATACTATAGCCAACTTCATTGCCCAACTTGACGCCCATTTCTTCAGCTACACGTGCAGCCACCGACATTGCTGCTACACGACGAGGTTGAGTACATCCAATCTTTTTCTTATCATCAGTAAATCCAGCATCCACTAAATATTGAGGAATTTGTGTTGTTTTGCCCGAACCCGTTTCACCTTCAATGATGAGAATCTGGTGGGAAATGTAGGACATTGGTTAAATATTTTTATAAAATAATAACATTTAGACAGATTCCATGCGATAACGTACAATACTATAATCAATTCAATAATCTTCCTAACTGTTGAGCGGTATATAAAATTTCAAACAATAAAATGTTTCTATTAAAAACTGTAAATCTGACACTTCATTTAAAAACGTTAAAGAATTTTTGCTACAGGAAATTTTAAGAATCGGAAATTATGAAATTTTGTATTAATGCAAATTTGAATTATTGTTAATATATCAACCTGATGTTCTTTGATGGCAGCTATCAAATCATCCTTGAATGGATAAACAGGCAATGACTTTCTAGTTTCATCTAAGGTCATGCGCTTACGTTCTGCCTCTGTCATTTCCGGCTCTTTTGACTTTTTGTCTTTCGAGCCATCTATGGTAAGGGCTTGAATGAAGTCAATTTGGTCATCTAACAACAGTTCGTATTCTTCCTCTGCTTTGGCGTCTTTTGCACCAAATTGAAAACGGGCCGAGGCCAACTGTTCTGCTTCCCATTTTTTTTGTTCAGAATGTGGTAATTTCTCATTATCGTCTACTTCAACGTACTCCTCTTTCTCGCCCTTTTTTAAGTCCCGGGGCATATGGTAGCGTTGTATACGCTCCAGCTCGCGCGCTTTTTCATGTTCTTTGGCAATTGTTAACAGTTGCTTCTTGTACTCACGTTCATGTTTTTCTTTCTCTGTTAAACTATATCAGAAATTATTTAGTGGAAACTTAATTACATTTAAATAACAGATTTTACTTACACAGCCTCGTCGAATAAGTATTCATCATCCAAAATATCCGCTTCTAGCTCAGCTACTTTGTCTTCTTTGCGTTTTTCTAAGTATTTTCGCCTCGATTGTATCCGCAATGATGGCAATATTTTGTCTCTATCCTCATGTTCCAATTTTAGACGTTTGGCCGCCTCCTCAATGGCTTTCCTGCTTGATGTGGCTTCCAAAACTTTACGCGTTCGACCCTCATCGCGTTTTTTAAGTCTTTCAGCGAACTCATCTCTCTCCTTAATATCCTTAAGACGAGTCTCCTCTTCGCTATCCATCTCTTCGGAGCTGCTACTGTGGGCATCCCTTTTACGATTGGTGGACATGGTGGAAGCAACAGTGTAAGATGTGTTTATAAAGATGGAACACAGCAGCACGAAACCGGTGGAAATGAGGCAAAAACGTTTTGGATGAAAATACTCCAACAGTCGGGGATGGGATGACAATAAAAACAAATTTCGATAAACATATTAAGTTATCGATACTATCACATCGTAGGAAAGAGTTGCCAAGACAAGCAATTTAAATAACTGTAATGGGTAAAGGCACGTTAATACTTGAGTTTTCATCATCTCTCAAACACTTGCTTTGAGCAAAACGTCTTAACTGTTTTCAGTGTAGTTAAAGTGTTTTTGATTATCATACAGTTCATCGAAAGAGCTTTTTGGTAATGGGTAAAAAAATAAATACAGTGGGATTAAGACCAACAGTTAAAAAAAATAGAATAACTCAGAAGTATATTATAAATTTAAATAGAATTTAGACCTAGATTTTACAGATTTTTCTTAAGTTTCTTACGCCATAATGACTCAATCAATCTTGGCTTAACTTAACAGAACGTAACAAAGTGCAAAAGTACTTATTATTGACAACTTAAGAGACGTAAGGAACATAAACACATCTTTAAAAGATGCCGATGTCTTATCTTACAAAAAAGTATAAGTTTGCACCAGAAAAATTAACTTTTCACCCACTAAACTTTGCAAATAACAAAACAAAAATATCAAAATAAATCAGCTGCTTGCCGCCAAACGTAGAAACTTAAGAAAAATCTGTTTTCTGCAGTTTCCAAAGTTATATTAAGTTACGTTAAGTGATTAATAACTACTTTCATACAAAATGTATGTAGCAGATTAAATCAGCTGATCTCTTCTGTTAAGTTTTGTTTACACGGGGTCGACAGAATGAGAGAAGTCATTTCTTCAATTTCATCTAAATGTTAAACAAGGGGAAAACGTAGCTATGTTATTCTTATAACATTTCATTTTTGACTGACTCTGGTACAGTAAACATGTGTTGTTCGTTGGAAGTTTTTATTGTTTGCGTGGTTTGTCTTTTTGTTTTTGTTATATTTTTTTGTAAACAAATGCAGAATAATAATTAAATTGGTTTTTTTTGCTGTATTTTTATTTCACAATTGTACACTTTTCACAAGAATTACATTTTCAATGATGGCGTCTGTTTAATGTTATGATTGTGTGTGCTGTTTTTGACATCCCATATTATAACATAGTTGTTACGAAAATTGTCGTAACAACTGTGTCTTGATATTTATTCAAATACAAACGCTAACACTATTTGAGAGTACACACGTAACATAATACTCTCTGCGATTGAATTTGACGTTCGCTGATATTAAAATCTTATATCTTGTCTCAGGTGTAGACCCCATGTAACATAATACTCTTTGCGATTGAATTTGACGTTTGCTGATATAAAAATCGTATATCTTATCTCTGGTGTAGACTCCATGTTAGTTAAGTCAAGACTGATTGAGCCATTAAGGTTTGTTAAAAATATCGATAACTTTGGCTCGAAATGACACCACTGGAAAATTTTTCTTTACAATTCTCTATCATTGCACTCGCATTATTCATACAAAGATTTTTCATTTTACAACGTGCATCACATTTTGCTCCGGTGAAATATCTGATGAAATATTAAAATCTAATTTGCTCATACAAAGTCAAACAAGAACTTGCGGAGAAAAATATCAAGAAATGCCAGCAGAAGAAATGTCCAACTTATCTCTTGGTAAGCAAAAAAAAAAAAGAAAAATGAAAGTGGTTAAAATCTATGCCGACACGTTGTTGAGGTGGCACAGATTGTCAGAAATGTACGTACATATATAGAGAATATTTCGTGGCTAACATACATATATATATTTGTCATAGGAGATATATTTACTTCCGAAAAGACGGGAAGTGATGAGAATGGTAATGGCTCTGAGAGCAAACCATTCAAGACCATAATGCAGGCTATGAGACACGCAGGAAAAGAACCATTCCCAGCAATTTATGTCGATAGCAAAGACCCTGAGGCAGCAGAGAAGTACGAATTAGCTGCCAAGTCACAGTTGAAAAAAATCCAGAAGCTTTGGTTGCGCGAAAGCCACAAAAATGCGGATAAAGAAAAGCGCGAGGCTGAAGATGCCGAGAAACGTGCGCAAAACTTAGAGGACGCCAAGAAAATTGTCATACATAAGGATCCGTCGTGTGATAAGGCCGAAAAGATCCGCATTTTCGAGGGAGCCAACAACCGAGACAAAATTGTAAAAATCTACGGCTGGGTCCATCGTCTCAGACGCCAAGGAAAAGGTTTAATTTTCATAACATTGCGCGACGGCACTGGTTTTTTGCAATGTGTCTTAAATGGTGACTTGTGTCAAACATATGATGCTTTGACCTTATCTACTGAATCATCAGTACAACTGTTTGGTACCTTGAAAACAGTGCCAGAGGGAAAACAGGTGAGAAAGAGATAGCAACAACAAACACAAAGAACTTAACACATTTTCTTACTAGGCTCCAGGTGGTCACGAACTGATTGTCGTCTATTGGGAGTTGATTGGATTAGCACCCGCAGGAGGTGCTGAAAGTATCCTTAACGAAGAAGCACATCCTGATGTTCAATTGGACAACCGTCATATTATGATTCGTGGTGAAAATACATCCAAAATTCTGAAAATGCGTTCTATTGTCATGCAGGCGTTCCGTTCGCATTACATCGACCGCGGCTACTTTGAAGTTACACCTCCGACACTGGTGCAAACTCAAGTTGAAGGCGGCTCAACCTTGTTTAAATTGCAATACTTCAGGTAACTATGAAAACGATCTTAAAATATATTCTATAAAAATCCACAAAAATTTACATTTTGGAACCTCCAAAAATTTAAAATTCATTACATTATTCTTTCTAAATTGCTATAAGCAATGCAATGTTCCTATAACGGTTTACAACTCAACTCAGTTGAGTTGTTATTTCAGTTGTAATTTTACAATGTGGTATTATTGATTACAACTTAACCTGTGTAGTACACTGCCTAAGAACAAAGTCTCATCTCCATTTTTTTAGTTTTGAGATACAGTACGAGCTCGATTTTCGCAACTGATAGCAGCCCAAGCTGAACCTCTATTGAAAATCGTTATTTTACTTTGTGCAAAATGCCCCACGTCACTAAAAAACTACTATAACAGTCATTTGCTCACTCACATTGAACAGTGGCGTAACATAGCATGCAAATAAAAAAAAACATATAATTTCTGCGAATACATTGAAAAGTTGCGCTCATCGAGACTGCTTTTTTGAACGTGTTGCACTTATCAAGACTCATGTGTAAAAAAGAGCGGTTGCGCAAATCGGGGTGTTGCAATAATCGGTAGTTGCGAAAATCGAGCTCGTACTGTATTAAGCTTTTACGTTTTTTAACTCTCGCGGTTTAAAATTAAATGTTTTTGAAAAATTTCAAAATGATTTCAAAATATTATATTTTGTTAAATTTTATTATCTTAACAAACGCGGTTAATTTTGATGATAAAGTAGAGAAAATGGACTTATGACTTTTTGCCTAGTATAGGCACCCAAAAAACTTTTACAAAAACCAAATTCTACAAATAAGTTCAAAAATTTTTTTGCGTTTTTTCGCAAAAATAATAATTCTTTACCTATATTAGTTGCTATTTTTAATTTATATAATAAATAAGCTTTTGTCATGTTTGCAAGAACTTGAGCGTGATAAAGTCATAATATTCAAAAAAAAAAAATCATAGATACTAAGAAAAAAAGTCTTAAAAGCCAAATTTTTATCATAGAAAGTGGCAGATACAAGTTTTTTGACTAGGAAACACGCTAGAAGTGGTAATTACAGTTGAAAATAGGTCATTTAAGTTTAATGCGAAAATCAGAGACTAATTCACGTTTCCGAATTTGCCATTATCTCAATTTTGGAATTTTGGCCCTTATGACTTTCTTTCTTAGGAGGGCAGTACACCTAAAAATTGCAACTGAACGAAACAACTTAACAAAAAAATTACAACTAATCAACAGCAGTTGTTTTCAGTTACAACTCAACTGAGTTGAGTTCTAAACCGTAATAGGGGCAATTAATTGTAGTCAATTCCGCTTTCGCGGTCAATACAGAGAAATCGAAGCAAAAATAAATAATTTTTCTATTTTAGTAAGAAGTCGTGAAGTCGTGAATTGGTTCGAGAAATTTCAAAATAACCGATATTTTAGCTTTTTGGTTTTCGCTAAGTGGTTTTCCTCGAAAAGTCGGTATTCACTTTATTAACTGAAACTAACATAAACTACGTAAACTCTCCTTGTTAAGATTTGTGGATATTGTAGTTGTTACTCATTTTGTAATGTAATTGTTGCCGAGAATAGTTTTTCTTTGCATTTTTAAATATGCCGATACAAGTTGTGTTGCTGATAACAACTCACTTGTTATAAAAAAATGCCGCTAAGGGTATTCCTGATTTTATTTACACTTTTAAGAAAAATATAAATAATTATACGCTGAGCTTAAACGATAAATAAATTACGACAAAGCTGGGATTACGGCTCGTTATCAAAATTTAACATTACAACATATCATTTATTTAGATCGAAATTATTTAAGTTATGACCCAATCATATGCCCTAAAGATTGGCTTTCGACATCAATATCTCTAAAAAAATATAATCAATAATTATTTTCTAGAACAAATGTTTAATTGTGTTTTAAAACAGTAGTTTCAGTTTTGTAAATCTAAAAATGTAATATAAAGCATTAAATGAAAACAGCCGTCCCATGTGAAGGAAAGGATATGTTTTTGAAATGTACGTAAAACTGTCTAAATAATTTATATTTCTTTGTATTTTCAGCGAGGAGGCTTACCTCACTCAAAGTTCCCAATTGTATTTGGAAACTTGTTTGCCAGCATTAGGCGATGTTTTTTGTATTGCCCAAAGTTATCGTGCCGAACAAAGTCGCACCAGACGTCATTTAGCTGAATATACTCACATTGAAGCCGAGTGCCCCTTCATAACGTTTGACGATTTGCTAGACCGTCTTGAAGATTTAGTGTGCGATGTTGTCGACCGAGTTTTGAAATCACCATTTGGCCATATAGTGCACGAATTGAATCCTGATTTCAAACCTCCTCAAAAACCATTTAGACGTATGAACTATGCTGATGCCATCAAATGGTTGAAAGAGAACAATGTAACCAAAGACGATGGTACATTCTATGAGTTTGGAGAGGTAAATGCATTGTGTGTAGTCAAAAATGTTTCCGTATACTTAAAGTATTGTTTCTTGTTTGCAGGATATTCCAGAAGCTCCAGAGCGTAAAATGACCGACACCATTAATGAGCCCATTATGTTATGCCGTTTCCCCAAAAATATCAAATCATTTTACATGTCTCTTTGTCCCGAAGATAGAGAGTTGACCGAAAGTGTTGATGTTTTGCTACCAAATGTTGGTGAAATTGTTGGCGGCTCTATGAGGATCTACAACAATGAGGATCTACTTAAGGGCTATGAACGGGAAGGTATTGACCCTAAACCATATTATTGGTACACCGACCAACGTATCTATGGAGCTCAACCTCATGGCGGATATGGGCTAGGTTTGGAGCGTTTACTATGCTGGTTACTTAACCGTTATCATATTCGTGAAGTGTGTTTGTACCCACGTTTCTTGGACAGATGTAGACCTTAAGATGGAAAATTCGATAAATGAATACAGTACATTTAATCTGAATTATATTGAGCATTTAGTATAGGTTTAAAAAACTTATATTTATAAATATTTGCTTGCAGCAAACAATAAATTATCTTATTACCGCAAATAAAGCTTCGACATATAACACTTCTTAATATAATATGTCCTTTAATATTAATTTCGTTTTATTTTTTTTATACATTCATCTATATGTATATTAGGGCTATAACCAAAATTTGGACCTAGCACCACGCGATGGTGAATGTTGTTTTGAAAAAAAATACACCCACAAAAACGATTTTTTAAAATGTCCCAAAAGAAAAAGTAGATAACAAATTTTAAATGTTACTTTAAAAAAAAGAAACAACGGCGGATACTTTCCCCTCAACGCAAAATTTAAAAACAGATTCGAACCAGGTTGACATCTTTATCGTTACAAAAAAAATATTTGCGTTATTTGGATAAATAAATAAAAAAACTGATTTACAAAATTTACCGCATTTTGTGGGTGAACCTTTTTGACCACCGGGAAAAAGTAATTATTCTTTTAATAATTGTCAATGGTCTATTCGGCTACGCTAGTGCCATTTTAATATTTAAGAAATGTCCTGTAGTAGGACCGTCTATGGTCTCAATTGCATGATGCAACGGTAATTCGTTTCGTCAGAGGATACCTCTGGCAGTGAAAGTTCCTGGTGAAGGGATGATGCGAGCGATACTGCAGCTCTGTCTCCAATTTAAAATCTGTCACACTTCCGGTCATAAAAGTTGAATCTAGGCAGTTTCAGTACACTAAATTCAGCGTCTTTTAAATAACTGTCCCTTGATTCGTGGTCGCTAGCAAACACTGTATAACTTGAATTGGCTAACACAACTTGAAGTGGTCTCTTGTTAGCAGCGTTACATTATTCTTTCTAAATTGCTATAAGCAATGCAGGCGCGTACTACTGCGGTATTGTCGATACATTTGTCCCTATAACGGTTTACAACTCAACTCAGTTGAAATCTTGTTACATGGTGTAATCAATCATAAAAATAAAATAACACTGTTTATTACTGTTTTTTAATTCTGAGAATCATCGATGACCGTACAGATAAGCATTATTTGTGCAACTTTATCTTAAGGTGGCGCATGAACGTTCTTGTTTTCCAAAAAGATGATTTTTTTCTACGTGAAAAAAAATCATTAAACAAAAACCAATGTGGTTGTTTTGAAATCTCAACAGTAGATGGTTATTTTAAACTAAAGCTTTAGAGCTCGTTTGTTTCTTAATTAGCCTTTTTGTAAGCACCTTGGTTCAAAAAATCAGATTCTGAAAATTCAGATTAGACACAACAAATTGTTCTTTCTGGACATAAATTAATATTAATTTTTCTTTTTTATTTTATATAACTAAAATTAATCATATAATAACATTTAAAATAAACTTTAATTTGTAGATGTAATATTGTTTTTTTTTTTTCAAAAAAATCAAGTTTACTGCGCCACCTGAAGATGTTAGCTTACAAATCTGAAATTTTGTACAAATTGATTTTGTACAATTTGTACAAATTGATCATCGATTGATAATACAGGAAAACCCAAATTAAAAAAAAATTAATAATTTTACTCTATCCTAAAGTATATATCATCTATCGTCCATTTATAAATCTTAAAAAATGTGTGTGTTGAAACATTAACTTTTGGAACGAAGAAGTTAATATTGGGCGTAATTTGCGGAAAAATGGTCTGATTTGATTACATTTCTCGACGGTTTGACAAAGTTTTCTAGAATAGTTATAAATTCTACAACTATCTATACATGTTTGTTGGCTAGAAGTACCGCTTTTGACTAGTAAAAGTTAAAAAAAATAAATACAAAAAATTTCGATTTTTATCGCCAATATGCTCTGTTAAGACATCGTCGCACAGTAATCAAATTTTGCACATGTATTTGGACATGTGTACACAGCTTATATGCCCTATTAACGATTTAAATTCGAAAAAAAGAGTTTTTAACGACCCACCCTAATTATTTCCCTATTATCACCAAACTGCTGCTATCGATTGGATTTCTTCCTGTAAATGTATTTCAAATAGTTTTGTAGTTATTGTATCAAACACACAAGCGGTCATAAACTTTTATTTTTTACATTTACTTGTTATAAAATTGTTGTTTTGATTGGTGTTTGGTTGTTGTGATTGCTGTTGTTTGCTTTGTTGTTTGTGATAAATTCTGTAAGGGTTTCCATATTGAAATACCTTAATGCAGTTTGATTTTGTGCAGAGTTAGTGTTAGTGATTGAGAGGAGATAATGTACATAATGCACGCTGTCGACTGTCTAGGCTATGATAATACATAAACCTAACTTTGTTCTTATTCCAAATAAAAAATGTACAAGTTTGCGCATAAAAGCAATCACCTGACGATACATAAAACCATGGCATATCACCGTATTTAAAATGAGATGAAGCACGCAATGATAAAAACACATAACTCGAAAAATCAGAAAGTTGTTAATTTTTGTTACAATGTTATTATAAAGGATTTCTGAACCGACCGTTGCATGGTGTTTAGAACACGCGACTATCATGCGGGAATTCAGGGATAGATTCCTGTCTCAGATATCAACAATTATTTCTCAGTTATCAACATCTCCCTTGATGTTATCGACAGCAACTATGCAGTAAAATCTTTTCAAACCGCTGTTTGTCAAAATTAGTAAACAATCTTATTTAAATCATTAATATTTTATTTGCGATTATATGATAATAGGATAAATTGTTGTTTGCAACAATTATTTCATATTAAATGTAAACTGTATTCGTTTATCGTTTATCGAATCTTCCAACTTAAGGTCTACATCTGTTCAAGAAACGAGGATACAGACATACTTCACGAATGTGATAACGGTTAAGTAACCAGCATAAGAAACGCTCCAAACCCAATCCATAACCACCATGAGGTTGAGTTCCATAGACACGTTGATCTGTGTACCAATAATATGGTTTAGGGTCAATACCTTCCCGTTCATAACCCTTAAGTAGATCCTCATTGTTGTAGATCCTCATGGAGCCGCCAACAATTTCACCAACATTTGGTAGCAAAACATCAACGCTTTCGGTCAACTCTCTATCTTCGGGACAAAGAGACATGTAAAATGATTTGATATTTTTGGGGAAACGGCATAACATAATGGGCTCATTAATGGTGTCGGTCATTTTACGCTCTGGAGCTTCTGGAATATCCTAAAAACATGAAACAATCGTTTAAATAAACATTTTTTGACTACACACAATGCATTTTTACCTCTCCAAATTCATAGAATGTACCATCGTCTTTGGTTACATTGTTCTCCTTTAACCATTTGATAGCATCAGCATAGTTCATACGTCTGAATGGTTTTTGGGGTGGCTTGAAATCAGGATTCAATTCGTGTACTACATGACCAAATGGAGATTTTAAAACTCGGTCAACAACATCGCATACTAGATCTTCAAGACGATCAAGTAATTCATCAAATGTTATGAAGGGACACTCGGCTTCAACGTGAGTATATTCCGACAAATGACGTCGGGTGCGACTTTGTTCCGCACGATAACTTTGTGCAATGCAGAAGACATCGCCTAAGGCTGGCAAACAAGTTTCCAAATACAATTGGGAACTTTGAGTGAGAAAAGCTTCCTCGCTGTTTAAAAAAAGTATGGAACATATTCATTAAGACATGAAAAAATGATATGGATAAATTAGTTATTTTTTTGTAACGATGAAAAATCGTCATCTAAAATGCAAACGACCAAGCTGACATTGTGAACATTTTACAGAAGAAGCAAAAAACTTTGTAATCTATTAAATACACTAGTAGTAAGAGTCTAGTGAATAAAAATAATAAAATCTCTATATTTGACCACATCACTATAAGATTGTGTGTGGACATGAAGCTTGTTCTAATCCATCATAATCAATCAAAACATCAATTTTGATTTTTCCGTTATTTAGGGCCTTATGCATTTCAGCTGTTGAAATGTTTTTATTTAGAACCATATTGTGACACTTATCGATAATAAAACGGATTGTCGACAATCGTTCAAATGAAAATTTCACAGCAGATTGTCGTTACGATTATGAATAATTTTTAGTAGTAACAGTTATTAAGTGTATTGGGCACCTTGATTTTCTCTCTAAATTAGATCATCTAATTTACTTAATACTTAATTTCCCTTGCACCCCATGAATGAGGTATGGGATAGCTTCTCGCGTTGTTGTGGATTAACACGCTTTCTATTTTAGATTCACAACAAACGGCACCTACTTGTTTATCAACAATGGTGAATGTCACTGTTTGAGAAGCTTTTACTAGACATGTCGATTGACGCGACACTATAATGCGTCGTTGCTGTCGACAACATCGAGGGGCCGGCAATGAATGAAAAATGTATATGTTTTTATACAACAAAATTGTAAAAGTGAATAATGCAATGCTAAATTGAAAATAAAGGGGAATTCAACTAATTTTATGAGGTGTTCTACATCTAATACATATGGCAATATACAGGCCTGTTCTGAAAATCACAAATCACATAAGTGATTTGAAATCACAAAAATGGTGTTCTGCACACCAAACTTTTTGAAATTTTGTGATTTCAAACCGGTCACCTAAGCACCTATCGATTTCAAATCACATGCTTATTTTTACGAGTACTTTTATGGGAATTTAAAAATAAATTGCTTAATTTATTAACAACATGTGTTATTTCTTAATTTATGTAGTAAAATTACACATTTAGCGCAATAAATGCTCTAAAATTAACAATTTTTTGAGACACTACTTTTTGTGTATCTGTTTTGTGAATTTGTTTGTGATTTGTTAATGAAGTGCTTGTGATTTGATCTTGCTTGATGTCATCAGCTGATTTAGTTTTCGAAGATTTAATCAATGCTGTTTTATGCGTTGTTGTTTAATTGTGTCCTTCGCAAATATTCCAGAGAAAAAAATTAGCACCCGGCGTTTTACTTTAAACTTTTCTTTATTTTTCAACTTAAAAACGTAAAATTTCTACTCACTTGAATAATCCTTATTAAATCACAACAAAATAAGTCAACAAATCAGCTGTTTTGTTGTGATTTCGAAAAATTCAAATCACACCGAAAAAGACAAAATCGTGTGATTTACAGAACAGGAAAAAATCACACGTGTGATTTCAAAACGGCATGTGATATGAAATCACGTGATTTAAAGAACAGGCCTGATAGTTTAAATCAACGATACAGTCTAATATTGAGGGAAATTTCCGTTCGCATTGCAGTATGTACAGTATTTATACAAATTTGAAATTTTACGGGAATTTCCCCAATTTTTAATAGTTTCGATGTTGTGTTTACACACTAATCCATGTCTCAACACACTTCATACCAGCTATACAGTCCAATATTGCGGGAAATTCCCGATTGCATTACAGAATGTTGTAATCATTGCTCATATGTATGCAGAATTTATGTAGTACGTTTGTATGTTCAACACTTTTTATAACCACTCTTATCTTACCCAAAGTATTGCAACTTAAACAAAGTTGAACCGCCTTCCACTTGAGTTTGCACCAGGGTTGGTGGTGTAACTTCAGCGTAGCCTCGATCAATGTAATGCGAACGAAACGCCTGCATGACTATAGAACGCATTTTCAAAATTTTAGATGTATTTTCACCGCGAATCATAATGTGACGGTTGTCCAACTGAACATCTGGATGTGCCTCTTCATTAAGAATTCTATCAGCGCCTCCTGCAGGTGCCAGACCAATTAATTCCAAATAAACAACAATCAGTTCATGACCTCCAGGTGCCTAAAGTGTAACGAATTCAATTGAACTTTGTTGTTTTTATTATAATTGTAACTTTACTTGCCTGTTTACCCTCTGGTAATGTTTTCAAAGTACCATACAATTGAACTGAAGACTCAGTAGTTAAGGCCAAAGCATCAGAGGTCTGACACAAATCGTCATTAAGGACGCATTGAAGGAAACCAGTGCCATCGCGCAGTGTTATGAAAATTAGACCTTTTCCTTGACGTCTGAGACGATGTACCCAACCGTAGATCCTAACAAGTTTGCCACGGTTGGCACCTCCTTCGAAAATGCGAATTTTCTGGGCCGTATCCAAGGAAGAATCTTTATGAATGACAATTTTTGTGGCGTCTCTCAAAGACTGCATCCTCTTTTCCGCATCTCCGGCTACGCTGTATTCTTTATCCGCAGTTTTGTAACTTTCGTGCATCCAAATTTTTTGGATTTTTTTCAACTGCGATTTGGCAGCCAGTTCATATTTCCCAGCTGTGTCTTTGCTATCAACATAAATTGCCGGAAATGGTTCCTTTCCTGCGTGTCTCATAGCTTGCAGTATGGTTTTAAATGGTTTGTTCACGGAACCATCACCACTCTCATCGCTTCCCGTTTTCTCGGAAGTAAAAACATCTCCTGCGATAAATATATTAGTGTTAAGGCGTGTTTAGACACAAGTAGATGTCGATGGATTTAAATAAACTGCGAGAGAACTTTGTGGCCCCAAGTTCCGAACCAGTGTTATATCGATTAACTTATCTGCCGAAAGGGATTCCGATAACATAGAATTCGCACAAAGGATCTTCTCGCAGCTTAAATAAGTTCTTCGACATATATTTGTGTATTAATGTGCCTTTGGCGTTAGAATATTCATAGGACGAATACTTTAAGCGAGCTATGTATGTCTAACTTCGTTCGCTTACCTAAAGTTAATTTGGCTGCTGACATTTTTCAAATGATGTTAAAATATTTTTTACTTCGTGTGACCGGTCTATATGATATTATTGCATCAGATTTTCACTGCAATGATTAATGACGTTCACTGAACGGCGAAAAGTGTACTAATAATAATACTAGTGCTTAGTTGATTTTATATAGGGCGATGGTATCAGCATAACATCTACATTTATATCTAGAGTGGGAAATAACCTACTAACACAAATATGAACTCACTAACTTTCCCGGCTCGCGTTGCCCCACCCGTACTTCCAATGAATTTTCTTTAGAGTTTAAGCAATACAGATACAACGCAAACATTACACTATGTGACAGTCATTTGGAACTTGGGGAATACCCTAGTACATGCTGTAGGTCTGGTCGAGTACATTATTATCCTGTATACTATGTAAGGTCGCGTTGTTTTCTCCCCCCAGTTTTGTAGTTTGTCTGAAGACAATTTCCTTGCACCCTACGACTCCTCGAAATAGTATTTATTATGTTGTATCGTCACTTGATAATTGAATTTTTCAAATAAAGCATCGAGTATACAAGATTTGTCCTAGTTCCTATCATGTTATTCTTCATCATATGATGAATGTTTATCAACACTACAACAATTCTGTAAATTATTTCTAATTATATTCAAATAAAGAAAACAATTGAATGTTGTCGAATATGGACTACTACATACGTAATAAGGGGGAATATTTTTTTTATGTTATTTTAAGTATTATCACATTTTTGCCTTCTCCCGTATAATTTTCTTTTCATGAGTTGTCTTTTTTATATTAAGTTGTCTTTATTTAATTTATATCAAGAATAAACAAAGTAAAAAAAGTACGACGGATTTCAGTTCAACTTGTATCATGATCCAACTGCATATCTTCAAGAATTTCTTCAAGATTTTCATCATTGATATATTGGTCTTCAACTTCATTATCGCTGACAACCTCCTCGTCGTCTTCTGCGTCATCCTGTTCCTAAAAGGGGCAACAGAATATACAAAATGATTACGGTATCATACAAATTATTCTGAGTAAAAACGCTTTTTCGGAAGGGATAAAGTGTTTTACCTCATTTCCATAGGAATCCACTTCTGCATGTATCTGTTCTTTCCGGTAATGATTTTTTAACAACTCCTTGATAGCATTACTAACAATCTGACGCACCTGATTATCAAAACCTGTAGGTAACCAACCAGTGCGATCATTGCAAATGGCTCCAGCCATCGGTGATGGAATTTTTTCCAACATTTCTTGAACTTTAGGCATGCGAATATCACAATACTGTGGATTTAAATTAATCCCTGTTGTAAAATTAAAAAAAAAAACATTGTATTTAACAATTGAAGCTTACCCTCATTATACATTGACGAGATCTCGGCAATTTGTGTTCATCAAAATACGGATAATTTATATCTTGCACTAACGAGTTTACGTCATAAGGATTTTCGTGACGTTTTTTTATGGTAGTCCTGCGATCCGATACCTATTTAAAAATCATTACTAATACGAGCAATTAAAACTAATTAATAATAGCTTACGAATTCCGATACGCCTGAACGAAATCTTAGACGAAAATCAAACGACTGGTAGTACCGAGAGTTAAAATCTTTGCGAGGATCATATCCGTACCGAACGTAAAATGTCCGCCAAGGGCCAGTTGAAAAATAGTATGCTAAAGACGGGGTAATACATTTAAGTTTGTCATTTGTTACACCCGACTCGTACAGCAATGCAATACGGGGCCAAATGGGACATTCTTCAAATAACTGAAAAGATAATCAGAAATGATTAAAATCAAACTAAAACAATAGTAATTAAAACATTATTTAACGTATCAAAACGTATTTTTAAAAGCAATTGAGCATTGTTCGTCTTTCTTCGATCATTTTGAAATTATCCAGTTTTTTTTATCAAGCCAGAATCTTACGTTACAAATAATAGACATCCAATATCATTCTTTTATGTCTGCTATGACATTTTTATAGAGCGTTACGTATTTTACTACGATTTGTCATAGCATCTAAAATAATATCTCCAAAAAATAAATAGCATGTTTCTTTGTACACAAATAAGAAATTTTTTTTTTTAAAAAAATATTACACAATTTTTTCTGTTTAACGGCGTCTCCGACGTAAGCTTCGAATACACAAATGCCGCGAGACACAATGATTTCAAATGATGTATATAAGTTTGCTTCATTTTTCCCCACCTTTTTAACTCTTTCCAATTGCTCATCAGAGACATATTTTACCCTCATTTTCTTCAATATTTGCGGATCTGGTCTGCTGGGAAAACTGTCTACCATATTGAATGTAACAATATCACGCTGTTCATGGCATGTTTTAGCAAGGACACCCAATGTTTCATGAAGGCCATGTTCGTTCGAAAAATCGCCGCGAAACATTCCAGTGTGGACGGTATCTGAACGAGCAAACGCCGATGGCAAAGCCAAAAGCGAGACACCTTGTCGACTGCAAAGAGAATAAATGTAAAATAATTTTCAGACTTTTCATCTTCCCACCTCATACTTGTAATATTCCAAATCAATAACCGACTGAGGCACCACTTGATTCAACACCATTTTCAACTCTCCCGTATTTGTTGTAGGATCGGTAGCAATAGGTAAATATTGAAAATCACAAATGGCTAAATATAAATATTTTAATATGTATACAAAAAGGCATTCCAATGTCTAAGTAGCTATGATAGCATTTTTCTTACATTCAAAAGTAAAACTCTTCGATGTACAGCCCAAAATTGTAACAACATATTGCGGGGGTTTCTTGGGGTCACGCTTAGATTTTCGCACTTTTATTGATAACAAAAGTCCTTGTCTATCGTTCGCATCTCCACACAAAGCTTTATTAAATGGATTGCCAGGATGATAACGCAATTCCAAGCGTTTGCTTTCACCACCCAGTGCCTAAAACATTTCCAATTATATAGCCAACAATTCGAGGTTCCTTTTAAAATTCCATTCTGACCTGCGAGATCCTTGTCATTCCACCTAATGTACTGATCATGTTATCCACATTTTTCACCAATCCGGGATATTCGATCATTTCAAATTCTTTGGTCGTGTTAAAATTTACTTGTGTTGTCATTTTTTTAGTATTTTTATAATAAATTAATACAAATTGAACTGTTTTAAAAGTTGTTTTGTTTATAGTGGAGATGGGTGATTAATAATCGCACGTTATCGCATATCGATAATATGGACATCACCAACAATTGTCACACACACAATGATGTCAATACGAAAGAGAAGATATGTAGGCTTAATTCCAGATTACGACTTGACCATCAATTCACCTAATAACCATTACCGGCGTCACCACCAATTACAGTCCAATCATCTAGGTTTTTCTATGCATTACCTTCGTTAAGCGGCTAGTTAGACATTTTTGTGCGCGTATCATGTATTTATGGAAAGTATTTGTCAAAAAATGTTTTTAAAATGTCAATAACAGTTAATTTTCCCAATTGTACTGAAATAAGTACAAAAGTCATTTCTAATAGTTGTTGCTGTATTTGTGGATAACAATAACAATTCGTTGATAACAGTGGTCTAAAATGGGTTAATTTAGATTTCCAGCACATAATGGGTTAATAAAATAATTTGTATATGCACTGTTGGAAAGCTTTCAACAGATATCGAAGATATACATATATCATTTTTGATCAAATCCCTACACCCTAAACCAAAATAAAAAACCGTCCATATACCACACTTGTTCAGTGGAAACGGTACGTGTGTATCAAACCAATTTTTAGAATGTACTTATCGATTACTACATGCTTTTCTAGCTGTGTCATCTCTGATTCATGCCGGTATTTTCATTTTTTGTTTTGATTACATGTTCCACTAGTAATTCTCATCATTCTCATAACATCATGCATTTAGCTCGGTTTTATTCCAATGCTGCTAAAGATATTTATCCGAAAACAACAATAAAGATATTTCGAAGTAAAAAACCCATAACGAAGAATACAACCAAAAAGATCCTCCAACGTAGCGAAATAGAGGCTACGGTAAAAGAAAACATCACGAAAGTAGTAATACCCAAGGAAGAAGGAACAAGAGCGAATCTTATAAACCATCTGAGTAATCAGGATGCAAAACCAAGTGCCAACAAGGATGGGAAACAACTTGGAAACGTTCCCGTGGATTGCTGCGATAACGTTGTCAACATACAGATGATTTCTAAGAGACTGCATGACCAATTGTTTCCAGGTGTCAGCCGAGACAGTGAAAAGGTCAGCGACACAAGTGCCGAAAAGATGAAACAGGATCTGCAACGCCATGGCATTGCAATGCAGACTACAGATAAGTTAGAAGACGTAGATATTCAACTTCCGCCACTCAAGGGAAAAAATATCGAAGAACATTTTTTGAAAATAGGAAATGAACAAGTGAAACCTTACAAGGAATTACTACAACCTTTGCTGGAAATCAACAGCTTACCCAGAAAACCCACAGAATGGTCTCTGCAACCCGGTTGGACAGTTTATGATCCTGGAACAGGAACGGCGCGCTCTGTAGAATATCCAATGGAAAATGGTTTGGTTTTGGACGTGGAGGTATGTATTTCTGACGGTCCTATGCCTACCCTAGCAACAGCTGTTAGTAGTAAGCAATGGTATTCGTGGACAAGTCCACGTCTGGCTACAAAACAATCTGAAATGAAGGTCTTGCCAAAGGTACCGCACTACAGCTCTGAAGATTTGATTCTCATGGGAAAGAGAGGCCCCAAAATCATTGTGGGCCACAATGTTTCCTATGACAGAGCTCGAATGAAAGAAGAATATCTTTTGGAAGATAATGGAACCAGATTTCTAGATACCATGTCTTTGCACGTATGTGTTAGTGGAGTAACTAGTTATCAAAGAGCCCTGATGAAATCAAAAAAAGAACCGGCTGCCGAAGACTCCGAATGGCTGAGCCAAAGCTCGTTAAACAGTTTAAAGGAGGTGCACCGTTTGTATTGTGGTGGACCTGTTCTTAGCAAGGAGGAACGGAATGTGTTTGTAGAAGGAAATTTGGAAGATGTACGTAGGGATTTTCAATCTCTGATGACATATTGCTCTAATGACGTAGTTGCCACCCATCAAATACTGCAAAAATTATATCCAATGTTTGCGGAACGATTTCCACACCCAGTAACACTGGCTGGTATGTTGGAAATGGGATCAGCTTATTTGCCTGTTAACAAAAATTGGTTAAGATATATAAATGAGTCCGATTTAGCTTATGAAGACTTAAATATAGAAGCTAAATATCACTTAGCCCGGCGAGCAGATGATGCCTGTAGGCTTTTGAAAGACGATAAATTCAAAGAGCATTTGTGGTTATGGAATGAGGACTGGACAACACAAGAATTAAAAATGAAAAAAGCGGTTAAAAGAAGAACACGTGTGAATTCTTCTTTGGACGTACCAAAATCTGCCCTGGATCCAAATCTTACAACAGAAGAGAAACGTTTGTACGAAAAGTTTCAATATTTGTATGATACTCGTAAACAATTACCAGCCCGCCGCCCGTTATTACCGGGCTATCCAGCATGGTATCGCAAATTGTGCCAAAAACCCCCCAAGGATGAAATAAATTCTACAGAGTGGATTTCTGGACCTTCAGAAATCAGCACCGGAATGCAAATTGCACCTAAATTGTTATCGCTTTGCTGGGAAGGGTTTCCTTTACATTACATACGGGAACATGGCTGGGGGTTTTTGGTGCCTTTTGCCAAAAAACGTTTGGCAGACGGCGACTCTCCAGCAAGCGACCCATCTACTCCTCGAATACCGATTGAACATTTGTCGCAGCGATT
This sequence comes from Muscina levida, assembly GCA_964034835.1. NCBI lineage: Eukaryota > Metazoa > Arthropoda > Insecta > Diptera > Muscidae > Muscina > Muscina levida. Next base: position 46,747,220 of record OZ035881.1, on the reverse strand, counting down.
TCCAATACCTGACTTTGCACGACGTTATGCATCGGAGCAAGAAAGTGAGTTTGCTATGGGTACTCTACATCGGGAATTGGACTCAAAGTTGGGCAAACGTGAATTTTATAGCAAATCACCTAAAACAGATCACGCGGCTGGTCTTTACAAAGGATCTGGAGTATGGTGCAATCAGATATTAGACAATTGTTGTTTCTTCCTGAAATTGCCGCATAAAAACGGGAAATCGCTTAGAGTGGGAAACCCATTATCTAGAGATTTTCTTAATAAATTTGCTGACAATGTTCTTACCAGTGGTGAGACGGGTACCGACGTAGCTCGAAGAGTTATAGAAATTGCGCGTATGATGTCTTATTGGCGGAATAATCGAGATCGTATAATAGGACAGTTGGTTATTTGGCTGTCACCAGAAGAAAAGCCTAAAGCAATTAGGGATCAAGCCTACGAATATGGAGCCATTTGCCCTCAAGTAGTGACGTGCGGAACGCTTACTCGACGTGCGATGGAATCCACATGGATGACTGCTTCAAATTCACAAAAAGAACGCATAGGCTCAGAATTAAGAGCTATGGTACAAGCTCCACCCAATTACCGCATTGTAGGAGCTGATGTTGATTCACAAGAACTTTGGATTGCCTCAGTACTAGGTGATGCATATGCTTATGGGGTGCACGGCTCCACCCCTCTTGGTTGGATGACTCTTAGTGGAACCAAGTCTAATGGCACTGATATGCATTCAGTGACGGCCAATGCAGTGGGTATCTCAAGAGGCCATGCCAAAGTTATTAATTATGCAAGAATTTATGGAGCTGGTCAAAATTTCGCAGAAGGTTTATTGAAACAGTTTAATCCAACATTATCTGTGACAGAAGCTCGAAGCAAAGCTATGAAAATGTTTGCTATTACCAAAGGAAAAAAAGTATATCGCATAAAGGAAGAATTTCATGAAGAATTCGAAAGGAGACAGTAAGTAAATATATAAATAAGGCTACAAACTTTCTTTCAAACAAAGGGCACTTCACACTGATAGATGTGTCTTGGCAACAAAAAAATTGAGAAGACGCGGAATAGGAACATAGAATACTTTCAAAAATCAACATTCTTATTGTAATTTAAGCTATTTTCGTATAATGTTAAGGTTTTCGATGAATTTATTTTCAAATAAAAAAGGGCACTTTATACTAGGGGATAGATATTAGCAGACTCTATATTTCATAGGCTCATTTGCCATTATAAAGTGACCTTTTGTGAGTGTCGCTATTATCAAAATACCTCTTACGTTTATTTGTATCTTTTTATTGTTATTAACATATTTATATTTCCATTTCAGATACTCGGGTTATGAAGCTTTAAAATTGGCTTCCTCCTATAATAAAGCTGTCGATGAGATGTTTGAAAGGCCCAGGTGGGAAGGTGGCGCCGAAAGTGCCATGTTTAACCGTTTGGAAGAGATAGCTACTGGTGAAGAACCGGTTACACCATTTTTATGCGGCCGTTTAAGCCGGGCTTTGGAAACTCATAACACTTCCGATGAAAATCGGTTTTTACCCACTCGAATCAACTGGGTTGTACAAAGTGGCGCAGTAGATTTTCTTCATCTTATGTTGGTGTCCATGCGTTGGCTGTTAGGAGATAAAGCTCGTTTTTGCCTTAGTTTTCATGATGAAATAAGATATTTGGTGGAGGAGAAATATGCCTATCAAGCAGCATTAGCTATGCACATAACCAATTTGTTGACACGTTCATTTTGTTCGTCTCGATTGGGTCTCAATGATTTACCTATGTCAGTGGCATTTTTTTCGTCTGTTGAAGTAGACACAGTACTGCGTAAGGAATGTACCATGGATTGTGAAACACCGTCAAATCCCCATGGATTGAAAATGGGATATGGTATATCAAAGGGTGAAAGCCTAAGCATATATGATGCTATTAAGAAAGCGGAATGCAAAGATTTGAATGACTGGAAGTGGATAAAATAAAGAAGAAGCTGATATTAGGATATATGAATTTTGTTTTTTTTTTTTAAGTTTTGTGTAATATATTAGTGATAAAGTAAATTTAATTAAAGTTATATATTATGTCCCAATGTTTGTGGAGACAAATTTGAATAATTTATTTGCATCATTACATCATTTTTTATATGAAATTAATTGGTTTGGCAAGTGAAGCAATCCATATATTTATATTGCTAAAAAAAATTAGCAGGCCTGCTACTCAACCTGTGTTCATACATCGAACATGGTTAATTTTCATAAGTATTTTCTTGTGTAAAAGATGTAAAAATACACAAGAACCGATCAATTATGGAAAGGGAATGGGCAATTCCATGGAAAGGTCTACCGTGATCGAAAAATAAAAAGTTGGTAAAATATTTAATTTAATAAATTAAAATGTTCAAAGCTTATCTTAGTTTCTTTTACAATTAAATGGACTGCAAAATGCCATTAATGATCTGGTAATTTCTTTGAATTGTTAAAAACATATGATGATGATGCAAGTGCAATCTTATCATAAAATATTTGTTACAACAGTAAATAAAATTGATTTTCTTTTATTGACATTCCAATGTAACATTCTGTGATCAACAATTTGTGGCATATAAAATTTATTAAATTCCCTATTTCGCAAATAAAAAAAACAACATGGAATTGCCCATATACATATGTATATAGAAAATGTCACGTTCAGCATGTCACGTTCGAACCACTTAAAAATTAAATAAAAAATTAACTACAAATGGTATTTCTAACAAGAAATGAGGATTCTAAAACTTAGTTATTTTTTAACATTTTAAATTATTATCATCTAAAAAATATTGTGTTTGAATTCGCTGAATCTCATGTTGATTTCCTCAAAAATCGCTCTTTTTTGTCCTTTCTTTGTAATCAATATTTCGCCTGAAAAAAACTTAACCTCAGTGAAAAACCAGTACAGAAATTTCAGTCAGTTAAACTGACTGATAAATACCATCACCCAATATAATATATTGTTTAAGTCTTGAGTTATTGAAAATAATCGATTTGTAATTAAAACCAGTTAGAAAGTTTCAGTCGGGCAACCCGACTTACATTTACCCTTACCCTCAGTAAAACAAATAATTTTCTATTTTATTGATATTATTACTCGATTTCGAAATTGGGCGGAGTGGTACATTTATATGGGAGGTACGTGAAGGGTCGTGTTTAGGCTCCAGATTTATTCTCCATAACTTTATCCTGTTATAGCTTTACTAAATACAGAATTTGCGCACGATTGCGTTGGGTGTACTGATATTATTACTACATCCCAAAAGTGGGCGGACAGGTACATTTGTATGGGAGGTACCATAAGGGGCGTGTCTAGACTTCCAATTTTTTCTCCAAAACTTTGTCCTGTTATAATATAACAAAATACAGAATTTGGGCATGATCGTGTCGAGTGTATTGATATTATTACCCTATTTCTAAAGTGGGCGGAGTGGTACATTTGTATGGGAGGTACCGGAAGGGGCGTGTCTAGACTTCCAGATTTTTTCTCCAAAACTTTATCCTGCTTAAACTTTACCAAATACAGAATTTGGGCACGATCGCGTTAGGTCTTTTAATAATATTAATCGATTTCTAAAGTGGGCGGTACCAGATGTGTATGGGAGGTACCAGATGGGGCGTGAATAGACTTCCAATTTTTTTCTCTAAAACTTTATCTTGTTATAGCTTTACTCAAAATAGAATTTGGGTACGATCACGTTTAATTTATTGATATTATTTCTCCATCTCTATAGTGGGCGGAAAGGTAGATTTGTATGGGAGGTACCAGAAGGGGCGTGGCTAGGCTTTCAAAATTTTTTCCAAAACTTTATCCTGTTATAGCTTTACTAAATACAGAATTTGGGGACGATCCCGTAGGGTGTATTGATATTATTACTCGATTTCTAAAGTGGGCGGAATGATGTATTTGTATGGGAGGTACCAGAAGGGGCGGGGCCATGTAGCCCATTTGCAATACCGTAAGTAGTTTTGAGAAAATAATAACTCGTGCAAAATTTCAAAACATTTGGTTGCGTCTTTCGAAAGTTATCGTGCGAACCAGCCGGACAGAAAGACAGACAGACATGGCTCAAACGACTTAAAAAGTCATGAATCGAATTTGGTTCAAAGAAACCTAGGGTCTAAAGTGACTCCTTCTATGTGTTACACTTTTGGGTCGTATCAAATGATATATACCTTCATCCCTACGGGTGATGGTATAATTAAATGTGGTTGAATCAAATGTTCTTATTGTAGTACAGATATGAGTTTCAAAATTATCCACTGCATTTAGCTCTCTATTCTCAAAAGTAACGATTATTTTATTTATCGATAACATTATTATCAGAACTATCTGGCATCTCTGCTGCACAACATGAAATTTTTTGACATTTATTGATGACGTTCTTTTCTCTTGTATGTGTCAATAGAATCGTGATATCTTTTTTTCTTGTAATTTTTTACCTAATTAAAAGCGATAGAGGAAAATACGTTCACCAACATATATATTTTGTATAATTAAGTTATTTGGAAGAGGTGAAAATAAAGAAAAGATAAACTAGAACCCTCGTAAACATGGAGGATATCGTGTAAATTGTTAAGGAAGTAATAGGAGAAACGCAAAACGATAAGTGTTGTGGTTTTCTTCACTATTGTGTGTTGTGTGAGTCGTTGGTCGTGCCTGCCCGTGCCCCACACAGTCATTGAGACAACGACCTAATCCAGCTCTTAGAGTTCTCAATTGACTTTCGCATATGCAAAGACCTTGGATGCATAATGCAAAGTTTTTCCACAAAAACTAAAGAAATGTTTATAGTGCGTGCTCTAGAGAAAATCCTTGCCGATAAGGATATAAAACGTTCACAGAATTCCCAGCTGAAGAAATCATGCGACACTGCTTTGGAACAAATAAAAGCTGAGCTTATTAGCGCCGGCCAAATAGCAGAAGGTAACGAGCTCCCCTGTGCTGCCCTGCCGCTGCCAAAGAACGATGCAGCCAGCATTATAAACGCGGAGACTTATTTTCTGCCATTTGAGTTGGCATGCAAAAGTCGCTCTCCCCGAATTGTGGTAACCGCTCTCGATTGTCTGGAGAAACTGATAGCATATGGCCATCTTACGGGTGCAATTCAAGATTCGTCCAGTCCAGGACACTTGCTTATTGATCGGATAGTGAATACCATTTGTGGATGTTTCAACGGACCCCAAACGGATGAGTGTGTTCAGCTGCAGATTATAAAGGCTTTGTTAACGGTTGTTACATCGCAGCATGTAGAGATTCACGAGGGCACAGTATTGCAAGCCGTGCGAACATGTTACGACATTTATTTATCCAGTAAGAATTTGGTAAATCAAACTACGGCATGTGCAACGTTGACCCAAATGTTGGATGTTATCTTCTCGCGAATGGAGAATCAGGTGTACGAGGTAGCAGCACAGGCTGCGCAGGCCGCTGCAGCGGCTGCTGCAAGTAATGGTAATTATGATGCAAATACTTCTCAAGCCTCAGAAGCAAGTTGCAGCGTAAAGAGTAGCGTTGGAGGTGCAGATGCAGAAGAAACTCCGGAATCAGTTGCAGCCGCTGTCGTGGAGGAAATTTTGAATGGTAAGAATTGTTTAGAATTGGAAAGGGAAGAGCAATAATCAAAGGCATTGACCTTGTATATAGATTTATAGGATTTCCTCTAGTATGTAGTATTAAAAGTAACAGTATTGTAGGGCCACGTAAGGTAAAAAAATAGAGTAAAGTGACGTGGTTTTACAAACTTGTTTTAATCAATAGCGGTAAGGTCACAAAAAGGTACATACATTAAATATTACAAATCTTAAACATGTTTTTATATTGGGTATAGGGTTTTTCTTTTCCCGCACTTTTCCATTTCCCGGGAATTCGGGAAAAAATTCCAATCCCGGTATTTCCCGATCCAATCACACAAAACATATATCAAGTCGGTAGGTCTAAAACTTACTCGATTTTTTTTAAATCTAACCTCAGTGAAAAGCGGTCCTTCACTGGTTTACTTTAAATGTTGACAGAAGATGTGAATGAGGTTTCAGTTTTTAAAAGTATGGTGTTTCTTTCAAGATGAAAAAAATCTACTTTTAACATTTCTAAACCGCTGGAGGTAACTTAAAAAGTGTATGTTTTATGAAAGTGTACCCAATTCATTGGTGGTTTCAGAAATTTTATTTTACCTTAATTGACCGAGTTATAAATAAAACACTAAAGAAAGTCGATGAAAAAAATTTAAATATTGATAGAGAATACCTTAAAAACGGAAAAAAACATTCTGCAAAACTAAACGTGTTTTTCGTTTGTCGGTCTATAAGTGCAGAAGTACCAGGCTTTGAAAGTTCCAGCAGCACCAAAGTGGTCTAATAAGACAACCTATATCTCCAACTGTGTTGACACAAGGTGCCTCCGAATGTAAAATTCTGAAACAAACAAATGTATGAGAGAGTGTAGCGTCTAAGGACAATGCAACGTAATGAAAAGTAGTGTGTGGTCTTAGATTTAATCTAGCCAAAAATTTGAAACACAGCCTGACACCTCCTCTTCAAATGTCTAGAACATTTCAAAATAATCAGAACAATAATTTAAAAGTTGTGATTTTCTTAAGTTGTTTTTTTCCAATCGGCCCCATTCCCTTTAGGTCATCAGCTGACAATAATTTCACTAACGTACGCCAGCTGAATGTTTTATTTAAAAAAAAAAATTTAATTAAAATTAAAATCATCTGACAAAGTTTAAACCGGGATAGCTAATATGATTTATATATACAATTTAATACTGTTCCAAAAGTTTTTCCATCAAGTGATGTAAGCTGTTCCACTCTTATCGGGAACATAATTAAATCCGAAATTAACAATTAACAAAGATTTAAAAATTTTCAGTTTTTACTGGTTGTCAGAATGCTTATTAATTTCCCGGGAATTCGCGGAAAAAATTTGAGGGAATGCAAAATGATCGGGAATCCCGGGTTTTCCCGGGTTGGGAACAACGGGAACCATTTTTCTCACTGTATATCTCTTTAATTTTCCGAGCTTTTTTCTATTTATAGAGTTATTATTTAATCAAAAGGAAAAAGTTCTTTCTTATTTTCATGAGTCAATATCTCCTACCTTTTTTCTTTTCTTTTTTAATCAGGTTCGAGCTCAATTTTTTGTATAGTTTTTTTCGAGGATCATCTTTAGGAATCAAGAAAAATATGTATAAGCCATAAACATATCACTTGTCGACTTGTTTAAACTGTAACATTTACGTAACACTTGTTTATTTGTCGTAAGTGTTATAGTGTAAACAAGTCTAAAAGTGAAATATTGATGGGTTATAGTAATCGTCACTGTGCCAAACAAATCAGTTATGTGTAATGTTCCAATTTTTTTTATCGTCCATCGACCCATTTTGAGAAGTTTAGTTTTTTTATTTGCTACGTCCTTTAGGACTTCAAGAAAAGGTTGGCAAAGGATGATTTGTCTGAGATAAGTTAAATTCTTTTAAATTTCTATATAAAAAGCTGATATGCCCATATGTTTTTATAAGGTTTCAAAAATTTAAATCGGCTTACTGATACATTATGAAAAATAAAAAAATCAACTTTTGCGATAACAAGATGACACTCAAAAAGGATCGAAATATTGAGTAAATAAAATAAAAAAAACTTGATCAACAGCTTGATAATAAGAAAGAGATATATTTACATCCTATTTCCAATTAATAAGAATGAAGCGAATAACAATTGCCAAGCAATATTCAGTAGTTATTGTTTTACCACATCATCTCTATTAGTTTTATACGACATTTTTATACAACCCGTATTCTAACGGTTGTTGTTTTCTTCTTACGAAAAATAACTTATATTTGATGGTTATTTAAACAGTATCAGCCTATAAATTAATGTAAACTTTAACTATTAAACTATTACTTATTTATTTCTTTATTCATTTGAATAACCGTGCCATTGCTAAATTTTACTTTACTTTAAAAGTTAAGACAGCTTAGAATAATTACCGGCAAGATTAATAATTTTTTTTGAATTTTTTATTCATTAATAATGTGTTTGCATACGTTTCGTCTTAATTTTTGTATAAAAATGGACTGGTGATTTTAACACTTCAGCCCGTATTTTGTAAACATTATATTCTCGTAAAATTGTTCTTCTTCGGCGATTTTGGCAGATGTGGCAATTTTTAATTTTGACGAAATTAAAAATTCCTAAAAACAAAAATTCAAAAGATTTTCAATGATTTGCAGTTTGGGAAATAAAATCTGAACGATCGATAAAATGGCAACATTAGAATAAACCTTCTTTTGTACCTATGTCATCAAAAGAAAATTTAACTTTTATTCAGTTATTAAATTGACCAGATTTCATGATCGACATTAATAAACCCACCTACATTCTTTGCTCATCAATATCTTGTATAGCTAAGGCTCGTATCTGTACTGTTTTTCGCAGTACTGTACTGTTTTTCGCAGTACTGTACTGTTTTTCGACATCAAAAACTGCGTACTGCTTTTCTCCCTCAAAGTACTGTTTTTCGATACATAAGAGAAATATAAACGGCGAACAGCGAACTCATGCAATAATATTGTTTACTTCAAAAATAAGCTCAAAGAAACACTAAAAATGCGTCAAGAGGATGATTTTTTATCCCAAGCTGTAGTAGCAGTAAAGAAAAACTTATTGACAATGGATAAATTCGATTAAGATGGCAGCTTTACGCACTGATTTTTTCTGTTATTTTGCCTGCTTCTATTTGAATGCTTTTATACTAATGGAATGAAGTCGAAGCTGTTATGAAGTTAAGCGAATACAATTTGTACAATGCCAATGAAAATGCGGTATATTTGCACACCCAATTTGGATATATCAAATGTGGATCGGTGAGTGGAGACATTTATTCATCTCAATAACGCTGAATGCGAATTCAAAGAAATGGCCAAGGTAGTTGAACATATTTTATGTTTGCCAGCAACTTCAGCATTAGAGGTCGAATCTTCTCTGCAGTGAACAAAATTTGGACGTCAGACAAAACCCGATTAGATGTGCAAACATTGAAGGCGATTCTGACCGTCAAATGTAATATAAAGTACAAATGCGTTGAGTTCTACAATTACCTCAAAACGAAGCCAGAATTGCTTATTCAAATTGCTTAAACGACAAATACAATCTAATCACAAAAGTTGATTCTGGAAATGATTGTTAATTTTTTTTACAAATTGAATAAAATATATGCTATGTAAATATGTACTGCGAAAAGTACTGTTTTTTCAAATCGATGTACTGCTTTTTTAAAAAATTTCAGTGAAATGTACTGTTTTGGTCCAAAAAAAATATACGATCGTTATGTATAGCCGATGTTAAACAGTGCAAATTTTATGACAATCAGTACAATTGTTATATGTCCTTGTAAAAAATTTAATTTAAAGTTTTAATTCCTTTATTAATAAAAGTATATAAAACAAGCATATTTAGCAATTAACATCTTGTTCTCAAGTTTTATTTTAAAAATATTTTTATACTTTGGTTAATAAAAATACCGTCATTCTTATTACAGCCGCCATAACAGAAGTTCTTAAAGAAACCGGAGCCGATACTTCTTCCACCGCCAACACATCCCATGATGATGAGCAACCTTACAATAATATAAGTAACAACAGTGTATCCACTAATGGTTCGGAGGGTGCTAGTTCAAACCAAATAACACTAGATGCCAATCAACTCAATTCGGAGGAAAGCGCCGAGATGCATAGTGAAAATGATGCTGTTGTTACAGCCAAATTTACTCATGTACTTCAGAAAGATGCTTTCCTTGTCTTTAGAGCCTTGTGTAAATTGTCAATGAAGCCTCTGCCCGAAGGACATCCAGATCCTAAATCCCATGAATTGAGATCCAAAGTGTTGTCGCTGCGTCTATTACTGTCCATTTTGCAAAATGCTGGCCCTGTATTCCGCTCCAATGAGATGTTCATAATGGCCATAAAGCAATATTTATGTGTGGCATTGTCAAAAAATGGTGTCAGTCTGGTGCCAGAGGTGTTTGAGTTATCCCTTTCTATATTTGTAGCACTTTTGTCGAATTTCAAAATACATTTAAAAAAGCAAATTGAAGTCTTTTTCAAAGAGATTTTCTTGAATATTTTGGAAGCTACGTCCAGTTCTTTTGAGCATAAATGGATGGTTATACAGGCCCTCACACGCATCTGCGCCGATGCCCAATCAGTGGTCGATATATACGTCAATTACGATTGTGATTTTCAAGCTGCCAATTTGTTCGAAAGACTTGTCAATGATTTGTCTAAGATAGCCCAAGGACGACAGGCTTTGGAATTGGGTGCTAATCCCATGGAAGAGAAATCGATGCGTATACGAGGCCTCGAATGCCTGGTCTCCATTTTGAAGTGCATGGTGGAATGGAGTCAAGATCTATATGTCAATCCCAATATGCCCTCTCTATTAAACGCCCACGAGGGTACTGCGGTACAAAACAGATCTGGCCATTCGACTGAGTTGCAGTCTCCAACGGATAACGCAGATTCGGTTTCACAATCGAATACACTTGGTGTTCGATCACAACATGGCGGCTCTAGTCACAGCCTGAATTCATACGGAAGTATTAAAAATAATGAAGTACTTGACTTGCCGGAAGCTTTGGAGGAAAGGAAAATGCGCAAAGAGGTCATGGAACAGGGTATTGAATTATTTAACCGCAAACCGAAGAAAGGCGTAAAATTCTTGCAGGAGAAGCAGTTGGTGGGACAAACATCTAAAGACATTGCCAAATGGTTACATGAAGATGAACGCTTGGACAAGACCATTATTGGTGACTACATTGGCGATAATGACGACCATTCCAAAGAAGTAATGTGTGCTTACATCGATGCCTTTGATTTTCATAACCTTGAGGTGGTCTCAGCATTAAGAATGTTATTGGAAGAATTTCGTCTACCCGGAGAAGCTCAAAAGATTGATCGTTTAATGGAAAAATTTGCCAGTCGTTACTGTGAATGTAATCCGAATAATCCTCTTTTCCAGTCGGCTGATACCGTCTACGTCTTGGCCTTTTCAATTATAATGTTGACGACTGATTTGCATTCGCCGCAGGTTAAGAATAAAATGACAAAAGAACAATACATAAAATTAAACCAAGGTATTTCGGATAGCAGAGATGATCTCCCTGTAGATTATTTGTCTTCAATCTATGACGAGATTGCAGGTCATGAAATCAAAATGAAAAATACGGTTGTCAATAAGCCTGGCAAACAAATCATTGCCAACGAAAAGAGGCGCAAACTGCTGTGGAACATGGAGATGGAGGCTATCTCCACCACTGCAAAAAATCTTATGGAATCCGTATCCCACGTCAAATCTCCCTTTACTTCGGCTAAACATTTGGAACACGTCCGTCCTATGTTTAAAATGGCTTGGACACCTTTTTTGGCCGCCTTCTCTGTAGGTCTTCAAGATTGTGACGATCCCGAAATTGCCTGTCTCTGCTTGGACGGTATACGTTGTGCCATACGCATTGCATGTATATTCCACATGACACTGGAACGTGATGCCTACGTCCAGGCGTTAGCCAGATTTACGTTGCTCACAGCCAATTCGCCCATAAATGAAATGAAAGCCAAAAATATAGATACTATCAAAACTTTAATAATGGTGGCACATACGGATGGCAACTACTTGGGTTCCAGTTGGTTGGACATTGTAAAATGTATCAGCCAATTGGAGCTGGCGCAATTGATTGGTACTGGAGTAAGACCTAAGTTTTTGTCCGGCGCTCAGACAACACTGAAAGACTCTCTTAACCCTAGCGTGAAAGAGCACATTGGTCAAACGAGTAGTCAAAGTGTGGTGGTTGCGGTTGATCGTATTTTTACGGGTTCAATACGTTTAGATGGTGACGCAATTGTGGATTTCGTTAAGGCTTTATGTCAGGTAAGTTAAAAATGTTAAGAATATGAAAATGAATGTGAAAATGTTTTCTTTTACTTTTAGGTCTCAGTTGAAGAATTGCTAAATACCCAACCCCGAATGTTTTCTTTGCAAAAAATTGTCGAAATTTCTTACTACAACATGGAGCGTATCCGTTTGCAATGGTCTCGTATATGGCAAGTCTTGGGTGAACATTTCAATACGGTGGGATGCAATGCAAATGAAGAAATATCGTTTTTCGCTTTGGACTCACTTCGCCAACTGTCAATGAAATTCATGGAAAAGGGTGAATTCGCAAATTTTCGATTCCAGAAAGATTTTCTTCGACCATTTGAACATATAATGAAAAAGAATCAGTCGCCAGCCATACGTGACATGGTTGTCAGGTGTATAGCGCAGATGGTAAACTCCCAAGCTCACAACATCAAATCCGGTTGGAAGAATATTTTCTCAATCTTCCATTTGGCGGCAGGTGATCACGAGGAAGCCATTGTAGAACTGGCTTTCCAGACGACAGGAAAAATAATCGGTGAATTGTATCAAAAACAATTTGCTGTAATGGTTGACTCTTTCCAGGATGCCGTCAAGTGTCTTTCGGAATTTGCATGCAACGCTCGTTTTCCCGATACTAGTATGGAAGCCATACGGTTGGTAAGAACCTGTGCTTTATGCGTTCATGACTCGCCCCAACTGTTTGCGGACCATGCAGGCATGGAAAATGATGTTTCAGTTGCTGAAGAGGATCGAGTTTGGGTTCGCGGTTGGTTCCCCATGCTCTTCTCTTTGTCGTGCGTCGTGAACCGTTGCAAATTAGATGTTCGTACACGAGGATTGACTGTTCTCTTTGAAATTGTCAAAACTCATGGTGATAGTTTCAAACCAAATTGGTGGAAGGATTTATTTAACGTCATCTTTAGAATTTTTGACAATATGAAGTTGCCCGAACATGTCACAGAGAAATCTGAATGGATGACAACTACATGCAATCATGCTTTATATGCCATCATTGATGTATTTACGCAATACTTTGATGTATTGGGTCATCTGCTATTGGAAGATCTGTTCGCGCAGCTGCACTGGTGTGTACAACAGAATAATGAACAGTTGGCCCGTTCCGGGACAAATTGCTTAGAGAATTTAGTGATATCGAATGGTTTTAAGTTTAATGAAGCTACATGGGATAAGACGTGTCAATGTATTTTAGACATATTTAACGCCACCCTGCCAGGAGAGTTGTTGACATGGCGTCCAAATCCACAGCAGCAGCAGCAAATACAGATGCAATTACAACACCAGCAGCAGCAACAGATACAACAACAACAACATCATCAGCAACATGCCCACACACCACACTCTATTCAACGTAAAAATTCTCAGCCCCGTAGCATAAGCGGCGATTCCCTAAATCGCTCGTATTCCCAACATTCCGTATACAGTCATACTGGCAGCTTCGATGAAGATCCCTACCACCATCACCATCATACGACCCAAGTTCCTGTGGTTCCCCAAAATCCTGCTCTATTCGAAAGTCTTAACATCAAATGTGTTGTACAGTTAGAACTTATACAAACTGTAGATAACATAATATTCTTCCCAGCTACATCCCGCAAAGAAGATGCTGAAACATTGGCGCAGGCCGCCGCTGACTTAACTGGTAATTGCACCACGCACCCCATGCTTGACTGTCAGCGTGAGGAGCAGGGCATGTATAGCTACTTGCGTACACGTCAGCTACTCACTTTGGCAGATTGCCTAATGCAATCGCATCGCTTCGCGAAGCGGTTTAATGCTGACCAGGAGCAACGGAATATTTTGTGGCGTGCTGGCTTTAAAGGTTCCATTAAGCCGAATTTGCTTAAACAAGAATCTGCTTCGTTGGCCTGCGTGCTACGTATATTCTTTAAAATGTATGGTGATGAGAATAGACGCAGCGATTGGCCCGGCATTGAGCAGGAATTGGTGCAAGTGTGCAAAGAAGCGTTATCATATTTTTTGAGTCTGCAAAGTGAAGCTCATCGTGATGCATGGACGTCGCTGTTATTGTTGATTCTGACGAGATTACTTAAAATGGCTGATGCAAGGGTAAGTTCCTTGATTATGTAATATATGTACTACAGTCAATGAAAGCGTCTTTTAAAAAATTTAAACAACCCTATAAAAAAGATCTTAAACCGAACGATGAAAACAAAATCATATAATAAACTTATCAACTTCAATCAAGAACAAAATTTTAACATTTTTATAGAATTTCTTATTTGCCTTTTTATTTACCATGAAAACTAATTCTATTAAATATTTTTTTTCATCTATTTTACCTTGCAGTTTGCCACAGAAAACTAATTCTATTAAATATTTTTTTTCATCTATTTTACCTTGCAGTTTGCCACCCATGTCTCTAATTATTATGCGTTACTGTGTGAAATAATGTGTTTTGATTTGAAGCCTGAATTACGAAGTGTCCTTAGGCGTGTATTTTTACGAATTGGCCCTGTTTTTAATATATTAAATGTGAAATAGTGCTGCAATCAGTTATACCGCTACAACAAACGATTCCATTGATTATAACGATGAGACGAAATTATGCGAAACTTCATTGAGAGAAATAATGTAATTCGTTAAATAACGTATAAATCGAAAATGATTTTTTAAAACCCCGAAATATACAAATTATATATTAAAACATAAATATATATACGAAATATTTATTATTTAACCTTTATACAGTCTACATCTAACTATATATAACAAATCCAATAGTAATTTAAATTTCTGTGTGTGTCTTTATTTAATTAAATCTCTAAATTGATGATTATACATAAAACTAAAGTTATAAATGTAATGTATTACAAATACATCCGAGGTATTGCAATATATAGGTAAGAGATATATTGAATTGGCCCACTTTGGCATAAATCGCGAGCGATAGCCTTTTCGTTGCACATGTCCATCAACATTCACCTAACTAATCAACATTTTTTTTGTTGTCCTTGTAGCATAATTGTTAAGATATACATGTATTTCCAAACGAATTGCAAAGTTTTTTTTTCCCACATCCTCCCTTTTATCGAACTTCCTTCTCTGTCGTCCCTGTGTATATTTAAAAGAAAAAACAAATCATATGTAAGATATATTTTATAATATTAGTATATTGTAGTGTTCTTTTCGGGTATACTAACAAAAAGAAAAGTGTGTGATTCCACATAGGTTGGTTATTAATACATATATATATATATATTTTGTGAAAGTCTTATACCAAACTCTACACTTTTTACACACTACTACTACTCTAATAACTTCACATGAAAAAAAAAATCAATATAAAAAACACTGTAAAATGTCCATACAATATCTAAAAAATATGCATAGGCTAACGATATTGAGATTCTGGGAGGAATTTGATTGAAATTTTCTTTGTTTTTGTTTAACTTAAACTATAGAAAAAGTTTTAAATATTTGAATATGAAAATTTATAATAAAATAATCATAGTTATTATTATTATTACATACATAGAGTATATTGCAAACATAAATAAAATTGTATATTATATAGTAAAAGCTACAAATAAAATTATTTAATAGAATTAATGAAGATCTTATTCTTATTCATACAAAGAAATACTATTTTAAGTCTTCCAAATGGGAATGTCATAAAAACAAGTTTTAAAACTGTGAGCCGTAAACAATAGCATTGTCATGTTTAATGGCAAAACTACATCTATACTACATTGTCTAATCAACAATTCCAAGGGTCTTATCAGCGCATTCATTTTAGAAATAAGCCATTCACAGTAGAATGTACCGCAGGCTCTCTCTTGATTCGGAATTCGGTGGCGTCTATACAATTCCCGAAAGTACCAGTTTGTGTCATAGCGGTCAGACTGGCTAAACCGAAGTCAAAATAAAAACAACATGTACATTTTTAATTGACACCTGGTGCGACTTAACATTGAGAAAATAAAGGTAATATATCAAATTAGATCCTGTTTGTATTTTGTATTATTGGTCGAGTCGAAAGAGCAAAGCAAATAAACAGAATGTAATATGTCGTGTATTTTACCGATTTCAATAAAGCGGATTCGACTGTATAGCCTTAGCTACAGAAATTATATATTATATTATATACATATATTAATTGGTACAAAAAAAGTGTAGCCCATCTAACGAAATGTTAATTTTTCCGGCTGGCTGAAAGGTAAACACGATAACCCGAGTAATTCTTAATTGATACACATCGATATTAACAGGGGTAATAAATAAATGTAATAAATTAAATTAAAACGACTACCATGCGGGAGATCGCAGGTTTAAACCTGGCTCCAGTCATCTTAAAAAAACAAAAATTGTTCTTTCATTGTCGGCTCCCCTCGAATGTTGTTGACAGCAACTTCGCAGTATTAAGTGTCGATTCAATCGGTGTGTCTAGTAAGAGCTTCTCAAACAGTGACGTTCGCATTCGTCGATAAACAAGTAGGTGCCGTAGTTGTGAATCTAAAAATAGAAAGCGTGTTAATTCACAACAACGCGAGAAGCTATCACATACCTCATTCATGGGGTGCAAAGGGAAATAAGTTTAATAATATTTTGTGAGCGAAATAGCGACGCCCTTAAGGTACATCCCATATACAAATAAAAGCACTCTTCAGTCGCAAATTCTAACCAAAATGGTGAAGGTTTTAGGCCAGTATATTAAAACCCCCAAAGGGTATGGCGTTCTCAGACCAATCTATTTTTATGCCTATTTTAATGTTTGTTTCCTTAGCTATAACCCAAGAGCCATTGCTGATTTCTCATTTTATTCTTCAGCAGAAAGTTTGGCCTGAGAACGCCAAAGTCTTTGGCGGTTTAACTATACTGTACCCTGACTTGGAATTTCTCACCCCCCAGTTTGGCTGTTGCACTGTTTAATATTTCTGGTACCTCACATACAAATGACCATAACCTTATATATATTATATTGGCCAAAACCATTGGAAACATGTCCTTTAATAATTTATAAAAATCATAATTCCACGTACAACTTAAAAAGTGTCAAAAAGTCATTATTTTAGAAAAAATCTCACATTTAAAATAGCATACAATTTAAACAAACTGCTACATTTTAAAATAATGTATATAAAATTGTTTTTTAATCAATAGACAACAATAAGTTTATATGTGTTTTTACTATTGGGCTATTGTTTAATTATTTTGATTATGAAGTTCACAAAATAGATTCAAATTGTATATTACAGTAATCTACAAGACAATTTTTTGAAAAGGTAAAAAAAAAACAATTTCATTCTAAATTTGATTGGTAATAAAATTTTGAAAGACCTTAAAAATAATAGAAAATCCACCTCGGCCCAAAAAGGCTAAATATTTTTGTATAGTTTTTTTGCTTTGAATCTTTTCACGTTACAAAATTAATAAAAAAAAACCATTTCGCACCACTGTTCGGTTGCAAAGGACATATTAGTGAATGAAACATGGTTTTCAGTATTCAGGCAACATTTGTATCCTCTTATCAAAAGAAAGGAATAAATGTATCAAGATCCATGGATCCATGGGCTTGGAATAATTAGTGGGGAAGAAGGTCCTGTTGAGCTTGACTTTAGGTGCGGTGTGCAAATATATACTAAGGTCAACACTAGATAAAAACTGTCGGCACATTATAAGTAATTAAAAGGAATTGTTGATAGTCAATGGTGATTTCAACAACAATTGCAATCACATCAATTAAATTCGTTGTTAATATGATAAATTCGGCAAATAAATATTACTAAATACAAAATTTTTAACAATCAAGCTACAAAATCAATGTTTGCATATAAAAAAGACGTTGTTGGCTAAATTTCAATTAAAATTGTATTTACGAAATTTCTTTTTTTTGTGACTGAACAAAGGCAAGTATATTCTGTGTGCGTTTTACAACAAGTTTCACCTTGGCGGTCAGACCAGATTGAACGTATTATATTGCCGCTGTTAAGGCCTGCATTCTTGTCCCAGTTTTGAAATAATAATACGTCTATTTAAACACATGCATCACTAACAGGACTATGGCCTCGATTGAAGATACAAACGGCACTAGGAATTTGTAACCCTTGTCAACAATAGTTCTCTACCCAATTATTGATAGTGCAAATTCACAATGTTGTCATCTTCCAGCTAAAAACAAAGCTCCCCATCCAACTTGCTTTATCCATCCGAGTTTCAATCAAGTTAATTAACTTCCAAACTTCTATATTTTCTCGAAATAAGGGCAACAAGGACGCGTAAGGATTCGAGAGACCGGAGACATCTGTTATTAAAAAAAACTAAAAGAATAAGATACATACATCAAGCAGAGCAAAATCGGTAAAAAGCTATTACCTACGTCACAATTTTTATTACAGTAGTTAGAAATTTGATTTATTTGATCAAAAGTGAATATTTCCCAGGAAGTCCTCTATATCCCACCCGCATGGGACATTTTAGGTCCAATTTTGAAAAACTTCTCAAAATACAACTTTTGAGGAAGGTCAAGGGTTAGAATCTTCGATAGAAATATTCTTTAGAAATTAGAATAAGGGTCACCGAAGACAAATAACCTCTACGAGTCAAAGGGCTTGCCACCCGCCACCAGCATAATGGCAGTGAATAAAATGAGAAATAACAGAAAAAGAACCCCCCAAAATGTTGACGACCACCGAAAACGTTTTAAGGACCATGATTTGAGAATATGCTCTTGGAATGTTAGAACTCTTTACCGACCAGGTGCCTCTATTCAACTGGCGGATGTCATCGAAGAATATAAGGATGAGGATGTGTGACGTGTACTACTGCTGCCACGCGGATAAGCATGAATTTGGCTGTGGATTTGTGGTCGGCAGTGAAAGAATCGCCACCATAAGAGTTAAGGCATAATTTGTCTATATCACGCTGATATGTGCTCATGCTCCGACGGAGGAGAAAAGTGACGAGGTCAAAGACGAATTATACGCCCAACTTGAAGAAACATATGACCGTAGCCCGTGCTGGGAGATTTTAATGCCAAAATAGGCCGGGAGAATGTCTTTAGCCCAACAGTCGGAAAATTTAGTCTGCATACTGACACATCGCCAAACGGAATCAGACTGATTGATTTCTCTGCAGCAAGGAACATGGTAATTAGCAGCACACGATATGACCACAAAAACATTTACAAAGCAACGTGGATATCTCCCGATCAAGTAACGAGAAACCAAATTGATCACGTGGTAATCGATGGAAGGCACGCGTCAAGTGTCTTAGACGTACGAGTGATCAGAGGTGCGAACATCAACTCTGATCACCACCTCACTGCAGTGAAGGTGCGTACTAGGCTAAGCAGAGCGAAAACCCTGTGTAACCAGGCTCAGAGAAAGCTGGACATCGCCATACTGCAGACCGCGGAGATAGCCAACGCCTATTCTGACAAACTCAATCAACTACTTCTTGATGCTCCAACTCCCGAAAATACTAGCGCGCAATGGCAACATATTGCCCACTCGATGGAAAGGACTGCGCGGTCCGTACTGGGGTATGTGAAGCCCTTTAACGGTAATGCCTGGTACGATGACGAATGCCGCGATGCCACCCGGGAACAAGATGCTGCATACAGGGCCAAACTGCAGCCAATGGCAACGCGAGCTGTTCATGAAAAGTATAGGGAGAAGAGGCGGGAGGCGACTCGACTCTTCAGGCGAAAAAAACGAGAGCTTAAGGAGCGGAATAATGTGTGTATTGAAGATTACAGGAACAGAGGTGAAGCCCGAAAATTCTATCAGAAGATAAAAGGAAAGGTACATGGAACAGGTCTTCCCTCCTGTAAAGACAAGGATGGTCATCTCGTTACTGACTCCGAGAGCGTACTGAGAATATATAAAGTTCACTTCTGCAGCCTATTGATGTGTGAAAACTCGGCTGATGAAGACTGTGCACCAATCCGAGATGATAACATCGAGTGTCCACCTCCGAGCCAAGCTGAGATAACAACTGCCATATCCCGCCTAAAGAACAACAAGGCCGCTGGGGCTGATGGTCTTCCAGCTGAGTTGTTTAAGGCGGGTGGAGATGAGCTTGTTTTAAGCATGCAACAGCTCATAGAGAACATTTGGCTTCAGGAGAGCATGCCAGAGGATTGGAATCTCAGTGTGCTATGTCCAATCTACAAAAAAGGTGACCGTAGTGAGTGTAAAAACTATCGTGGAATTAGCCTCTTACCCATTGCGTATAAGGTCCTGTCTAGCATACTGTGTGAACGTCTAAAGCCAATTGTGGAAAACCTGATTGGACCTTATCAGTGCGGCTTTAGACCAGGCAAATCCACGACGGATCAGATATTTACACTACGGCAGATTCTTGAGAAAACCCATGAGAAGCAAATCGACACTTACCACCTCTTTGTCGATTACAAAGCTGCCTTCGATAGTCCCATCAGGCATCAACTATACGAAGCCATGTCTGAGTTCGATATTCCTGCGAAGATAATTCGTCTCTGCCGGTGTACCCTTACGAATACCAAAATCCTCTGTGCGGATTGGCAAGGATCTATCTGCACCATTCGATACGACGAGAGGTCTTAGACAGGGTGACGGTTTGTCATGTATGCTGTTCAACATAGTGATGGAGAAGGTGTTAAGGAAAGCAGCGGTCAACATGTCTGGCACCATATTTAAAAGAGCCACATGCTGCTCGCATATGCCGATGATATCGACATTATCGGTCGAACGATGCGAGAGGTAACGGCTGTTTTCACATCAGTCGAAAGGGAGTCAGCGAAAATGGGTTTGGCAGTGAATGAGGACAAGACGAAGTTAATGGTATTATCGAACAAAGTGTCCACCCGTTGGGGACGCAGCGTGAACGTTGAAAACTATTGCTTTGAGGTAGTGGATGAATTTATCTACCTTGGATCCGCCATGAACAAGAACAACAGTGTCAGCCTCGAAATAAAACGGAGAATAGTGCTTGCTAACAGGTGTTTCTTTGGACTACGCGAGCACTTTATAAACACCACCCTATCTCGAACTACCAAAGTCCAGCTGTACCAGGTACTAATTTTACCGGTCCTGTTGTACGCCTCCGAATCTTGGGTGCTTACACAGGCAGATGCAGCTCATCTGGCGGTGTTTGAGAGAAAAATACTCCGCAAAATATATGGACCCATTTGCGTAAACGGCGAGTTTAGGATTCGGATGAACCATGAGCTGTACGAGTTATACCACGACATTGATGTCGTCAAGCGAATCAAAGTGCAACGATTACGCTGGCTAGGCCATGTCGTGAGAATGGATGAGGAAACTCCAGCGCGAAAAGTATTCTATCAAGACCTCGAAGGACGGCGCAAAAGAGGGAGACCGCGACTACGTTGGAAGGACCAGGTGGAGGAATCACTGATGGTGCTTGGTAGGCCTGACTGGAGGCGGTGCGCAAAAGATCGAAGCGAATGGAAATCACTAATCATTCCGGCCTCTGACTTAGACACTAAGATATAAATATATATGTTGTCAAGTTGTTTTAAAGGCTAATAATAATAGTCAAAGGTAACAAAACAGAATCAAAATAAAAAGTTAAGAAGTCTATTTTTGAGCAGTGCAACACACTTTTTCGGGAGTCAATCAAACCAATATCAAACGATAGCAAATGGCCTCAGTGACAAAACCTTAAACTCACTGTATATCCGCCATTGTTTTTCCATAATTTGACTCCGGATTTGCAATCAGCGGCCCCAAAAACTCCATTGAGTGCAATATCGTATAAATGCAAGCATTTAAAAAAAATGTCCGCCATCTTGTATCTCCCATTTTGTTTTTTTTTAATTTGACTTCAGAGTCGAAATCAGCGACCCCATAAACCCCCTTAGGCACAATATATGTTGAACTCCCGTATTTTTTAAAAAATGTCCCATTATATTTCCGCCATTGGTTTTATTTTTTTTTCTTTAAAATTTGACCCCGATACAAAATTAGCGACTCCAAACCCCCCCCTGAGACACAATATCAGTTGAAATCCAGTATTTTTTTTAAAAATTTCCGTAATTTTTTTTATTCCCCGAAAACCCCCTTAGTACCATATTTTACGCCCATTGGATGTCTTCTTCTTATTAAGGCCAAATTTTTCTTAGAATTTTTTCAAAAAGCGTCATATAAATAAACAGTGCTCCATAAATCACAAAACATTTAAATTGCAGGCCATTTGAGTGGTAAAAAGTCGACAAATTAAAAAAGTACTGCACTTTGAGGTATGTATACTTGAGGATTTAATCACTGTTAAGTTTTGTTGGTCTTTAGCGGCGTTTAATATCGTCATTCAAAATAAATGTATAATCTGTTCCACATGTAATTTTTTTTTTCAAACCAAAACAAGACGCTTCATCAGATGAAACGTCAATCTGGCCAATTCGATTTGTTAATAACATTTATCACATGCACACGAAACATCTAGATGATTGTCAGTTTCCATAGAGTACATTTTATAAAACGCTTCACGACACAAATATTCCGCAAACAATAAAAAATTATTGTCCATAAAAATGACTAGTAAAAAATCTGAAATATCGTTTTTTAGCCAAACACCTATATTGCGATATTTAAAAAAAAAAAAATATTAACGAAAACTCAGTATCAGAAAATACATTCTATATAAGATGCCTATCTATCCATCCATACAGTAAACATATGATCATCAAAACTGTTGCTGGCAACAATCAAATTTCGATATAAATAAAATTAAATCATCATCATATCCCCTTGGCAATGCAGTTGAAAGGCGAATGTGTGGCTCACACGTTCCAAGTGGAAATTGCCATAAATTGGACAGACGGACAGACAGATGGGCAGTCGGTCGGTGATGGCAATATATTTGCTCGAAATTCAATTGTTTTATCAAAATGTGTCAAAATGCTAATTAAATTAAATATAGTTATTATATGCATAACAATCAAATCAAAGCGTTCGTTATAAATTGCCAATTCGAGTTCAGCGACAATTGAAATCAAGCAAAACAAAAAAAAAAATCAAATGTTTAAATTTAGAAAATCCCAGATTTCTACGATCACCCGTGAATTAAATAAAGTTCCCTAGACATTTGAGTGATTTGAAATGCCAGAACAAGACAAGCATTTCGTTTTTCTGTATAAGCAACATGTTTTTTAAATTGTGTTAGGTTAGTACTGATTTCGTCAGCTACTTGTTTGTCCACATCTAGCAAAGAGAAATTTAATTCTAATCATCGTGATAGAGTTGCTAATATGTAGTAGTCTATAATGCATTGTTATAACTTACTAGCTGACCCGGCAAACGTTGTTCTGCCATACAACTTCGGATCCGGCGAACTTCGTCTCGCTCTTAAGCTAACGCCTTCATATATGCTCCAGGATAGTAGTAAACACAGATAGTTAAAATTTTAATGTGATTTATTTGAATTTAATCAAAATCAGTGAAGAGCGATCGGATAAACAACGTACAGCTGACCATGCGAAAAGCAGGGAAATTTGAGATTGAACCCACAAATTTCCAACAATTGTGCTGCGATCGCAAAAGCCGATCAAATGGGGAATTGAATTCGCTTGAGGATCGTTTGGAATAATAGAAATTCGTGGGATATGAACTTCCTCTCCTTTGAATTTGCCCTTGATGATCGTCGCTTTAATCACATTGTTCATCAGTTTCTTGAAAGACATCGCGTACCGGTGCACAATTTCGGATGATTCAGGTTCCACAACATGATTATCATCGATCCAACCTTCAGCTATAAATTATGCGCCGGAGTTCCTGGCACATCTAGGGAGTTCAAAAATTCTGTCGGATGGTTGGTGGCCTCATTCTCGTCAGTCACGCTGTCAACGGATTTTGATTTGGATAAGGTGATGAGTTCCTCCTTCGACGATATAATCTCGTAAATTTTGCCGGAAACGTCATCAATCTAGTTGAAACATCAACAGGAATTTTGCAAATACCAAGCGCCAGTAGGTGTTAGTAGCCGATGGGTCGTTTTGCAACGTTACTCTCATGTTCGTAGTCAATTTCAACTTCATTACATGCCGCCGATTTCAGGCATGCATTAATTTCATGCAGCAGTAGATTTTGGGATAACGGGAAGCGTTTGACGAAAATTTCAACATCATAACCCCACCAAATCGTCTTGAATCACCTCGTAAATCCTTCATCGTTAGGTCAACTGCCTCCAAAGCTCGTTTATGGGAGCTTATGATTTTGCATTATCGCAACAATTTCGCTGTCACCGAATTCTTAGATATTGTGCACGTTGGCTTGCCAACCGTGAGAAGATTCATCGGCAGCTTCAAAGCGGAATGTGTAGTTCGACCGCCTTTCAACAATGCGGCAGCAATACCAGAGGATGCAACAGCTAACGTAATTTGCGATTTTGACCGAATTGTTGCCAGAATCGAATCGTACAAGTTCGTTTGCTCGGCATTTAACAACGGCACATTTGTTCGGACTCTTTCAGTCAGCTCATCTCGATCAAAGCCATGCTCTCGTTGCAATTCGCGATTTAATGCATCGTGCATCGAATAATTTGGCGCTGGTATTCCCAATTTCGACAGTAGATTGTCGCACATGTCTTAGATCAGAAGTTAATTTAAGATCGAAATTCGATGTTGTCGCGCGAACTATGTGCAAAATATATGTATATGTTCCACAATGCGCTCGGGTTCGACAATGTACGAATTTGATTCGATGGAGCAGAAACAGTTGCCTCGTCGAGCGTTGAGTCCCAATGCGTATCGTTTTCGAGCAAATGCAAACGTTGGCTAGTTTCTCGAAATGCGGCGATTGATTGAAAAGAGTAAAACAGGAAATATCTTAACAGATAAATGTCAACATCAATTTTATTCGTTTCTTCTCCTAAAATACGAATTCGAACTTAAATGGAGAATGAAAAAAAAAGTGATAGCTTGTTAACAATACTTTCGGTCTATTGACCATCTTCAAATCGAGGTGATAGCCATCCTCTTCACGATAGAACATCAATGGGTGTTGAAGTGCACCATATCACCGATAAGTCTCGTATAGGTGCTGTAGTTGTCTACCATCTCGACGCTTGAGAACAATATCGGGTGATTCCACATTCTCCACAACAATCACCACTGCGACTTCATTTATAGTGGGAGCTTTAAATTGTCTTGCATGGCCTCCAGAGGGTCTTTTGTCTGCTCGGATAATGATCTTGTCGTCATAATGAACAATCGTAATGCTAATGCAGAAGATTTTTCAACTGTTTGATCATTTCGCGTTTAGTCTTTAAACATAATAAATTTAACAATAATCCGAAATTTTCCAAGCATCATAACGAATTTTCCACCTTTACGTCGA
Source organism: Muscina levida (assembly GCA_964034835.1). Taxonomy (NCBI): domain Eukaryota; kingdom Metazoa; phylum Arthropoda; class Insecta; order Diptera; family Muscidae; genus Muscina; species Muscina levida. The sequence continues at coordinate 46,721,960 of OZ035881.1, read as the reverse complement.
CTAAAATCATTAAATCAAGCGATACAATGCAAAATTTCGTCGGAAATCCAAATTTTTCGAGTTCTTCCGAGAATTTTTCTATTTTCCCATTCTAAAAGTCATTTCGGAATAATTATCCGAAATTTGTCACATAAACATCGTCTATTATTATCAAATCATACGACAAAGTGCAAAATTTCATCGAAAAAGAAAATTAAAATTTTTCCGTAATTTTCCAACAAACATTTTCTATTTTTCCACTCGAAAAGCCACTACGGAACAATTACACACACAAATTTATACAAAAATTTAATTTGCGATTTTCATCAAGCGGTTCGAAAAGTCATTTCGGAATAATTATCCGACAATTCACAGTTACATCGTCCAAAATTATCAAATCATACAACAATATGCAAAATTTCGTCGAAAAAAACAAATACAATTTTTCGAATTTTTCCGGAATTTTCCGAGTTTTTAAACAAATTTTTTTTTACCTTTCCATTCGAAAATCTATTCGTAACAATTGCACACATAATTCCATACAAAACAGCAATTTTCGATTTTTCGAATTTCCCGATTTTTTCGGAGGATTTTCCCAAAATTTTCTTTTACATAAACCTGCTCCTGGCAACTACGAACAAATGAAAAAAAATTTCAGCAAAATTGGCCCAGTCGTTCTCAATTGATGAATTACTATACATTTTTGCCACCATTTTTATATATATAGATTTGCGAGATTTCAGACTAAATGTTGTTATTATAAAACAAACAGATACGATTTGTGTATATTATAGATAGTTATTAGAAGTCTAATGTGCAAGATTTTTTTTTGAAACTGATGCATTTTCTTTTTTTTAATCAAAAATGGGAATATTGGGTTTTAAAATAAACTTTTAGATATTTAAATAGCAAACTTTAAAGACAAAATACTTTTGGTCACTTCAGGACGTATTTGCTAGAATTATTTAAAAAAAACAAGCTTCAACAATAATATGTCTTGCATTTGCTATGCGCCAAAATTAAACACTTTCTTTTATAAAATTGCTTAAATCTGTCATGAAATTACAGAAAATTAAATTTTGCAAATTTCAAAAAAAAACATTTGAATTAAAATATATCTCAAAGTTTATAGGAAATAATTCGAGATGGGATTAAAAAAATAGTATTTTGAGAGTATTATGCAACAAACTGTCGATTATTTACTTGAAATCCGTTAATTTGCGGTTACCGAGAAAGTTGTGAACGACATATTGAAATTATGCCTATTCTACTTCTCTCCTTCATTGGACATTCAACATTTTATAAAATTTCCTTCGCCCATTAATTTTCCATTATCAGATCCTACATATATGCCCTCTTTGATTTTATAGTATGACAATTTGGGAAACATCTTGGTCTAGTACTTAAAAACTGGGAAAGTGCAGTGCCGCCAACATGCGAGAACTGAAAAACTGAAACCAATCTCAAATAACTTTAAGATCTTTTTTCATCGGCTCTGATCCAAAAGTTGGCCGGAATTTGTAAATTGGTGTTGGTTTCAAATGCTAATAATGCTGCAGTAATGTTGGAACTGATTAAGTTTCAAGAAAATATTGTTTTGAGAAATGAATTTCAAAAGATTTCTTAGACAACGAAGATTCAGTAATTTTAAAAAGGTTAATGCAAGGCAGAAAATATATAAAAATTAAAAACAAAAAAAACCTGAAGTAATAAAACAAAACAAAAAAAATAGAAAAACCGAAAATAATAATGCAAAAAAGAAATAAAAAATGTAATTTTAATTTTTAAAATATTAAGGTAGACCCGCAATGCAATTGAAAACTCCTCTGTGGCAGCTTAGCTTTGTTTGAGGTTAGGGTAAAATAAATGTTACTAAAATATGAGCTCAATCGGTTGAAAATTATCGAGCCTTGTCGCAAGCGCGTTGAAATTTGTGAGAATGAAGTTGGGCCAAAAGGGTAAGGAAACGCTTCTAACTTCTCATGAGTCACCCCTCAGGTAAGATGTATAAGAAACCAACATTAATTTGGTATTCCTAATATTTCTCTAGAACAAACATACCCTCAATCGCTAACATATCCGCATCGTCATTACCAAGGATTCTGCGCTGTGGAGCAAGACAGGTCGGATCAGTGTCTGGTAGAGTTGGATCTTTGTGCGTCGAAAGAGAGCTTACATCGATTGTTTAGAGCAGCGGTTTGCGATCAACACTCGTCTCGTGATTTCTAAGCTAACATTATTGCTTTTGTTAAAGGCGTAGCAAAGGTAGATCGATGTAAGCTCTCTCTCATCTTAAAAACTTAAAATAAATTTCCCTTTACACCCCATGAATGAGGTATGGGACAGCTTCTCGCATTGTTGTGAATTAACACGCTTTCTATTTTAGATTCACAACAAGCGGCACCTACTTGTTTATCGACGAATGCAAACGTCACTGTTTGAGAAGCTTTTACTAGACATGCCGATTATCTCGACACTTATACTGCGAAGTTGCTGTCGACAACATCGAGGGGGCCGGCAATGAACGAAAAATGTAGATGACTGAAGCCGGGAATTGAACCCGGGATCTCCAGCATGGTAGTTACGAGTTCTAACCACTATGCAACGGCCGGTCTCTCTCGTCTCTCTAGTTATCAACGTCGACGCAGCGTTCCAAATAAGAAGACTCCTTTTTTGTCGAAACAAATAACCTGGTTTTGTCTTTATTTATCACTAGACCCACTTCCGCCGACTGCTTTTCAATGCTCGAAAAAGCCGCAGTAACATCCCGCAATCCACGGCCAATGATATATTTATCATCGGCATACGCGAGCAGCCTGTGACTATTGTTGAAGATGGACCATTCCTGTTTATTGCAGCCTTAGCATGATCATCTCCATTATGTAATTAAAGAGATCGCAAAACAGGGTATTGCCTTGTCTAAAGCCTCGCTTGGTAGAAAATGGCTCTGTCAGATTTAGCCAATTTTCACTGAAGACTTTGTGTCAATCAGTGTCATACCGAGAAGTAGTATTAGCTTCGCGGGGATACGAAACCCAGCCATAGCATCTAATAATTTCTGTCTTATCGGACTGTCGAATGCAGCTTTGTAGTCGATGAATAGCTGGTAGGTGTCGATTTGCATTTCTTAAGTCTTCTCCAGGATTTGTCGTAGTGTGAAAATCTGGTCGGTCGTGAATTTACCAGCTCTAAAGCCACAATGATAAGGTCCAATCAGGTTCGCCAGAATATCGCTTAGTCTTTCACATAACACACTAGACAAGATTTTGTATGCGATGGGTAAGATGCGTTAGTTGGTACACACACTTGGGTACACTTCTTAAGCACAGGACAAAGAACATTCAGATTCCAATCATCGGGTATGCATTCCTTGAGCCAAATTGTGTTTATGAGCTGGTGCACGCATGTTGTCAGCTCATCGCCGCCGGCTTAAAAAAGCTCCGCCGGTAGTCCAACGGCTCCCTTTCGATCGCTTTGCTGATCTCGTTTTGGCGCGGTGGTAGACAATCTGCTCCTTCTTCTATGATTGCTGTGATTTCGTCACTTATGTAGCCTTCGGAAACGAGTAAAGATCGAAAGTGTTCCCTCCTTATTTGCAGCATACTCTGAGTGTCCGTGATCAGGTTTCCGTCTCTGTCCTTACAGGTGGGGATTCCTGTTCTAAAACCTTTGCTTTTAACCTTTTGGTAGAACTTTCGAACTTCACCCTATCCCTGTAATTTTCGATATCCTGGCTCTCTCTTTTTTTCCATAGACGCTTTGTCCGCATGTAGAGGCGTTTCATCCACTCCTCTTCTCATTATATCGTTCCATCACCGCACGCGATGCCAATGACTGCAGTTTGGCCTTGTATGCTGCATTATTCACCACAGATATTGCGCGACATTCCTCATCGTACCAGCGCTTGTCTGAGCGTGGTCATAAAATGCGAAATATACTGTCGGGAACATCAGAATTAGGTGGTTTGTTTGAAGTAATTGAGAGAGTTGGTTAGAGTAGTGATTGGCTATCTCGGTGTTATGCAGCTTTCTGATGTCTAGCTTCCTTTGCGTTTGGTTACGAGCGTTTTTATCACTTCTTAATCGCTGCAAGTAGATGGTGATCCGGAAAAGATCAGGAGATAAGATGGATAGGACAGGTTTGCTTCGGACGTAAAAATTGCGACATCTATTGTAGCTGACATGCAGAAAACATCTGGTCTGGCCGAATAGTCAATCCCACATAAAGATAGACACAAACCAGCCTGGATATCCTCCAATCGAAAAACAAGAATTCAGATTGAACATGTGCTAATAGAGTCTCATCTCCTGGTTGGCGGTGATGTCAACATTGTATTTTTTGAGGACATCCGTCAGTCAGCTACTAGCACCTTTTCTATAGAGAGTCCGAACGTTCCAGATGCATATCTTCGTCGTCCACATTTGGGGGGTTCCGTTTGGTACTTTTTCTTTTCCGTGTTTTCATAGCCAGTATAGGACCTGAAGGCTGGTGGCTAGTCTTAACATCAGGCTTTGTCGCTCATCATATGCCGGTATTCATGATACAAATTTCACTGAAAAACGTTGCCTATATGCCACCACGTGGAGGTTGTGTGTCGGCTTGAGATAAAAGTTTTATCAAAATATGTACAATGTAATACCACGACACATTTTAAAGTTCTTTCCAACAGATGTTAATGCTAAGTTTGAAATTTGTTATGGACCTTTTATGTATTACCTAATAGCCGTTTAGCATTACGTAGATATTTCTAGGAGATGTACACATCTTAATATGTTTCATCAAAACGCGTTACAGTATCTTAAAACAAGTAAAATACATCAACGGATATCGGGTATATATTGCAGACTTAAACTAAAAAAAACTTAAATGCCCTTTACACCCCATGTATGAGGTATGGGATAGCTTCTCGCGTTGATGTGAAATAACACGATTTCTAGTTTTAGATTCACAACTAACGGTACCTACTTGTTTATCGACGAATGCGAACGTAACTGTTTGAGAAGCCTTTTACTAGACATGCCGATTGACTCGACTCTTATACTGCGACGTTGCTGTCGACAACATCGAGGAGGCCGGCATTGGAAGAAAAATGTAGATGACTGGAGGCGGGAATTAAACCCGGGATCTCCCGCATGGTAGCCACGTGTTCTAACCATCATGTCACGGCCGGTCAGACATTTCATTTTAATTATGGCTTGCACTCACAGAACAGGACATTTACTGTACTACACCCGCCAGGAAGAGCTGAATCAACAGAGAGGATTCACCTGGCGTGCATTTCTATCTCTTCTGAAAGCGATCGATACTTCGAAAATGCAAGTAGAGTAGGTCTTAAGTTTTGCTCCAATTGCAATTATATTTCATAGTGGAAATGTACATACAGAGAAACAAATGTGTTTACGAATAAACAATTACAATTTTCTGTTTAAACATGTGACACAATATTTTCTCCAACGCCAATAAATATCGCTTAATAATTAAATAAAATTAAAGCTAATTTTAAAAACAAATCCAATAGTTACTCTATCAAACAGAAAAAGAAAACGTGATATTTATTTAAGAAATTAAGATTATCATAATAATCTCATTATTATCAAACAATCTGGTCTATGCACTTGAAACATTTTAGCGCTATTGACATTAAAATGCTTTGAAAACAAACCAACGAAGAAAAAAAAAACATTAGGGTAAATATTTCTATTTTAAATTAAGTTACTCAAATAAAACAAATTAATGGCGAATGTCATTTGAAGTGTGATAAAAAACATAGTGAATAATTGAGAACAGAATGTTATGGAATAACGCAACGTGGGACGATTTGAGTAAAACGACATCAAAAATACATACATACATATACTCCTGTTGGAGTTATAGTGAGAAAACACAATCATATCCCTGTCGGAATTTTGTGAGCTGACTCAAAATCAAGTTGACTTTTGGTTCATTCATTTACAACGGACTTTTAAGGTAACTCAAAACTGATGTATGTAGATATAGTCATTTGTTTTTTTATTCCATCTGACTTCTTCTCGATAAGTTTTGAACTAACTTTTTGATCACTCAAAACTGATGCTGAAAAGGTGCTGGACATTTTCGGCTGATATCTACTTCGCATGCACATGTTTCACATAATTGTAGATATATATATAGCTGATGATGTACCATTGGAGTTCGTCATGGAGTTCGAAACGTTTCATCCTAGTGCGTGACACACTGAATTTGACCAAAAATATCAAACAATAAAAAACACTTTTCTAATCGTAAGCCGAATTTGATGTATCATTTGATGATACACTTAACGAAAATTTCATAAATAAAACACGATCGACTGAAACTAACAAACAAACAGTTTAAAATTAAATAAATATATATTTTATGAAGTTTTATAGCTAACCATAAGCTGACTCGTTATAACCAATCATGAGTTAGTAATTTTAAAACTAGTTAAAAGTTCACTTTTTCTTAATGAGCTACAATCTAACTTATAACGAGCTAACTTGTGGTTAGCTGAAACTTATGCAGAGTGAGTGAGTACTGACTCACTGCAATGCCATCATGTGGAAAAACTGAATAGGATTTAACAATGAAAATGAGTTAGCTTTTGAGTCACTTGTGACTCATCTTTGACTAACCATTGGTTAGCTTGAAGTTTACTCAATTTCTGACAGGGATATTAAGAAGTAACAATACATTCTGTGTAAATAAAATATAGTATTGTTAAACACAAACCGATGCCCCGGCATCAACTTTGACTTTTATGTTTTCGGGCATATAGTTTTTACAATCCACATTGTGGATTGTATAAACTATACAAAATGGTTAATATCTTAGTTACACAGATAACATTTTGAAAGTGAGTATTTGGCTTCTAATACGAATACCAATTAGCTTTTTGTACATTGGAAGATCAATTTTGTGTCAGTTACGGATAATATTGGTTGTAAGAATTGAAGAAGGAGTTTATTTAATATTTCAAACTTTCGTGGAGTATCGGTAGAGCACAAGTGACCCCTTCAAAATAAAAGTGAAGAGCATTTAAGTTTGTGAGACCAGTTTTATACAATTAACTAGCTGACCCGGCAAACGTTGTTCTGCCATACAACTTCGGATCCGGCGAACTTCGTCTCGCTCTTAAGCTAACGCCTTCATATAAGCTCCAGGATAGTAGTAAACACAGATAGTTAAAATTTTAATGTGATTTATTTGAATTTAATCAAAATCAGTGAAGAGCGATCGGATAAACAATGTTTCTCGATTTGTTTTTCGGAACAACACGCGAACAGGCAACGTACAGCTGACCGTGCGAAAAGCAGGGAAATTTGAGATTGAACCCACAAATTTCCAACAATTGAGCTGCGATCGCAAAAGCCGATCAAATGGGGAATTGAATTCGCTTGAGGATCGTTTGGAATAATAGGAATTCGTGGGATATGAACTTCCTCTCCTTTGAATTTGCCCTTGATGATCTTCGCTTTAATCACATTGTTCATCAGTTTCTTGAAAGACAACCGCGTACCGTTGCACAATTTCGGATGATTCAGGTTCCACAACATGATTATCATCGATCCAACCTTCAGCTGTAAATTATGCGGCGGAGTTCCTGGCACATCTAGGGAGTTCAAAAATTCTGTCGGATAGTTGGTGGCCTCATTCTCGTCAGTCACGCTGTCAACGGATTTTGATTTGGATAAGGTGATGAGTTCCTCCTTCGACGATATAATCTCGCAAATTTTGCCGGAAACGTCATCAATCCAGTTGAAACATCAACAGGAATTTTGCAAATACCAAGCGCCAGTAGGTGTTAGTAGCCGATGGGTCGTTTTGCAAAGTGACTCTCATGTTCGTAGTCAATTTCAACTTCATTACATGCCGCCGATTTCAGGCATGCATTAATTTCATGCAGCATTAGATTTTGGGATAACGGGAAGCGTTTGACGAAAATTTCAACATCATAGCCCCACCAAATCGTCTTGAATCACCTCGTAAATCCTTCATCGTTAGGTCAACTGCCTCCAAAGCTCGTTTATGGGAGCTTATGATTTTGCATTATCGCAACAATTTCGCTGTCACCGAATTCTTAGATATTGTGCACGTTGGCTTGCCAACCGTGAGAAGATTCATCGGCAGCTTCAAAGCGGAATGTGTAGTTCGACCACCTTTCAACAATGCGGCAGCAATACCAGAGGATGCAACAGCTAACGTAATTTGCGATTTTGACCGAATTGTTGCCAGAATCGAATCGTACAAGTTCGTTTGGCATTTAACAACGGCACATTTGTTCGGACTCTTTCAGTCAGCTCATCTCGATCAAAGCGATACTCTCTTTGCAATTCGCGATTTAATGCATCGTGCATCGAATAATTTGGCGCTGGTATTCCCAATTTCGACAGTAGATTGTCGCACATGTCTTAGATCAGAAGTTAATTTAAGATCGAAATTCGATGTTGTCGCGCGAACTATGTGCAAAATATATGTATATGTTCCACAATGCGCTCGGGTTCGACAATGTACGAATTTGATTCGATGGAGCAGAAACAGTTGCCTCGTCGAGCGTTGAGTCCCAATGCGTATCGTTTTCGAGCAAATGCAAACGTTGGCTAGTTTCTCGAAATGCGGCGATTGATTGAAAAGAGTAAAACTGAGACGCTCCATTTCGATCTTGACGAATGTAGTACTGTTCAAAAATAGGAAATATCTTAACAGATAAATGTCAACATCAATTTTATTCGTTTCTTCTCCTAAAATACGAATTCGAACTTAAATGGAGAATGAAAAAAAAAGTGATAGCTTGTTAACAATACTTTCGGTCTATTGACCATCTTCAAATCGAGGTGATAGCCATCCTCTTCACGATAGAACATCAATGGGTGTTGAAGTGCACCATATCACCGATAAGTCTCGTATGGGTGCTGTAGTTGTCTACCATCTCGACGCTTGAGAACAATATCGCGTGATTCCACATTCTCCCCAACAATCACCACTGCGACTTCATTTATAGTGGGAGCTTTAAATTGTCTGCATGGCCTCCAGAGGGTCTTTTGTCTGCTCGGATAATGATCTTGTGGTCGTCATAATGAACAATCGTAATGCTGATGCAGAAGATTTTTCAACTGTTCGATCATTTCGCGTTTAGTCTTTAAACATAATAAATTTAACAATAATCCGAAATTTTTCAAGCATCATAACGAATTTTCCACCTTTACGTCGACTAAAATCATTAAATCAAGCGATACAATGCAAAATTTCGTCGGAAATCCAAATTTTTCGAGTTCTTCCGAGAATTTTTCTATTTTCCCATTCTAAAAGTCATTTCGGAATAATTATCCGAAATTTTTCGCATAAACATCGTCTAAAATTATCAAATCATACGACAAAGTGCAAAATTTCATCGAAAAAGAAAATTAAAATTTTTCCGTAATTTTCCAACAAACATTTTCTATTTTTCCACTCGAAAAGCCACTACGGAACAATTGCACACACAAATTTATACAAAAATTTAATTTGCGATTTTCATCAAGCGGTACAATGATTTGTTCCAAAAATACAAGTTTTTCCTAAATTTTCCGAGTTTTCCACCAAAAAGTTTGCTATTTTTCCATTCGAAAAGTCATTTCGGAATAATTATCCGACAATTCACAGTTACATCGTCCAAAATTATCAAATCATACAACAATATGCAAAATTTCGTCGAAAAAAACAAATACAATTTTTCGAATTTTTCCGGAATTTTCCGAGTTTTTGAACAAATTTTTTTTACCTTTCCATTCGAAAATCTATTCGTAACAATTGCACACATAATTCCATACAAAACAGCAATTTTCGATTTTTCGAATTTCCCGACTTTTCCGGAGTTTTTTCCAAAATTTTCTTTTACATAAACCTGCTCCTGGCAACTACGAACAAATGAAAAAAAAATTCAACAAAATTGGCCCAGTCGTTCTCAATTGATGAATTACTATACATTTTTGCCACCATTTTTATATATAGATTATAGAAACATAACGATACTATATAAGGACGATACTTTTTTGTACTATAAGTTTGAACCACTAAGAAAAATTACTGGCACATAAGTTCTCTTTAATAATTAAAAATTATGCAATTCTTATCCACAAAAACATGTAAAACTGTTAAACATATGAATATATTTTTCATCTAACAATATAATTTTCTTAATTTTAATATTTTCTCAGATCATCAGCATAAAACACATTAACGTAGCTAAACTAAACTGAACCCATTTAGCTCCACTGTACAATGGGTGAGAGAATAACAAAAAAAATCAAAAGCTTACAAACAATTGAAATATAAAACAGCCATGTATTTAAACAAGTTATCAACTTATTAGTGCCAGTTAGAGGGTTTTCAAATGAAATTAATGACATGAACATTTAGTAGATGAAATGTTTTTCCTACATTTCAAAAAGGGTGGGAAAACAAACAAACATTGATGGCATTAGTCAATCTACCACGTAATTGAAGACAACAATGTTGCCAGCATAAATGATGCTAAACATATCTGTACGATCGAGTTAAAAACCCATGACGATGATTTAAATGATTGCACTTTATCAAGATGGAATATGAATGTGGGAATAAAAACAAAAACCAACACATTTAAAGTCAACCTGTCTGACATCTCGTACGCACTTTTTGTTGTAATGTTTTCATTGACTACTCCGCACAGCTTTGTTTGTCAACCCGAAAAATACCTGAATTTATTGGGGCACAGTGGTTTGCGTTTATGTTTTATAAAAACATCTATGTATGTAGGTTAGAAAAACAAATTTTCCAGTTGTAAACGTATTTTGAATACCTAATATACAGGCAAGATACACTTTGACATAATTAACATTAAAAGCAGCAAAATAGCCACAATCCGCACGATGCCAACATGGAATTTAAGGTATGATTATTCCATTCATTTAAATGTGAGTTATTATGGAAATTGATTTTAGTATAAAAGTTTGATTTATAAAACTGCATCAAACGTTATAAGGACCATGACTTAAGGATATTCACCTAAAATGTCCGTACTCTCCACAGGCGGATGTCTTCCAATTGGCGGATGTCTTCGACAAATAATGCGATGGGCGGAACGGGGACGCACACGACGAAGATCTGCGATAGATTTTACAGCTGTCATGCAGAAAGATACGAATTTGGTTGTGGATTCATAGTCGGCAAGAGACTTTGACATCTGGTCCCACGGTTCAACCCTGTAAGTAACCGAATAGCCACTAAGCGCAACAAGGCGAAATATTTTCAAATCAAGCTGGTTTGTATTCACGTTCCGACGGAAGACAAAGTCGAGGACATCAAAGATGCATTCTACAAAGCGCCTGGTAGAAATTTATGACTGCTGTCGTTGCCATGACATTAAAATCGTTCTGGAGTATTTAAATGCTAAAATAGAAAGGGAAGATGCTCTTGGTTCAGCAGTTCCAAAATTCAGTCTTCACAACAACACCTCCGACAACGGATTCAGACTGCTTAGCTTAGCGACTACAAAAAAAATGTGATTAGTGAAACCAGATTACCACATGAAGATATCGACAAGTCAAGGTGGATCCCCTGATCAATAGACAGATAGAAACCAGATTGATCACGATATGAAAATTCACGTTTAGACCAGCCTTAGCAAGATGAAAAATGTTGCGTATTCCCTAAAGAAAAGGATGCTACATACAAGGCAAAACTGCATCCGTTATCATTGGATGGCATAACGGAACAATATAAGGAGAAGAGGAGATAAATGCCTCTTCAGGCAGAAGAAGTGTGAAGATAGCCTTAAAAAAAAACTTAATTTCCCTTTACACTCCATGAACGAGGAATGGGATAGCTTTTCGCGTTATTATGAACCAACACGCTTTCTATTAGGATTCACAACAAACGGCATCTGCTTGTTTGTCGACGAATGCGAAAGCTTTTACTAGGCATGCCGACTGACTCGACACTGTACTGCGAAGTTGCTGTCTTCAACATCGAAGAGGCCGGCAATGAAAGAAAAATGTAGATGACTGGAGCCGGGAATCGAACCCGGAATCTCCCGCATGGTAGATGCGTGTTCTAACCACTATTCCACGGCCGGGATATTGAAAAGTACAAGGATAGAGATAAAGCCTAGAAAGTTCCACCAATGGGTAAAAAGCTAAGATTTTGGAACAGGGATTCCCAACCGGGAAGGCAGAGATGGAAATCTGATCACAAACACGCAGAGTGTGCTGCATACATGGAGGGAGCACTTTCGTACTCTGTTTGTTTAGCATAGGCAACATAAATAACGAAATCACGCCAATCATCGACAACCGAGAATTCTACGGGTAAAAAACAATGAAGCTGCTGGGTCTGATTTACTGCCAGCATAGCTTTTCAAGGCCGCTTGCTATGAGCTGGCAACGTACATGAACCAGTTTATAAACACGATTTGGCTAAAGGAATACATGGTTTAGAAAGGCGATCCACGTGTGTGTACCGCATACAAGGTCCTGTTTAGTGTGTTATGTAAAAGACTAAATCCCATTCTAGCGAACCTAATTAGACCTTATCAGTGTGGCAGCCTATTTATCTTTACAAAGCTGCATTCGATAATCCGATACGACAGAAATTATAAGATGCCATGACTGAGTTTGTTATCCCCTCTAAGTTGATACGACTTTGTGGAATGACACTGACTGACACAAAGTCTTCGGTGAAAATATCTGACAGAGCCATTTTCTACCAAGCTAGGTTTTAGACAAGGCGATACATAGTGGCTTGTTAAGTTTCCACTGCGCTTAACGATAATTCATTTTCTTTGGTATATACTAAGGCACGAATTGTTCCAAGTTCGGATTAATGCTCGTGGCAATAAAAATTAATCGTTAACTGTTATTGAACATGTAATCAGGATATCGGATTTTTGGAAGACAATGACCACAAATGGGCTGGGAAAATATATTAACACTAAATATAAAAGGGACCGGCCGTGGCATAGTGGTTAGAACACGCGACTACCATGCGGGAGATCGCAGGTTCAAACCTGGCTCCAGTCATCTTGAAAAAAATTGTTCTTTCATTGTCGGCTCCCCTCGAATGTTATTGACAGCAACTTCGCAGTATTAAGTGTCGAGTCAATCGGCGTATCTAGTAAGATCTTCTCAAACAGTGACGTTCGCATTCGTCGATAAACAAGTAGGTGCCGTTAGTTGTGAATCTAGCTATCCCATACCTCATTCATGGGGTGCAAAGGGAAATTATGTAAATATAAAAATGGTTAAAAGGTGATATAGATTTTCCATCCGTGGCCAAGTCCGAATCAAGTCCCATCAGCTTTTGACGCACATTTGCCAAAAAAGATTTGGCGGAAAAAAGTAAGAGAGCGCGAAGAAACGTTTAAAAGTAATAAACGCCGATATAATATACAATTGGCACGCGGACTGTGGGATGTTACTGCAGCCTTTTCGAGCAAAGAGAAGCAGTCGGCAGAAGTGGATCTGATGCTAAATGAGGACAAAGCCAAGTTATTTGTTTCAACAAACAAAGGGGCAACTCGTTTGGGACGCTGCGTGAACGTTGACAACTATAACTTTGAAATGGTAAATGATTTTGAACAAAAATCCAATTCTACCAAACACTGATCCAACAGCGCATAATTCTGGGTAATAACACAAGTGGATTAATCTTTTCTTGGTGTCTTCGAGAGCAAAATATTTCGGAAAATATTTGGACCTATTATCGTTAACGGCGAGTACCGTCGTTATATTATCCATGAACTATAAAACGACGTAGACATAGTCAAGCGTTTTCAAAAAGACCGAATGCGCTGGTTTAGGCACGTTGTATAAATGGATGAAAATGATCCAGCTCGAAAAGCCTTCAGCAATAAACTCGATGGCTGGCGCAGAAAGGGAAGATGTATCTACATACCAATTATAAGATTATAGACTATACCCATTCTTTTCCCTCCTACGATATACCCGTTTTGAAAAATTCAACGCTATCTGGTAGATTTGTTCCCAATAATTATGCTTCCCTTGGCAAAATTTGTCTGTATGTACTCTGACATGCAAAAATTATATGTATGAAAAAGGGACAATATCGGTTATTTATATGGGAGATACCAGAAGGGGTGTGTCAAATGGTATGGGTTTCTGAGGTTTTGCCTCCTATTACAAGACAAATAAACAGACCAAATTTAATTATCACTAAGGTGCCGGCTTGAAAGTTATGGAAGAAATATTAATTTTCCAGAAAAGGTCATTTTGTATGGGAGGTACCTGAAGGGGTGAACCGATATAGTTCATATTCATTCCTGATTCAAATTTTCATAACGGTGCAACTTACGCAAAATTTGACTGAAATCAGTGTACTTAAAAAAGGCTTGTATGTAAGACTATGAAGGTGAATTCGGTCGTTTGTATGGGAGGTACCAGAAGTGGAGTGTCAAATATATAGGTTTTCTGAGGTTTTGCCTCCTATCACGAGATAAATTAATCGACCAATTTTCATTATCCCCCAAGTGTCGGTTTGGAAGTTATGCGAGATATATTTATTTTCCAAAAATAGGTCATTTTGTATGGGACTTACCAGAAGGCGTGAACCGATATAGTCCATATTCATTCCTGAGACCAATTTTCATAAGCGAAAATTTGAATGAATTCAGTTCACTTACAAAAAAGATATGTTTGTAAAACTATGATACCAGAAGGGGTGTGGCAAAGGTTTCGGGTTTCTTAGCGTTTGTTTACTTTTGCAAGATAAATAAACTGACCAAATTCAAATATCCTCTGGTCGTCCGTTTGGAAGTTATGAAAGAAATATTAATTATCCAAAAATAGGTATGGGAGGTACAAGAAGGGTTGGGCTATTCCTCCCATTTACAATCCCATTAGTTTAATTTGAAAAATATTAATACTGGTCAATTTTCATACCGATCCGTTAAGGTTTACGCGAGTTGTCCTGCTCACCAGCCAGACAGACGGACATAGTTCAATCGTCTTAAAAAGTGCTGAAACGAATTTGGTCTTAAGATACTTGGGGTCTAACTCGTCTCCTTTAATGCGTTATATTTTCTTTTCGTATCAAATGATGGTATACAAATTCCGGTAGAATGACACGTTTTAGGACATAAACGTCCGAAGGGACGTACATAATTTTGTCCTTACATAATATTACAAAATTGGTCTACCTCTTCTTATGACAAAACATACAAAACTTTTTTTTTTGTGCCCTTACCAGTAAACCGCCGTTGCTTGTTTTACTTCAAATATTGCAATCTTTGTTTATAAAATCGACCGACAATTTCCTTAAAAGCTTTGTTCACACATTTCAACACCCTAAACCACTGTTTTGCATCCGAAAGTAAAGCGTGAGCATTATAGGGCCCGCCACAACACTTTACGACAAAAACACCATACGAAGGAGAACATACCAAGTGAAAACAAAGCAATAATACGGCAACACGCCGGCTGTAGTAGCAGCAACACCACCATCACAAGCAATAGCAACAATTTCACTTAATACGACGAGCAACATCGCTGTCGTCGCTGCTGCTCGAACGCCTAAAACCGTTCAGTTCTATGTGCTATTATTCTTTCAGTTCGCACTGAGCGTTAAAACGACAGATATTTTTTCAGTCTTCACTTAGCAGACTAACAGCTCGCATCGCTGGAAACGAACAAAAGTCAAGTAGACGCGAGGAGAACGGTTTCCGTTTACAACAAACACAAATATCGGCGCGAAAATTTAGCATACGCATTTAACGGAGTCGCGTTGCTTTGTTGTGCATTCATTACAAGATCTCTCTCACCCGGTCGCTTAAAGATCTCGTTTTAAGTTCCGTATATTATTAATTGAACATATTTTTTAATTGTAAATTTGTTAACATCAACTGTCATTATGTCTCATCATTGGGGTTACACTCAGGAAAATGGTAAGTTTATAAAGCTTTTACAATGAATTGGAAAAAAATCATTAAGAAGAAGAATCAAGGCTTAACCACTTGGGTTCATTGGGTTAGGTAATAGAGGTTAAATCAGGAGCAAACGTTAAGGATTACACGGGTATAATTTTAATGAAATCAAACCATTAATATGCAATCAAAATGTCAGTAGATATGTAAAATAACTTCGTACCAGGAAGTTTACATAGCCGTTAAAAACTGGATGTTTTCCGATTTCTTTACTGTTATAATGGTGTTACCATAATTTATAAAGTTGTCAGTTTACTTTACACAACCATGTTTTATATATTTGATTTCCTCAGGAAGGATTTAAAATTCTAATTAAGTATTGTAGTATTCAAAATACAATTCTAAATATTGTAGTGTTAAGTTTCTTACTTTGTTCAATAAGATGCATTTTATTCATTAAAATGATAATCATCTTAGATTTTTTTGAATTTGTAGATTATGTTTACTATTTTTATACTCTCACCCTTAGGAATGAGGGTATATACCATTTGATACGAGAAAAAGTTTAACGTGTTAGACCCCAAAGACCAAATAAGTTTCTTGACTTTTTAAGTCGATTGGGCTATATCCGTCTGTCTGGCTGGTCGGCGCGATAACTCGGTTACACCTTAACAGATCGTTATGAAAATTTACCGGCATTAATAGTTTCCAAAATTAATGGGCTATTTTGCCCACCCTTTCTTGTACCTCCCATACAAAATTACCTATTTTTATATAATTAATAGTTCTCCATAAATTTCAAACGGATAACTAGAGGATAAAAGCCTCAGATAAAATCCTCAGAAAACCGAAATCTTTGCCACACCCCTTCTGATACCTTTCCATACAAATGACCGAATTAACCATTATATTTTGCACAAGGTAAATTTTTATGTTTTTATAAAGAGCTTTTATCTAAGATGGGTGTGACAAACTATCTACGGAGCGCAAAAGACCGATGCGCTTAAAATACTTTTCTACGCACGGCTAATGAAAGATACATTTCTGTTGTTGCTGCCATTAAAAAAGAATAAATAAATTTTTATTGAACGGTGGCTTAAGAACAAAAATCGGACACGTATTGTACCTCTTTCGCAAAGTTTCCTGAAAATTTATATTTATATAACATACATAGATCAACAATACAAAACAAGAGAAATCAATATACGGGAGGTACACTGGGTTGGCATTTGTTGCCAAAAACAATTCTATGCAATTTTGCCCGATGGACAAAGCATAGACAAGAGCTTGTGTGGATTATGTTGACGTGTGGTCTTCATTGATACCATTTCCGCACCGGTGAGTTTTGGGCTTCTCGATGGTTTCTTTAAGCTTTTAACACTTAAGGTAGTGATAATGTGTCCAATAATTTCTTAACGAAACTTATGAAACTAGGAGGTTTACCCCACTTATTAGAAATTATGTCACCTTTTTACATTTTTTGCGAACTAATTAGAGAATTTTTTATTTGTTCTCAGTTGGTGCTGTAAAATACCCTTTCGGTAACCCTATACAAAATGACAATATGCCTAGACATTTTAAATTAAACTTTATTACATTTGTTGACTGATATCTTTTCTACAGTTTTACTATATGTTTGTAACGTCCTATCTCCAACGTTTAAGTTCCTGTTAACGTAAATAATTTAAATAACATAGATAGGGTCAGGGTATTTATCAGTCAGTTCATCTGACTAAAATTTCTGTACTGATTTCTATTTATTTCAATAAAAATGGCTTGGGTGATAATAATAAAATATCGTATATGAAAAATAATTGGATAATTTACTTTTTTTATTATTTATGTATAGATGAAAAGTAACGAACGGATTTGGTTTTTTAGTTACGTAAAATAATAATGTAAAAAAAATTGTTATATATCAATTTGACGAACAAAGAATTGTGATAATATGAAATAAGTTTTTAGCAAATGATTTAAGTTTTCAAAATTACGAAAGTAATTCAAATAATGTTTCTGTATTGAAAACTTGGGAAATATGTACAACATAGTATCCCTCTTAATAAACAAGAAACATTTTGCCTTCACCAACATTTTGTTTCCATTTTTTTTTTTCAGTGTAGTTAATTACCTTTTTTATTCATAATCTATTTAAGTTTTCTTTTCGTATAAATTAATTCTTCTTGTTTTTGTTGTTATTTCAAAAGCTTTTACAAATTTTTACACGTTCGTTCATTCGACTTATTGTTTTCATTTTTTGTTGTTGTTAAATTTCAAATCAATTTCAAATCGTGCCTCACATTCGATTCCAATACTATTAAATATGAAATGCATTTTTAACTCAAGCTGCGATTGATTATAATTGCTGCATCCAGGTCTCGTGATGATCAGTATCGTCATTGAATTTCAGTTGTTTGGTATTTTAACGTTATTGCAGTGATACGCGGCGATGTCAAGTTTTTTTGAAACAAATAAAAAGTAGCCATTCACTTCCCTAAAATGAGTAAACACAAAAAAAAAACAAACAAATCAATGAAAATCGTGATCACACCAAAACAAGCCTCCCCCCCCCAACCTCGGTGAGAGTGTTCTGATTCTAACTTAAAAACTAGTTTTTGTTTTTGTGTGCCGTAATTGCATTACATGAATACTTTCTCCCTGTACGAGAGTGATTATTCATTGTTCATGAGCTCATATTTTATCCAAAAAACAAAAAATACAGTGGTGGGGCAAGTTACAAATAGATCACATATTTAAAATTAATTGATTGCTGTTACACTGTTAATGTAAATTAAATAAAGTATTGGCCTCGGTCGGAATTTTGTCACTTCCATATTTATTTAAAGCGTGAAAAGTAAAGTGACGGACTTTCTATGCAGCAGTTATAATGTAATTCGTATTCTGTATTCTTAGTATATTTTCTTAAGTTGTCACTCATTTTCCGGAACAGGAAAGAAAATTTTCATCCAAAACCAGTTGATTTTATTATAAACAATATTTGAGAAAAATGTATCAATTCTATTTTTGAGATGTTTCTGGAGACCATTAAAGTTACAAATATTATATTATGTAGTAAAATCACCTCGAAATTTTATAGAAATATTTTTGTGCAACTTTAAAAATGTTTTGTTTTTTTTGTACTTAATGTAAAATGTGCGTTTTGTTAACAAGTTTGTTTTGATGAAACGCCACAGATGTTTATTTTGTTTTTAAGTCTTTACGCAGTAATCGTTTTTTTAATAATGGCGCTTACATGGAGTCTCACTGGCTCATATCTTCGTTTATCTGTATATCACAAGCACAACAAGATTGTTTATGGAACAATAGACAGACGTAAAGTAGAAGATTGTGAAAGCTCTCCCACATAAATGTCCAAAATCTATTAACTGCCGACGTTGAGACGCAATTCTCTTGTCTCTCTAAATACAAATACGAGTACTATTATCATATGTATGTAGCTTTACCACAAATCTCTAAGAATTGTTTAAACTGAATGGAGAGAATTAATAAGAAATGTCATAATTTGTGCAAAATTTAGGGTCCGTCTGACCTTCTCTCACAACAAATGTTCCACACAATTTGAACTGGCTTCTCATGTTTTCGTTTATAATTAAGCTTAATACGCAGTTCAAATTACATTTTTGTTTACTCTTTGCCCATCTATTTTCACAAGAAAGAAACATTTTTTGGAGATTATGGTGAGAAAATATTAAGTTATTTTGATAAAAAGTTTCAAATTATACTTTTCTCATAAGTAAAAATAACATAAATACCTATGAAAGATATCTAACAAAAATTTAATAAAAAAGAACAACTTACCAAAAAGAGATCGTTAATAGTTGTCGACAATTAAAATTTCGTTTTGTCTTCTAAATTTTATTTTTTTTTTACTATCACCCATGTTTTGGAAAACAATTCGTTACTTTTTAACGATTTCGGTCAGTTATCCAACCGAATTGTTTTCCAGAACATCTAACATCTTCTAAATTTTATTAAGAAGATACAAAATGTAAAACGATACTATCACCCATGTTCTGGAAAACAATTCGGTTTGATAACTGACCGAAATCGGTAATAAGTATCGGTAAAAAGTACCTATTTTGGTCTGTTTTCAAACCAAATTGTTTCTCAGAACAGGGTTAATATCTTTTTTAATTAAAAAAATTTTATTTAGGACATTTAGCACAAGATGTGTGTGAATAAAATGTGTGAGATTTTTGAAAGTCTGTTAAATCCCTACCCGTATCCCTATTATTATTACAAAATTATAATGTTTGTCTGTTTGCTTGTGGCTCAATCACCTCTAAATGGGTTTATACGTATAACATTTTATACACAGATAATACTTGACTCAACAAATACAAATTTGCAGACAAAATTTTAATTGTGCATCAGTGGGCTAAAGGAGCATGGCAAAACTTTATTTTAGCCCTAGAAAGATACCATTTGATATATAGATAGTATTAGATACTACAAATTGTTATTTTCGAACAGTAGGCGGATGGGGTGTGGCGAATATATTTTTTATCGCCAGAGAGATGAAATTTGGTACATAGAAAATACTCGTTGCAATAGATATATTAATTTAATATAGATGGGCCGTGTTCAGTATTTTGACAGTACTTTCTGAGAACATTTTTATACTATCACCCTTAGGGATAAGGTTATATGTCATTTGATACGAAAAAAAGTGTAAAGTATTAAAGGAGACGTTTTATACCCAAAGTACAAGTTGGACCAAAGAAGTCATCCGATGTTGTTTGGCTCTAATTTTTTTTCTAAATGAAAAACTTCGGCAAGAACATCGGGCGACAGATTCTCGCACTCATGTCGAATGTTGTCCTTGAGGGCTTCCAGGGTCTCGGATTTGTTCACGTAAACACGGGACTTCAAAAAAGTCTGGAACTGTCAAATATAAAAGCATCTTCCAATAGGATGACTTCTTTTGGGCCACCTTGTATATAAAGATCAAATTCGTTTCGGTATTAATATTTTTCAAAATAAAGTAATGGGCTTGTAAATAACAAAATAGTTTTAGCCATTTATAATACATCCTGTACAAAATTACCTATTTTTGGTTTATAATATATCTTCCATAACTTCCAAACGGACAAATAGAAGATATTCGAATTGATCAGTTTAATTATCTTGTAATAGCAGACAAAACCTCAGAAAATCAAAACCTTTGCCGCACCCCTTCTGGTACCTCCCATACAAAATGACCTTAACTTAAACTTAATTTCCCTTTAGACCCCATGAATAAGGGTTCTACCAACTATGCCACGGCCGGTCCCTATGATACAAAATGACCTACCTAAGGAAAATTTATATTTTCCCCATAACTTCCAAACGGACAACTGGAGAATATTTAAATTTTATCAGTTCCAAACGGACAACTGGAGGATATTTAAATTTTATCAGTTGTTGTAATAGTAGGCAAAACTTTAGAAAAACGTATAATTTAACACACCCCTTCTAGTAGGTAGTACACAGAATTTAGTCAATGTTTGCACAAGGTATGTGTTTATTGAACGTTGATTTATGATAAAAATCGTACACGTTATGATGTCAATACTGGATTTTTCTATACAAATTAGTCATTTTCGCGAAAATAATTTTTTTCATAATATCTAAAATGTAACTCATCAAAACGTTGAAATAGTTTCTTTTTAATATTTTGTCATTATAGATGAAATTTAATACGCTTAAATGTTTACTCAACCTCAATTTCTGTTCGAATTTATAAAAGACTTTTTCCTGTCAGTTGTCAGTTGTCAGTTGATACCGTAGAAGACTATTTCGGTAATACCATACAAGATGACCAAATTCACAAAAATAGTGAATTTAATTAATTTAATACCTTTGGCAGTGTAACCTTTTTAACAGTTTTACTATATATCTGTTTATTCTATCTTCAACCGTTCATGCTTCACAAGCAGGCCAATAATATTAGATAAGTAATTTCAATAAAAAATTGGTTAATTTCAATAACTCAAAACTTAATTAATATCATACATAGGGCGAGGGTATTTAGCAGTCAATTTACCTGTACTGGTTATATGTAACAATCACAGCGACAAGATTCAAAATTTCATTTATATTGCTATTTTTTATAGCATATATACAAAATCTTTGTAAACATTAGAAAAAAAAGTAAAAATATAAAGTAAATTTTATAAATATTGAATTTTTCACATAGTGTGAACCCTCCGAATAGTAAGTCATCCGATGCCCTTATAAAGGGTGTCCTAACAAGAGCGCAATTTTTAAATTTTAAATAAAACACAGATATTTTAAAAAAAAATCGCTAAACTTTATTATATCGTAAAGTAGACAGAATGAGGTTATGTATGGAACAATATATCGTGCAGATGGCCGCCGCGGCTTTGCTGGCATGCACGCGATCTTTTAATGAAATTTTCAATGACCGTTTCGCATAAATGCTGCGGTATTTCATTAATGCAGCGTCCAATTTCCTCTTTTAAGGCTTGAGTCGTCGTCGGCTTATTCGCGTAAACCACCGACTTCAAAAAACCCCAAAGAAAAAAATCTAATGGTGTTAAATCGCACGATCTAGGCGGCCAATTCTGATCTCCAAAACGCGAAATAACACGACCGGGAAATGACTGATGCAGCAATTGAATTGTTTCTCTTGCTGTATGACATGTGGCACCGTCTTGTTGGAACCACATGCCCTCCACATTCATTTCTTCAATTCGAGGCAAGAAAAAACTGGTTATCATTTCACGTTACCGAACACCATTGATTGTTTGCGCTTGACCTGCCTCATTTTCATAAAAAAAGGTCCAATGATTCCTCCAGCCCAAAAACCACACCACACAGTGACACGTTGAGGATGCATTTGCTTCTCGTGAATCACTCGAGGATTTTCCTCACCCCAAATGCGACAATTCTGCCTATTGATGAAGCCATCGAGATGGAAATGGGCATCGTCACTGAAGATGATTTTAGCGGCAAAATCAGCGAACTGTAGCCGCAAAACTTTCACCATTTTGGTAAAACAATTTCACAATGAGAATGCGTTGTTTATTCGTGTAGCGCTCCATTTTTACTAACCTCGTACCTTCTACTAGCAAACAATAACAATTGTTCAAATGTCAAACAAAGACACTTCGAATGTTGCCAGATTTAAAAATTGCATTCTTGTTGGGACACCCTTTTTTTGTATGTATATTTTGTATTGTATATTTCTATTTGTATGGAATTTTGTGATGTGAACTCCATTTTGTTTTTTTTTGTGTTTTAATTTCTTGAAATTTCAGTCCGTTGAGACCTTTTTAATCGTTCCCTTACTAATCACCTTTAAATCTCTATAAATCTTTAAATTAAATAAACATTTTTTTAAACGATTCTATATAAAATTCCGTTGGAATGCATTTGAGGTCGAGTGTACTTTCTATGGGCCATGAAGGAGTAATTTCAGTTTGAAAATGAAAAGGTCTCTATTATCGGAGGGTTAATAAGGGCTAAACTATGTATAGATCTTGCCAGATTTTGCAATTTTGGCAGATCTGCTCATATACCGGCAATGTACTGACATTATCAGGGTTGCCAACATAATTATTTCTTAGCAAATGGTGTATTTGACAGATACATAGACTTTGCACATCTGCAAATTAAAAATGTTTGCAATTATCTTACAATAATTTGATAATGGCAACATTTTGTGTTCACACGACTGTCGGATGTCTGGAAATATTGTTGTTTAACCATGCTTTTTCTGACAACTTTGCCAGACACAAATTTAAATCAAACATTTTCTGAAAATTTTTCAGGCAATATCGTTAGATTTGCAACCATCTTTGCGTAGCTTTAGATTTGTTCGACTTGATAAGTTATAAAATATTCACATGAAATATATGTTTTTCATTCGATCCGGTAGTGAAAGCATCATAAACAAAGAGATGAATGTAAACAAAAATAATTGATAAGTTAATAACATATTTTCATAAAAGTGGTATCAAACTCTTGATTTTTGTATACATCACATATAATCTTTGTTCGATTTCATTATCCCATTACGGCCCGACCATATTCAGAGACTCGTTAGACAAAAATATATATTATATCTGAAGTCCCCATAGTCTAATTAAGAAAAAAAATGTTACCCTAAACTTCCAGGTGCGTAGGAGAGCCAGGGGGGAGGGGTGATGCGAAACGCATCACTGGGCCTTAATGAAAGGAACGTTGAAATAACTACAGAAAATATAAGAAAATAGGAGATACATTATGAAAACAAGAAAAATTATATTTTATTTATGTCGAAAAATATACGATTTATTAAGGTTTATTTACGTTTTTCCAGAAGATGTAGAAATTTTACGAAATCGAAAAAAAAATCGCATTGGCAAAATTTTCCCATGAATTTTTCTCCAAGATACACTCGAGTTACAAAGTGGCACCTATGAGCAGTATTGTAGTATAAAATCTAAAGTTTTTGGAAACATGTTGGTAATCGCTATAGCCCTATCCGTTTTTTCTTGAGGTTTCCTAGAAAATGCGATGTGTTTTCGCATCGCTAGGCTTTAATGGGCTAAGCAGGTCTCACATTTTCCAGCCAGATTTGATATCTGATATACTATTAAAATATTTTGAAACTTACTTGTATTCTGGGAAATAAATAATGAGCGATAAACTTTAGTTTAAATTTAAATATTCTCTTCACAATGAGAATATTAAACATTTATTCTATCCGTTACGATAAACTGTTAATTGTTGTCAAATTTTCCATTCCAGTTTAATGACTTACTCATGAAGACATAACAAAGCAATTATCTTATTTGCAAATCACTATTGAGCTTGTTTGTAAATACATGTGGTGAAGATTTATTTACAGCAAACGAATTTACGTTGAAACAATCACTAGACACATAAAGTTTATTTAAATTTTAATCGTCACGTGACAATATGAGTATAATTCGCTTCATACGAAATCGTGTGATTTAGATTTGTTAATAGGTATGTATTATAGCAAGAGATGTATAATATAGGTTCTTTGCATACTCCTTTTGCATCATGAATTGTTACTTCTGGCAAATTTTAACATGGTAATTATTAATTCACAAAATACTAACAAAATATTTATCATATTTTACAATCATTTTTCACGGGTTTTTTTATTAACTCTATTGCTAAACAATGGAACATTTTACACCAAATTTTTTGTTAAACAAAAATTTCGATTATCAGTTTTACTCAATATTGAAATATTCTCATAGCAATAAAGACATTTCGCACACCTTTTACGTCACTACATATATGAACTGTTAATTGTTGTCAAATTTTCCATTATGATTTGTTGACTCATAGCGTCACAACAACTTGATTAGCATGCTTTTGTTGATAAATTGTTTAAATTTTTACTGCAAATGCGTGATCATTTGGTGCAGCAGCGGATCGAGTAACTTTCTCATTTGTTGTTAATTTTTAGCGTTACTTCAAATGATTCTACAGAATTTAGTTAAAATATTATAGTGATTCCCATTAATAGATATGGAATATATGTATATATTAAAAAATTTTCCATAAAATATAAAAAAAACCAATACAGTGAGATTTACATTCATTACACTTTTACTTTTGTTTTTATATTTTAATCGTTAACTTTTGAACGTTATTCCAAACTATTATAAAATCCGGCAATGTCAACAATTTCTGTAATGGATTTCACATTAATACACAATTACAAAAGTCCATTTCAATTAATCGCATCACATCTCTAAACTCTTTAAAGACAAAAAAAATCTTGAATTTCATCGTTTTTACTTGTTACAGCCAGTGCACACGAGCTCTGGATTTCCTTGGTGTAACTACCTCTCTCCCTTCTTGTAATCACGTTCTTTGTGTATTATTTATTGTTTTTTGTTGTATTTCATTCGCATTTCCTATAAATTTTTAACATTTAACAGAAAATCATTGTAATTACACTGTCTTTATTACACAGTCGATCGAATAAATTTAACATAAATTTAACTTTAAATATAGTTGTAAGAATTAATTTTTAAACAGAAATACTTTTGATTGTCTATAAGTTGTAACCCAACGAACAATTTGATAATATACAAATTATAGAAGATCTTTTAAAAAGTATTTAATTTTCAGCACCATTAATACTGAACTTCAGCTTTGTAGATTTTAGTTGTTCCATGGAACAACATTTCAGATTTATTTAAGAATATACAAAATATAGAAGATTTGAAAAAAGTATTTAATTTTCATGACAATTAATAGTGAATCTCAGTCCTGTAGATCTTTGTTGTTGCATAAAACATTCTCTTAAAACAAAATCATTTTATTTTTATGCTAAAATAATGTTTTATAAACAAATTTTTCACTTATTCAATAGTTTGAGATAAATTCATCGAATTGATTACCTTATACAAATGTAATTAAAAAATTTTTAATTTATAATTAAATATGTACCACAATTATTAATGTTAGCATATGACAACATTTATAGTAAGATATTTACTTTTGCATTTGAGAACGAAAATTAAGTTCATTTACTAATATATATATGTCTATATACATACTATTAATTTGCAATCTTTCCGCAAAGTTATCCTTATAATATTCCCCCTTCTAAAATCTCTGTCACATACGACTCTGATCTTAACGAAGTTTACAGCTGACATATTGCAATGTTATTTACATTCACAAAAGTTCAAGTGAAATTAGTATATGTCATAAGAGAAAAAAAACAAAGAAAATAAACTGATTTTATCAGTTTTATAGGAAGTCTTACAATTAGTATTATAATTCATATCTATTTTCGCAATTAATATTGTAACGCTGACATATTATGGGTAATTTACTTCATGTACTAACGGCAAAAGTCTCACTTCAACAAACAAACTGTTATCGATAGATCTCGATGCATAAAATTACCGATTAAATTGTATATAATTGTCAAATTTGAAATGCACTGAACTTGTATTGTAAAATTCCAACACGTGATGTGTGCTCTAACAAATAAATCTCATGAATCGATAACAAAATAACGTATTGTTGTTGTTGTTGTTTTAATATGATGACACAATATTTTATATAACTACACATAATCTTTGTAAACGACTGCAGAGAAAAACGTGCGACTGATAAACCGGTGATGAGACAATTGAATATATGAGAGTGAAAATACAATGGATAGACCACGGTTGCCGGTGTTTTTTCTCAGTTATTAACAATAACGGTTGATCATACAGTGTTTGAAAGTAAGTTCACACTGTCAGATAAAGCAGATGTTTTATTTGATCTGAAAAAAATTTTTCTGATATATTTTGCTGTTGTTGATAACAAATAAGAAGGGAAGACCGCCGGGATGAACAATAATAAAAAAACAAAGTGTAAACATAATCGGATGAATAGAATTGGTACATTTCACATTAACAGCATCAAATTCTAAATGTTATGAATTTCGCTGACAGTCTGACCTGTGCGTGCAGAATGTGCGTCTTTCCTGCGTATAATATTACAGACGATAGTGTGTGTCATTGACTATTAGTTTAACAATGCAAAGCTTTTTGTAAACAAACAAATAAATGAGTGATAATTTGAAATTCGTTTTGTTTTATTTCATTTTTGAAAGAGTCGGTTCAAAACGGAGAGTTTTGACTATTTGTGTGTATACTTTCATTAGTTTGGTTGCTATCGTTCTGACACAAACGACAACTCTAATTACCTACAAAAGCTTTATGCGTGTTGAAAGATTAGTAAACTTTCTGTTTACAATACTATTCAGAGATTTCTTGATTAGAGATTTTTAATTGAAGGTATCCAAAGAACATTGCAAAACATAAAGAAATCAGTATAGAAATTTCAGTCAGGTAAACTGACTGGTAAATAACCTCAGCCAATATATGATATTCACCCCTATTCCCGTAGTAGTCGTCGTTTTAATATCAACATCACTTCGATTCAACATCGTCGTCACATCAATGCTATTTCGGTATTCTGTAACCACCATGAGACGACGTCAACTGTTAATCGATAACTTGAAAGAAACATGTTTGTACATTTGTACATCAGCTGATTTATTTTGATTTTTATTGTGTTTCATGAAAAAATATTTTTGTGCCCGAGTCAAATTCAAGCAATGAGGAAAGCAAGAAATATCTTATACTGAAAAGGAAAATACTTCGACTATGATCCGATATCTTAAACTTGCCAAATAACGAGTATGTACATCGGTGTTTAAATTTGAGGTTACCTGTTGACCGGCCCTCTAACTTTTTTTAGATTCGAGAACTACTTAAGCCTTAATAAGGCAGCATTTAATTACGTAATAGTTCCTATAGAAATAGTTCCTATAATGAAAAGTGAACTCAGGACATATGTTTCAGACATAATTAAGTTATCAGCAACATTGAGGTCCTTTGGACAGCGGCCTTACAACCTAAGTGTAAGTGCAGCCAGTAGTTGCAAGATTCCTGTCGAAACCCTGAATGCATTAGAGAGGTCATTTGTCCACCTTGGAAATAAATGAAGATGTCAAATCGAAAGCAAAAACTAAATTTTTTAAACAAAACAGGATTTTCTGGAGTTGTTTTATATGTCGATGGATCCCATATCAAAATTTTTGCTACAAATAAAGCAGACGAAAATCGTAACTACAACCGCAAAGGATTTTTTAAGACGGTCCTAAGGAATTATGATTTTTTCCCAAGTTTCTCACATTGCCTCGTAAAATTACTCGACATTTTCATTCTTGACGCCATTAAACAAAACCTTTTTTAAATTTACAAAAACTAAAATTCCTTCAAATTGTTTCAAGTCGTTACTAACAACTATGACGACAGATTCAGAGTCGTCTCGATTCAACGTCGTGGTTTCCTTACAGAATACCAAATTTGTGTCAATAATTACCGATAGTTATCGAAAACGACAACGAGAATACCGATTTTACAGCGTCGTCACAAGACGACGTCGTTTTGCGTCGACGACTACAACTGGTATAAGGCCGATTGTTTATATCTAGATTTACTGAAATTAACAGATATTCTATTGAACTTAATTAGGTATTATTATTGCTCCTGGATTAAACTCACACAAGCATCTTACATCTAACGCAAAATATGTCTGAATTCAGTGTATGATGGACTTACAAAAAAGATATGCATGTAAAACTATGATGGGCGATTTCGGTCACTTGTATGGGAGGTACCAGAATGGGTTTGGCAAAAGTTTATGTTTTCTGAGAATTTGTCTACTATTACAAGATAATTAAAATGACCAAATCCAAATATCTTACAGTTATCGGTTTTAAAGTTATGGAAGAAATATAAATTATCCAAAAATAAGTAATTTTTAATGGCAGGTAGCCCGAAAGTGTGGGGCTATTCTACCCATTTACTTGATTTTGGAAAATATTAATACCGGTAAATTTTTATAGTTATCTGTTGAGGTTTACTCGAGTTATACTGCACACCAGCCATCCAGACAAACGGACAGGGCCTATCTTCTTTAAAAGTCCTGAAACGGATTTGGTCTTAAGAAAGTTGGGGTCTAACACTTATTTTTTTTTTCAATTATTAGTTTAGTGGTTAGTTATGAAATATATTCATTTACAATTAAGTTATTGTTTTGGAAAGCTGCCGTCATAATTGTGTAAAACATTCCCCCTTATTACGTATGTCGTAGTCGACTTTCGACAACATTCGACTTTTTAGAAAAAAATAGTAATAATTAACAGATATGTTTAGTGTTTAAAATTTTTCATCATCTGATAAAGAACATGATACGAGCAATATATTATATTGATATTAATACACGATTTCTAAAGTGGGCACTCCAAACACTTTACATTTGTATGGGAGGTACCAGAAGGGGCGTATCTAGACTTCCACATTTTTCCGGCAAAGCTTTATCATGTTATAGCTTTACTAAATACAGAATTTGGGCACGATCGCGTTGGATGTATTGATATTATTACTCCATCTCTAAAGTGGGCGGTAAGGTACATTTGTATGGGAGGTACCAGAAGGGGCGGGACCATGTAGCCCATTTGCAATACCGTAAGTAGTTTTGAGGAAATATTAACTCGTGCAAAATTTCAAAACATTTGGTTGCGTCTTTCGAAAGTTATCGTGCGCACCAGCCGGACAGGCAGACGGATAGACAGACAGACGTACATGGCTCAAACGACTTAAAAAGTCACGAATCGAATTTGGTTCAAAGAAACCTAGAGTCTAAAGTGACTACTTCAATGTGTTAAAATTTTGGGTCGTATTAAATGATATATACCCTCATCCCTAAGGGAGATAGTATAAAAAGGGGGATTATATTGATATTTTATAACAAAAGATGCAATATTATTTTATATCGCATTGTGCTTTTCAAAGAAATATATGTATCACAAATTGAGCGCTTACATACATTTTTTGTTATAAACATTAAATTACATTTGTAAATAATACATGACATTGTTTTTAAATAAAATTCATATGTTACGTATACATTAACCATCGCTACGCTTGATTTACCGACTCAATAGTGACGTCATATGTTTTTTTTTGCATTAATTGATACATTAAGCAAAACCTTATTGTAAAATCAATAAAGCGCAAATATAAATACAAAATTTTTTACTTATGTATATTCGCGTGATATATGTACAAACAAGTTGGTTGCATAGCTTCATAAGTTCATTAAACTATTATATAAATGATCGGAGAAGGTTAGTAGTTCATTGTTAAGGCGAGGTTTGAAGTGTCGAAAAAGGTTTTGATTGAACGTATTCAATGAGTGTTATTATGTTTTTTATTATGTTTAAACTACAAATAATTCCCATTCGTCAACATGTGTTAGATGATAGATATGCATCTGTTTTTTATCATAAATAAAAACGACATTAATCTAGATTCTAGATTGACTAGGTTCTAGAAAGCATCTAGTTTAATCCAGATATTTTGCCAATAAGAGCGAATTCGACGGAAATAGGAAAATCGTTGTTAATGCCCTATACAAGTTGAATAACATAGATTCATCCTAATGAATTGTCAGATAACACATATGTAGGTACATACATGTTCATATAATCTCAATGTCTGCATAATTCACATCATTTCCGTGCTGTTCGTAAAAAAATTTGTAGACAATTCAGATTAATAAAGTTTATCATTAAAGAGTTTCCATGTCTATGAACATCCCTAGTCTAACTCCTCTCTACTTAACAAAATCTTTCTCCGCCCAAAAGTTCACACACGTAACACTTATCCAACGTGGATTGTTAAGAAACTCCGCTGTTTATAAAAACAATTACTAACTAACATTTAAATGAAAATTATTTTATAAATCCGTGTTGTTGTTTTGCAAAAAACAAAAATGCACATTCATTCGATGTGATGCACGACATTTCGACTACTGTCATTTCCCGATGTGTATTTTCATTTGGTTAAATGACCACCACCACCACCACCACTACATCTCATCAAAACACGCTCGATAAATCCAACAACTAACGGAACAACCCCCATCATGACGATGACCTATTTGAGAAGATTTCTCAGCTGGCACAATGATGATCGTGTGTACACAACATCACATTGTTTTGTAACCGTTAAATTAATAAATTGACTATTAAATTGATATTTATATTTGCTGTGCCCAAAAAACCAATTGAGCAAAATGAAGTGCAATTGTCTATAACGAGAGAGTGAGTGAGTGAAATACGTAATCCCAGAACATTTGGAGAAATCGTAATGATAATTTAGCGGTTAAGCGGTTGGGTGGCGGTGGTTGTTAAAATCTGTGTGGAATAAATAATGGTTGTTTTAATGAGAAAGAGCGTAGCTCAATCATATAATTTAGTAGTAGTTGTATTTAATGGATGCAAATCGTGGTCAAAGGTTGTGGGGAAAGGGAACGATCCACAATAAGCCCCAACTGCACCTACAGCTATGCACAGTAGAGTGGGTCTAATTCTCGATCAAGCGGTTATCAAATTCGTAATCTATGATGAATTCTTAGAATATTTACCTAAGAAACTATGGGTCTTAAATCACAATCGAGCCCCAGGTTTTAAAAAATAAACTTTTCGTATTGGGAAAAAAACGCACAACAAGCCCCACATCTGCATCCGGAGTCGCCCCTAGAGGGCTAAAATTTATGGCTAAGCCGAACGTATCTTTTCCTTTTTTCCGAAAGGGGCTCCGATACAAATATTTATTTATATATTTTGCTCCTTTTTAAATATTTTGCTCCCACCGCTCTAACTGACCAAATGTGATCCTAGAGGAGTCAAATGTATGACCGACCCCTAATATTGTTGCAACCCCAAGAGTTTTTTTTAGAACATATCTATCCTCTATCTTCAAAATGGTCCCCATATATCATTTGATACGAGAAAAAACGGAACGCATTAAAGGAGTCGCGTTAGACTCCAAGTATCTTAAGACCAAATTCGTTTCAGGACTTTTTAAGAATATTAAGCCAGGTCCGTATGTCAGGCTGGCGGGCAGGATAACTCGGGTAAACCTTAACTGAAAATTAGTCAGTATTAATATTTTCCAAAATGAAGTAATGGTATTAGAAATGAGCAAAATAACCCCTCCCATACAAAATTACCCATTTTTGAATAAATTATATTTTTTCCATAACTAACAAACGGTCTTCTGGAGGATATTTGAATTTGGTCAGTTTAATCAGTTAAGTAGTAGTTAGAAAATTTAAACTTTTGCCAAGGGTACCTCCAATACAAATTACCCTCTAAATTGACCCTCAAAGTTTTACAGACATAACTTTTTTATAAGTACTCTGAATTCATACATATTTTGCATAAGATGTACGCTTGTGAGAGTTTGACTCAGGAATGAATATTGATCATATCGGTCAACCCCTTTTGGTAATTTCCATACAAAATTACCTATTTTTTGGAAAAATTAACGTTTCTTCAATATTCCAATAGAGACAGCAGGAGGACATTTAAATTTTGTCAGTTAAAATAATTTGCAATAGTAGACAAACTCTCCGTAAACCGAAACCTTTTTCACTACCGTTCTGACACCTTCTATACAAATTACAGAATTCATTCTCATAGTTTTATATACATATCATTTTTGTAATTACTCTGAACTCACTCATATTTTGCATAAGATGTACGCTTCTGAGAATTTGACTTTAAATGATTATGGATCCTATCGGTCGACCCCTTCTCCCATAAAAATTTACCAATTTTTGGGAAAATAATATTTCTCCATTAACTTCCAAACGTGCAAACCCCTTTGTTATATTAAATGCCAAAAACGGTCTGGGGAACGGATAGAGATATTAAAAATATGCACATATACTTTATTTTGTAGATTATAACTTTATTTATTTTTATTTTTCAAAAATACTCCCACTTTTGCCCCAATTATCCCAACATCTATAAGATATATGGAAAGTCCAAACATATACTTTAATAGGTCTTCACTTCACGGCCTATTCCTAGTTCATAAAAATAATCAACGGCGGTAAACTGATTTGAAAACAAAATCGAACTTTGACCTCTTGGCGGCACACTTATGCTAAACAATCGATGCGAAATTTCGCACAAAATATTCGAAATTTTGTAAATTACAAACGTGACTTGGTGTTCAATGTCCAACTCCCCCTTTTAACACAATTTCCAAAAATACCATATAAGCAACACTCTAACATACATATCAGATAAATATATGAAAAATTTAATAATTTTTTGTTTCAATTGGTTTTGGCCCCCTCCGAAATTAAATCCTGGCTACGGCCCTGCTGCCCCTACTGGTACCTCCTATACAAAGTAGTCAAAATTAGTATTTTTTTCAATAATTTGTTTGTTATTGTTTTTTTTTTTAATAAATAGTTTACTTTTAAAATTTTCATTTCATAGATGAAACTTAAGATACCGAAAGGTTTACTCCACCCATTTTAAATTATGATTTTTGTTCGAATTAATAAGAGTTAAAATGTCGCGAATTGCTTTTAAATAAAAAGATTTGTTTGCTAGTTACTAGGGACAATTGTGAACTACTTGTTTAGCAATTTAACTTGAAACGAATTGTTTGTTAAATATTTTTTTTAATGATTTAGGGCAACTTACACATTACCGATGTCACGTACAATCACTTAGTATAACCTATTATATAATAATGAAAAAACATATTTTGATTTTATATCAAAAGTCATCTTATTTTATGTCCTTAGCTATCAAATCAATATGCTAGATGTGCTTCCCTTTCTCTTCTTTTAGTTTAATTTTTTTTGAGGAGAGGATTACTTTTTCTTGGAATTCGTGATACATCTTGTCCTAAGCCAAAACAAATAAAAAATATTATCCGATTTAATATCGTTTCGATAACGTTTCCCGATGTAAACTGATTTTCTAGAATTAGTACGAATTCTCAAACATTTTTTGCGTTGTTTCACATTATTGAGCATTTCATCACAAAACCAGTGTTCCCATTGCTTAAACTATTTATTGACATATATATGTCTCTCAGAGTCGTGCACACAAAATTTAATATCTTTAGCAACATGTTGCTAGACACTTTGAAACCCTTCAACTGCAAACAGGTGAATGTAAATGCATGTTCTTGCACTTTAATATACAAATTACGTTATAGAAAGCCATAGTACGTTACATATATATTACCACATAAGTCCCAATATAGATATTGATCGCTTACACTCAGTGTATCGATTTTTATAATTTTCTACGTTTACAATATTTATCTGTCTGTATGTCGGCTCTTCTTACGTTGCGCCTTTACGTTATTTCCAATAAATAGATTTCCCTTTTGTTGGTATCAAGTGTTTCAATATAACACTTCTGCATTTGTTTACATTTTTTTTTGTCAATGCAATTTTATTAAAGACTGATGTTAGAGACATTTTTTTGTTTGCTATGAGATGGCAAAAAATTTCTATAAATTATTTAAAAATTAAATCAGCAATCTCAAATTTTTATATGAAAATTGTAAAAACACTTTGATCAGGAGATGAGAAAATATAACTGATGACATTTTTATTAAACAGAAGATCAGCCAAAACAAACAAATTTTGCCACAATTCTATACCAGAAAACGTTTCGATAACGTAAATATTGAAAAAAATATATACATACTTATATAGGTAGGCGAATGATTGACAATGGAAACTTCAAAGTCTCGATATGATGTCAACAGTGTGATTATGTGTAACTTTTAACAAAGAAAAAAAAAACAAATATATTCACATCTGGTGGAATTTAATAAAGGGAATTAATTTCTTATAACACAACTAATAGAAAAATGTGTTAGTTATAGTAAAACCCATAGAGAAACAGATAAAACATCTGTACATTTAAAAGACTTGTCATATAATATATACATATGTACATACATATAAATATAACGTATTTCCCCTTTGCATGACATGCAATTGGATTAAGAACGTCAGCTTTTCTGAGAAGTTTTTGAAACAGGGCTTGAAACCGTTCTAATCACCCAGTCATATAATACGGTCATCTCTAAACACGCCTTGACGTTTGGTGCATACATTTTGTAATTCCTAAGGAGATAAAGTTGATTGCAAGATATAAATATGCAGACAAAATTATTATTTTCAATCAGTGGGAGATACAATGTGATACACAGTTAGTACCCGGCTATTTTGGTATGATCTAACAGCCAACATTTTTATTCTAAATTTAAAGGCGTCATTTCCTCCTTAAAACATTTATTTAAAAAATTTTCATCATTTGGAACTTTGCAGTCCTTTCAAGGAAAACCAGGATGGGGAAATAAAAAATCGAACGTATATCATTCAGTTCAAATGTATTACGCACCGTAGGACGTTGTTATCTTGTTACAACAATTGTATATGAAATAAATACTACCGACAGAGAAAATGTTATTTATCGATAGATGAATAAATAATGATAGAATACATCAGACCGCTTCCAGCAACACAAATCTTGTTTAAATTGTCATCGATAAGAAATTACTCTGACATTTGGATCTGTCATCAACTGTTTAGATTAGATAAATCCGTGTGTCTAAAAAAAGACGGAAACACCAAACAGATTACCAGCGAAATTTTCGAGAGTTTTCTGATTTCAAACTATGTTAAAGCTGATTGTAGTGGAAATTTGAATGAAGATATTGTTATATTGTCGGTATCCTGCAAAAAGGTCTCAAGTCCACTTTTTTGTGAAATGGACTTAATGATGCAAAATTGTCTTAAATGACATACAGCCTGTCCAACGATGTCGAACGAAAAGCTATGCAAACGGAGCCAGTCACTCACTTTTGCTTAAAAATGCGTTCCACTATCTTTCGAGTGGACGTTCGCCTACCATTACGTGTTGTAACGTAAGCACATACAATCACATGATTGCCAGATCGATAATTTTGGACTTTTCTTACAATTTGCCTCAATAGTACATAATATCATACTAAATTGTTCAGAGACAAACACAACTCTACCTGAAAGAAATCAGCTTGAAAAGCTAAATAATAAAATGTAAACATAACAAAAAATATTTGTTAATTGTGAGTGAGATGAAATTTTTTTTTTGTCCCGTGTATCCGCGTTGAAAGAAGCTCCTCACATCAAGACAGTTATCAAGAAAGCTCCCCAGATTAAGTGCCGAGTCCCCAAGGCCACAACGACAACTCAAAGATCGTTTAGTGTGTCTTGACCATAGTCCGTGCTTCCTAAATGAACGTTGGCATGGCAACAAGTTGCGTCCTTCCCACCACCAATGTGTTCATCGATTATTTTACTTTTTCAAGGAACCAATGAAGAACCTATTGTGCCACAACGATTAAGAAAGATCATCCCCACCGATATCGTCAATGACACACATGTCCGGATCATAGACGACAAGGGCGGTATCTCTCTCAAGATTGCCTACACCTCAACATTAACTAACCTAACTAACTTCCTGAAAAAAAATAATTTATTCATTGCAATGTAACTAAGAAAAATTAATGATATTTTCAAGAAACTGAAATGATAAGCAGAGTCCTTTAAATAACATTCACCCCTATTCCCGTAGTCGTCGTCGACATCGACGTCGTTTTTATGTCAACATCACTTCGACTTAACATCGTCGTCACATCAATGCTATTTCGGTATTCTGTAACTACCATGAGACGACGTCGACTGGTAATCGATAACATGAAAGAAATGACAACAGCTGATGTACAAATGTTGCATTTATTTTGATTTTTATTGTGTTTCATGAAAGAATATTTTTGTGCCCGAATCAAATTCAAGCGATGAGGAAAGCAAGAAATATCTTATACTGGAAAGGAAAATACTTTGACTATGATCCGATATCTTAAACTTGCCAAATAACGAGTATGTTGATCGGTGTTAAAATCGTAATTTGAGGTTACCTGTTGGCCGGCCTTCAAACTTTTTTTTAGATTCGAGAACTACTTAAGTCTTAATAAGGCAGCATTTAATTACGTAATAGTTCCTAAAATGAAAAGTGAAAACAGGACATATGTTTCAGCCATAATTAAGTTATCAGCAACATTGAGGTCCTGTGAACAGGGGCCTTACAACCTAAGTGTAAGTGCAGCCTGTAGTTGCAAGATTCCTGTCGAAACCCTGAATGCATTAGACAGATCATTTGTCCACCTTGTATACAATTAGAAATAACTGAAGTAAAAACTAAATTTTTTAAACAAAACAGGATTTTCTGGAGTTATTGGATATGTCGATGAAACCCATATCAAAATTTTCGCTACAAATAAAGAAGACCCGAATCGTAACTACAACCGCAAAGGATTCTTAAAGGCGGTCCAAAGGAATTAAGTTTTTTTTTTCCAATTTTCTCACATTGCCTCCAAAATCCTTGTACCAATGAGGGATTTTGTTTCCAGACCAGTCCCTATTTGTTACTTGACATTTTCATTCTTGACGTCATTAAACAAAACCTTTTTTAAATTGACAAAAATTAAAATTATTCCTTCAAATTTTTTCAAGTCGTTACTAACAACTGTGACGACAGATTTAGAGTCGTTTCGATTCAACGTCGTCGTCACATTTCCTTGCAGAATACCAAATTTGTGTCAATGTTACCGATAGTTATCGAAAACGACTAAGAGAATTCCGATTTTACAGCATCGTCACAAGACGACGTCGTTTTGCGTCGGCGACGACTACGGTAATAAGGCCGATTATTCCAAGATATTCACAGTTTTCATCATTTTTGTGTCGAGTCGACAAGCAAAACACAAGTGAGTGATTTTGACATTTGTGTTGGCACAGATGACAGCGAAAATAGTTAGTAGGCCCCGATTTTACACTTAAATGCTTACGTTTTCGTTCGGATAGATCTTTTTTCGGCTTGTCGTGCTAATGATGTTAGTGGGTCGCAAATCAGCTGTTTGTCGCATAGAAATCAAGCGAACGGCTACGTTTGACATCGTGGAACAGGCTGATAGTATACGTCTTGTAATAAAATCTCATGCCTTTTTTAAATAGTTTTGTACTTATTGTATTGAAACCAAATCAAACTTTAAATCTTTAATAACTCAGAAACAAAAAAAAAAATTACTTGGAACCCTTTTGATAGTGCGTAGACAGTAAAATAGTATTAATTTAGTACAGATTATTGTGCTGACAGCTTTAAACTCAACAATTCAATATAATTTAAAAATTTTTTTGAATGTCTCTTTGACGTTTTCTTTATTGGCTTCTTTTCGTTTTCTTTTCCAAAAACACATAATTGGAATACAGTTCGAGTCTACTTAGTTCGTATGTATATAGAAGTATCCGATGCAGCAATCATGACCTTGTTAATTCTATGCAAAATCGTTCACCTTATCAGGTGACTAAAAAAACTATGTAAATAGTTCGGCGTACCGATTCTTTACCCTGGGCCTCAAGTATAACAGTGGCGGAAAAATACGTATCGCATCAATCATTAAAATCAATGTTTGTAAAGTAATTAAATTCAAATTAATTAATAGCATTTTATTTGAAATTTAAACATACAAATCTTATCTAAAGCATTTCCTTTTACAAAGTGCCGCGATTTATTGATTATGGTGTGTAGATAAATTATTTTCTTAACACTTTCGTCATATGTCGTATCTTATATTTGTATTTTTTTTTAAAACAATCTAATTAATTTATATCAATCATAATTAAACGGATGTTATACAGAGAGTTGTAAACAGTATCATACGTACATATATTCGTGTTTACGCATACGAGTGATCGTCGCACAGTGGGCAATAAAGTTGTGATATTGTACTCAAATTTGTAAACATTTAATAGGAATGTTAGTAAAAGTCTTGCTCAAGCAATAGTACTGAATATTTTTAATGCCACATCGCCAACCAAATCATTCATGTCAATAACGCAAATTTAGCGGAAGAGCATCTTCTAATACATAAAAATCACTTTTAACCTCTTTATCTCATTTACTATCATTGCCCAGATCAGCTTAAATAATAAAGAGAGATGCTCTACTGCATATCAGGTAGTTCTCTAATATTTTGTCAATACAATAAAAATTCTAGCCTACTGTGCCTCCTGGGTCACATGAATGTGTCTGCAGCACGTGATATCTCTTATCTGTGGATCTTTTGTATTCTGTATTTGTCTGTACGTCTGTCTGTTGGCTCGTTCGTACTCTTTTAATCGTTATCATCATACACATTTGGCTGTGTACACATTCTGCATTCATTCTTATTCATTGAAGCGTGCTGTTTATCTTATTATGAATGTGGGTGAATTTTGTGGTGAATGATGTCGTAATTAAAAGGTTTACTTAAGTCGTTAACAAATATTTTTTAAATTTATTATTGTCAACGCGATAACATGATTCAAAATCTTATCAAAATGATCAACTTTATAGACAAAGTTTTAGCGATGCCATACACCATTTGGAAACGCCTATATGGTATATAAATTTAATGACATTAAGTGTGACGTTAAAGGTGAGACTAACCCGGTTTGTCTAAGTTACGTTCCACCTTAATTTCATTATTTATTTATTGGTTACTTTTTTTTGGCTATTAGCGAATTTTCATTGCGAATTGGGTTTATTGTAGTGGTTGGAATATTTTGGTGTTATTATTTTATAGGGCTGCACCTAAAAAAGGGCGTACAAAATACAATTAAAAAAAATTAAATTTATAGTTTCTGAAATTCTCAATACATGGAAATAAACTTAAATACGGAAACACAAAAAATTGTACCTATTGCCTTCGTTCTACCGAATAGGTTCCCAAAATATGGTGGTTATATTATAGTAAATCATAAAACAGATACAAATTTCTATTTAAGTAGCACCGTTAGATAAAGTTATTAGTTTAATTAACACTATAACAACTGTAGAGTATTACCTGATACAACTTATCTCTTAAAATTCCAAGCAAGTTGTATAAAAACGGTGGGCACACTATTTTTGGCTAGTGTCGTAAAATTGTCAAAAAGAGTTTTTATGGTATACAAATATTTTTTGGGTTTTTTTTACTTAAATACCATTGCGTTGCCCTAAAATAGAAGGACGCAAACCCATAGGTTAATCAATTTTTAAACATACTTAAGGAATATTTCTATTATTATTAAAAATCTGTTGATGATCATATGACAACACCAAAATTACTATTGTTTTGAAATATGATAACTTACTAGCTTAGATAACTTAACTTAAATTCCCTTTACATCTCATGAATGAGGTTTGTAATCGCTTCTGGTGTCTTCTCGCGACTTACATTCTTCTACAGATCTACAAGGCTCTCAGTAACTTCGTCTATCCAACGGAGTTTTGGTCGCTCTCTTTTGAGAAGACTTTATGAGAGAGAACATTTTCATTCATGCGTACACCATAACCTAGACAATGCAATCGCTGTACCTTAACGTGTCTAACCACGTCTATGTCGGTATACTGTTCGAACGACCATGTTTCATACGACGTCGATACTCTCCATTAACTTAGGATTATTCCTCTCGATTACTGCTAGAACCGATTCATCCGCTAGTGTCATAACACACGTAGTATTATATGGTATCGCAGAATTTTAGTTCGTTGAGAGATTAATCCCTTGCCAAGTCCATTATAGCATCTATTCGCAAGCAGAATTCTTCTCCGGTTTTCAAGTCTGACGCTATTAGTTTTATTGAAGACGGTGCCAAGGTAGATAGAATCATCTATCACTTCGAAATTATAAATAATTGTTATTATTCACGCAGCTTCCCTCCTAACAAGTAGGTTCTTTGTTCGTTAAAACTAATAACGTCGTCTAGCCCTCGTTCACCGTTGGACCCATTTTTGCCGATTCCTTTAGTATACCTGTGAAGGCTGCTCTCACATCCCGCAGTTTTCGGCCTATGATGTCTATGTTATCAACGGACGCAAGTAGCATGTGGATTTTGGTAGAATATGGTGCTACTCGGGCTTTTCTCATTATCATCGCCCCTACCGGCCAGAGCTCTGTTATGAACATCTTAGGTGTCTGCAAACTAGAGCGAAATAACAGAGACTGTTGACGACTGTTTTACTAAGTTCAGTGTAACAAAAGATCGAAAAAGTACTATTTTCATCAACTCTCGTGAAAGTTTGTTTTAAAAAGTTCGCTAGCTCCTCGTTTTCCAGGCATTTTCCCACACAACATTTAACAGCCTGGTATCTTGGATACTCTTTATATTATTGCTCTGTGTTATCATATCCATCACTATGTTGAAGAGGCCACAAGATAAGCCGTCGCCTTATGTTACGTGTAGTCTGGTATAAAATGACTTCGTAAGATCCTTGCCAATCTTCACAAAAGACTTCGTGTAGTCATCGTCATTACGCAAAGGTTTATCAGCTTCGCAGGAATACCAAACTTAACGATGAATTCAAGTAATTTCTGACGTATTGAGCAGTCGTAGGAAGCTTTATAGTCGACGAAAAGATGGTACGTTTCGATATGTTTATCTTGGGTCTTTTCAAGTATTTGTCGCAGTCTGAATATCTGGTCAGTTGTTGATTTACCAGACCTAAAGTCACACTGATAAGGCCCAATCAGGTGAGATAACGCGTTTTAGTCTTTCCCGCGGTAGTTGGAGCACATACTTGGATCACCTTATTTTCAGCACAGGATATAATACGCTTAGATTACAGTCATAGGGAAAACACTCGTTAAGCCAAATCGTGAGAAGAAGCTCGTGCATGTCATCGCCACCGCACTTGAAAAGCTCTGCCGGAAGTTCGTCAGCTTTATTATTTTTCAGTCGCGATATTGCTCTTCTTACGTCGGTTTGGCTTGGTAGCGGGCAATCTGAGCCGTCTTTGACAATTGACGTGATACCTTCACGAGCGCTGCCTTCCGATACCAGCAATTGCTGGAAGTGTTCTTTAAATATATTCAGCCCACTGTGCGTATCTTCAACCAGATTTTCATCCTTGGCCTTACTGGTAAAATTTTCGGGCTTCACCCCTATCCCTTTACATCCTTCACCTCCTATCCCTTTATCTAAAGTTTTTTTCCGTTTAAATATCTGCCTCGCCTGATTTACTGTCGCTTTGTGCCGTTCTTTATCAGCCCGGGTTACAACAGGAGTAGCGTTGCCTTGTTAGCAGAATCCTGTTACTCTGATGCTATGCGACATTTTTCATTGTACCAAGATTAGTCCGAGCGCCATTATTTATTTCCAAGCACGATTGTTGCGGCGGTTG
The DNA here is from genome assembly GCA_964034835.1 of Muscina levida. Classification (NCBI taxonomy): domain Eukaryota; kingdom Metazoa; phylum Arthropoda; class Insecta; order Diptera; family Muscidae; genus Muscina; species Muscina levida. The sequence continues at coordinate 46,679,448 of OZ035881.1, read as the reverse complement.
CCATGGAATGCGCAATATGCTGCCACTGTATATCGAGAACGTCAAAAGTAGAGGAGTAAATAGTTGGGAGAGCTGAAAAGAGAAGGCAGTGGCTTTATCTGGGTTACGTGCGTTGTTCACACTGCTTAATCTTGTGCGCACCTTAGCTGCAATCAGGTAACGATCCGTGCCAATGAAAGCACCACAGATCATGCACTAGACGCATGCCTTCTATCGTTTATCACATGATCAATTTGATTGTTGGTGTTTTGATCGGGGTATAGCCAAGTTTCCTTGTGGATATCTTTATGCTGAAATCTGGTTCCACTCAATACCATGCTCCTTGTCACTGCGAAGCTACGCAGCCTAAACCCTTTGTCGGACGTGTCTGTATGCAGGCTGAATTTACCGATCGAAGGACCAATAACATCTTCCCTTTCTAATTTTGCATTAAATTTTAACGTCATGACCAAGGCAGCGGTCGTATGTTTCCCCTAGGTTGCTAGAAGAATGAATCTTTAATCTCATCGCCTTTAACTTCCATCGGGGCATGTGCACAAATCAGTGTGATGTAGGAATATTTCGCCTTGACGCGAATTATGGCTATTCGATTACTAACAGGATTGAACCGCGAGACAAGATGTCTGAGACTCTGGCCAATTACAAATCTACATCCAAATTCGTGCTTTTCCGCAAGGCAGCTGTAATAGATTTCGAAATTTTAATGTTGCGAGAATCCCTGTCCTGTCTATCTCATCTCCTGGATGGCGGGATGTCAGCCTTGTATTTTTTGAGAATATCCGCCAGTTGGACTTAAATTACACAGTACAACACATGATTTTCGGACTCAAATCTCATAACTGCACGTGAAAGTAGCCCCAAAAAGAAGAAGTTCTGCATCATTCGTTTTGTCAAGTTACATGCCATAATTTAATATCGATTTGAAGTTAGTAAGTATAGGGGAATTTGTCACATTTTAGGCTCTTTTGTTATATGGTGGCATATGATTATCATAAGTAATATTCCACGTAAATTATACGCCACGGAGTACAACAGTTTTGTTGTAACTGCTTCAAAATAAACCCAGTTCAAAATCATTTGATGAATGGAAAAGTGAAACTGTTGCTTATGTAGGGAAACGTTGTATGAACAGATTAAAGGAATTGCAATTCTTGTTTCAGCTAAATCTGACTAGTGGTTCTCGAGTTATGTCAAACAAAAGATACTAAAATGTGACAAATTTCCCTTATACGATACTTACTAACTTCAAATCGATATTAAGTTGTTATGGCATGTAACTTTACAAAACGAATGATGCAGAACTTCTTCCTTTTGGGGAAGAATTAATCCCAAATTAATGAGCAGAAAAATGTTGTACTGTGTTATGATCCTTATTACGTTTGTAGAGGTTGTCAACATTTAAGATATTCGATATATGTACGAGTACAACTTTTGAGGATAATTATGCATTTGTTAGTAAGCTAGGATTGGAATCAGCATTGTATACATTCGTTTTGTATTAAGAAAAGCTCAAAATTAGGGAAATTTAAAGTTATGCCTGTTTGGGGCCTTTAATAAGACATCATTAAACGAATTTTCGCTTAATGTCAGAAACGAAACAAAAATGCTATTGCAAATTGTCATGGGGTAATTTTTGCTTACAATGCTTATCTTATTGACAAATATTCGATTTTAATTCTACAAGATATGAATGCCAACCTTTGCTTTATTAGTAAAATTTTGTTATATAAATGAACACAAGTACATATTTCCACATACCATTCAAAATTAATATCGTAAAATTGTACCATAATTTTAATTAAATTTGTTATGTTATTAAGTACTGTGAAATTGTTTACTTACCATAAAGTACATCAATCAATTGTCTATTTCACAAATTACTAAAGTTCTTTTGCATTTATTTCACCAACGTTATCAACAATAATGGTCACGAGTTCGGGCGTTGTAGTCTATAATAAATTTCCCAAAAAGATTTATTATTTTATAATTATTATGGGATTCTAATGAGAACACAAAAATATACGAGTTTATAGATGTGTCAATGACAAAATTTATGTTTAAAGATATTATAAAAAAATATACTGCAAGCTTTATCATGTGGTGGCTCTTAGTGTTCTTAAAAACCGATCGAGTCACGGGTGTCACTGTTAATATATCAAAATGTTAAGACCCTTGTGATGTTTTAATGCAAACGTCAACAGAAGCAAAATCGAACAAGTCGACTGTTAAAGAGAGACGTTTGTGTGATAACATTTGGCATGGCATAAAACTTATTTATTTTGGCTTTTGCAGTTATTTTCACTGAAAGTGGACGCAGTTCATGCATAAAGATATATTTCTATTTGACTTTACATTGTGCACTTGGCTTTTATCGCTTCCTCTGTTTGGTTTTTTTAAATTACACAAGGGAACAAAATTGAACTTTTTAAGTGTTGTTTGGAATTCGATAGCTGTTTTTTACTAATTTGGGGTCGCTGATTTCAAATCTAATCTCCATTTTTCTCCATCAGCTCGAATTTTTAAGTTACAGGTACTAATCGTATTTTCGACTTTTTTCCAAAAAATTATAGTTCAAAAAATCATAATTTTTTTTTCATAAGCCGGATTTAAAAATTTTTTTTACACATTTTAATTTTCTTCACGCTGAAAGTTAATCTGTTGGGGGCAAATTGTTATTTTTATTAGCTTTATTGAATATCATATTAAGATAGCTTTCTAAAACATGTATGTACATAATAATCGATTGAAAATTGAATGAGTTATGCTAAATTCGGTGATAACAGATTTTTCGCAATTTTTTGTTTTTACCCAAAAAAAATTAAAATTTTGTATTTTTAAAAATCATGATAAATTTGCAAATTTATTTATAGTTTAATTTTTAGTTTTGCCTCCTATTACAATATTAATTAACAGACCAAATTTAATTAATCGGCAGGTTTCAATTCGGAAGTTAAGGAAGAAATATTAATTTTCCAAAAATAGGTAATTTTGTATGGGAGGTACCAGAAGGGGTGATCCGATATAGTGCAAATTCATTCCTGATTTATATTTTCATAACCGTAAAACTTCCGCATAGTTTGACTGAATTCAGTGTACTTACAAAAAAGATATGTATGTAAGACTATTGGGGTGAGTTCGGTCATTTGTATGGGAGGTACCAGAAGGGGTATGGCAACGCTTTCGGTTTTTCTAGGGTTTGTCTACTTTTGCAAGATAAATAAACTGACCAATTTTCAATATCCTCCGGTAGTCTGTTTGGCAGCTATCGAAGATATATTAATTATCCAAAAATAGGTAATTTTGTATGGGAGGTACCAGAAGGGGTGGGGCTATTCCGCCCATTTACAATCCCATAAGTTCGTTTCGAAAAATATTAATACTGATAAATTTTCATAACGATCCGTTAAGGTTTGCTCGAGTTACACTTTCACAAACATATTAATAAATGTTATTTTTGTATGGAAATCGTGATTTTTGTAAATTTAGTTATCTCAGTAAATTGTTGACAAAATCAAAAGTTGTGCAGATATTTTAATGAAATAAAGCTCATTTGATTCACACTATATTAAACTAAATGTTTTAAGACAAACACTGTGATTTTTGTTGCAATAATTTTTTTTATGAATTTTTAAAAAACAAAAATTTTTTTTTTTTTGTAAATTTTTTGTTTTATTTTTTAAAACTACAACGATATCTCTGAAACTACTAAGCCAAATTAAAAACAATGTAGGCACGGATTAAAGATAATTTTGTTGACGAGTTTAAGTTTTTTTTTTTAATTGAATATGGTGAACCGTTTTCAAGTTATTTAAATATTTGTAGTGGAAGTGCCTTAGTTATGGACATAACGGTATATCGCGAAAAGTCGAGCTGATACAAAAAAACCAAGTGCAGATTTGGATTCAGCGTCCCAAATTACCTTTAAAACAATATTCAGTTCTTAAACAACAAATACCTTGTTCCCTTGTGTTATTAATGACGCATGTTAAGGGTTTATGATAGCAACAAAAAATATTTTGATATTTCATATATGTATTTTCCTACCTGTGTCCAGAATTGTCTCTTTCGAATGATTTAATCATCGGTTTGTATTCTTTTTGAATCTCTAGGTTAATTGTTTACGTTTTCCATTTTGCGTTCCTCTGGAAAGATTTTTGTAAACGCTTGAAGAATAATTAATGTGTGTATTATTAAATGGACAATGCGTTTGTGAGTGAAGGATTTGATGCAAAAAAAGATCTAGTGATCATCGACAATATCGTTTGGATTTAAATTAAATATGCTGGTCTTACCTTTATTGTATGGAGTGTCAATCAAATTAACAGCTCATCATGTGCATTGTTGATTAATAAATGATGTATTCTCAATCGAAAGCTGCATTTGTAAATCCCTAAAGAAACTTCCCTTTTTCATTAAAAAAGCCAAGATTGAGAATAATGATTATTACTTAGCATTGCCTGAGTTGCTGATACAGGAAATTGTCTTGGACGTATTAAGAGATATAATCGGAAAAGTAATATTGCAAATGTCTATTTCCTGACAATTGAGATTGAGATGAATCAGGTATTCCTCTATACAAAGTTCATTACACAGTAAAACATTTTTCAGCTCATTGATTTGGGAAGTTCTGCATCATTCGTTTTGTCAAGTTACATGCCATAATAATTTAATATTGATTTGAAGTTAGTAAGTATCGTAAAGGGGAATTTGTCACGTTTTAGGCTCTTTTGTTTGACATAACTCGAGAACCACTAGTCCGATTTAGCTGAAATTTTAAAAAAAAATTAAGAATTACAATTCCTTTAAACTGTTCATACAAAATAAGCAACAGTTTCACTTTTCCATTCATGAAATGATTTTGAACTGGATTTATTTTGTAGTAGTTACAATAAAACTGTTGTACTCCGTGACGTATGATTTACGTGGAATATTACTTATGATAATCATACGCTACTATATAACAAAAGAGCCTAAAACATGACAAATTTCTCTATATGATACTTACTAACTTCAAATCGATATTGAAATATTATGGCATGTAACTTGACAAAACGAATGATGCAGAACTTCTTCTTTTTGGGGATACTTTCACCTGCAGGTCTCAGAATTGAGTCCCAAAATCATGAGTTGTACTGTGTTATAGAACATGATACCTTGATCACAAAAACAAATAAAAGGACGGACGGCCGGTTCCAGCTGAATCGGCACAAGAAGAAATTCTCGTCGATCGGTATATATTTTAGATGCTGCAATCATCATCAGTACCAACTCATATTGCCTGTACATTTCTAAGAAGAGGTGAAAACCTATCAGGTGATACCATGATCGTCTTAATTCGATGTCGCGTTCAAAAGTTACTCTAGCAATAATATAATAATAATAATTAAGGCAGCAATAAAACATGAACCGCGAGAAATTTCGGCCTAAAACAAACGGCATTGTATCGGCAGCAACGAGAAGAATATAAATGCTAAATTTCATAAAAATCGGAAGCCATAAAAATCCAGAGTGGGTCTAAAAATTGCAAAGTGCTGGGATATTCATTTAGTGATTTCAAAACCGATTTTCTTCAGCGATGAAGCTCATTTCTTACTCGGTGGTTATGTGAAAAAGTAAAGTTCTCACATATAGGTTTAATTTCCTAACGTCAAAGCATGCGAATACCAACAATTGTCAAGTTGTCGCCGACATACAGTGCAAAACAAGTGGTCGAAAACTACATACCTCAAAAGGATCGACTGCTGCAACAAATCTAGTGGTGGTAATTTAAATCACTTTGTATTTTGTATGTAATGACAAGATCTCAGCATTATAATGCAATAAAAGTTTCTTGGAAACCATAGATTTATGTGTGTTTAGTTTAAATCGATAAATGGATAATCTTTTATTTACATCGATTGAAATATGTTTAACTAGTGTACACAGCAATGCATCGCTATTGCTTACTTGACAAATACTTATAATATGTTTCGCTCGCCTACTTGGAGAGCTAAGCTTAAGTTACCCTTTAACATGATCAAATTAACAACATCTCACTAATCGATATTAAAACATCCGTCTGCAAAATCATATCTATAGCGCCAATACAGATAGTACTGTATACAAATGTTACCTTATATAGTCCTAAAAATATTTTTCCCCTATCCCTTCTACCCACACTTAAAAACTTAACTTAATTTCCCTTTACACCCCATGAATGAGGTATGGGATAGCTTCTCGCGTTGTTGTGAATTAACACGCTTTCTATTTTTAGATTCACAACTCACGGCATCTACTTGTTTATCGACGAATGCAAACGTCACTGTTTGAGAAGCTCTTACTAGACACGCCGATTCGACAACATTCGAGGGGAGCCGACAATGAAACAAAAATGTATATATTTTTTTTTTTTTAGATGACTGGAGCCAGGAGGGATCTTCCACATGGTAGTCGCGTGTTCTAACCACTATGCCACGGCCGGTCCCCTTCTACCCACACACCCGAAATAAAATTTTCGCCTTCATATTCGCGCTGGTCGAAAATAAATATTTTGTCGGTAAATTCACGTCTGCATTTCCGAGAACCATAAAGGCTCATTTACACTACTGACATCATTGTCAGCATTTCCCTTTGAAATGTGTCCGCATTGTATTTGAGGTTGTTTTGTCAGAATTTACCGAAATTCCTTTCTTTTGACGAATTATCTTTACGACTAAATTTCAGTTTTGATACACCCCCTTCCCCCAATGATCGAAAATTTAAATTTCGTCTGCATATTCATATTAGTGTTGCCGTGTGTAGGACCGGTAGTGGCATAGTGGTTAGACCACGCGACTACCATGCTTGAGATTCCGGGTTCGATTCCCGCTTCCAGACATATACATTTTTCTTTCATTACCGGCCCGCTCGATGTTGTCGACAGCAATGTCGCAGTATAAGTGTCGAGTTAATCGGCATGTCTAGTAAAAGCTTCTAAAACAGTGACGTTCGCAATCGTCGATAAAAAGTAGGTGTAATTGTTATCTAAAATAGAAGCGTGTTAATTCACAACAACGCGACCGTCTGCATATTCATATTCATGTTGCCGAGTACTACCTGTGTACCAAATTTTATTTCTCTAGGGCTAAAATATAGTTTTGCCACAACCCCTACGCCCACTGGTCCATAATTTAAATTTCGTCTGATATTCATATTCGTGTAGCCGAGAACTATCTGTGTACCAAATTTAATTTCTCTAGAGCTAAAATACAGCTTTGCCACGCCCAATACGCCCACTGATTCAAAATTAAAATTCCGTCTGCATATTTATATTCATGTTGCCGAGCACTATCTGTGTGTAAAATGTTATCTCTCTAGCTCTACAAGTATGTTTTGCCACGCCCACTGATCCATAATTAAAATTTCGTCTGCATATTCATATTCGTATTGTTGAGTACTTTCTGTGTACCAAATTTTATTTCTCTAGCTTTAAAAATATGTTTTGCCACGCCCACTGGTCCAAAATTTAATTTCCGTCTGCATATTTATATTCATGTTGCCAAGCACTATCTGTGAATCAAATTTTATCTCCCTAGCTCTACAAGTATGTTTTGCCACGCCCATTGATCCATAATTAAAATTTCGTCTGCATATTCATATTCGTATTGTTGAGTAGTTTCTGTGTACCAAATTTTATTTCTCTAGGGCTAAAATACAGTTTTGCCACGCCCCCTACGGCCACTGATCCAAAATTAAAATTCCGTCCACATATTCATGTTGTCGAGCACTATCTGTGTATCAAATTGTATCTCCCTAGCTCTAAAAATATGTTCAGCCACGCCCACTGGTCCAAAATTAAAATTTTCTCTACACATTCATGTTCGTATTGTTGAGTACTGTCTGTGTACCAAATTTTATTTCTCTAGGGCTAAAATACAGTTTTGCCACGCCTCCTCCGCCCACTGATCCAAAATTTAAATTCCGTCTGCATATTCAGATTCGTGTTGCCGAGTACTATCTGTGTACCAAATTTTTATTTTTCTACGGCTAAAGATATATTTTGCAACGCCCACACCGCCCACTGGTCCAAAATTTGAATTTTGTCCGCATATTCATATTCGTGTTGCCGAGTACTACCTGTGCATAAAATTTTTTTCCCTAGCTCAAAAGTTTTGCCACGCCCACTTCGGCCACAGGGTCAAAAATTAAAAAAATTATAGCCTACTGTAATTTTCAAGAGCTGGCTCGCGAGTCAAGAGCCACAAAATTTCAAATGAGCTCTGGGCTCGCGATCCTAGAGCCCAAAAGAGATAGCGCATTTGAAATTTTGTGGCTCTTGGCTCGCGAACTAAGTACCAAAGTTATATACCAAAAGTACTTTTTTATGCCGAAAAGTACTTTTATTGGCCCAAAATCACATTTTGTTGCACAAAGTACTTTTTTTGTACCAGATTAATTTTTTTGGTACCAAAAAAATACTTTTTTGTTCATAGTACTTTTTGTACAATGTACATTCTTTTGTACCAGAGTACTTTTTTGTAGCAAAAAGTACTTTATTTTGTACCAAAGAACTTTTTATGCCAGAAAGTTCCTTTAGGTACAAAAAGTACTCTGGTACAAAAAAGTACTTTGCACCCACAAAGTACATAAAAAGTACGTTTTTGTACAAAAAAGTACTCTGGTACAAAAAAAAATACTTTGTGAAACAGAAAAGTGCTTTTGGGCCTATAAAAATACAGAAAAATACTCCGGTACAAAAAAAGTACTTTGTGCAACAGAAAAGTGGTTTTGGGCCAATAAAAGAACTTTTTGGTATAAAAAATACTTTGTAGCAAAAAGTACAATAACAGTAATTTTTGGTACTACTCGGTACAAAAAAAGTACTTTGTGCTGACAAGTATATGCAAAATTTACATTAAATAGTTTGAGTACATAAACCGTTAATATATAGTAATCAGTTAATTGTAAACATATTAGATTGATTCAAAACAGTGATAGGCATAACCATTTAACATTGTTTCTCTCTGTGTAGTTGCGTCTGTTTTTGTGTTGAATGCGAAATAAATGTGTGTGATGTTGCTTTTAAACATTCAAGCAGACACAAACTGTTTTGAAATGAACTCCTGAGGCTATGGGATGCCTGTCACTGTTTTATAATAGCAAAAACTCATCCAGCAATGTTTGTTTGCTAGAGTCTAGCCAATATTTGTATGAGGTTCACTCACCGCCTTCCTTGAGTTTTATATATAATTCAATGTGTCAGTCATGTCTTCCGGTTGTTACAAAAAACTAAAAAAAAAATAAAGCGTAGAAAGCAGTTTGTTTTGTTTTTTATATCAAAATCTGTCACTCTATACGTAGTGTTTATTTTTTGTAGATAACAATAAATGTAGGATTATCAAAGTCATATTAAATAAAAAATCATGTTTTATAACACCTAAGAAGCTGTTGTAAAACTTCACTAAAGCATAATAAATCACTTTGTTTGATATTCTTATCTGGTAATAAGATAATACAAACTACCGCATATAACAATTAATTTTATAACTTAATAAAAGTATAAAAACAATCGTAGCACTTAAGACTATAAGCGCAATCTATATTACATACATACATATATATATATATATGCGGTGAGAGGGTAGATAATTTTTCTCACGCTTCTGAAAATTTTGTGAAATATACAACTGATAGTTTCAAATTACTTATCTATTTCTACTATTTTCTGTTTTTTTAGGACCTGACAAGTGGTTCGATGAATTTCCTCAAGCCAAGGGCAGCCGTCAATCTCCCGTCGATATTGATACAGCCGTTTGCAAAAAGGGCCGTGATTTGAAAGTGGCTCCTCTGGCATGGAAATATGTTCCTGAACACACTTTGAGTTTGATCAATCCCGGCTACTGTTGGCGCGTTGATGTTAATGGTACCGAATCCGAGCTGACTGGTGGTCCCTTGGGTGATAACATTTACAAGTTGGAACAATTCCATTGTCATTGGGGTTGCAATGATAGCAAAGGTTCTGAACATACCGTCGATGGCGAGTCGTATGCCGGAGAATTGCATTTGGTCCATTGGAATACAACCAAGTACAAGAGTTTTAACGAAGCTGCTTCCAAACCCGATGGTTTGGCTGTTTTAGGCGTTTTCTTAAAGGTTTGTTAACGAAATGTAAAGTCAAAGTTCTTATTTAACATTTCTCATATTCCTCTTTAGCCTGGTCTCCATCATCCTGAATTCAACAGAATCACTAGTCTTTTGCAATTTGTCAAACACAAGGGCGATCGTGTCACTCTACCTAATGGCTGTGACCCTGCCAAGTTACTGCCATCCATCAACACTTACTGGACATATGAGGGCTCATTGACCACACCACCCTGTTCCGAATGTGTCATTTGGATTGTTTTCAAGACTCCCATTGAGGTTTCGCATGATCAGTTGGAGGCTATGCGTGACCTGAACTGTTTTGACGTTAAGGAAGATTGCCCATGCAATGAATTGAATGGCAAAGTCATTAACAACTTCCGTCCTCCATTGCCCTTGGGTAATCGGGAATTGCGTGAATGTGGTGAACATTAAGGGGCACTTGCACTTTCTAAAGTGGTCCCAGTGTGTTGACGAAAGGTATTAATGCTTTAAAACTGAGTGAACAATTCACTGTAAATTAAGTATTACCCGAAATAATTGTAAATTATTTCATAGTGCCTTATTATTTTGGTACATTTTTTTTGTTTGCTATGTTGTTGAAATTTTAATTTCCACACTTGTTTATTGTAAATGCACTGATATGACAGTTATTTAGTAATATAAAATTAATTTAATAAAGGATATTGTTGAAAAAAAAAACTTGTGTTGGGGCACTTAACTATATGTAATATTGTGAAATAGGGTGATTAGTTACTGTGGACGTATACTCTAAAAAGATATCAAGTAGTTTAAGTGCGATACGTTATTTTGAAAGAATGGGAATCACTTATAATATGTGTATAAAGTTTTTGGTTTGCTCACAATCAGCGCGATCATCTCGTGTTTTATATTATACATATATTTGTTTATATTTATGGTATTAGAACAATTTATGAATCTTTGTTTATATGTAACATATCAAATTCCTATTAAAATTTATGCTGCTGTAGCAATTATTTATAACGCGTCATCCTAGTGCGTGACACACTGAATTTGACCAAAATATTTAAACAATAAAATAAAAACACTTTTCTGATCGTAAGCCGAATTTGATGTATCATTTGATGCACTTAACGTAAATTTAATTATTTATAACTTTATAACTAAACAAGGGCCACGCCACAATCATGCGGGAGTCCAGATTTCGATTACTTTCTCAGTCATCGACGTTGTCTTTCATCGGCGGCCCCCTTGATGTTGTCAACAGCAACTTTGCATTATAGTGTCGATTCAATCGGCATGTTTAGTAAAAGCTTCTTGTGAGTCTAAAAATAGAATGCGTGTTAATTTATAATTACGCGAGAAGCTATCTTATTCCTCAATCAAGTGGTGTAAAGGGAAACATAGGGAAACACATTTACATATCAAGCACCTACCATCCAAAAGATGATTTAAATATTCTTTCTAATATATCTAATATGTAAATATATTTGAGCAACAAAATTCGTTATAATTCCAAATGCAATAAGATAAGATGTAGATTTATAAATTATTTTTTTTTTTAACAAAAAAATTAAACTTATTTTGAGATATCAGAATAAAGAAAATGTGTATAAAACGAGTGCAAATTATTTTTTTGCGTTAAAATTTATATCACAAATGGGTATTGTATAGGGGATCTATTTGACATAAGAAACTCATTTTGACCAAAATTGAGAAAGCATATTTTGAATATATATTTATTAACATATTAAATCGTAATTCTCAATAATTCGTAAAATTTCCATACATTTTGGTCCCCTCGCTAATTCGTAATTTGTTTCCCAAATAAAATCTTTATATCTTATAAATCGTAATTGTTTGCTAGCTGCCACATATAATTCGTAATAAAAACGACAGAAACATGGAACGAATGATTTTTTGTTAACGGCTTTTTGTGCGTGGGTTTTTGCTTGTGTGTTTGTTTATTTTCTTGAATGGAAGAAAAATGTCAAAGCGTATATATATATATATATTTTAGTACAAAATACTCTTTAAACATTGGTACATTTTACTGAGCTTCTACTGTATTTATAATATATATCCTAAAAGTATGCTTTACTATGTAGAGGAGGAGGCTAGTGGGATCTTGCCTCACATTTTAGTTTGTTCTCGGTTGTCAAAATGGTTGGTATCAAAAATTTCATCAATGCCGCCTAGAAGTATGTATGTACAATATTTTCAAGCGCACAATCGTTTTTGTTTAATTCCAAACGCACTTGTTAAAAATTACTTCAAATCAAATCATCCCCATTATCAGTTATAATTGTGTAAAATAAGACGCCAAGTCGCGAAAAGTGTGTCAAATATTTGAAGGTGCATTTTGTATATATTATAGAATAAGAAAAGAAATGTCTCGTCAGTCAATTAGAAAAAATGTGAAGAAAGACGCTGAAGTACTTACTTACTTACTTACTTAAGTAGCCCATTACAACTTACAAACGTGGTTCATAAGTTTGAGGCCTGAAGTACTAAAGGCGTCGGGAGTGTGATGCAAGGTAAAGCTTCTGATCGGTTTAACTTGGCAAACCCAGAGTGATCCTTGCTAATTGCACTTCAAGTCTACTCACAGAGCTCCGTATTCGTGGTACTACTGCGAACGGAGTACCTCCACGTGGTGACGCCTAGAAACGTGCTTCTGACACCCGTCAGTGCACGGCTAACTGTGAGGGCCGAAACCTAAAACCCAGGCACGTCAGCTCAGAGTGAGCGGTACCCTGGTCAGCGTCTGACCCAGAATGGGCGGCTGCAATAAAATCCTGGCAGGAGGAGAAAACTGCAACGTGGTGCGCTGGGCTTGCAACCCGCCACTGACGTATAAACTATTGCAATGAAAAGAAGTAAGACGCTGAAGTACTGCTAAAAAAATTATTGGCAGAAGAAGACGATAAAAGTAGTAAAAACTAAGATAAAATAAAATGTGGAATTTTTGTGTAAATGTAATTATTAAAAGAAACATAAAAATAACAGAAATCTCTGACGATTTTCGTACATTTATTCAGAATTCTGTCCGAAAATATCACGAATTGTCGTAAAAAATGTTCGTGTACTGTCTGATATTTCGGACAATTTTCGGATTATTTGCCAGAGTTACTTTAGAAAAATCCAAAAGTCCCTTCGAAACTTCCCTCAGATATCTAACCTTAAGTCCGAAAAAGTTTCTGAATTTCCCAAGACATTTCGATCCGTATTCTTGTCAATCACCCATACTACTTTCGGACAGAATGCTGACAGAAATCGGATCAGAATCGGCAACTTCTGCAGACTTTCTGTCAGACATCTGACCGAATTCGGAGAAAAACGTTTGCTAGGAGAGTATGCAGTAGAGAAGGTCGCCCACCACGTAATTGTCTTATTGCGCCACTAACTTATTTTTGACCTTTGTAAAGCAAAACAATAATGCCCATCAGTTTTTTAATTTTACAAAATATTTAGTAAAAAAGGGTACAACTTTTAAGAAATTAAGGTTTGTTTCTTCCTATGAAAAGATTCGTTTATCTTAAAAAGTAAAATATAATCAATTTTTTTTTTAAAAATATAAACAATCACCATTAAAAATCACACTATTTTTAATAAAAATAAGTATAAAACATTAATGCAGATACGTAATTATAAAAAACCGTAGGAAAAATGTGTTCACATTTTCTTCTAAGCGTGAATATAGTGAACCACGCGTGAGATTGAGTTCTGTCCCCCGGAATAGTATTTATTAGGCTGTATCGTCAATTTCGACTTTTAATGTCCGAATAAAAGGTTTTTAAGACACTGAATTGACATAGTAAAATCATTTAACATGTTAGGACAAGAAATTACACAGTTAGACAAAAAAGTGAAATCGAAATAACATACCTGGAAAATGATACTATATTGCTGGTAGGCGCTGCAAATCTAACAAGAATCTGTTTTTAAAATTTGCCTAACATTCCCAAAGTCTAAGTTACGTTAGCAAATGGTTGTTATTCATGTTTTTCGAGGAAAGCGATTTTGATCTAGATATCAGAACAGATATTTTGTAGGTCAATAGGTAAGCAATAAACTTTTCAAATACGTATTATTAAGGTGACTTGTATTCTTATGAATAAATAATAATAAATATTTAATGAATAAATAAATAAATAAATCATCAGCTGAAATGCAAACGGCCCTATCTAACATTTTCATTACTTTACAGGAGAAACAAAAAACGGTATAAAACTATATATATTAATGTTTTTAGAGTAATTTTTTTCAATGTAACTTGTAAAACACCGACATATTTAAAATTAAATGAAAAAATTTTTTTTTTAAATATTGTAAAAGTTATGTTAGTTACGTCCTTTTGCCGTCTGATTTTCTGAAACAAAAAGCCCTAACTACAATTAAATTTTTTAGTTATTTGTCAGTAACTTGTCAATACATTTTTAATGAAGTAAAATATCGCTGTAATAACAATGGGTAAATAATTTTAAACAAAATTAAGGAAAAATTATTTAAGCATGGTCAAATGTCAGTATGAAAACAAATACTTTAGATTTTAGCTTGCATTTTTTTTAATGCATGATTACGTATAATTACTTATGTATAAAATTTCCCCTGCTTGTGGTGCACAATCGTCCAAAACTTGACTTATTTGTGTAGGAGGTATAGGTACCGGTTTGGAATTTATGTGAGAAATATTAATTTTCAAAAAATGTAATTTTGATAGGGGGTACCAAAAGGGATGAACCGATGCAGTCCTTATTCATTCCTGACTCAAATTTTCATACGTACAACTTACGAAAAATTTGACTGAATTCAATGTACTTACAAATAAAGATATGTATGTTATACTATAGGGGTGAGTTCGGTCCTTTGTATGGGAGGTATCAGAAGGGGTGTGTCGAATAGTTAGGTTTTCTGAGGTTTTGCTTCATATCACAATATAAATTAACAGACTAATTTTCATTACCTGTCAAATGTCCGTTTGGAAGTTATGGAAGAAATATTAATTTTCCAAAAATAGGTAATTTTGTATAGGAGGTACCAGAAGGCGTCAACCGATATAGTCCATATTCATTCCTGAGTCCCATTTTCATAAGCGAACATCATACTCTAAATTTGAGTAAATTCAGTTTACTTACAAAAAAGATATGTATGTTAAACTATAAGGGTCAATTAGGTCATTTGTATGGGAGGTACCAGAAGGGGTATGGCAAAGGTTTCGGTTTTCTTAGGGTTTGTCTACTTTTGCAATATAAATAAACTGACCAAATTTAAATATCCTACGATCGTCCGTTTGAAAGTTATGAAAGAAAAATATATTTTATCCAAAAATAGGTAATTTTGTATGGGAGGTACCAGAAGGTGTGGGGCTATTTTGCACATTTACAATCCCATAAGTTCGTTTTGAAAAATATTAATACTGGTAAATTTTCAATCCGATGCGTTAAGGTTTACTCGAGTTATCCTGCTGACCAGCCATCCAGCCAGACAGACGGACATAGCTCCTGAAACGAATTTGGTCTTAAGATACTTGTGGTCTAACTCGTCTCCTTCAATGCGTTACACTTTTTTTCGTATCAAATGATATATAGACTCATCCCTAAGGGTCTTGTGTTTGTTGTTGTGTTAGTTAGGGCCCTTTGCATTTATTAAAACGAACACTTTGTAGTAAGGGCCTTTTGTATTTGGTTAATAAAACAACTATTTTTAATCGTAGGACTCTGTAATTCTGTATGAACATGTAGTTTGAATAAATACATTATAATCAATCAAAAAACCCATTTCGATTTTTTTGTTAGTTAGGGCCGTTTGCATTTCAGCTAACGAAATACAAAAGTAGTAACATTTTACAGCTGTTCGTAAATCAGCATTTTGAGTCGATGTTGCTATGCTTATTATGCAAAAATTCAGCCCCCTACCCTATTTTGCCCCCTATCTTGACAATCTGAGGCAGTTCGCATACAAAAATAAACATTTTTACAAAATATACTCCCACAGCTCTAACTGCCGCAAAGACGCCCCTACTTGAGTCAAATGTATGTCCGACTCTCGGCTCGCGAGCCAAGAGCCTCAAAATTTCAAATTAACTTTTTTATGTTTGGGAGAAATGCTGGGAGGGAAAATTCATTGGGGGTCAGTCACACATTTTAAGCCTCTACTACTGGCGACTCTGAGGCAGTTGGGGGACTTGTTGTGGATTATTTCCACTTCCCCATCACGTTTGACCACAATGCGCAGCCATTTGCCCCCACCCCAACTATCTCAATTTTTGGCCCATTAATTTTTCGCCAACTTTAAAAAATTAAGGGTAGAGTCGTATCCTAATCTTGTTATTCCAAGTTTACATTAGTAAACATGATGATTGGAAAATCTTCATCGCAGACATTGTAACTTGTTAAGTTCCAATTATTGTATAAGCGAAAGGGATCCCTTATTGTACAATTGTATTCACGTTTGGAAAATATTTGGGAATAAACTTGATATGCAATATATATATATAAAAGGCTTGAGTGACTGACTGATCAATCCCCAGCCCAAACGACAAAAGCTAGAACCGTGAAATTTAATGACGTAGGCGCGCACTAAGACGGGATTTTTAGAAATTCGGACGGGAAGGGGGTAAAATAGGCGTGGTACCGCCCCATGTAACTAGAATTTTGAAATGACTGTATCTTTTAAACCATTATAGTTACAATGTTGAGATTTGTTACGTATATCGGACGTACAAGAAAAAATCGTTTGTTTGTGGAAAGAGAGCGGTACCACGCCCTTTTTAAAAAATAGTTATATTGGCCAAATAAATGGACCAATTGCAATTATATTTTCTTTGTGTGCTACCGTCCATAGGGTGATGCCGCGTCATAGGCTACATGAAAGCATAAATAGACAAAGGGGCGTGGCACCGCCCACACAAACCGAAGTTTCAATTGGTCATATGCCAAGAGCTATTAGAGGTATGAAGATGAGATTTACTTCATATGTAACTGATACAAAAAGGATTACGTCTCTCTGGGAAATGGGCGGTGCCACGCCCCTTTTGAAAAAATCGTTATCTGGGCGAAATAAATGGACCGATTGCAATGAAATTTTCACAGTGTAGCACTATCTGTAGGGCCCCTATAATAGGCTACATGAAATCATAATTAGACAAAGGGACGTGGCACCGCCCACACAAATCCAAATTTCAATCGGTCAGAGCCATTAAAGGTAAGAAGTTGAGATTAGCTACATATATAAATGGTACATGGGGCATTACGTTTCGCTGGGAAATGGGCTCCTTTAGAAAAAACGATTGTAATAACATTTTCATAATCTATGTATAGAATGATGAAATTTGGGGTGGTTGTTCCCCTTATCGAATAAAAGTCAGCAAAGAATGGATTTTTGGATATACTTAAGGGATTAAAATAACCCGACCAAGCGGCTAATGCGATAATATCAAAATTGGATTGTAGGTTTTTTGATATCCGATATTTCTGGGTAAAAAAACGAAAAGGAGATAAAAATTTTACTATCGCCCAGACCAAACGGCCAATGATATAATCATGATAATTTATATGGGCTGGCTCCCTATGGAATTAGAACGAAACAGGGACGGTTTACAAAATTCTCACCTTTTAGGAATAAAAAAGGCCGAAATGGGATAAAACCGGTACTTAAAGGCTAAAGGTATAGTCGCAAAAATTTATGTGAACATTTAAGTTGTGCGATGTGAAGTAATTTTTCGAAATCCGTTCTTAAGTTGTAACAATACCAAAAAAGAGATAAAACTTGTATTATCGCAAGACCGTAAAGGTAAAGTTAAGATAATCTATATATATAAAAATGGTGGCAAAAATGTATAGTAATTCATCAATTCAGAACGGCTGGACCGATTTTGCTGAAATTTTTTTTCATTTGTTCGTAATTGCCAGGAATGGGTTTATGTAAAAGAAAATTTTGGGAAAATCCTCCGGAAAAGTCGGGAAATTCGAAAAATGGAAAATTGCTGTTTTGTATGGAATTATGTGTGCAATTGTTACGAATAGATTTTCGAAATTAAATATAAAAATTTTTGTTGAAAAACTCGGAAAATTCCGGAAAAATTCGAAAATTTTTATTTTTTTGAGAATTTTGGACGATGTAACAGTGAAAAATTTCGGATAATTTTTCCAAAATGACTTTCCGAATGGAAAAATAATAAAATTATCAGTGAAAAAACTCGGAAAATTTCGGAAAAAAGTCGAAAGTTTTGGATTTTTTCGACGAAGTTTTCCATTATACCTCATGGTTTGATGATTTCAGAGGACGAAAAGGTGGAAAATTCATTGGGATGCTTGGAAAATTTCGAATTATTGTGAAATCTATATGTATAAGAATGGTGTAAAAGTGTATAACAATTCATTTGGTTCAATTTGCCGGCCCATTTTGGTTCAATTTTGGGAAAATCCTTCGGAAAAGTCTGGAAATGGAAAATTGTTTTTTTGTAAGGAATTATGTGCAATTGTAAAGGAATCAATCAAATGGAAAAATAGAAAATTCTTATGGAAAAACATGGAAAATTCTAGAAAAGCGTAAAAAAATTGAAATTTTTATCGACGAAATTTTTTAGTTTTCGCATGATTTGAAGATTTTGAACGATGTCAAGGTGGAAAATTTCGGATAAATGTTGGTTGGAGAATTTAACGAGATAATTAATAATTAGATTAAAAATATATATATTTATATTCTATGCAATATTTGGTAATTTTTTTATAAAATTAGTTTACTTGGACTGCGGGCATTCATTTCGTAACGACTTTTTAGTTTTTTAGGGAGAGTTGTTTGCTTGGCTAATGCCACCTATTAGACGATGAAACCATATATTACGTAACCATTGTGCAATAATTATTCACACTGTACACAGTTCATCCACGCCAAAGTGTATGCTTCTATCTTTGCTATCCTTTAATTCCTTGCGTACTGCGAGGAATTCGTACAATGTTTGCGATCATCGGCCGGGTTCGACGGATGACATGTTCGTGCCCATGTGCGGCAATCAGCTGTCAACCGCTGGAGAACTGCATTCGTACAAATCTGTTTACCGCGTGACCAACAATCGATCGAATTTTTCAACTCGATTAATGTACCGCATAATTTACAGATGAAGGTGGGATCGATCATAATCATATTGCGGAATCTAAATCAACCGAAATTGTGCAACGGCGACCATCAAAAACAAATTCTATGAAAAGAAAGTCCTTATCCTACGAATCAGATTATTCCAACTGATCATCCATTCCAATTCCCCGAAGACATTCAATAAATCGCCAGGCCAATCATTGGAAGTATGTGGGATTCATTTCGAATTTTCCGGTTTTACATGCGGTCAGCTGAACGTTGCCTTTTCACGTTTTGGAGAGCCGGCTACGTTGTTTGTTTTTGCGAAGGAAAACTAATCGAAAAACATTGTTTATCATACCATTCTCTACTGAGTTTATCTAGAGGCATTAAATTGGGGCGAGACGAAGTTCGCCGGGTCCGCTAGTTTATATATAAAACCAGTACAGAAATTTCAGTCAGTTAAATTGACTGATAAATACAATCACCCAATACAAGATATTGTCTAAGTCTTGAGTTATTGAAATCAACCGATTTGTAATTAAAACCAGTTAGAAAGTTTCAGTCGGGCAACCCAACTTACATTTACCCTTATTCTCAGCAGAACAAATAATTTTCTATTATATTGATATTATTACTCGATTTCTAAAGTGGGCGGAGTGGTACATTTGTATGGGAGGTACGAGAAGGGGTGTGGTTAGGCTTCCAGATTTATTCTCCATTACTTTATCCTGTTATAGTTTTACTAATTACAGAATTTGGGCACGATTGCCGTGGGTGTACTGATATTATTAGTACATCCCTAAAGTGGGCGGAAAGGTACATTTGTATGGGAGGTACCATAAGGGGCGTCGCTAGACTTCCAGATATTTCTCTAAAACTTTATCCTTCTTAAACTTTAACAAATACAGAATTTGGGCACGATCGCGTTAGGTCTTTTAATGATATTAATCGATTTCCAAAGTGGGCGGTACCAGATGTGTATGGAAGGTACCAGATGGGGCGTGAATAGACTTCAAATTTTTTTCTCCAAAACTTTATCCTGTTGTAGCTTTACTAAAAATAGAATTTGGGTACGATCACGTTTAATTTATTGATATTATTTCTCCATCTCTATAGTGGGCGGAAAGGTAGAATTGTATGGGAGGTACCAGAAGGGGCGTGGCTAGGCTTTCAAAATTTTTTCCAAAACTTTATCCTGTTATAGCTTTACTAAATACAGAATTTGGGGACGATCCCGTAGGGTGTATTAATATTATTACTCGATTTCTAAAGTGAGCGGAATGGTGTATTTGTATGGGAGGTACCAGAAGGGGCGGGGCCATGTAGCCCATTTGCAATACCGTAAGTAGTTTTGAGAAAATAATAATTCGTGCAAAATTTCAAAACATTTGCTTGCGTCTTTCGAAAGTTATCGTGCGAACCAGCCGGACAGCCACCAGACAGACAGACAGACAGACGGACATGGCTCAAACGACTTTAAAAGTCATGAATCGAATTTGGTTCAAAGAAACCTAGGGTCTAAAGTCACTCCTTCTATGTGTTACACTTTTGGGTCGTATCAAATGATATATACACTCATCCCTAAGGGTGATGGTATAAAAATAAAACTGGTACCATTACCCAGACCAAACGGCACAAACTTTAATCGTATATGAACATGCTTCCTATAAAATTAGAGGGAGTACCACTCCATTTTAGTAGTGCGGTACGAATGTATCTTTTGAAATTCGAACTTTTAGGGACAATAAGGGATTATAGCGGTACAATCACTTAGACCAATGGGATAAAGCTACAATCACATAAATGGGGTGGTCGTTCGTCTTATGAAGCGTTTGCCTTTTACCTGCATTGAAGAAGATTTATTGTAAGTACGGGTGAAGCAACGCGAGCCGGGAAAGCTAGTACATAATAAAAAAGTTGGAAAGGTTGTGGTAAGTTTATATTTATATATATTTTCAGCAGCAGCAAATAAATGCCAAGATGAAAAGAAATATGTAAACAAAAATTATAACTGATGTTTTCAGTTTAGCCTGCGAGATTACAAAAGCATTGTATTTTTATGTTTTTACAAATGTGATACAAACTAATTTGGAAAAGGTTAACTAAAATCTTGGGAAAACATATATTTATTAGCCAGCTTACGTCAATGTTTATTGTGTAATTGTTTGTTTCTTATTTACAAATCTGTTACAAAGTGTTTGTAAATAATTTACTGAAGGTTTGAAAAACGTAAACTTCGCAAACTAATTTGGAAAAATTAACTAAAATCTTTGGAAAAAATTAACTTATTAGCCGGCTTTCATCAATGTTTATTGGGTTGTTGCTACGGATATGCACACAACACTATCGCACTCATATTATGAAATACGAAAAGCTTCTCGTTAAAAACAGGGGGCTCAAATTTGATGTAAGACCATAGGTGTCTAGGGCCAACTTTCTTGGAATAACGTACATTACAATTTTGAGAAAAAAAATTTACCCACTCTAATATACATACTTACATTCGGACTCCTCCACTAACTTTTCGAAAATAATCAATAGTAGTTTTTTTTAGTTTTATTAAAAAACAAAATAATTTTATTGTGATGGAAATAGAAATACTTACAATATTTTATAATTATGTACGTTTTTTCATATAAGTGTTAATTTTATTATTTTACTTAAGATTTTTGTTCATTTTTATGTTTTTTTTTTTTGGAAAATTGTGGCCCCTAAGCAATTAAAAAAGACTGTTTTTAGTTTATTTTATATAATTTTTTTTGTGGATTTTCTCGATTTTCATACGGTTCAATATCAAAATGTTTTATATTTGGGTGATTTTATGTGGATTCTGACAATGGCAGAAGTTCATAATAATAATAATAATAATTAATTCATATAATAATAATTACTTATAAGAATAGGTGTGATTTTTTGAGATTTTTTTTTTGGTTTTGTCTAGTTTAAGGTATAAAAAATATGTGTTGTTTGTTTTTTTTTTTTTGTATGATTTGGGTTTAATGCCAATAATAATAATAATAATTTTAAAAATATTTAATAATAACGTTTACATGATGTTTTCGATTACCGGAGGATTTCTTTGTTTTGTTTAAAGAATAAAAAAAACATAGTCAGAACATAAACGTTGAAATAATTTCTATAATAGTGACTAAATGCAATATGTATTAGGGTATTTGAGTTTTTTCTTCTGTTTTGGGATTTCATTTTTTAAATTTAGTTTAATAATTGCTCTTTATGTTTTGTTATGTTATCTTTTAACCATAAACATTTAAAAATATTCATGTTTGATCTAAGTTCACACACAATTAATATTAATATTTTTTTTGGTTGTCTTTTTGTATGTATATTTATAGTTATTATTATTATTATTTATAATAATAAACCTTTAAGGACTAAAGTAGTGGCTTTTCTTTCATGTCTTTATAAATTTGACGTTTTTGTTGTTTAGAAAAAAAAACTGTTTTCACATTCATTCAGTTTTGTATTGTTGCTATGTTATGTTTGGATTAAAAAGTATCATTCAGTTTTGAGGGTCTCTTGTAAAAGGGTGTAGATAGGGTCTTGTGTATGGGGCGGTGTCGTAGGGCGTTAGGAAAAGTCTATGTTGAAAATCATGTATTTTTTTTTTAATAATATTTCATATTTTACAACGAGTTTAGGTTGCATTACGTTTATTTTTCGTTGAAAAGGTGGGGTGTTTAGTTTAATATTATTATTATTATACCACTTAACACATTTCTGTTTGTTTTTCGTTTGAAGCAAAGTATAAAAAATTGTATTTTTAGTTTCTATGTTTAAGCAGTTGTTATTTTCATTTGCTGTTTTCACATATGTGTAAAATTAATTATTTTTTTTCTTGATTGTTAACAAAATAAAACCATTTTTCAATTTTTTTTATTAGCATATCAACACCCTGTATAACTACACATTTTATTGCGTTTAAATAATTAATGTTTTTTGTTAACTAAAGCATAAGTTAATCACAAAATATATTTAGTGTACAAATGGGTTCAAGGAAACCAAATTAGACTTTCTGAAAGAACTGACTAGATGGGTTGGTTGGATCGTAAAAATCATGAAAACCTGACTAATTAAAATGTTATTATTAAAGAAGATAATTAAAATATACATTATAATAAATATATAAAAATAAATATAAAGTTAATTTTATATATAAGATGTATGACGTTGAAAAAAAAATAGTTGTTTGCGGTAAATAAAATACGAGTTAAAAAAAATATACAAATTACAATAACGTTTTTTTTATTAATTAATATATACAATTTTTTTTTAATATGTTCTGTTATATAAATATTGGACTTAAACTTCACTGTGCAAGATATAGAAAATAAAAATAGAATAATATTAAATATGTTTAATAATTCTTAAAAAATAATAAATTCAATTGGTAAGTATAGGGGGTCAAAATTAAAGTTTTTATGTAAAAAAAATTAATAAAATTATAAATTTCATAGTACGAATTAAATGTAATAAACAATTTAATTACTGATAACATTGGTTGTGTTTTGTTGGCAACTTATATAGGATATAGAATATCAAACCAGTAAGCAAAGTTTCAGTCGGGCAACCCGACTTACATATACCCTCATCCTCAGAAAAACATCAAATTTCGATTTCTAAAGTGATCGGAGTGGTACATTTGTATAGGAGGTACCAGAAGAGGCGTGTCTAGACTGCCAGATTTGTTCTCCAAAACTTTATCCTGTTATAAGTTTTGGCGTTGGATTTATTGATATTATCACTCCATCTCTAAATTGGGCAGAAAGGTACATTTGTATGGGCGTGGATAGACTTCCAATTTTTTCCCCAAAACCTTATCCTGTTATAGCTTTACAAAATACAGAATTTGGGAACGATCCTGTTGCACAGTGGTTGCCGTTTCATACAAAGAGCGGTTAAAAAATAGAAGGAGTTATCATAGGTGAATAATATTTGGCACATCTCAGTGCCTCTTTAAAAGACACAAATTTCTAAATTTTGGTCAAAATCTGTAAAATGATTCAAGGACCTCTTTTAGATCCTAAAAATTTAAATTTCATAGTAGGCACCCCAAAGTCGGCATATCCATTGATTCCATCAATCTATGACTAAATCTAAAATTTGGTTAATGTCGGACAGAAGGACCACTCTTAGATCCTGAAAATTAAAATTTCATAGTAGGCATACCAAAGTCGGTATATCCATTGATTTCATCAATCTATGACTAAATATACAGTGTTCTATTGAAGATAACTCAACATACCGAAAATTTCCGCAGATGAAATTTACATCATATAATCTGTAAATATTGGTAAACATTTTACAACAAATTTGGTTGTCAACTTAAAGAGGACAGGTGGAATAAAGTAATTTGAAAGAGCAAAATCTATCTATCGTAAAATAGTGTTGCCACAGTTTTATGCAGAATTTTGACTTATTTTTTTTTTTTTTGGCCAATGGGGACAACCACTGTGCGTTGGGTGTATTGATATTATTACTCGATTTCTAAACTGGGCGGAATGATGTATTTGTATTGTATGGGAGGTACCAGAAGGGGCGGGGCCATGTAGCCCATTTGAAATTCCGTAAGTAGTTTTGGGGAAATATTAACCCGTGCCAAATTTTAAATCATTTGGTTGCGCTTTTCGAAAGTTATCGTGCGTGCCAGCCGGACAGACAGACAGAATTTGGTTCACAGAAACCTAGGGTCTAAAATAACCTCCTTTATGTGTTACACTTTTGGGTCATATCAAATGATATATACCCTCCTACCCATAGGGTGAGGGTATAAAAATCATCGATTTGGTAATGCCTTAGTCAGCTGATAAGTATTTATCTTTGTGTGCCATTAAAAATAGAAAAGAAAATGCTTCTGGTCCATCCGACATGTCCGACAACGGACCAAAAATCAAATTGATCATGTAGTAATCAATGGGTGGCATGCATCTACTGCCATGGAAGTGCGCGTGATCCTTGGTGCTAATATTGATTCGGTTCATTAGCTGCAAACCCCAGAGAAAGCCACTGCCTACTCTAGCTAGCTCTTCCAACTACTACGACACAATACCTCTACTTCTCACGTTCTCGATACACAGTGGCAACATAACATAACATAACTGGTACTCAGACGAATCTTGGTACGATGAAGAACGTCGCTCAGCGTCTGAGGATCAGGGAGTTGCTTACAGGGCAAAGCTCCTTGCCAATTGTAACCCGGTCAAGTAGGGAAACGGCACAAATAGATAGTAAAACAGGCGAGGCAGCCATTAAAGAAAACTTTAGATCAAGGAACCGAAGAAAAATAGTATAAAGATGTACAGGCATAGAGTTGAAGCCCGACAATTTGACCAGAGAGTGAAAATAAACGGTTAAGCGCTCCTCTATCGTAAGAATATCTGGTTCCAGATACGCAGAGTGTGCTGCTCATATAGAGAGAACACTTTCAGCTACTAATGGTTCCGGAAGTCAGCGCACGTGTAGGTATCACGAAAATTGTCGAAGACGGCTTAGATTGCCTACCAACAAAACAAACCGAGGCAAGAAGAGCTCTATAAGCAGTGATCTTCAACTGCGGTGGCGATAAGCTGATAACGGGCATGCACCAGCTTCTTCTGACGATTTGGCTTAACGAGTATATGCCCGATGACTGAAAACTAAATAACTGATAAATAACGTCATCCAAGTGTGTGCTCCAACTACCGCTGGAAAGACTAAACCGTATTATGATTGGACCTTATCAGCATGGCTTTAGATCTGCTTGACCACATATTCACACTGCGGCAAATCTTGAAAAAGACCCAACAGAAGCAGATTGACACGTAACATCTTTATGTCAACTATAAAGATGCCTTCCACAGCCCAATACGGCAGAAATTATTCGAAGCCATTGTTGGTTTGGGGTATTCCTGCGAAGCTGATACGCCTTTGCGGAATGACGCCGACTGACATGAAGTCTTCTGTGAAGATTGGCGAAGACCTTATGGAGCTATTCTATACCAGACGAGGCATAAAACAAGGCGACGGCTTATCGTGTGATGACCTCTTCAACATAGTGATGGAGATGAAAGTGAAGAAACAAGACGAAATATTCTACTGATTTTTAATTTATCGGCACTCGATCGGGCATATAATCCGATTATCATACGATCATTGTTGTTTCGTTCCTTTATAGATAACAAGGTTTGTGTCAAGGATTATTAGGTGTTGTTGTTGTGAGTTTTAATCGCCAAATTCCACCAAAGATGGCGCCAGCTGGTTTTGTTGATTTATTTGCGATGTTGATAAATCATTTTCCTTTTTTCTTGGTCCTTGCGCAATCTGTATTTTTGTAGTGGAAGCATCTAGGACGAGTTTTGTTGGCTGGAGAACTCGAAAGTATTTGAAAAGTAATTTTTCATTGATGTTGATTTGGCCAGTTATCCGGCCGGGAATCGAACCCGGGACCTACATATTGCTAGTCTACGTCGCTTCCACTGAGCTATAGAAAGGCCACTGATGATGACGTAGACATCATCGGACGAAAACTGCGAGATGTGACTGCAGCCTTCTCAGGACTACAGAAGGAATCAGCAACAAAGGGTCTTAAGGTGAACGAGGACTAGACGAAGTTATTAGTTTTAACGAACAAAGAATCTAATTTTTTGGGAGGACGCTGCGTAAACATTGGCCTTGGCTCCCCCATCAATAAAACTAATAGCGTCGGTCTTAAAATCCGGAGAAGAATCCTGCTTGCGAATAGGTATTATAGCGGACAACAAATATACTCTAGTAACTTTACGACTTTGCGAAATGACACTGGCGATTTTCTACCAAGCAAAGCTTTAGACAAGGCGATAGTCTGTCTTGCGATCTCTTTAACGTGCTAATGGAGATGATCATGCAGTAAACCGGGTATAGTTCCATATTTAACAAATGTCACATGCTGCACGCGTATGCCGATGATATAGATACACATAATTGGCCGTGAATTGCGGCATGTTACTGCGACCTTTTTGAGCATTGAAAAGCAGTCGGCGATAAATGAACTATAACTTTAAAGTGAAAGATGACTTTGCCTACCTTGGCTCCGCCAAAAACAAAAATAATAATAATAATGTCAGCCTGGAAATCAAGACACGAGTATTGATCGCAAACCGCTGCAACTATGCGCTGAGCTAGCGTTTTAATGATAAATCCCTCTCTCGACGAACGAAGATCCAACTCTACCAGGCACTGATACTGCCTATACTACGCAAAATATTTGGACCCATCATCGTTAACGGCGAGTACCGTCGTCGAATGAATCATGAGCTGTACAACGACATCGACGTAGTCTAGCGCTTTGAAATAGACCGAATGCGCAGGCTTGGACACGTTGTACGAATGGATTAAGATGTTCCAGCTCGAAAGTTCTTCCTCGGCTACTGCTAGATGAATTTCTGTTGCTGTTGCCAATAAAGAAGAAGAAGAAGAGCTTTCGAAATGAAGAAAAATCAATTCATACTTATAAAAATCCGCTGCCGGGCAATCCATGGAATTATAATTAATGTGGAATGGTGTCTGAGGTGTCTGGAATGGTGTCAAATTGTAAAAGATTTCAAAGCTGTTTATAAAAGCCCTGCTCAAGTACTCTTGAAACTACTTCAAGCCTATTTGTTTTTTTTTCAACACACGTTTGTTTTGATTCTGCGAACAAGACATGTACACTAAGCCGGGTCGATCTATATGGAGAAAAAACACGTTTGTTTTGATTCTGCGAACAAGACATGTACACTAAGCCGGGTCGATCTATATGGAGAAAAAAAATATATGAATGTTACCGCCTTATATGAACAGTCTTATAATAACAAATTCGGAGGTGCAAAATTTTTATTTTTGTGGGCGTGGCAAAAACGCCGGTTTTGACGTTTTGTCCATAACTTTGTTATTCGCTGTCCGATTCTTAAGTTTTATATATCGTTGAAGATGGATTAACAAGAGCTTTGTTATTAATATAGTTACTTAAAACTATGACGTCATATTCCAGTGGTTCTCAACATTGTATCCTTAAAAACCCCCCTAATCTTAAAATTATCTGATGCAGATTTGAAGCCCTGTAGAAACTATAAAATAATTGCGAAATAAACGTTACATTTTCTTCATAAACAAAAAAGTTATATTGATTTAACATTTTAGTACATATGATAGTTCGAAGTAGATTTGTATAAAAAGTTTAAGTTGCTCAACCAAAGATTTTCTCATGATCCGATATGGCATTAAGCGTCATCATACTTAATTTACATTGGTCGCTAAAAAAATCTTTGGAAGTTCTTCAGTTAGATAGTATTCCGATTATTTGGTATTTTCGAATATTGATTTTTATTTGTTTGAACTTTACTTATTTTTCAATTGTACACGTTTTATAACAAACGAATGTAATAAAAATAAACAAATATTTATTTCGCATTATCACATGTACTGACTTTTTAAATCAATATAACTCTTTTGTTTATGAATAAAAGTGAATGGTTTTTTCTAAAGTCGTTAATAGTTTTTCAAGGCCTTCAAATCTACATCAAAAAATTATATGCTTAGGGGGGTTTTTAAGAATACAATGATGAGAACCGCAGGAAGATGGCGTCGTAGTTAAAAGTCTTTAACACACTAACAAAGCTGTGGCTAATACTTTTTCAACGATGCATAGATCTTGACAATCGGTATACAAATAACCATGTTATGGTAAAAACCCCGAATCCGGCGTTTTTGCCGCGACCACAGAAAAAAAAATTTTCGCTCCCCCGAAATTGTTTTTACTTAATTTTTCATATAAGGCGGTAACATTGACAACTTTTTTTTTCGACCCGGCTTAATGTACACGACAACGGTTTTGTTTGGGTAAAGAAACAAAACAACAACAGAAGAGCGTAAGTACGAAAGAGTGTGAGTTTTGAACAGTGTTCTGTAAAACAAATGCACTTTAATATGTTATGCACAAACATTTTAATACCAACCCAGCTTCGTTGGATGGACCAGGTGAAAGAACTGTTATACATATACACTTGGTGTGGCTAACTATCTACGGGGTTGTTGCTGTTGTCAATTAGGAAGAAGAAGAGCTTTCGACATCTAGAAAAATCAATCCATGGTTATAAAAATCTGCTGCCGTGCAACTAATGGAATTATGATTAATGTGAAACGGTGTCTGAGAAATATAGTGTTCCGTCATAAATGTGTTTCACATTCAAAAATTATCAACTAGCTTGGAAATCATTTTTCGTGCGTTTACAATTGTTGTTGCTTTTTATGAAAAACTCTCTATTATCAAGATCTTATCGTTTGGTATATCCTTACAATCTATATAGACGATAATAAGAATAATACAAAAAGTAAAAAATTAATTGTATGATCAAAAGGCAATAAAATAAAGCGCATTGTATTCAGTAAGTAGTGTTAAATTTTCTTAAACAAGACAAGTAGAAAAATACATGATAAAGAATCATAATGAAAACATATTTTAGAATTAAAATATAAGCAGTGTATATCAACAAACCAAAGCAAACTGTTATAATAACCAAAAAGTTAAAGCAATTTACATAAACATATGTTATTTTATAATAAACGCATATAATTACAAAAACACATAATTTGAATTAATATAAGAAAATTTTATAATATTTTATAATTAAAATATAAGCAGTGTATATAAACAAACCAAAGCAATCTGTTATAATAACCAAAAAGTTAAAGCAATTTACATAAACATATGTTATTTTATAATAAACGCATATAATTACAAAAACACATAATTTGAATTAATATAAGAAAATTTGGTTGTGAGGGTAATAATAACACAACTGATGATACAATCTAAGAACAACAAATCATACGTTATGGGATTTAAAATGTTTCATTAATTAAAATTTAAGCCAAAAAATAGAATATTTACTTAATATACACGTTATATATGCAAATTTTTACAATAGTACTGATTAGGATAATTCAACGCCATACATATAATTTAGAAATACATTATTGAATTAAGTAACATCAATACTTTAGAATCGTTTACGCAATAGGATAAATTAAATAATACAATTTATAATTTAAAAGAAAAAAAAAACTATACTTTTACACAAAATATTAACTTTGAAGTTAAAATATTGTTTTTTAGTTTGCCTTTACACGCATTAAAATAACGTAATTTAAAATATCTTTATAGATTTATATTAAAAGAGATTTCACTCGCTTTATAATTATTTTTTTTTCTTAATATCATTTTGTTTTGTTTTTCCTTTGATAAAGAACAAAAACTATTTAACAAGAACAACGTTGGAAACAAAATAAAAACTAAAATTCTATAAAACGAATTCATACATTTCATAATTTAATGTTGATAAAAGTAATAGATAAACATAATAATAAATACTTTAAATAGATTATGAAAATCTAAGCGGCGGCGGCGTTTTTGGTTTTAATTTTCTTTGTCACATCATAATAATTGATATCATATATTTTTATTTTGTTTTGAAAATAAATATGTGTGTGTGTGTGTGTATATAGTATGTATATAGAGATGATTCACGGTTTGCCATTGTTGCTGTTAATAATGCTTTTCGGTTTTTTTTTGTTGGTTTTATATTTAATCCATTTTGAATTACAACTACAAAAATGTCACAAATGCAAAGTGTGTGTATATTAATGTATAATAATTGTAATAATTTATGTTTTTGTTTTTCGTGATTTTTTTTCGGTTTCAAATTTTTCAATTTATTATATAAAAGCCAACAACAACAGTAATTTAATACATTTTTAAAGTTTAATTTTTTTTTTTTGTTAATTTTTATTGTTTTATTTTTTTATATTTAAAGAATACTACTACAAGTTCCATATAAAAATATGTTTATATTAGTTTTGTTTTATAAATATTTGTTCATATTCTGGGTAGAAAAGGAAAAGGAGGTAATGGAACCAAAAGGAAAAGAGACAATTTTACAAAGAAAAGACTTAGATAGCCTAGAGTTAAATTGTAGTATTTTAGCCCTAAATCTTAAGCGAATGGATAAGGACACACAAGCGTTTAATTGCGTTTTGTGCTGATAGAACAATTAAGTGCGTCCACGGGAAATTATACTTTAATATTAATATTGCTTTTAAAGTCCTATGTGGGCATTAACGCTTGTGCGACGTTAGCCATAACAATTTTGTTCGGGCACAATAATTTTTATGTTAAATTGAAGAAGTAGAATATTTCCAAAAAAATGCTTTATTTTAAATTAAAAAAAAAATTTGTATGACTATTGTTAAAGTTTTTAGTACATATTTTAAATTCCAAATTTATAAGTCAATGTTTTTTTTTTCATTTTATGTATGTATAAATTGTTTCGGTGTTTGTTTTTTTTTTTTGTTTTTGATCCATTTTTTGAAATAAACAAAAAAAATTACA
The DNA here is from genome assembly GCA_964034835.1 of Muscina levida. Taxonomy (NCBI): domain Eukaryota; kingdom Metazoa; phylum Arthropoda; class Insecta; order Diptera; family Muscidae; genus Muscina; species Muscina levida. The sequence goes on along the minus strand of OZ035881.1, from coordinate 46,647,887 downwards.
GAAATTTGCAATACCTCAATATAGAAGACTTTCAGCCGGCTTTAGCGGTTTTTGTTTTGTTTTTAGTATTGCAGTGATGTTGGTTTGGTATGGCTTTATTTTCATTTTCGTTCTGGTATAAAAAGGTTTGGTTTGGTAACATTAAAAAAAATGGTTTTTGTTTGTTTTCTCTTCACATATTTTTCAAAATTTTTCGAATTTGAAAAATTCCCTAAACGAGTCTCAATTTTCACAATGTTTTGTTTTTTTTATGTTTTGTTATTCCTTTATTTGTTTTTGATCAACTTAAATGTGTAACATTTTTTAATAAAAATGGATTCTCTTATTCGCAAGTTGTTGTATTTTCATTATGATTTTTTTGAGTTTTGTGTTACGTTTTTTTTTTTGTTTATTATAAGAATTTGTTGTATTTTTAAGCAGTCTAAGTTGTTTACGATTTTGTGTTTGGTTTTTATATGTCTAATAAGAAAAAACTTTCTAAAACATCAAAAAGTTCCAAAGAAAAAGCTTTTAAGTAAGAAAAGAAAGAAAGTTATAGAGAAAGTAGTTGGGAAAATATAGTATTTTGGTGTTTAAAGAATATGTGCATTATAAGAAAATTTCGTCATAGTTAATATGCTTTAGCATTGAAAAAAGTTTTGAAAGTACCAAAACTTTTCTATAAAAAACAGTAATCAACTATTTAAGTATGGTTAACAACAAATTGTTCCTCGCAAGTGAGCTTTGCGGAAAAAAACTTGAAACTTATCCAAAAACTATTTTTTGGCTAAGAAGTTTGAAGTATATAAAGTCAGTATTTGAGTGGGAAAATATAATGCTACATTCAAGTTTATGCTAAATCGGCTTTAAAGAATCTTAAAAACCAAAAAATAAATAAAACTTTTTTATATATGCAACCATTTTTTTAATCGATTAAATTTACTTCAAATTCCGTTAGAGCTTTTTTGGAGACAGAAGACCAACTATTAAGTATACTTATTGTGCTATAGACAAAATACCGTTTAATTTATAAAAAAAAACTTTTAGAAAGCTCCTGATTCGGAATTAGTATTTTATGCTTTAGAAGGCTTTTTGAAAGCTTTAAATTTTTTTTAGTGCATCTAAAGAATTCACTTCTGTTTATTAAAAAGTTTTCAGATTTTTTTTCAGTTGTGTTTAAAATTGTTCAAAGTATCGAAATATAAATTTTTACATATATGTATTGAATGTTTTTTTAGACCAGTTACGTCCAAGTCATATGCACAATGTGCAGGCTTTTACAAAAGAGCTTTGTGCTTTCACACCGACAAGATCCACAAGACAGCCACTCAAATGCTTGTTGCTTCCTTATCAAGAACACCAAGCCATATTTACATATGTGCAAACTTTTACAAAAGAGCTTTATGCTTTCACACCGACAAGATCCACCAGACAGCCAATCAAATGCTTGTTGCTTTCTTTGCAAGAAACAACAACAACAAATTGTATGACCTTTCAAAGCTGTTTATAAGAGCCCTGCTCAAGTGCTCTTGAAACTTCTTCAAGCCTATTTGTTTTTTTTTTTCAACACATGTGTGTTTTGATTCTGCGAACACGACAACGGTTTTGTTTGGGTAAAGAAACAAAACAACAGCAGGAGAGCATAAGTACGAAAGAGTGTGAGTTTTGATCTAAACAGTGTTCTGTCGTGTTACGCACGACAGTAAGTGATTCAAAATAAACTTTTTAATACCAACCCAGCAGGGGAATTGCATAGGCAGTGTAAAAACGGCCTGCAAACTAACCTTCAAAGGAAGTTTGTTGATATTCAATACGCCTTCTTCTGTATATAGGCCATAATCGGTCCATCTTTGCGACTTACAAAAAAATTCCATAAACATGCACATCTCTCTTTAAAAATGAGACCTGCGTAAGGCCTCTTGAAAGGGTAAAAAACATCCGATCCCTTCTAAAAACTGATCTGTCTGCAGCCATTCTATGTACCTTACAACAAATTCTATATGCGAAATTTCCTATTTTAAACATGACTTTATTAGCAGAAGGAAAAATTGATGCATTACTTTTTTAGAAGAAGGTAGAATTGATACTCATAGTCATGCAGTCACTTCTTCAAGTAGGCCTGTTGAAAGGCCTCTTAAGGAAACGTTTGCTGTTTGTCGTACTGCAACTAAAGTATTTTATAGCCGAGTGGATAGAAATGCCGCATAGAAGGATACTGCTTTTAGGACTTTGCATTCCTGATAAGAGATATATCATTAGCATGAATTCTTGAGAAAGGGAATGTGCAGGCCCTGCTTGCCTTTGGCACCCTATGTTAATTTGAAATAAAGGTGACATTTTTAGGGTGGGGCTTCTGATTGCTTGCAAAAACCCCATTTTTTCTGCTGGGAAAGAGTATGTAGAGTAAAAGTAGGTATATTGTACCAAATAGTACAATATAATGTACTAAAAAGTACTTTTATTGTGCAAAAAGTGAAAACACTATAATTTAATGTACCAAAAATTTATTGTACCAAGATGTATATTTTGTTATACAAAATAGTACAACTAATTGTACCAAACAATATAATTAATGTACCATAAAGTACAATTTATTGCACCAAAAAGCACAAATTACTGTACCAAAAATTATTTTAATTGTACCAGATAGTTCAATTTATTGTACCAAGTAGTACAATTTAATATACCAAGAAGTACTTTTTTTTATTTTATTTTACCAAGTATAATTATTGCACCAAAAAGTACTTTAATTGCTCTCAAAAGTTGTTTAATTGTCCTAAAAAGGGATTTTAATTAAACCCAAAAAAATTTTATCGCATCTAATTGTAGCCCTGATTTTGTACCTAAAAGTTATCTCTGATGCAAAAACAACAGCAATATTTTTTACCCTATTCTAGCAAAATAAGAAAAAGCAGACTTCTAAATTTCAAAAATTCAAATAATTTGCATTTGAATACAAAGTGGTAGTCATTTTTGTTTTGGGTTTGAGAGAAGATAACTTATGGTAAGCTAAACCAGCAAGAAAGCATCTGACAATCTTGTGCATTACATTTCCATTGTCAGGTTAGTATTAGTTAGTTGTCAGACACTGTTTAAAATGTGTGAAAACTAACAAAAGATCTGTCAAAATCTGCGAATCTGACAATTATTGCCTTACCACGTGGGAACTGTAAATTTTTGTTGGTATGTATATACATTTATTATCTAATAGTTGTATGACAATCAAATTGTAAGGTTTTCTTACAATCGTCCGTGCTAACAATTTGTCTTTTGAAAACATTTTTGCTTTTTGGTATATTGCCAGGACATTGGCAGATCTGCAAACGCCTATATACAGCTTTACAACGGAACAACGTTTACAAATCGTGGAAATGTATCTCCACGCTCTGTTTGCCTAACATATAGAGAGCACTTCATCTTCAGCAATGAGGTTCATATGTGGCTTAACATGTATGTAAACTAGCAAAATTGTCGTTTTTGGAGAGAGCATAACACAGTACAACACATGATTTTGGGACTTAATTCTGAGAACTGCACGTGAAAGTAGCCCCAAAAAAGAAGAAGTTCTGCATCATTCGTTTTGTCAAGTTACATGCCATAATAATTTAATATCGATTTGAAATAAGTATCGTATATGGGAATTTGGCACTTTAAGGCTCTTTTGTTTGACATAACTCGAGACAGAATTGAGTCCCAAATCAATGAGCTGAAAAATGTTGTACTGTATAATCCTCTTGAGACTTTTCAGAATCCATTCCATTACGAAAATATCACTGTTTAATACTGTAAACATATTAAGTAAACACTAGAACTTATCAGCAAAAGAATTGATAGTTTTAGAACGAGGGAAAAATCCCACATAGATAAACCAGTCATAAATTATGTGTTTTATGGCTCACACTAATGACTGGCATACACAAAGGGTTTTGTTTATTTACTGTGCACACCACATGTCGGCAAGGGTCATGATTAGAAAATGTGTGTGATCGTACAGTAGGTAGAAAATGCCTTTCCTAAAGGTTATAAACTGTGTATTTAGTATATAAGAGAGAAAATATCTTTGAATAAATGTCATTCATTTAAGAACCGCAGTGAAGAGTGATTCATTTATCTCCTGGTTGAAGGAGTGGTTCGAAGTGGCCGTACGTACGTGGGAGTAGTCATCGATGTGTCTGAGTTGCACATTTTGGTGACCCCGACGTGATAATTCACGTATAAATAGTTATCTCCTGGTTGGAGGAGTTGTTCGATGTGCTGGAGTCGCACATTTTGGTGACCCCGACGTGATCGTTCACGTCAAAAATTAAATTTTACAAACATAAAATTAAATTCTACATTATAAGACTGCAAAATGGATGGAAGGAAAACTCCAGCAGCATTTGTAGAAGTGAAAGATCCTGTTCTGCGCCAGATGCTTGAAGAGGGCAGACGACATCAATTAAAGATGTTCCAAGTAACTCTCGAACTAAGAGAGTCCATGGAGGAGTTCGCTACTGATCCTGTTCTGCGCCAGACACTTGAAAAACAGAAGGAAGAAGTTCGTATAGCCATAGAACGGGAAGCTGAGAGAGACCAGGAAGAAGTTTTGATGCTGGAAGATGTTGTCCAAGCCAGGCAACTTAAACCTTTTGATGAAGGGAAATACCTTCCTACTACCAGCAGATCAAAAAGAAATCTTGATATTAAGGAGGAAGAACTGGTATCTCTGAAGCAAGAGATAACCAGTTTAAAAGATGAACTCGTTAAGGAACGTATGAAATGGGAACATACAGAAAACGAGCGAAAAATATTCCGAAAAAAATATTTTGATAGTTCGAACGACAGGTTCTGGACGTACCGAAAATGCGAAGAACTAGAATTGGAGAATAAACGGTTAACGAGCCAGTTAACTGAAGAAAAGGATGCTGCAAAAGTTGAACTGCAAGTTCTGAGTGACGAATTGGCTGAAACAGAGGCCAAACTTCGAAAGGAGCAGTTATGCAACAAATCCAAACAGGAGAAGTTAGAAGCAGTTTACACTCAACTGCGAGTTAACGAAAAATTGGAAGTATCGTTAAAAAAGCAATTGCGCCATGAGCAGTCTTTAAGGCAAGCAGCAGAGTCAATGGTGTCGTCATTGAACAAAAACCCACAGAAAGTTGAAAAACTCCAATATAAAAATCAGAGCATTCAAAAACTTAATGAGTGTCAAGAGCGGGAACTGTCGCTGTTAAAGGAAGAGAACATGGCTCTTAAAATGGAAAACGCAATGTTGAATAATACTTTGCAGACCAATACAATCGTGGTGGAAGCATCGAAAAAAGATGAGTCGGATTTCGGTAGCAGTGGGGACAAGGAAATTCGTGAAATCGACTCGAATAAATTCATGACCGTCGATTTTGTGGTAATAATTGACGAAGAAATGAATGCCGATGTCGACGTTCTATTTGACGACGTCCATGCCAATGAAGATTATGAAGAGGAAAGCCATGTACGTACAGTAGCTGATTTATTTCATGCCAACGAAGACAAACAGAACTTACATCGCAAGCAATTTAAGTCATTGTTTTTGAATTGCGTTTTAAAAGATGAAAGACGACGTGAGAAAGTTCCCATCGCCGGGGAACGAAGAGAGCGGGTTGCAGCTGTGAAGGATGGCGCGGCAGCAGCTAAAAGACTCTTGTTTAAATGGACTTCAAATTGGCGACCAGATGCTACCGTGGATGTTCGGGAAAGTCCAATCATTTGGCCGCCGGATCCTGGGAAATATAGAAGGAAAGACGACATCCCAAAGTGCCCGACTGGTGGTAATAGTAGATTTAAGTATATAGTTTTAGGTTAAGTAGTTTTTAAGTATTAATTAGATTAAGTTTTATATATTCAGAGGTATTGACTTAATTATGTATTAAAAGATCAGGATCTTTTAAGGAGGGGAGAATGTTTAATACTGTAAACATATTAAGTAAACACTAGAACTTATCAGCAAAAGAATTGATAGTTTTAGAACGAGGGAAAAATCCCACATAGATAAACCAGTCATAAATTATGTGTTTTATGGCTCACACTAATGACTGGCATACACAAAGGGTTTTGTTTATTTACTGTGCACACCACATGTCGGCAAGGGTCATGATTAGAAAATGTGTGTGATCGTACAGTAGGTAGAAAATGCCTTTCCTAAAGGTTATAAACTGTGTATTTAGTATATAAGAGAGAAAATATCTTTGAATAAATGTCATTCATTTAAGAACCGCAGTGAAGAGTGATTCATTTATCTCCTGGTTGAAGGAGTGGTTCGAAGTGGCCGTACGTACGTGGGAGTAGTCATCGATGTGTCTGAGTTGCACATTTTGGTGACCCCGACGTGATAATTCACGTATAAATATTTATCTCCTGGTTGGAGGAGTTCGATGTGCTGGAGTCGCACAATCACTGTTTAGTGCGGTTTTCATGCCGAAGGCATCATCGACCCATTTGTCTTTAAAACTGAAACCGGTGCCAACATTACAGTGATTATTGAACGCTACAGGGAAATGATGCGGGATTATTTTATTCACGCTATTGCAAATCATTTGAGGGATAAATGGTTCGAACAAAACGACGCAACTTGTCATACAGCGCACGAAACCATCACTTTGTTAAGCCAAACAATGTTTTGTGACCGAATTATCTCAAGAAATGGAATTGTCCCTAGTTCATGTAATTTTAAACCGCTGAACTACTATTTGTGGTGGTACGTCAAATCTCTGGTCTATGCTGATAATCCAGTAACGAATGATCAATTGTTCTAAGTGGTAGGCATATGACCAACGCACGCACACAACACTATAATGTGCTTGTGTTCACAATAACTCGAGAAGCTATCCCATACCTTACCATTAAGGGAAATAAGGTTTTTTTTGTTAAGTTTTATAGTGCTCTCCCAACAATCGTTGACTATTCTTTCTCCGGCTGTGTTTGTGTTGAAGGCGAAACAACCCAGCAGCGGAAAAGACGAGGCATTCTAAAAATATGCCTGCAAACATGCCTTCAAAGGCATTTTGTTGACATTCAAATACGCCTTCCTTTTTCAGGCATGTATACAGGCTATAATAAGTCCTTCACGAAGCCTAATAAAAAATTCCATACCCATGCAAATTTCGCTTCTCAAATGAGACCTGCAATGAGGCCTCTTACTAGGATGAGAATAGATCCCGCAGACATGCCTCTTTCCCTTCTTAAAACTGGCCTGTGAGCAGCCCTACGGTGTACCCCACAAAAATACCATAGATGTTCTCAAAGGGCATGCAAACTTTCTTGCCTTAAACAGGCCTGTTGACAGTCCTATTAGTAGATGGCAGAATTGACGTTCATAGCCATGCACTTGTCACTTCTCCGATTAGGCCTGTTGGCAGGCCTCTTAAGGAAGGAAGGTAAGACAGATGCTGTTGTTTATGAAAACCACATGTATGTTATTTATCGTACAACAACTATATCACGTGATAGCCGAGTAGGTAGCATGCCCAACTATGAGTACTGAGGTCGTGAGTTCGATTCCCGCTGCTGGAGTTTAAAAAAACTAGTTATTACAAATTGTAATAAATATTGTATTAAAAATTTATAAAACGTAGGAAATCATTTAATATAGAAATAATTCGCATATGTTTTTTTTATTTAAGTCCTTCTATAAATGCTCCTTTGCAGGCCTGCAAGCTGGTCTGCAGTAGCAATGCCTCATAGAAGGCCCTTGTTCTTAGGACTCCAAGCAGGACATACTAGGCATGCCTACTGAAACGCCTTCAATGAGAAAGGGAATGTGCAGGCCTTGCCTGCCTATGACAGCCTATGTTAATTTGAAATGAAGACTGCATTTGAAGGGTAGGGCTTCTTTCTGCCATTGCAGGCCTGTAAAAAGGCATGCAAAGCCCCATTTTTTGCTGCTGGGAAGCTTGTGTAGTGTTACTTTCATGTCGATCGTGTCTGTGTGAAAAAGGCTGATTGAGAAATCAACATTCGATGCACTATTGAAGAAATTAGACCGGGTATGCTCGTAAAAGTACTGTACAAATTGGACCATTTTTAAACATTTTTTTTAAACATCTCTAAAAAAACACATATGGTATTAAAACATCCGAATATTCATTCGAAAGCAAAACAGTTTTGGCAAATGCAAATTATATAATATAAAGAGTTCTTTAAAAGATGAACTTAATCGCGGCGATTATTATCTGCGATTCGTCCGCAAATCCCAAGGTGTGAGTAGTTGTGTCTCAAGACGATTCGCCACACGCGAAATGCTCGAGAATTGCGTGGAAGTGTGGCAAGCAAGTTGCGAAGAAGAGTTGGAAACGAATTGCGAAGATCTCTTATATTGGAAAATCAAACGAATCGTGAAGAAAATTCCCTTAAATTCTATAAAAATTCGTCGGTTATGATCCCCTTAATGGCAGATTTAACGATGCTTGGTAAATCATGTCCACCATATCTTATAATCATTCGTTGCTGGAAAAAATAGTAAAAAAATATTAAACCTTTATTTTAATTTTCTTTACAAATGATCCACTCATTTTCACTTGTTGACTTTAAATGATAATTTTCGCTGTTTCAACAAAAAAAAAAACAAAAATTTTTTACCGTTATGAGTCGGCTGAGGTTAATCTCTCACGATCTTCCACTCATTGCGTAGAGGATTAGATAAACATTTTTCTCAGTTAGCCTCTCTGTGGTTCTTGGAGAGAAGTGTTATGATAATCTATCCATTGTACACACGATTAACAACAAAACAATTGCATTAAAGGGTTACAAATAATTCGCGTGCGGGATCGACTGGCAAGTAAACCTCTAACTATTGCCGAGAAGTTTTACTTACGAATCGCGCTGACAAACAATCGTCAAATGATTGTCGAGAAGAGTTTCAAACAAAACGCGCAGATAAATTAATTTCAAATGATCGCCACGAAGAATCGTGTATTCTTCGCGCGGCATATTAATCTTCCAAGCTCTTCCAAAATGTTTGCAGGAAACATTTGTTTAGAAACCATCGTGTATGTGTTTGTAGTAGTAAAAAAATAGAGCCGATCTCGCATTACCCACAAAATCTGACAGTTTAAGTATATGAACACAACTCTGGGAAATTTGATAGCCGTTTATGGTATTTAAAGCTCAAATGACGTTGCACGAAATTGATAAAATGATAATATGAAAATAGTTTGTTAGAGTAAAGATTGATGCGAGTTTGTTAAATAATTTACTTTTTCTTTTCACTATACAAATATATATAGGTAACATTTATAATATACATAATTTTTCATCAATAGTTGATTAAAATATTACTGTTACGCACTGGAAGAGCGCGGGAAGAAATTAAAATGCGACTGAATCCTTTGACGGTTCTTAGGGAACTCAATTTATTATAATATGGTTTCTTACAATTAAACATTCTACATTCTAATCTAACCTAAAGTAAACAAAATACATACAATATTTATTACCTGATGTTGTTGTAATGTGTACACAAGCGTTGGTCCCTTTTCGTATCTATTTAAACATACCCGAAATGATCGAGTAAAGTAGGTACACACTTTCTACGCACATTACAACAACAACATGGGAAAATACTCAATATTTGTTGATTGTGTGGAACAACAACAAGCAACAATATCTATTAATATATAAGATCAGTACATAACTGAACATTCTGCCGGCCTTAAAAGATCCTAATCTTTTAACAAACTCTTTATTTGATGTTACTTTTGTTTCACTTATTTCTACCCTACATAATACCAGACATTACAACGGCAGCAGGTAGGTAAATGAATGATATATTGAGAGTCGTCTGGTAGAGTTGGAAATTCATGGATGGATGGCCGTAAATTAGGATCAAGAGATTTATACACCAAAATCTTTGCATTTGAGTAATAAACCCATTAAAGAATTGGAAATACACATTAACCATCAGTTTCTTAACAGTATGCGGCCATAAGTTCCTTTTTTACAGGTAGCATCTCTAATGCTTTCGCTTCATAATATCCTCCGTCTAGAATGCGCACATGACAATCGACTTTGCTCCTTTGTAGAATTTGTCGCTTCTGTATGATGTCAATAATGATGACGATTGGAAATGACTCATCAATGTAAAATATGAAAATATTCATTGTGACTCGAACGAGCTCCACAGAAGAAAACTCCAACGTTGAATTTATAGTCATCCTTCTATCCGCTGAGTTGACGATCGATTACATTAAACCAATTATTTTTCCATCACCCATAAACTGCTTGAAACATCTGCATCTCTTCATCTCTGATCCTTTGAGTTTCTGCTAATATTTACCATTGTGTCCAATGTTTCTGTCAATTCCACCGTTGCTTCCTGGTTGAAGAAAAATACCTATTTCTTTGTAAATAGCTTACTTATAAAATCTTTTGCCGGACTTGTGTTGTAAGAAATGACAACAATTATTATTTCTTTATTACATTGCAATTTGTTTTTTTATTTGTTGGACCAAACATTGCCAACAAAGTTCATAATACATTTTCATTTTATTTTGCTTTTGATTTTACATTTTATTTATTTTGTTGTATGTTATTGTCCATACATGAATGATTTGATTCTTTATTTAAATCATCTATGGTAGGAAAAGGATAAACATTGCGGACTGACAAGTCCCCCATTGCTGGTCCTTACGTCTACTTTTTATTAAAGCCATCCGAATTATTGATCTTTCGGATGACCCTCCCCCGCCTGCAGCTTTTTAGCGGAAGAGTCCTCACTTTAGGAGGAGGATGTTTCCTAGTAAAACATTATTACTATGTTGAAAAACTGTTTCCTATGTTTGGTGTTCATTCAAATATAATATTTGTTCTTCTACCACAAATATCCGCAGCTATTTGGAAGCAATTTTGTAAAGTACCACAACTTACTCCATCTGGGAGATTTAAATTATGGCAACACCACGTAATTTCATTAAATTAACATAATATTCTGCTACGTTGGTAACTTTTTTTTTTTTTATATATATATATATTCGATGGTGGACTGCATTGTATTGCAAGTCCGAAGGATTTACCAATTTTTCAGGCCTGCCTTTCAGGACGATAGGATTCCCGAAGGATTTACCAAACTAAGGCTATTTCTACCTATAAATAATTTGGCCTTCAAAGAACGATACCTCTGCTTAAGAAAATCAACAGCACTAACTGGTTTGGAAATGTCCGAGTTTTTCGCAGAAGGTACTCAAACTTGTATCTTAATATACATCAGTTTCCTTTGCACTACTTAACACCACACCACACTTAATAAAACGTTAGTTGTATCCATATACTGGAAAATATATCCATATACTCATCCATCATAACATCCAAAAACGTTGTGTTACATATCTGAAAGGATTTACCAATTTTTCAGGCCTGCCTTTACAAACTAAGGGATTCTTGAAGTTTACCAAACTAAGGCTATTTCTACCTATAAATAATTTGGTCTTCAAAGAACGGTACATATGTAAGAAAATCAATAGCCTAACCACCTTTGGACAATTGCTAGTTTTCTTAGATGTAACTCAAACTGGATCGCTAAATATGAATCCAGTATCCCATGTAATACAAACCAAGTTGATTTTTTTTTTTCAAGTTTTTTGAATGCTAGGAGAAGTATATCGTGATATAAATCTAACTTGTGCTTCAATTTATAACGATTTTTTCGTAATTTGTTTAATTTTTAATTTATACTTCCTAATAGCTATTTTTAGCGGAAATTGTGGGAAATTAAGAGTTCCATATATTGGAAAATTAGTTTCAACTGATTTAAATGAACACAAAACAAAAAGAATGATTTATTTGGTCTTTTGCCATACGACTTTCAGGCGCGACCGACGAATTTGTACGATAAAGGAGTTCATCTTTCCCCCTTGAAAAACACTAATGTCGTGGTGGGGGTACGAACTATTACAATTCCTCATCGTTTCCCACACCTTTTCGACTAAATTTGGTATGAATATAAGTCTAAGGTGACAATGGGAGGAGTTCCCCATCATTTGCATCAAACTTCTCCTCTTTAATGAAGAAATTGACACAAGAAAACACAACGCACATCTCTTCCAGCACAACACCGCTTTGAGCAACACTGCTCATGAAATTACATCACTATTTTAAGATTATTTTATTTAAAAAATCATTTTATTAATTTATTTAAGAAGTTTGCGAACTCTCACAGGGGTCACCAAAATAGTTAACCATATATTATAAGAAGCTGCGCGAACTTTCACAGGGGTCACCAAATGATGAACCAAAAATTAACAGAAGTTTTTGTGAATTTTCACAGGGGTCACCAAATGGTTAACCAAATATTAATAGAAGCTGCGCGAACTTTCACAGGGGTCACCAAATGGTTAGCACTGGAAGAGTGCGGAAAGAAAAACAACACGTCTGTTCCTTTCAATGGTTCTTAGGGAACTCAATTTATTATAATATGGTTTCTTACAATTAAACATTCTACATTCTAATCTAACCTAAAGTAAACAAAATACATACAATATTTATTACCTGATGTTGTTGTAATGTGTACACAAGCGTTGGTCCCTTTTCGTATCTATTTAAACATACCCGAAATGATCGAGTAAAGTAGGTACACACTTTCTACGCACATTACAACAACAACATGGGAAAATACTCAATATTTGTTGATTGTGTGGAACAACAACAAGCAACAATATCTATTAATATATAAGATCAGTACATAACTGAACAATTACGTTTACGTTTTTTGTTTGTTTTTGTTGTTTTTTTTTTATTATTATTAAAAATCAGTCAAGAGTAGTGAATATTATGTATAAATTGTATATATATATATATATGTATGTATGTATGTATATATATAATTAATTTTGAGGGGAAGGGGCGTATGTGTGTGTGTGTGTGTGTGTGTATATAGAGATCGGCTGTTGTTCATGGAGTTTTTGTGTGGGGTTCTGAAAATGTTTTGTTCTTTCTTCTTTAGTTAAGAGACAAAAAATGCATTTGCTTTGTATTTTATGGTTATAATTCACATTTAGTTCATAGTTAATATTTAATAATCATCATATAATATATAGTTTTAAACTACACAACATACTAAAAGGGTTAACAACTTGTTTAATATATATATAATAAATATATATATTTATAAGATTTATATTAATTTATTTTAAATTTTTTTTGTTCGTTTTTTTGTTTTGTTTATGATCTGGAATATAAGTTAGAAATAAATGAATGTGGGTCGTCGTATGGTTTGGATGTGTGTGTGTGTGTGTATATATATGTATGACATGACAATGATGATAATGATAATTAATAGTTAATGATGCTTTAATGTATATATGTATAGATATATATTTAGTATATATTTATATGGATGATTTATAGAACACAGATTTTCCATTTCATATGATTTTTCTTATGTTTGTCTTAAAGAGAAAAATATTATTTGAGAACTGCTTTTGTTTGTTTTTCTTATGTATATAAAAAAATAATCGTAACTACCTTTTGAAACAACAGTTATCGTTTTGTTTTTTCGTTATTTGTTTTTTTTTTCTCTTTTAAAAAGTTCTCATTATATTATGTAGCTGTGATGAGTTCAATATGACAATTTCAAACTTTTCAATTATTTCCTGTTCGAAAAAAGTAAGCAATTGTTTGTGGTTCTATTTACTTTTGTAAAAATTTGTTTTCTGTTCTTTTTTTTTGTTTGTTAATTATATTAGTATATATTGTAAGTATTTTTAAAATTCCTCAACATTTTTTAAGACTTTTGAATTGTTAAATATATTTGTGTTATCAAATATTTCTTTTTGACGGACTTTTGCTGTATATAATGGTTAACATTTAATTGTTAAGATTTACTTAATAATAAAAAATTGGTGTACATATACATACATACACATGCAATGCATCTATGTATGTATATGTATATATTTAGTATATGATTGTGTACATAACATGTAAAATCCATAAAATACCTACAAAAAACCAAACTACTACTTGGCTTATGATTTATATACTCTCTATATGCATGCGGCGTATATACGTAATCTATATAATCTAGAGATTAAGCTAATAATACTTAGGTCGTACATAAAATTTCTAAAAAATAATTGCAGAATATTTTGCGTAATTTCTAAACAAACAAAAAAAAAATCGATAAAATGCGAATAAATAAAAAAAAATTAAAGCTTTCCAATAATATTACTAGAAAATACATATTAAATCACTCGAAGCCACGATGACTATTGCGATTAAAAAGATGTCATAGAGTCAAACAAAGAACATTTATGATTACTTTTATTGAAATCGGAAATCCCCTTTGAAATAAAACAAAAAAAAGACATTGTAAACTTCTTTTTTTTCGTTTTGAAATTTTGAACATTTCTTTGAACAAGTTGTTAATTTGAATACTCTAGACAGGGTAACCTTCTTTATCCAATGTTAACTAATGTCATCTCCTCTTATTGCTAATAACATTCGAATTATGTTAATGTTATCTTTAAGTGATTCGTTCTAATATTGTATATTCATAGCTTATTTTAGTGTTAATGTCTTTCCCGATAATGTATTACCTAAATGATTTGTGTGTTAAGACATCTTTTTATAACTTCCAAACAAAAAAAAATTATTCCTTTAGTTGCTTTTTGTCACAAAATTAAACGTTATTCTTTTCAAAGCTTTTAACTGAAATTATATAGAGAGGAGTGCGGTAGTGAAATAAGTTGTTTTATGTGCCTTTTATATGCATATGCGTATTTCCATCATTTTGTATTACTATTTAAGTTTCCATCAACAACATTTATCAAAAATATAAACTATTTTGTTTGGTAACATACTTCATATGAATGCGCAATTATTCCTCTTAAGCCTTTTCCCAAGGGTTGACTCCCTTTTTGTCAAAATAAAGAAATTGGTTTCATTTTAAGTTTTTGTGCTCTTAAAACATGAATTTTGCAGTCCTTTCCAACAACAATTACATATGTGTCTGTATTTTTTCATTCTTTTTAATTTGATCGACACTTAAAATATAGTAAATATGTTAAGTTGCAGTGGGTAAGGGATTGAGAGGGAGAGAGAGAGAGAGAATTAAAAACATATGTTAAGTCAATTTCTTCGTTTTTAATATATGTATGTAGTTTAAAATAGTTTTACTTTTGAATAAATATTTTTTTTTGTTTTGTTGCAAACATTATTACAGTAACATTTTCTTTTTTTTCACAGAGAGCCTAACAAGTAAAAAACTTGTGTTTTTTATTTTTTTCATTGAAAACATGATGTGGTGGTAAGGATTAAGATTTAAATTGAGTTGTGTATTGTATTCGTAAACTTTCGTTTGTAAGTTGAGACGAATTACTAAAGTATTGAAGGGTTAGAAAGTACGAATGGTTTGTATGTAGATGAAATTTTCCAATGCTGGTAAGAATGTTTTAGAGTAAATAGTACTAAACAAAACATCCCGCTCCAAGAGAATTCCTTTTTTTTTGGCAATTTGAAATTTTCATGAAACTGGTTTTCAGTAAAGTCGATGCTACTGACATCAGATTATCCCAAAATATTTCAGAAATGGTGTCGAGTCTAAAAGAAATGTAGCATGTTGAAGATTTTGAAATTTTATATGATAACAAAAGTATTAAATTTTACCTTGAGGAAAATTGTAGCCTATGCGGATGACGTCGTTACCTAAGTTACATGTAGATTTGCTTCAACTTTGAGTGACCTCATACAGGATAACTTACGATCTTTATCAGAATGCGCCACAAGCTGTGGTCTGAATGTCAATCCACAGAAAACGGAGCTATTACTATTTACACGCAAATATCTCATTGAGAACTTTAGACTGCCGGTAATTGATGGTGTCGAACTGAAACTCTCGTCTGTGGCGAAATATCTAGGCGTCATTTTGGATATGAAACTAAACTGGAGACGCAATACGGAGGAAAGGACGGAGGAAGGATTAAATGCCTTATAGTCTGCCGGAACTCTATGGGGAAAAGCTGGGGACTACAGCCTGCAATGGTATATTGGATATACACAGTGGTAGTGCGTCCCATAGTTACTTACGGATGCCTTGTATGGTGGAGGGCTCTGGAAACGGAAAGTAAGCTATGTAAGCTGATAAGTAGTGTACAACGAATGGCATCACTGTGAATAACAGGTGCTAGACGAAGCACACCTCAAGCGGCACTGGACGTGATATTTAAACTGAAGAACCTGCAGTACCATTCACTATCTACTATCTGCAAACGTAGTCGGGTCATGCATGAATACTGTTATGATTCAGCAGACATAGATGCAACGAAGGACTCAACAAAGGAACGGACTATATAGTTCCGTTGTTGGATTTTACATTATGTCCGGAAATAATGATTCCTGATAGAGAAGATTGGAAAGACTCCTAGCATTTCAGGGGCTGTCTATCTTCACTGATCGTTCTAAAGTAGAAATTGAAAAAGGACCGGGAATCTTTAGCGAGGCTCTCAATTTCAGACAACACTTCCGATTGTAGTGTGTATAGGCGGAGATCTTCGCTGTTATGAAATCTATGGAGAAAATACTGGCAAAGAATTTGAAGGAGATCGTCACAATCTATGTGGACAGACAAGCGGCCTTAAAGGCTTTAGTATCACAGCATGCAAGGTCCTGTCTAGTGTGTTATGTGAAAGACTACCATTTACCCATTCTGGGTAAATCCACCACCGACCAGATATTCACGCTACGACAAATCCTGGAGAATACCCAAGAAATGCAGATCGATACCTACCATCTGTTCATCGATTACAAAGCTGCATTTGACAGTCCGATACGACAGAAATTGTTGGATGCTATGGCTGAGTTTAGTATCCCCGCAAAGCTAATTCGACTCTGCAGGATGACACTGACTGACATGAAGTCTTCAGTGAAAATTGGTAGAAATCTGTCAGAGCCATTTTCTACCATGCGAGGCTTTAGACAAGGTGATAGTATGTCCAGCGATCTCTTTAACATCGTAATTCAGTAAACAGGAATGGCACCATATTTAACAAAAGCCACATGTTGCTCGCGTATGCTGATGATATAGATATTATTGGACGTGGATTGCGAGATGTTACTGCGGCTTTTTTCAGCATTGAAAAATAAAAAGACGAATATTGATCGCAAACCGTTGCAACTATGCGCTCAGCAAGCGAATTAATGACAAAGCGCTCTCTCGAAGAATAAAAATACAACTGTACCAGACTCTGATCCTTCCCGTGTTGCTCTACAGCGCAGTATCCTGGGTAATGACACAAGCGGATCAATCTATTCTGGGAGTCTTCGAGAGAAAAATACTCCGCACAATATTTGAACGGCGAGTATCTTCGTCGAATGAATCATGAGCTGTACAACGACATCGACATGGTCAAACGCGTTCAAATAGACCGAATGCGCTGGCTTGGACACGTTGTACGAATGGACGAAAACGCTCTAGCTCGAAAAGTCTTCGGCAATAAACTCGATGGGCGGCGCAGGAGGGTGCGACCAAAACTCCGATGGATGGACCAGGTGACGGAACTGTTAAGTAAGCTTGGTATGACGAACTATCTACGGAGCAGAAAAGACCGAAGCGCTTGAAATGCTTTTCTACGTGCGGCTACTGATAGATAAATTTCTGTTGTTGCTGCCAGTAAAGAAGAAGAAGAATCAAAGGCTATAAAAGGCGTTCTCAAAACTGCCGGAGAATAGTGTTCGACTCTGTTGGGTCTCCGGACACACTGACATTTCAGGAAACAAAAAAGCGGATAAACTGGCGCGGAAAGGCTCAGCACTGGGACCCGGCCAATAGGATGAATCAATCGGATGAATGTGTGTACAATTCGGAATTGTGACCCGTCACATCGAACGGCTGGAAAATGCATCCTGGGAACGTCGCACCGGCTGTGTGGTATCACGAGATATTTGGCCAAGACTGGATGGAAGACGAACCAGATCACTATTGGAATTGGATAGAAGGCCCGTTGGACGACTAATTGGAGTAATCACGAGACACTGCGACGTCAGAGCATTTACATACAACTGTGAGATAACACAGGAGGATTACTGCAGGATTTGCGACGATGAGGAGGAAATTGAGACCATTGAGCAAGCAATTCCTCGGAAAATGGTTCTTTGATAGTCTCACTGAACTGTCGTCATGCAACATGGAGAATTTGATGAAGTTCACTGATGGTTTGAGCTGGCTTAAGGGCAGAGGACCATAGTGTCCCCACGAAATCTCACTACTTGTATATATGAAGTTAAAGGAGAGAACACACCGGAAAGGCTCTGCACTGGGACCCGGCCAATCGGATGGATTAGTGAGACCACCAATGTGTATATACGGAATTGTGACCCGTCACATTGAACGGCTGGCAAATGCATCCTGGAAACATTGCACCGACTGTGTGGTATCACGGGATATTTGGCCAGACGAACCAGATCACTATTGGAACTGGATAGGAGGCCCGTTAGACGCTTAATTGGAGTAATAACGGGATGTCAGAGTATTTACCTACAACTGGGAGACGACACAGGAGGATTACTGCAGGATTTGCGACGATGAGGAGGAAATTGAAACCATTTAACATTTGTTATGCCATTGCTCAGCTCTTCATAGAAAAAGAAAGCAATTCCTCGGAAAATGGTTCTTTGATAGTCTCACTGAACTGCACCATGGAGATTCTGGTGAAGTTCACTGATGCTTTGAGCTGGCTTAAGAACAAAGGACCATAGTGTCCTAGCGTAATCTCACTACTTGTATATATGAAGTTGAAAGAGAGAAAACAACGGAATCATTTTTTAGCTTTTTCTCTTTTCCACTGTACTATTCTTCTGTACTCTTTATTATATTGTAAAATATTCTTCCATTTATATTTATCCTTTCTTTAATCAGGATAATCAAAATGGACCATAATGGTCTTCGAGTGTTGTAATGGCATGGTATTGTGCTGTGTCATTACATGTCCTCAACCTAAACCTATTACATTTGACCTTTGGACAAACTTGCCTCTATGTGTCAGAAGCTAACGCAGCATTTTACATTTATCGAAGATGTTGTAAAAGTTTTTCTGGGTCTTTTGCTTTTCAGTGGCTATCACTCTATGCCGAGAGAGAATATGTATTGGCAAATGGATTAAGACACTCGTTAATCAATTGTTGTCAACAACATGTCCCGATATAGATCCAAAGAAATCAAAAAATATCTCCAATATGCTGACAGCAATAATTTAATATCTACTGATAAAAATGACTAAAGTTAGACTTCCGATACTCGTCAGCCTATCTAGAAAGATTTTGCCTGTTCAAAATATGGATAAAAACTTTAGGTTGATGAACCAAATGTACGATTTTCATGCCAAATAAGCGCTTTACGGTGTGTAAAAGCTTCTGAACTCGTTGATGATGATAGTGGAGAAGTGACAGCAAAGGGTGCTGGTTTTAAACACTCCTGGCTTTTAATGGGTTAAGCCAAGAAGTGACGTGTGATGTGCCGATGACGCTTTATCCAGGGTAACTTTTCTGTTTTGACATTTGTGGACTAGACAGATGTAGAATACAAGTGAACAAGCAATGGAGCGATACACTCCCCAAGAAGGCGAAAACATCGTGTCTAATTTTTTGCGTAACAATTAGTCTGTGGTTGTTGTTGTAACAGCTGGTGGTTAGCTGGGGTGATAATTCTTTATACCGATTTTTAATTTATCGGCACTCGATCGGGCATATAATACGATTATCATACGATCATTTTTGGCAACTCTGTTTAGTTCCTTTATAGATAACAAGGTTTATGTCATGAATTGTTATGTGTTGTTGTTGTGAGTTTAACCGCCAAATTCCACCAGAGATGGCGCCAGCTGGCTTGTTGATTTATATGAGATGTTGATAAATTATTTTCCTTTTTTCCTTGGTCCTTGCGCAATCTGGATTTTTGTAGTGGAAGCGTCTAGGATGAGTTTTGTTGGCTGGAGAACTCGAAAGTATTTGAAAAGTAATTATTTGTCATCGATGTTGATTTGGTGTTGGCGCATCGCGATTTCCGTCCCCGGCCGTCTGACACCGACTGCGCAAACACTGCGCCGTTTAGCCACCAACCTTGAAGAGTATGGGAGACGTTGCCAGAAGTGACCTGCCCCGGAGCGCCCGTTCTGCCAAGAATATCGTCGCTGTTGCCGAGGATGTCGAGCTGTCGCCGGAAACATCGACCAGACGCCGTGCCTCGCAATTAGCCATCAACTGGTCGTCTCTAAGGTGTATTTTGATCAAAGACCTGCGCATGCTCCCGTACAAAGTAAAGTCCGTGCATCAGAAGCTGCCCGTCAACCGCCAAACGCGTGTAGCCTACGCCCATGCCAACCTCAATCTCGAGGACGAAGTGGACGATTTTTCGATCAAAACCTTAATGAGCGGTGAGGCTTATTTCCACCTCAGTGACGAGTGATACACGAGGAGTCAAAGTGACCGCATGGTGCGCTGTTCACCCTGCAGGAGTAATCGGGCAATTTTTTTTCGAGAACGCAGCTTGTCAAACGACAACAGTGGACGCAATAGGGCCATGTTGATCGAGTTTTTTTCTGCCGCAATTGGACGAATTAGGACTGAAGGACATGTGGTTCCAACAGGACGGAGCAACGGGACACACTGCGCGAGCCATAACCGATATTCTCAAGGCAACGTTCCCGGGTCTCTTGATCTCTCGTTTTGGCGATTATCACTGGCCCGCAATATCGCCTGATTAAACCGTTCCAGATTGTTTTTGAGGGTTTTTTTGAAGTCCCGTGTTAACGTGAACAAGCCCGAGACCCTGGAAGCCCTAAAGGACAACATTCGACATGAGTGCGAGAATCTGTCGTCCGAAGTGATGAAAAATACCACAAAACGAGCCCGTATGGCAACAATGTGTGAAGGCGCCCATTTGCCAAATATCATCTTCTCCTCTTAACCAAAAAAACTTTAAAGATTTCAATAAACATAATCAAAAAACAGAATCAAAATCATTTAGAAAAAAAAAATGAAAGCCAAACAACATCGGATGACTTCTCTTGGCCCACCTTGTATGATCGTGTATCGTATATAATTTCCCCCTGAAGTTCTGCACAGTGATATTCTGTTGCATGAATGCACAGTCAACAGAATAGTAGCGTTTAACAATTATACGATCTTGTTATCGTCAATAATTTCCCCCTGTATTTTAGTAATCGTCTCAATTTACCGCCTGAAAGTATGCTTTAATTTAGTTGTTAAATTTCATTATTAGCATAATATCAAATATATATTGTAACTACAACTAATTTCCGTTGATATAATTTGCACGTACATATAAATGTTTGTTTATAATGTAATATTAATTCTTGTATTATTGTTATAATCGTATTGTTTATTGAATTTTTGGATAATAAATATTTAACATTCACATAAAAAGCACAATATTTATGTAGAATATATCGATGTGATATATATATATATACTATATATATATTTATAAAGGGCATGGATCCAGGGAATGGGTGTATTTGTAAATATGTATATAAAAGATTTAAATTCTTCTTGGAATTCACACCAGTTGTTTATGGTCAATTTTTAGATTCTTTCTTGCAGAATAAATTATGGTTTAACCTTTTATGCAAAAAGTTGAACATCATTTGATTCAATCAATGTAAAATTGAAGAGAGACATAGAGTGAGATAGGGAGAGAGTTAAAGAACAGTCTAATTTTGTTGTTAATTAAAATAGTTTTCATAAACTTTTTGATTTTGATTTGTTTTTTTTTCTCTTTGTTATATAAAAATCAACATGGAAATACTTTTTTGCTTATTTTATTTTCTTTTTAGTTTTTGTTCTAGTTTTTAAGTAAAAAAATATTTGGTGTTTGAATTTTGAAATATTAAAATTTATTATTTTTGTTTTTTATTTGTTTAACAAGATATGCGGAGGAATGTTAGTTATGCTTTGTGTGTGTGTGGTATATATAAGAATTTTTTGTTTGCCAAGAAACTTTTTCACTGAGATTTTCACTTCTATTCAATATTTTAATGTTTTGTTTGTTCGTCAATATTTGAGCACATATTTGTTGTTGTTAAAAGTTTAAAGAACTTAACTAAGTCAAAGAATATAGACATGCTGTCTTATACAAAGTAAAAGTTTGCTTGCCATATTGCCGACTTTTGAACACAGTTTTAGCAGATTTGGAAATTTCTTTAACATCGCCGTTGTAAGGAGTTTTCTATGAACGTATGTATAAACATAAAAAATGCCGAGTAGAACTTTGCAGCCGCTTTTTAGAAATTAATCAAAGTTTTTATGCGCATATTCACATAAAATGTTTTAGTTATTAGTCGTCTTAAGCGTATGTGAAAGTTAGTTTTTAAAAAATTTTGTGTAGGTAAGGGCAGAATAAAGCCACTTGAAAACAATCTCAAAATTGTTTTGTTTGAGGTCATAGTATCTATTGGCAATCAAATATTATTGTCAATAGAGGTTGTTACTCAAGTTATATAAGTTACATAAGTTATATAAGTTATATAAGTTATATAAGTTATATAAGTTATATAAGTTTATATAAGTTATATAAGTTATAAGTTATATAAGTTATATAAGTTATATAAGTTATATAAGTTATATAAGTTATATAAGTTATATAAGCTATATAAGTTATATAAGTTATATAAGCTATATAAGTTATATAAGTTATATAAGTATTATAAGTTATATAACTTAAGTTATAACTTAACTTATAACTTAAGTTACATAAGTTGTATAAGTTATATATAACTTATATAAGTTACATAAGTTATACTTTTCACACTTTTCTGCAATGATTCTGAAGGTAATAAAGATTTATCGTAATAAATTCTACAATTACCAAATTTATCAAAAAATCCTAAATTTTTTATTGTATAAAAAGTGTTTTTTTTTGAGCATAGTTCAAATCAGGTCTTTACCAAAAGTAAACAGTCCGTGGAATCCTCAACAAGCCTAGATGCTATCGATTTTCCATATGACTGTTAATAGCAATAGTTGTACATTCGGATAAACCAATTATCATTTAAAAGAGTTTATCGTAAAAAATCTTAAAATTGTTCTTAAATCTTTAAAATTTTTACCTATTTTCTATTTCCGAATGTAAAACTGTGACAAAAATATTGATTCGATTTCGTAGTTTTGGACTAATACTTTAAAATAGAGTGGCAAAAAATTGTACGTCTTTAAATCTATGGTTATTTATTGAATATATAAATATTTATATATGTATTGACTTTATTTTTATACTCTATGCAATTTGTCGTTAACATTTAAAAAATCTCTACTACATTTATCATTTTTGTTTGTTCTATTATTATGGGGGGGGGAGGGAGAGCAATCATTATTTCTTAAGGGGCTACCGATGGGGAACCTTCACTTATCCCCTTTCACTTCGTATAGAAAAATACATAAATATTTTGTGTTTTTTATTTTTTGCATTATAATTCATTTGCCTTAAATATTTATCGTTTTTAGTTTTTCTTTTCTTTTCAGAATATGTATAAAAATATATATTTGAAAGTTTAATAATAATACATTAATAATAATGGTAATAATAAAAACACGTATATTATAAACTTATGCAAAAATCAAAATTTCATAATAAATACGATAACTTTTTGTTTGTGTCCCATTTACATCTATTTGGTTGATTATTTTTTTTTTTTTTGTTTTCAGAGAGAAAAAAAATGTAATCTACATATTAAATATCTGTTCCCTGCTTAACATTTTGAAAAAAAAAACAAAAAACAATTAACATAACTTGTGTGACAAAAAGGTAATGTTATATTGTGCCTAACAGTTTTAATATGTGCATAGTGTTGTAATTCTTTTGACTTAGTGCCAGTTCTCTGCACAAAGTTATCTATCTTAACTGAATTTAAAAATTGTTCCAAAACAAAGTGACCTTTAAGAATGCCTATAACTCGTTAAAACAAAAATTTCCGTTTCCATTATCGTTTTTCGTAAGTTTTTCTTTTAATTATAAATTAAGGAAAACTTTGCCATTAAATTTTATAGTTAACTATAATTTCATATTAATATGAAGCCCGTTGAATACTTTTAGGGGTTTTGTGTTATGTTAAGTAGCTAAATTGAGAGGAAATTACAAAATAATAATAGAAAATATTAAATCATACAAAAAATCAAAGAAAAAAACAAGATCAACATTCTTGGTTTTCTTATGTTTTTAAAGTGTATCGATTGTTTTCTTGTAAATATTAATAGCAATTCATTGTCACTCACAAGGATGAAGCGTTTCGAACTGCGTAACGCAAGTTCATCATCAGACTCCTTTGTGACGAATTGGTGCATTGTGGTACATCACCAGCTGTCTATATATAACTATTAGATACCCTTATGTGAAATGTCCACTTGCGACATAGATGTCGGCCGAAAATGTCATAGCAATAATCCTTGAATTAACCATTAATATTAACATTAGGATTGGTTTTTAATACCGTGAAATATTATTAGTTTATGATTTAATTTAATTTTTGTTGGAACTACTTGCAAATGGCTATCTATATGTCCAGTAGGGACTCGTCAAACTAGTTCAAATCGTACTACATCATTTCTAATTGAAATACAAAGAAAATCAATTGAAATTCAAAAATTTATTTTGATTCAAACATTCCCGTTAATTTATATTTAAAAATTTTATTTGA
Source organism: Muscina levida (assembly GCA_964034835.1). NCBI lineage: Eukaryota > Metazoa > Arthropoda > Insecta > Diptera > Muscidae > Muscina > Muscina levida. The sequence goes on along the minus strand of OZ035881.1, from coordinate 46,623,258 downwards.
AATTCAAAAAATATCAATTTAAATTCAAATTTTCCATTTGAAATTCAAAAAATATCGATTGAATATCCAAATTCGTCAAAACACATCCATAGATATTAAAAACTGATCAATTGAAATTTAAAACTAGTCAATTTAAATTCAAAATTCAAAAATTTTCAAAACACTTTTAACTGATGAGTTTTAAATTTTAATTGACGAGTTTTGAATTTCAATTGACGAATTTTGAGTTTCAAATGACGAATTTGGAATTCTATTGAAAAGTTTTGAACATCAATTAATGTGTTTTGAATTTCAATTGACGAGTTTTGAATTTCAATTGAAATTTTTCGAATTTCAAATGATAAATTTGAATTTAAATTTTTTTTAATTTCAAATTGATTTTATTAATATCAATTGACGAGATATGAATTTCAAATGGAATATTTGAATTTCAATTTATTTTCTTTGAATTTCAATTTGAGATGGTGTAGTTCAAATGTATGGAATTCTGCACTACTTCCAAAACGAATTGGTTTCATATTATCGTTACTACACCATTTCCAATTGAAATTCAAAGAAAATCAATTAAAATTCAAACATTCCATTTGAAATTCAAAAATTCCATTTGAAATTCAAACCTCGTCATTTGGAATAAAAAAATTCCATTTGAAATTCATCAACTGAAATTCAAACTTTCCATTTAAATTCAAAAAATATCAATTGAAATTGAAAACACATCAATTGAAATTTAAAATTCGTCAATTGATTTTCAAAACTCGACAATTGAAATTCAAAATTTGTCAACTGATATTCAAAACTCGTAAATTAAAATTCAAAACACATCAATTGAAATTGAAAACTCATCAATTGAAATTCAAATTCGTCAATTGAAATTTGAAATAATTTGAAAAGTTATATTTTTAAATTTCGCTGAAAGCAACTACAACTGTCTCACATTTTCTAAAATAGGACTAGTTATTATGCATCAATTTTGTACTAGATCTTATCAATCTATTTTGACTAGTTCAAAGGTGACAATCATCTACCGCCCGACTAGAACTTCTGGACTGGTTATATTCTAGTACAAAAGAGACAATTCCTGCCCAAGCCTGGGACAACTACGTGTTAATTGCGACAGTTGTTTGTATGGATGGTGAATTAATTTACTGTCCTATGTAGAACTAGAACATACTGAGTTCGATTACCTTTTGCAGAAACTTAGGAAGTCCAATAAAAACTTAACTTAATTTCCCTTTGCACCCCATAAATGAGGTTGGGATAGCTTCTCGCGTTGTTGTGAATTGACACGCTTTCTATTTTTAGATTCACAACTAACGGCACCTACTTGTTTATCGACGAATGCGGACGTCACTGTTTAAGAAGCTCTTACTAGACACGCCGATTGACTCGATACGTATAATGCGAAGTTGCTGTCAACAACATTCGAGGGAAGCCGACAATGAAGAACCAATTTCTTTTTAAGATGACTGGAGCCAGGATTGAACCTGCGATCTCCCGCACGGTAGTCGCGTGTTCTAACCATTATGCCACGGCCGGTCCCAAAAATAAAGTCCAATATTTAGTTTTCATTTTTTTCTTTGTTTGTAAGTATTAATATTGTAGCACTAATATTAATGGACGTCAGTATTAGTATATAGAACACGCGGCTATCATGCCGGTGAACGAGATTCCAGTCGTATCATACGCATCTACCTTTATGTGTTCGGCGGTACCCTTGTGCTAACTTTTGAGTAGTCGACTGAATTGTCATGGTAAAGGATTCTCAAAAAAACTGATGTTCGAATCGAAACTCACTTAAATGCGAGGAGCTCTTCCATAACTGTAACTTGGAATGCGTTGTGAATCCGTGTATTGTTATGTTTGTGTATCAGAAGCGATATTGCAATATTTCCCTTATTATCAAGTTCCTTGTTCAACAAGTTGAGACATTCCCTCTTATTACGTATGTCGTAGTCACGTCGAATCTTTGTCGTTTTTCAAATATGGCATCGCTGACCCTTTCCCTAACATGTTCTTCTTCACCAGATGATGAAAAATTTTCAACAGCAAAACATTTCTGTTATTAATTACTAATTTTATTCAAATCAAAAAAACAATTGAATCTTGTCGAAAGTCGACAACGATCTATGTAATAAGGGGATTATATTCTGCTGGAATATATATATGATTCTAGACACTTAATATTCTCTTGGGTTTATAATAGAGTATGACTATTCACTTAGGTTAATAAAAGAATAGTCATCTTCTAGCTATCTTTGTCAAGAATAGAAGCTAGCCGGTAAATTAGATGTAATGACGTATATCAGCGAGGAAGCGATACAAAGACAATAGACGTAGCTGATCCAAGCCACATACACAATGTGCAAGTTTTTACAAAGGATAATAACATTGAAATTTCAGTAGTAACCCAACCCAACCAACGATGTGTAACTTTCTCTAAGCTGCACTTGGAAAGCTGCTGCTACGATGGGCCAGGACCTGTGGTCTGGAGGAGAACCCCCAGAAAACGGAATTGATTTTCTTTACAATAAGATATAACGCTAATTTGGTGCAAGACCGGAATAACTCCAAAAAAAACGTGATTTTTGATTTAATGATGTAAAATTGTTTGTTACATCTTAATCATGTTATGTAAAAAATTCATATTTATATAACTTTACTATTTTGAACGATTTTTTAGGGGTCGAGGTGGACGTTTGGACATGGAAGAGGAATTTGTGCCAGCAAGGAAAAAAATCTGTACTGTGCATATTTTATGCAGTAATATATTTTAAACTCTTTTTATATTTTAAACTCTTTTTATTCTGCAAATTACATATCTTTGACTCACTTGGAATATCATCTAATTCACAAATTAAATTTATTATATACTTTTCCATTTGCAATGTTTTCGCGTTCTAAATTCCAAACAAAATAAGCAACAAACAAACATCTGCAACAGCTGAACTGCAACAAAAGCGTCAACTAAGCAGTGTTGCGCAACTTATGCCGTACAGTGTTGCAATTCCGAAAAGGCCCGTATTTATTTTCGAAATCCATTTTTTTGAGTTATGCCGGTTGCAGCAAATGAGCGATAATGTAAAGGATTTTAGGCCACCGAAACGGAATCTGGTGGAACTGAAGCTCTTAACGGAGGCTAAGTACTTAGGTGTTGTTCTTGATCAGAAGCTAAATTGTTCAAGGAATATCGAGGAAAAGTTAAAGAGTGGTGTCAATGCCCTTTATGCGTGCCGGAACTCTATAGGTAATAGACGGGGACTCAGGCCGAAGGTGGCTTATACTGCGTTAGTCCGACCAATTACTATCTATGGACGTCTGGTTTATTGGGAGGGCCTTAATAAGAGTAATTTATTAAAAATGGTCAGCAAGGTCGAAATGATGTTTGTAATGGAGATTACTAGGACTAGAAGGATGTGTTCCTGGGCCTTTCGCCCAGGGACTTGTACGTGAAGGCTATTTTAGCCCGAAGGGCTATAAGATTGACTGAGGGAAGCTGGCGATTGGCATTAATCCATACATGGTTAACGAAGATTTTCCTGCTTTTTTTCATCTGCCATCTCTTGCTGATTTTTTAAAAAGATGTGGATTTCGGTAAACATTGAAATTCCGGATAGTTAGGAATGGAATGACGGCGTAACTCCTTATGGTGAATCCAATTCTGCCTTTTCTGACGGTTCGAAAATGGAATAGGGCAAAGGAACTGTGTGTTTAAAGCGAATAAATGCACCTAAGCCTCTCTTTTAGGCTACATAATGAAAGCAGTTTGTTGTTTCAGGCAGAGATACTGGCCATTTAGAAAGCCGAGGAGGCTATTAAGGGATGTGGAATCTACGCTATAAGATGGATAACTAGCTGAGTGTATAGCCTGGCTGCAATATTTCTGTTTCAATATTTGTCTGTTTTAAGTTTTTTAGCTACATTAAATCTAAGACCAAACCATTTTCATAACGTTGCATTGTCCTTAGACGCTACACTCTACCATATATTTGTTTGTTTCCCGCAATTAAGGTATCGGAAAACCTTTTCAGAGCAAGAGAGGCAGACCGCCAAATAAAACGATCAATTATACATTGGGAATATCAAAATTGGTAAGGTAAACTTGGATGGACTAAAACCTGCGGATGTCAGCCTCTGTTTGGTCCCAGGACCTTGCGAGATCCCTGGCAATGAATAAGCAGACCTATTGCCCAGAGGAGGCTGTACTATGCCTGAACATGACTCTCTGGAAGATGTTCACCCGCCCATTTGTTACCTTTTAGGCTTTAAGGATAATTAGATGTGAAAAACAGACAGCAGACGTTGGATCTCCAGAACTGACTGTATAATTGATAGATCGCTGTGGCCCGAATAAAACAGATCCCTATCGGTGTACATGTTTGGCCTGTGCAGGAGTGATCTGAGATTGGCACATTGAATTCTAACTGGCCAATGCAATATCAGGCACCTGACAGGCAAATGGTACAGATAAATACTAGTCTACTGACTTATTTTAGATTTGGCAATATAATTTTAAATTTATTTCAAAACATTAAGGATTCGGTCCATTCTTCTTTTATTAAGCAGTTATTAAAATATGTATAATGCTAGCTTTCTATGACAAAAATTAGTAAAGACCAGTTTGAAGAGACCTTTAGTAAGGGCCTTCCAAAACAGAATAGAATTTTTAAGGAAATTTTTCTGCCAGAAAACATTTAGTTTGAAGTAGCATTAAAGGCAAAAGTATTTTAAATGTGAAGTAAGTTGTTTATAAAACCCCAGCATGTCTTCTTTATTTTACAAAAAATAATGTATTGGTCACATAAGAAATTTCGCTACATTTCACAAATTTTCATAGACACCAATTTGCTGAGAAAAATTGTGTGTGCCCATAACACATTTTGTGTTAGTCACAATTTTGATTACAACATTTTAAGTAACGTTTCATAATTACAACAGTATAGTACTGTCCAAAATCTAAATTTTTTTAATGTGAACATTATCTTCACAATATTTCAACTTTTCGAGAAAACTACAAAATAAGAAAAAAAAAGTGCGTCCGCAACGCTAGGAAATAACCATATTTAAAAACAATAGCAGTAAAGAGCCAGGGAGAAGTCTTAGAGAAGATTTAAAAAAAAAAGTTGTTTGTTATACTTCAAAAAATTTCTTTGCCGTAGTGAAAGTTCGCATAAATTTCCCACAGAATTGAGCCATATGAAAATTTACAAATTCTTCATTCTGTCTTAAGGTAAGTGCAACGAAGTTGATGCCATGAAAATGCGCAAATCCGCATGGTGCTTCAAAAGATTTTTTAATACTTCCTTTCTATTTAACCAATACCATTGAAATTTTATAATATAAGAGTGGTAGATGGTAATTACTTGCATCGTTATTATATTTCTACTGTCATTGCAGCGCTAATTCCAATTACACACACAGTAGAGATTGGCATTTTAGTTAACATTAACTATTTTGATACTATTTCGACACATCAACAACGGTGTAGTTTCCCAAATAAAAATGTGCATATGTATATTAATGGATTTCACACCAATTTTGTTTTAAAATCTTAAATTTTTTTGGTTTAGTTTATGAATCTGAATTTAAAAGTCGATTCGATGTTTAAAAATTTTTATTTGTTTTATAAAAAAAGTTGTCATTTTTATTGATATAAAATAAACAAAACAAACAAAATGCTACACAACATTGTATTTTCAGTGAATTTTTTTTTTTTGTAAACTTTACATTGTATATTTCATATTTGTCATGAATGGCAAGTTTAACAAACACATACACATAGATTATTATTAAAAAAAAATATATATTTATATATATATATTTGTATATAGTGTTTACAGTATAGATAGAAAACCAGCCATGCTTCTTCTTTTCTTTTCTTTTTATGTATGTAAATATATTTTCAAAATCAAAATTCAAATCAAACATAATTACAAACTATAATAACATTGTTTTAAAAAATAATAATAAACTTAATACGAAAACAAAAAAAATACAAGCAATAGAAAACAATTAATTTCAGTTTTTTGTATATGTATGTGTGTGTGTGTCTTAATTCAGCTCAGTTGACTTCAGCATTGCATAATAAGGGGAAATTTCCCCTTTCATCATCATATGAGTTAACAAGAAATAAATGCAATATATATTTGTGGTAAATATATGTTTAATATATATAAATAAGTAGCAATGTAAATGTTAATGTTTTAATATTTCTAAAACATTTACTTTATCAAAAGATAAAAAAATCAAATTACAAATCATTAGAAACAAAAATGAAAAGAAAAATTATATTTCAACTACTTTTGAAAAAGCCAATTCTGTTTTCTATTTTAATACACATATAAATAATATTATCAATAGAAAAGCTTACTTAAATATTCTTATATGATTTTAGTTTAAAACTATTCCCTAGTTGTTGTTGTGTTCTAACTTTAGCTACTTTATAATAGACAAAAAAAAAACATATTCTATTTAAACAGTTATAAAAAAAAACAAATTGTATGTCACGTGGCAAAAAGAATGTGATATATGTGGGAGGAAAGAAAAGTCTAATACAGATAGTGTTTTCTTTTGTAAGTGATTTTCCAAAAATATACATTTGCTTATTGTATTCACTGCTGCCAGGGGATTATTATTTGTTGCTTTGCAGTTAATGAATGGAAACAAGTGAAATAGCTCTTCAGGTGAAAATTCGTTAAAATTTTGATAAACTTGAAATTTTATATTATTTAAAAGATGACAATTCTCATTAGAATTCAAATAAATCCTTATGGTTTTTCCTTTTTAAATTGTTTATTGTTTTAAAATTATGCAGCACAAGCAAATAATGTTTAGAAATAAAAAAAAATGCGTTTGTTCAGATATTTGTGTTATTACGAAATCGAAATTATCGATTTCAGTGAAAAAAATGCGTTATTGAGTTTTAACGTAAATTTAAGCGATATTTATATCATTCAAATAAAGAGAATTATTTGGAACAATAACCGTACCTTAAAATTTTAATTAACTTGGAATTTTGTATTCGTTGCCGGTTGCTTCCATAAGGAAGTATAAGTTTTTCTAAATATTTAATATTAATTCTATTGTTTTCATATTGAAAGAAGTTTATTTTCCAAAATTTAAATGTATTTCATAGCGAATAGTAATTATATCTGGTTTAATTCATTCACAATGGAAGCAAATATTTGCTTATTATAACAATATCAAAAATTTTAAGTTTTATATAAATTTATTTTACTTGATGACAGAAATATTTTGAAACTGTGTCTGTTTTTTTGTATAACAGTATTAAAAATGTTAATTTAACCTAAAAAATCTGCGCATTTATCATCAATTAAAGTGACATTTTAAATTTTCATCACACATAGCTACATTATTCTTATCAGTAAATCCAAATTTATATATATATACTACAGACACAATACAAAATTTGGATTTCTGCATAATAATGTAGCTTTGCGTGAAAACAAATTAAGGTGTCAGTTTAATTGAGTCAATAATTTTTACTGTTCCAAACATGAAGCACGCTTGTTGCTAGAATAAGGCGAACAATGCTCTTAAAACTTGCATAGAACTATTAAAACACAAATAAAGATATTTTTTCATGTTAAGAATTAAAATTACAACGTTGATACATTAACAAATGTTTATAAAACCTAAAAATCTTTTTAGAAAATCACTTTTTTTTTGCAATTGAAAACCCTAGGAAATGTTTAGGAAGTTTTTAATACTACTTCTGGTTACATTTGTAAAAGTTATGTAATAGCCTTATATTTAATAATTAATGTAATGTCGAGCAGTTTGTTTTTACGTAAAAAGCTAAAGTCTTCGCGTTGTTTGAAAAAGTAAACACATTATAAAGCATTACTTTTTTTAAATTTTCTTATTTTTTGTTTTCTTGTCTGAGTAACTCACTAATTAACAGTTGCATTTTTAAGTTGGGATATTTTCGTTTGTGAAACAGAAAACTAAACATATGATTTTTATTTTCAGTTTAAAGTAAATTTAATTTGTATACGTTTTTCGTTAAATTTAAATGACAAAATTGTAACGTTTTCTTTTCCTTTTTTTTTTTGAATATTTTTATTTTAACTGTCTTTTTTTCCTTTTTAAAATGTCAAGTCTTATAAACTGATTGCCAAACAGGAGTAGAGAGGAGGGTGTTGTTTAAAGTTTTCAATGGTGGTGGTGTTTTATTGTTATGTTTATTTAATAAAGACGAATTGAGTTGAGTTCTTTTGTTTTTTTTTTTTTATTTTTTGTTTTTATTTAAAAAAAATATGAAAAAAATCAACAGCGTTTGTATTTTGTATTAAATAGTAAAAAAATGTTTGTTTTTACGATTTTTTTTTTGTTTTTCATTGAATAATAATAATAATAAAAAATTAACAAAAATCATTATATTATTTCGCTTCGCACAAAAATTGTTCAGTTCTTATATAAAAAAAGCAATAAAATCAAATACATAATAAAAAAAATAATAAAACACAAAAAAAAACGTACATAAAAAACCTTAAAAAATATACAAATTCATAGATGTTGGGTATGGATATTTTCGCTCCAATTTCAAAAGTTTTAGGACAAAATAAATATTAAATAAAAAAATTTAAAATAATGTACATAAATAACCTTAAACAAAACCAAAAATGTTATTATTCATACAGGCAAACAATACTTTGTTCATCAAGAAAACGAAACGTTCGATGTTCAGAAACACATTTTCATAATATACATATGTAACAAAATATTTTGTAATTTAGATATTGAAAAAAAAAAAAAAAATAACTGCTGTTATAGAAAAAAATGGTCATAAAATATATTTTGACTCAAATATTTGTTCAACAAAACTAACTTTGAATAGTAAAAAAACATACAAATTTTAATTGACCAATTTTTTAAAATGTTAATGTTAAATTTTTTTCATATGAACATTATTTTTTAATTCAACAAATTATAAATATATTTTTCACTTACTAACTGTTTTTTTATATCAACTGAAAATTATAATTTCTAAGCAAATTCCTTGTTTTTTTGTTTTTAATGAAAAAATTATTTATATATTTTACTCGTTTTTCGTGTTCTTGTGAACTAAATAACAAAAGTGGTTTTGTTTTAGCTTAATTACGATGATGTTTCTTATTTTTTTAATAAAGAATGCAGGTATAAAGTATAAAAAAAATTGAATATTAAAAAAAAATTTGTCCATACTTTCAGTTTTGTTTGCAAACAAAATGGATAATAATATTTAAAACAGCAAATAAAAAAATAACAAAAATAAAATTTATGCAAATTAAATTAATAATAAGTTACCAACTAAATCAAAATTTTACACATAAAAAATAAGAATTTCATAACTAATAAAAGATTTGAGACAGAGAGATAGGGAGAGATAGACAGAGATAAAAAACATTACCATAAACAATGAATTACATACAAAATTTGTTTAAATACAATCTAAAAATTAATAAAATCATAAAAATAAAAAACAAAATTCCTTAAGATAAAATATTTGTATAGATATACCTCAACAATAAAAAAACAGAGAGAACAGAAATAAAAATGCCTATAAATATTTCCTTTTTAAATAAATAATTTAAGAAACACAAAGACAAGGATGCTTGGTCATGGTTGTTGGAGTGGAAAAGAGAGCGGGCGGGGAAGGGACCAAAAAAACAAAGAATCACTTAAATACTAAACGTCAAAAAGAGCGCGGCGAAAGAATATCCTTGTAACAAAATTAAATTAAAAAACTGAGCTCTTAAAAACAGAAAAACAAAACAATAATTAAATATAAATATGTATTTATGTTCTTCGTAACTTTATGCATTAAAAAACAAAAAAAAAAAAAGAGATTTCATTTGTCAAACTCGTTTAAGTTCGATTGTAAAAAATTCATATGCGAGATACTTAAATTTTATAAATTATGAACAAGCGCGAGAGTATAGATAATTTAAACTTAATACGAGAAAGTGTACTAAATGTATAATAGTAAAAAAGAGAGCTTCTTGTAATTCTCTAAACGTGGAGGGGGACGAGGCTCAGTCACTTTTTTCAACTAAAGTGTATCAAAACAAGAGACAAGAGAGGGAGAGCTTCTTCTTTTTAAAAACAAAAACTTAAGTTAAGCTCAGTCTTTACTTAGAGATAGAGTAAGAGATAGAGCGCGTGTGTTATATAAAATTGAGATAAGAGAGCTTTTTCTTATATTAAAATTCTTTGTTTTTTTTTAGAAAAGTTTATCTTGATTTTTTTTTGTTTGTTTTTTTTTTCTTTTTCTTTTATATATATATATTTGTAAGAAAAATCAAAACAAAGCTCAGTCCATTTGTGTTGCAAATAGGAACTTCCTCACCTTTTTGAGGAAGAACCTTAACTTTTTGTGTAAAACTTTCATATTTCCTACATCATTATCATGGATACTTCTAAACGTTCTAAATTTCGTGTACTTCATCATCATTTCAAGGAATCAAACGGTCATTAATCAACATTATCTTTCAAAACTCCAAAAATTTATAAACTAAAAACTAATTGTAGTAATAATATTGATAATATAATAATAGACATAAACTACTATTTTGTTTTGTGTTCCTTCAATCTTAAACAAACAATTCTCATTAATTTTCAGAGACAGGAAAGTAGAGCAGTTCCTACTATTGTAGTAAAAAGCTGATAGATCGTAAAAGAGTACGTAAAAAATACTTGTGTAACTTTTTTACAAACCAATTGGTGGTACTTGCACATAACGATATATATATAGACGATAATCTTTGCTGGCCAACACCACGCTGCCGTCGTCCATCAGAGCTACATCGAAGCATTGAGCATGTTTAACTTTCGACTCCAGAGCCGAAACCAGCTGACCATCCTGGGTGAAGATGGTCAAGTTAAAGTTGTTATGATTGTCAGCGATTAAAATCTCGCCATTCGTGTTGATGCCGACGCCAATAGGATAGTTGGTCACTCCTTCTCCTCCAATCTGGCGCAAATACTGGCCTTCATAGTTGAAAACTTTGACGCAATGGGCCCGATTGTCACTGATGAAGATCTCTTGTTTGTCATTGACCACCACACCATTGGGGAACTCCAAATGTTTACTGCATCCGAATTTATGTAAAACGTTGCCGTTTTGGTCGAAGATAATAACACGCATCACCTTGCATTCAACGACAATAATGCGTCCCTTGTTGTCCACGGTGACACCGCGAGGATGTTGCAAGATATTGGCACCAAATTTGCGCACAAACTGTCCATATTGATTGTAAATCTGTATTTGGTGTGTTGGTGATCGCTCAGTCACGATAATGTCACCCGAGTTGCGAACGACTGCCACACGGTTGGGATACAGAAGCTGTGAGTCTCTCTTGCCGCACTCGCCAAATTGGAATTTGAAACGACCTTCCTTGTCGAAGATCTGAATGCGATGGTTGTTGGTATCGGCAACGATTATATCATTTTGGGCATTCACGGCCACACCACTGGGTTCGGTGAATTGTCCTTCCATTACACCAAATTCGCCAAATTTACAGTGGTAAATCATTTTTTGTCGCTTGATTTGGGATTTTGGTGGGTAAATCGAAGCGGACAAGAGCTTAGATGTCAAATCCATGATAGAATCAGAGCTGGAGCAGCCGCTTGCATTTGTCATATTCAGGGCTGTCAAAGCACTGGCAGGCAAGCCATTTGTAGTGGCCACGGTTGTGCAGTTGGAGCCGTTTGTAAGACCCTGTGTCAACATCTGTGAAGAAGTGGCGGAGGAAAAGGGATCGGTGGAGTTCGAAGAGAACAAATTGTCTGAACCACCGTTGCTCCACTTTTCGTAGGGATTGTTGACGGGCACACCGACATATGTTGCATTTGCACTAGCTGCAGAGGCGGCATTGAAACGTTTTGCCATTAGATCTTCAAAAGCTGATCCATGTGAGGATTGCAGGGCATTACGTGTGCCCAGCAAAGCATTCGAGTATGAAGATTCCAAAAGTTGTGCCGACAAACCCAGACCACCAGGCAAATGTGATCCTCCGGTGACGCTGGAGTTCGACGACCCACCGCCATGTGACGAGGATGATGAGGTGCTCTGTGAGGGCCTGGCAATGGGAGGCTGTTTAGTTTGCTGTTGCATTATGTCCCCGGCGGAGGCGCGGATGTAACCAAATGTGTTTCTAACGCCTGCTTGTATCGATTGGTAGTTGGACATGAATTCCAACTCGAAGGGCATTTGTAACTCCTGCATTGCTGCCTGCAATTGGAGCTCCAACGTCTTGCGCAACATCAACACTTCAGTGATGGTATGGGCCTTAGGTGAACGTTCGATGGCATCACAACTCTGTAAAGTTTTCTCAATCAATTCCTTGGATCTTTGTATCCATGCCGAGTGGGTACTCATTTTGCCATTGTACATGCTCTCGAGTTCCTTCAACAACTCTTGTTTACGTTCGTCCAACATAGAGCAGAAAAATTGGTAGGTTTCATTGACCTCATTATGAGCCTTTTGATACTGCATCTTGATTTTGGACCCATTCAGGATCTGATTATCCCCTGGCGAGTTATTGCTGCCGATGAGTGTTACTATGTCGCCCACTTTGCTTCTCAAATCGGCTAAAACGGTCTGTAAGACTGTCTCGGGAGTTGACTGCTGTTGATGTTGCTGTTGTCCGATCATGCTGTTGAGCGAAGTTAAACCATTCTCCTGGACATGTTCGACCTCATGCATACCTGACGAGTGTTCTAGCACTACACACTCTTTGCAGACCAATGTGCAGCATGTGCGGCAACTGAATTTTAATACTTCATTCTTGTGACGATGACATAGCAACGACTGCTGACTCTGCAAACCATTCTGGATGAGGTGTTGTTGGCTTCTCAAAGCTGAGGGCAGCATGTTGGAAAATATATCATCCTGGCTCATGCCAACAGACGTATCGGGAGAGTTCAAATCGTTGCTGAACGAGGAAGCAGCAGCGGCTGCAGCTGCCGCAGCGGCGGCGGAGCTTAGAACAATCTTAGAGAGCTGCGACAACGGTTGTTGCGTTGGCCCTTTCTGCATTTGTTGTTGTTGCTGCTGTTGTTGATGTTGCTGATGTTGTTGTTGCTGCTGTTGTTGTTGCTGTTGTTGCAGCATCATGGTAAGTGAACTGGAGAACTTGAAGTCCATGGGATTACTGCTACCCATTTGGGAATTACTTCCGGGGTGTGTTGTAGTGCCACTCTCAAAACCCTTGATCAAGCAGACGTTATGACCATTGAAGCAATGCATAAACTCATGAGCTGTGCAGCAATTTCCGCACAATAAACTAATGCAGTCAAAGCATTTGGCTACGGCATCTGATTGTTTACTCTTGCAAGCGGTACAACGGGGAGGAGCTCCTGTACCATTAGCGGTGGTGACATTAATCACATTACCGTTGTTGTTGGCCAATAGAGTTTGACAAGGGCTACCCTTTCCACTGCCTATAACACCTGGACCGCCGTTGTTGCCTCCTGTGTTCGAGGCAGTACTTGAGGCACTGCTAGAAGTGCTACCACAACCACTGAGACCACTGCTCGACAACGATGACGACGAAGACGACGACGATGCTGATGATGTGATGGATGCTGAAGAGGATACTGACGCTGATATTGTGTGTTGATTCACTACGGTCTGGCCGACGACACTGGAAAAATCATCACAAATGGCCGAATCACTGACTGGGGGCGAGGAGCCGCTTAATGTGAGTGGTGAATCGGAAAGGTAGCCATTATGTTCGATATAGGATTCAATGGAATTTGTACCACCACGTATGGAATCTAATGATGGCGTGGGAGATGTCGCCATTTTGATGGCTACGTTTTGAAATTGTTGGGGGTAATGTTGTGGGTTAAAGTTATCCTTTAGTTTTCCAATTTTGAAGCCGTTTATATTACACGGGTATGTAGAGAAAAAACAACAAAGTAAAACCTGAAAAGATAAGAGTAGAGAAAAATAATTAAGTTAATTAATTAAAATGCATTGTGTCGTATTATTATTTCGAATAACGAGTTTAATAAGAAGAAAACGTTTGCGACAGATATAAGTGAAAGTTAAATGTCTTATGGAATAAAATCTGCAGGTAGTGCTTAGACATGTTGTAGTCGGCGATTAGAAATATTGAACTGTGCATCAAAAGCTTTGCTTTCTGTGTTCCAGAAAGGAGTGTTTTGCTCGTCGCTTTTCAGACAAACATTTACATATGACTGATTTTGATAACTTCCAAACCAATCAAGATGTTGTGAACGGGGTTTAAGGGTAGATTGACGAAAAATAACTGATTTGGGAGGCGCCGCGACTATATATAACATATCTGAAAATTTTTAAAGAAAGTCTAAAAACGCGTTTTTAACAATGCTCAGTTCTGGCTGCAGAGGAAACTATAAAAATTAAAAATAAACTTAATAAAATATTTTCATATTACATGACCATATACGATTCTGCTGCGAAGTAAACAATAACAATTCACAATATATAACAATCTCTTTGTTCACGACTAGCTATGTTTAAATCATTTGGAATAGGTTTCCATATGTCTTCTAAGAAATTATTTGTTAAAGAGAGATTCTTTTTAAGAAAATTTTTATAAAGGGATTAGCATTTGTAGAAAACATAGAAAAATTGTGTGCCGATGCAATAGCTTTGTTACACGCGAGGTGTTTTAGATACATATTTTGTTATTTATAAAGTTTAACAACATAAGGGATTATATTTTTTTAGTGAAAAATTTAACTTTAAACTACAAACTCTGTATTTCGGCAATATGTAATAAAGTATGCCTACTGAAAATGTTCAATTAGTTTGATGATATCGTAGTTGAATTGCAAAGACCTCCTGCCTGCCATAGACAAACATATAGGCAATGTAAAATATATTAAATATATTAACAGTATTTCAACAATTTATATTTCAGCTGATAAAGAAGAGCAGAGACAAAAATATGGAACTATGGATTTATTTTATGAAAATTTTAATGCTTATAAATTAGGATTATTTTCGAAACTTGACTATTCGACTATTTGTGTTTTTGCACAATTTGAGAAAAAAGTGTTATTTTGAAGAAAAATTATCTACTTCTGACGAAATCATACCTTTTTCACTTTTTCTGGCGTAATAATAGAGATTTGTACCAATTTTATTTTCGTTGTTTTCATTTCAATTCAGTTCTGTCAAAATTGAAACAGCCAAGATTTGCAAAGAAGAATCTCCTTAATTCATAAATTCAAACATCAAAGCTGATGTGTATAACTATTATCTACCTATTCTTTAAGAGGTCCTGGGCCAGTAAGATGTCCATGTAAGGATTGTATTCCATTTGTAGAACGAGACACTTGAGCATAATTAATAATTTGTTGTGGAATAATATGCAAACTTTTTTAGTGAATTTATTCAAAAACTTGGTAGTGTCACATTTTCTCTAAAAAGATTATCTTGCAGGCTTATGGGGGAATAACTGTCACCTAGCAGCCAAATCTAAAAAACCTCGAACCCGCAGATTTTGTTTGCAATGTGGACAAAGCAATCATTAGCTAATAAATTTGAGTGGGGTAAAGTGTTTCAAGCATTTTGATTTGTCATCAACTACTAGGTATATATGGTGAATTTTTGTTTAAAAAAATATTGTTTTCTTATCTAATATGTACCTATTAGGTGTGCTACTTACCGATTTCGCTTGGTTTTAAGAATTGTAATTTATAATGTTGCCGTTATTTGTCTTTTATGGTCAGATATTTGTTGTTTTGTTTCGTTTCGTTTATTAAAGATCTTCGTTTATTTGCAGATTATTGAAATTAATACTGCTCGCAATTCTCAACTTTTTCCTCTTCGATTTTGTGAATCGTTACACGTTTTTGCTGTTGCTTCTATTTTATTTGTTTGTATTTGTTTTGTATTCCTTTGCTGCTGATGATGATAATAACAATTAATCCATGTAGATAATGTAATGAGTGATTAAGTGTAGCATACGTTTAGGCGCTATTCTGTTCTTTCGTTTCAATAACCAAAAATATACTACACAAGTACTCTTTGCTGCTTGAACACATTTCCTTTCTGTGACTTCTAAACTCTATCTCTCGCACTCAGGAGTTTATTTTTGCACTCTTTAGCTCTCGTTCGCTCTCAGGCACTCACACGCACGCAGTTCTGTTCACGGAGACGCTGCTCTGCAACGCGTGATGAGCAGGGAGACTATGACGATGCGAAGAGCCAGTAGTCGATTTCTTGCGCTCCTGATGTCTTTTTACTTGTTGGTTTTTTCGTATTATGTTTTGTTGCCGTTATTCTAAACACGGTCCGACGAATGTACAAAGTCAATTTTGGTTAGATGATGAAAAATTGTCCTGAAAGGAGAACAAAACAAATGCGAAATTCATTAGTAACAATTAATAATAATTAAAGCGTGATGAAATGAAACCGAAGGATAACACGAATAATCAAATTAAGATAAATTGTATTAAAACCGTATTTTCGGTTGAAAGCAGCAGTAAATGTGGAGGGGGAGTAAGACATACCTAATTCTTAAGAAAATTAATTACTTAAGAGACAACGGTTATCCTCTTAGCGGGACATTGCTTCACTTTTAGTAAGAGGGAATGATAAACAGATCTAAGAGCCAAAATAGTTTATATTATGTGGTATTTTGGAACCCTGTGGTACTTCCATTACATAAAAATTCGCTGTATTTTGGCAGAAATTTGAATTGAATATAAAGCACGATTGTGTTCTCTGAGTACCAAAAAACGTACCCATACACTACCTTCAATAGTATCACCGCTTTCAAACAAAACAAATATAACTATGCGCATTATGCAGCCCAACAAAAACACTTCAAAGAAGTCATTAAACGACCCGGGAAAATAATCAAAACGCCAATAACTAACATATACAATCACACATACACACACACACAAAAACGGCAGCAGCACAGTAAACATCTGCAGCCACAGCAAAAGAACAATAGAACCCACACGAATTTCGTTCGTTATGTTCTCGACGAAAGTTTCTTTCGCTCTCATTGAAATGAAACAACACATTCTGTGTGGCACCACAAAATATGTACAACATATATGGACAGACGGATGGCAATGCTACAGAAAGCGTAGCAGACAACAGAAGAAGCGACAGCGTCGCCCGCTTCGTTCGATGTCGACGATTATTTTATAGATAACACAGAAACACATACGGCGCACACTGTAGGCAACAACAAAAAAGGACGAATGCAAAATATAGCTGGGGCGCAAGCAAAGATGTATATATGTATGTAGGTATACACTTGCATATCTACGTCGAAAAACAACACAACAAACAATTAAGCCAATGTAAACATTTCGACAAGGGTTGGCACGCACGGAACGCATCTATAGCATAACATCGAGTATATTCTACAACTTTAAGTTCTGTGGATTCAAAATTGATACGAGTATAATTATATGGGAACACAAATTTGATGTAGCTCAGTTTTATTTTACTTTATAGGTAGTATCGGGTTTTCCAATAAGGACTTGACAACTTTTTTTTTAAATAAAACGCAAACCGTTTGAGATATTTCCAAAACTTTATTACCGACTTGAAATACATTCAAAACATTTATGAATGGAACTCGACTTCGTTCATATGGGCACCGCGGCCACGTCGGCAGCGGTCGATTCGTTGGACCCAATTTAGGATGACTCGGTCACACATTTCGGCCGGAACGGCCGCTATTTCGCGTTCAATGTTGGCTCTAAGTTCTTCCAACGTTGTCGGCTTGTTGGCATAGACCAATGATTTGACGTAGCCCCAAAGAAAAAAATCTAGAGGCGTTAAATCGCAAGAACGAGGCGGCCAATTGACTGGTCCATTTCTTGAGATAACACGCTCGTCAAACTTACTCTTCAATAAATCGATTGTAACGTGTGCTGTGTGGCTTGTGGCACCGTCTTGTTGAAACCACATGTCATCCAAGTCCATGTGTTCCAATTCGGGCCAAAAATAATCGCTAATCATTGCGCGATAACGATCGCCATTCACAGTAACGTGACGATCGTTATTGTCGACGAAAAAATATGGCCCAATGACGCCGCCGGCATGCAAAGCGCACCAAACAGTAATTTTTTGTGGATGAAGTGGTGATTCGTGAAGCACATGTGGATTTTCATCAGACGAATAACGCATATTTTGCTTATTGACGAACCCATTGAGCCAAAAATGAGCTTCGTCACTGAAGATGATTTTGCGATGAAATTCATCATCTTGGTGCATCTTCTCCAGAGCCCAATCGGAGAACGTACGTCGACTCAAATGGTCCATCGGCTTCAATTCTTGAGTCAGCTTAATCTTGTATGGGTGTAAACCCAGATCCTTACGCAAAATTCGCCATAAAGTGGTCTTGGGGATGCCCAGTTCTTGAGAACGCCGCGGAATCGACTGATTTGAATCGTTTGCTACGGACGCCTGAACGGCAGCGATATTTTCGGAACTTCGACCAGGCCGTTGTCTCACTGGCACGACAGCATCACACAATGAATATGTAGACTCAAATTTTTGCACTAAACTTGTTATTGCTTGTCTACTAGGGCGAGAATTACGACCGAAAATTGGAGTTAACGCTCTTAAAGTTGCGGTCACCGACTCCGAATTTCGGTAGTACATTTTTATAATTTCCAAACGTTGTTCCTTCGTGTACTTTACCATAACGAAAATGTTAAGTTTACTGAAAAAAAAGAAAGCAACAATTAGATGATCAGTGAAATAGTGCGTTCACAATTTAAATTCAAAGTTGTCAAGTAGCTATTGGAAAACCCTTTATGTACTGAAGGTTGTCAGATCTTACAAAATTGCCAGAAAAATGTTCAGAATATGTCTAACAGCCGTGTGAGCTTAAAATTTTTGCAACCTTGTCAAAAAAAGCATCTTATCAGACAATCATGTGAACGGATAACATCAGACAGTTTTTATTGTCAGATGTGCGAAGTTTATGCATCTGCACCATTGTTAGAGAAATTTTGCAATTGGCAGCACTGCCCATAAATATATGAAAATAAACAAAAGATCTGGTAAAATCAACTGATTTGGAAATTTTTTCCATACAACATTCTGACAACCTTGTGAACAGGCATTTTGTGTTGGCTGATAAATTTATTGGCTGGCTGTTTTCTGATAATGAAATTGCAATGTTAGCTAACAATCGTCTGAACTAAAAATTTACCATTTGCAAACAATTTATTTTTGTTAGTATATTAGCAAATTTGATAACTTTGTAGGATTTGACGTCTGAACATATTCTCACGTTAAAGTAGATGACGCGTGTGTATCTTTCGACTCACTCAACTAGGCCTACATTTTAGCGATTTCGAACGTCAGCTGTTTGAGAAGCTCGACAACAACGATGGGGCCACCGTTCAAGAAATGTATATGACGAAGAGGAATCGAACCCTGGTCTCCCGCATGATAGCCGCGGTTAGTAATCACCAGATATAGTCGACATGAATTTATGTATAACAAACCCGAAAGAACGTCTGTGAATGTAAAGCAAGTGTTTTTGGTGTTGCGTTCACAACATCCAAGCAGTGGCTTACTATAAATTACCGATTTGACTGTGTCAAAAAAAAAGTGCTCGCGCGGCTATGGGATGCCTAACATTCTTATTAACCAATTTTACTAGGAAAATTTGATTTATAACCGTTCTGACATACATACTATATGTTTATTAATACAAATGTCACATTGGTTTCGTATAACATGAAAGCAAATACATAACTAATCGAAGATTTTATCTTTTAGAGGCCAGAGAGTATTTGCTGTTCCATATCATTTCAAATTGAAATTAAAAAAAAAAAATCAATTAAAATTCAAAAGTTATGTTTTATTTTCAAACATATCATTTGAAATTCAAAACTCTTCAATTGATGTTCAAAAAATCCATTTGAAATTCAAAACATATCAATTTCAAATTCATCAATTGAAATTCAAAACTCATTAATTGAAATTCAAAATTTGTCAATTTAAATTAAAAACTCATCAAAATTAATTCAATTGGAATTTTAAATTTATAATTGACGAGTTGTTCAATTGACGAATTTTGAAAATCCAGTGACGAGATTTGAGTTTGAATTAAGTAGTTTAAATCTCAGTTAAAAAGTTTTGAATTTCAATTGTTGTTTTTTAAATTTCAAATGGAAAATTTTAATTTGAATTGATATCTTCTAAATTTCAAGTACAATTTTTGAATTTTAATTGGCGAGTTTTAAATTTGAAATGGAATATTTGAATTCCCATAAATTTTCTTTGAATTTCAATTTGAAAAGGTGTGATTATACCAATACCGCAGCCAGGTGTCGTTCACCAAGTTTTTCGTAAGACTTTTAATATCGTTTTTCTCCCTTCCCACATTCAGTTTTTTTTTGATGATTATATTGTAATGTAACTCTAGTTCTAAAGTTCACACAAAAGAAATACGTTTCATGAAATTTGTAACAGTTTCCAAAGCCAACCACTAAAAATATGTTGTATCTTCTAAGGCAAATCTGTTTATGATATCCTCTCTTATACACATTACATGACAGCGCCATTTGAAAGTAGCTGCTGACACATCAACATTTACAAAACATTTCCAATTATTCCTGGAGCATCTGATGATGATACTTTAATTAGTTCCTCTACTGATGTTTCCTCCATCTCCCTTAACCTGTCTTGCGTCCATCCCACAAACTTCTTTTATACACAGCAACTACATAAATCAGGAAGTAAAGCACACGTCGCAAATCCATGATGTAGCCGCCGTCGCCGCCGCCTAACACCTGTGCCAGTTCCGAGTTTTTCTCAAACATTTAATAATCATAAATCCTTAAGGATTGCAAACAGCACAAATAATTACAAAACAAAAACAATAGAAAAGAAAGAAAATTTTTAATGACACTTTAATGGGTTAATTAAGCACTTCAACACAATCAAGCCTCCTTCATCTTCTCATAAGAGTAATTCCCCAACGCCACCACCATCACCACCAGCGAAGTCCTTTCCCTCCCACCACACACAACAGCACCTTTCGCCTATGCATAATAATGCTTTTTTCTGCTCTCAATGTTCAACAATAAAAATGAGGTAGAAGAATACAATAAAGTGAAGGCAAGCCCGTTATCAACGCACGTACACTAATAAAATAGACGGACTAAACAAGGATGAAGCTAAATGCTTGGACCGAGAGAGACGGGTTAGGCATGGTAGGTAAGGAAGAATCTTGTGTTCGCACTCTCTGTCCACCAACTAACCACAAATTAAGCTTACAATATTATGGACATGAAAACGACGATATAAACACAAACATAATAAATGCAGAATAAAAAAAAAGATACAATGAAATGGTGATAATGACTAACACGAGTAAGACTAACACAGTTTTACTCAACCTACCTTCCTTCCTACCAGTTGCAACAACTCCCAAAAGACGCTATCGTCGACGTAATACCTACTATTCGTGTACTACTTATACATATGGCAACACTTGACATAATGTTGCCACTGTATTGTTGTTATCAAGAGATATTTCATCAAGTGGTGGAAATAAAAATCAATAAAACATGATTTTGTATACAAATTTCCTAGGATACCCCCGATAGATGTATAGCGGAGCGGATAGCATGAGTAACCAACTCCTCGCCCTCGGCAACAGTGTGCGACGATGGTGTGCTCCCTCCATACGATAAATGAATATTTACTCGCCGGCAGTGCGGCAATAAAACGTGGTTAGTGGGCGATATGGCGTTGTCGGTGTGGTGTTTGTTCCCTGCCTATGAAATCAAATACATGAGAACGAGGGTAGAAGTCGAAATTTACTATGATAACAAAATAAAAAAATCTGTATATTTTTAATAATAAATTTCTATACTGTAAATTGCCATTCAAGTTTTTAAGTTGTTTTTCCTAATCCGAATAGTTTATGTGTAATTTTGTGAGTATATGTGAAACTTTTGAACCAATTTTGTTCTAACCTAGAGCCTCTAATATTTTAGTATAGGCAATCATATTGCTAGTAAATTATTTCTGTATACGTTACGCACGCCACCTATAGCTTATTTTTTGTACTATCCTAGTACTTATTTTCGTTAGGTAAATCTAATCACAGTTTCTTTCCATTGCTCTAAGTTATTGTGAAGGAAACAGTAAAACAGGAAAATAGAGATTGGAAAATTATGTTTTCCTTTTAAGACAACAAGGTTAGTGCGAAATGTAGAAATGGAGGTATAGAAACACTACTCTCCCCATTATATCGAAAGCAACCGTTTTAATTGAAATTCTATAGATATTGCGCTTCCGTCAAAGTTCTCACGGCTATCTGATGTATAGTGCAACGAAGTTTCCAATTTTCTAACTTAAGGAGTACCACGTCGGCTCTTAACACAATGACGGACAGCGACAGGAAATTCTTTGCATTCACGAGTTAAGAAAAAGCTTAAATGCTGTCTGTTGAAAATCTTCTTTTAGGCATGTTACATTTCCCCGACCCCTAAACTCCCTCCCCCCCACCATACAATGAAGCAAAGCCAAAAGTGATTATTTTTCACAAACATCAAGGGAAAAAGGACAATGCCCTAAGTGAACATAGCCATAGCAAGATTTGCCATCAACCCTCGTATCACGTAATATTTAAAATATTTGTACGAACGTACAATCACGTAGTGCGGCCTGCTACTAAAAACCATTATGGGAGAAATTGCGCCAGACAAACGCCGCCATCAGAGAGCCAGCCAGCAGAAGCAACAAAGTGCTAAAAGTGAACGAACCGAACCGCCGCGCGTTTAAATAACATGTAAAAGTAAGTAAAATTAAATAGTACAAAGGCGGTGGCAGAATAATGGCGGGTATGTCAGAGGTGGGAGGGTATCCACCACTTGTAGATAACGGCATAAAAATCCGCCCTTATTGAAGCGAACACCGAACACCAAACAAAAAGTTCTAGACAAACCTGGCGGCAGGCTGGTGGGGGGAGGTTAAGGAACCCAGGCAAAAATCAACCCCAAAGTTTCGTAATACAACAGAGTTCCTTCTGCTCCGCGTTCTTTCACTACACTCCACCATTATTTTTTAGCAAACACCACTCCCAGGGGGGAATTAAAAGCAACAATATGTTGTTAAGCGGCAAAGCTGCCGAACTGTTGAATGCGACGCCAACGTCCAATTTGGGGAGGTTTTAGAGGTTGTGGAATGGGTTGTTTGGGGTGAGGGAGGGTTATCATGGAAAACTTTTCGTTTTTTTTTCCTCCTTGCTTTTTAATTGTACTCCAAGAGTTTATGAGATTACAGCAACAACAATGACCTGGGATTTTCATATTAAGGGGCACAAGCAGCAGCAACAGCAACAGCAGTAAGCAGAATATGCAACACCCTGTGCGGCGCAAAAATGACGCGCGCATTGTTTATGTTGCAAAGGGAGAGAGAGCTATTTTCGATGTTCTCTGCTTCACTTTGCAGTGCTGCTCTCGTCAGTTAAAATTGTTTTTAGTTGTACAGTTGTCTGCTCTTTTACTATGTGTCTCTTTTTTTAGAGAAAATTTCAATAATATTTATTTAGTATGAATCGTGAATACTAAATCATGAAACATGCTCCGATGGAGTTTATTTTATATCGGACTGACTTTTATAAAATAGGTATACACAAGTCATGTATAAAAAACATTTTTTTTTTCTAAAAAAAAAAACCGACATATCAACTTTTTACCTAAAGGTCTAGATTAATGGGACATTGTAATTTTTTCATCATTATGCCATAAATTAGTGTGGTTCATATAACTGTAAGGGCTATTCATTATAATATAATATGTATGATAAAAATTTATAAAAAAATTTAAATATAATACAAATTTTCATTATATCATTATCAATTTTTTACCAGCTACAACTCATTACAAAAAATAAGGTTATAATTTCATAAAACACTAATAATAATAAACTTAACTTGATGAATATTTTCATTAAAGATTGGCAAACATTTCCTACAGTTTCTATCGAAAGTTTTCATCATTTTCCAATTTATGTTATTTTTAAAAATTAAAAAAAAAAAATAGTAACTGATTAATATTTTCATCATCAGATTGAAACCATGCATTTAATATTAATAAACAAATTAATCACGGCTGGATGATGGTTTCTTATGCTGATAAAAATTTATATTAAACTCTCACACAGCATTTCAAGCAATTCCCTATGATGTCCTTTACTGGAGCCTGTCGATTCCAAGAGCTCTTTCGTAAAACAATATTATCAAGTATCTCTCTCATTTTTCTCTTAACAATTATCTTCAGATTGTGTTATTTAAGAACAAAATGCTAACGACCTTAATGCCACAGGTTGCAGATAACTCAGAGCAGTGGTTGACTGTAATGCTGTCAAATTTTGCGCATTTTTCTCGCAGCACGAACATGGACGCAGTCTACGCTGTAAGACTAGTCCTTGTGCTCTATTCATATCGCCAACCCAAAAAACGAATGCAGCATAAAAGCAAATTACCGAAAAAAGGCTGTTGCTTGCCTTCACATATACCTAAAATTCAACAACATCGATTCTACACATAAAAATGTTGGTATATCGTATATATGTCTGTACATATTGAGGGGCATAAAAAACTCTGTGGCTGAGAAGCAGTCCTAGGGCGAAAGCAACCAGAGCTGAGCAACGGAAACAGCCGAAAATAAATACTCACACCATAACAACAAAACAACCGACTTAACACTCCAGATGCAAACACAAAATTTTTATAACAAATATTAGTATTTTACAATGGAGGCGAATGTCCTTGTTACGCTCTCTCGATTCCCCTGTGCCGAATCCTGTTAAATGCAACATTTGCCAACAGCAAATCCTTTTTATGACAGCGGCAACAAATGCGGGATAGCTGACGAGAGGTGGAGGCATTATACGACACTCAACTACGTGCAAAAAGGACTCCTATGAAACTTCTTGAGAAAGGGGGACAGACAAGAGAAAATAAGGTAGAAATGCCTAGAGTCATAAGGGTCGCCGCGGCGAGGAGGTTTCATTATGGTTCATTCTAAAAATAGAGTTCAATTACATTTTGTTCTGCACACAACAATTCTCTTACCAACACTCGTACATAGTGAAACTTACAGGACATTCTTATATACACACATACACAAACAATTATGCACACAGTAAACCCGGAACAGGAAGTTGAAAATATGTGTGTGTGTGTGTGTGTGAACGACGAGGTTTCTGTGTACGATGGTGGTGGTAGTGGTGGTGTGAGGTTTGAGGGGTTTTTAAAACACCTTTTTCTGTTGCTTAAAATTGTTATTATTATTGCTGCTGTTGTAAGTTTGTCGTGGTTGTTGCCACAAGTCCCAGGACATTTGCTTACAAAAAAAACAATACAAACGTAAATTTATGCATAATTTATTTCATTCAAATCAAAATCAAAAATTTAAATCTTTGCCATATAATTTATACAATTGTAAGAAATGTTTATGTAAAGGATTTTTCAACCCCTATGACTTTTCTCTGAATATTAGGACATAGGGCCTAAAATTGTTATTGCGAAAGGGGAGCACATCTTTCGAAACATAAGGTACATGATAATTAAGCGTACAACTGATAGGATCAGGGCTTCGTGTACGGTAACTTAAGATGATAACGAGACGGAGATTATATGGAGAGCGCGCCAACAAAAAAGAAATATAATAATAAAAAAAGAAAATAGGTACATAAAATAATAATATAAATTTGCATCGGCAGCCGATTGTAAGCAACTGCTAATCCAAAACAGGCAGTTCAAGTTCTGGAAAATCATATCCTTTTTTAGCAATCTCTGGGATTGCTTCGAATTAGATGTTGTAAGGACAAAACTAAAAGTGTTTTAATTAAACAAATAACAAATTTTTTTATTTTAAGAATTAAGTAAAAGATTTATCAGCCTTCAAATCTAATACCAATAGCTATTGATAATTTTCTTCACCTAACCTATAAGTTAAGAAACATTTCGACAAAAGGTGTTATTTCTTACATACTAAAAACTCAATTTCAAGCACATTCACCAAAAACCAACACTTCATTCTTATTAAATTTGTTCTAAAAACCTTTCATTTTCAAAATTTTTTCTTACAGTTAAAATAAGTATCGAAAAATTCCATCCAAATCTATTGATTTTTTTAAACCATATCTAAATTTTTGAAAAAGTTGTAAAAAAAACAAATGTTAATGTCAGCGTTTTATATGTTTAGATCAAAAAATTCTCAATATTTACACTCTATTTTTAAATTAAACCAATCTAAATAAATAACAACAAAATTTGTTTACAAAAATGTATAATCTAGAATTGTTAGAACATAAAATTCAAGTTCTTTTCATTTCTTATTACTTCTACGGAGTCGACGGCGAATCATTTGCCGACGCGACAGAGTATTCCTAAGAGTCAATGGTCTTTGTTATGCTAAACAAAACTTGTGAAAACTAGAAAGAAAACACACACACACACACACAACCTCACATAAAAAAGCAGAAACTAAACTTGTTCGACCGGGGGTCGGTTCATCAACATCGCCACTACTTAAAATATTGTACAATACAAAATCGAATAAGTTTAATCGTGATAAAGATAATGATTTTATGCGTAATATCGACCATCTAAATTTTCGATTATGTCAATTGGAGAACACAATAAACGGTTCATTATGATGAGGAACAAGATGACGAAGATTGTATATGTATCGCAATGAAATTAGAAACAAATTTATATAGTTAATGACATTTAAGACTAAACACAGTTCGTTGTTATTAAAGAAAAGAAAACTAGAGAAGAAAAAATTAAGTTTAACGATATTTTTAGCAATAAACAATTATCTGGCATATTGAGACTGTCATGCTTAAAGTACATTAAAACAGCTATAAACTCTCATAACATTATCTTTGAATAAACTAAGCTATAGTTTTTAACATAAATGTTATAATTCCCCGATTTTATGAATGAGAATGCTAATCACGCAGGCCTTTTAAAAGACTATGTGTGTTGTTATTTTCTCCGGCACTTTTCTGAGACATGTATTCTTATTTAAAGTGTTGAGACAAATTTGTTGAAATCAAGTGAAAATTTATAAAATTGAAAAAATATAGAATTCATCGGAAACGGACAATTGGTAAAAAAAGACTAAAGGATACACTTCGTTCAAATATAATGTATTCTCACGCCATCTATAGTACATTATTTGCACTGTTCTATTGCCTATTTGAAGCAGAAATTCCTGAATAAGTTTCCAATAAGTGTCACGGCATGATTTTGTGGTATTAAAAGTTTGACAAATAGAATTTGGTCGAAAACTTTTACTGGAATTCAAAGAAATACATCTATAGGTAAAATTGTTCAGCTTTAATATTTGGGAGAATGTATGAGTTTTGAGACAGATACTGTTCTAGCCTCTTCTGTGGAGCACAGCTTACATATCATAAAGAGAGATTTGAAGACAGCGATCTGCGCGAATTGGTGGTATATGTGGAAAATGGTTTAAGAAATTTATTTTTTATATTAGTGGCGTTCCTGGAAATCGAAGGTGCTTTCCATAATGTAACATCCAAGGCCATAATGGAAGCGTAAAGAGCTACTGGAACACCTTCAATACTTAGCAACTAGATTGATTCTGTGATGTCAAATGGTATAATCAAGTCCACTCTTGGCCTGAGTTCTACGGCGAAGCTGGCGACTAGGGATATACCACAGGTTGAATGCTGTGCAAATCGCTGCGGAATCTTGTAGTAAACGGCGTTCTCAAGACTTTTAAGAGAACTGGAACAAAAATTGTGGCTATGCGGACGATGTGGTCCATCTTGTTGCTGTTAGATTTACTCCGCCTTTGAGTGATCTCATACAGGATGATCTACGAGCTTTATCGGAATGTGTCACAAGTTGTGGTTTCAATGTCATCCAACAGAAAACTAAACTACTACTGTTCGCGGTCAAATATCTTTTTCAGAAATGCCCCGTAAGCTTTCCGAACTTCTGTGGGAAAAAGCTAGGGACTACAAATTGCAATGGTATATTGTATATACACGATAGTTGATGGTGGCCATTGGAGAAGAGCTTCTATGTAGAATGCTTGGATTAGTTCAGGTGGTTTTATACTTGTTTTAATCGCAAAATATGATTGATGTTCATTTCTATTATTGCTAACAGTTTATTTAAAAGAGTTGCTTGAAATGGATTAAAGACTCACAGCTATTTCGATAGTTCCCAAACTATCTCATCAGAATCTTCCACTTCCTTCTTCTCCACTATCATCACAATCCCTATGTGCTAAAAGCTTCAAGAAACAATCGATAAGTTCAAACACACCGGTGCGAAAATGTCATCAACGAAGACCACACGTCACTTTAACCTTTTTTATCATGCTCAAAGATAGTGATCCCTGATAGAGAGTACTGAAAAGCTTTCATACAGTTCGGGCGGCTTGATGGACGTTAGGGCCTTTACATCCAAATAAAGGTAACACAAGAAAACTACTGTAGACTGTGTGGCGATGAGAAGGAAATTGAGACTAATGAGTATTTGATATGCCGTTGCCCAGATCTTCATAGAAGAAGGATGCAATTACTGGGGAAGCGATATTTTAAGCCTGAAAAACATGGGAAATCTAATGAAATTCACCAATGGTTTGAGTTGACTTAAAGGCAGGAGACCAAAGCATACCCATATATTCTTATTACTTTATCTACATAAAGTTGCAAGAGGGAACACTGCGCAATTCATTGAATTTTGTACACATTTATTTATTTTAAATTTTTAATAGTTTTAATATCGTTATGCCATTATTAAAATTTTTTCAACAACTCCATTCCTAATAGATATTAATCACTACTAAGGAACCGTTATAAAATGATGAAACAGTATAGCCTCGTACGTCCAAGTCTATCATTACTAGGATAGTCTCAATAACATGGAAATTCTTATAAAATTAACTAATAGTTTGAGTTGGCTTAAAATCAGGGGACCACCCCATGTGTTCCCATTACTTTATCTATTCAAAAGTTGCAGGAGGGAACACTCCGTAATTCATTGAATTTTGTAAACATTTATATTTTTTAAATTTTTAATAGTTTTAATATTGTTATACCATCATTGCAAATTTTGTCAACAACTTCATTGCTAATAGATATTAATCACTACTAAGGAACCGTTATAAAATGATGAAACATTATAGCCTTGTACGTCCAAGTCTATCATTATTTGGCCTTAGAACAGTTAAATTAAATACTTTCCTTTGTATGTTATATAATTTACAATCCAATTTCTAATTTTACGTTTTTCAATTAATAATTGCAGCATTTTGGTAGCTAATGCATAATATAGTCGATTTTAACCATATTCACATTTGTATTGAAGCCATGGACTTCGAAAAATTAATGATGACTTTAACTTAAATTTAATGCATTTTATAAATATCAATGCGGTGCTCAAAGTCTCTCAGGGAGTTCCTTAATTTTTGATTGAAATATTCATTTTATTTATTTGCAATGTTTTCTGTTTTTTTTATTTATTCAAAAAGTTTATTTTAAGAATTATGTTGTGTTTTGACTTTATCAGTTAAGTTCTTATTTTTTTATGATTTGTTTGGGTTTTTTTGCTTCATGTTTCAATGAAATCAAGTGAAACCCGAAAACACCACACAAACAGCAACATTCCCCCAATGCTTTGTTTTTGTTTTTATCATTATCAGTAAAACAAGAAAAAATGCCAAAGTTTTTGTTGGGGTTCTGTCGGCGTCATTTGTGCTTCTGAGAATCTTGCTCTTTGTACTAAGCATTTTTTACTGCTGCTACTGCTACTTGTTGTTGTTGTTGTTTTTACACGTTCCAGCGAAATCGTGTTTGGCGTTAGATACAAAAATTGTTTGAAGAATTGTATCCCTTTTATGTGTCTGCTTACTACTACCTTTCATGTGAGCGTCTGTCCGTCACCTATAGATTTCTTGGTTACCTGTTTATATTTCTCCCTTAGCCAAATGTTTGACTGCGTCTCCAAGCGCTACATAAGAGGGCAACAACAACAAAACAAATAAACAACATTGTTGGAAACCTTTTAAATATACACTGAGATCCCGATCCCTTTTTCTTTTTCAACAAAATGACATAGATAAATATTGAATTCTAAGAAAGTCGTCTTAGAACCTTCTAAACAAAATGGTTTCCTAAAAACGATGCATGACTAGAGAGAAGAGGCGATACAAAGGACAAAGGGATGGATGTGCGTTTATATGTGTGTGTGGTTTGTACAATTGTTTCGCAGTTAATCCTTAAGGATTAGAAACCCAAAACCATTAGTTTTGTTTCAAATTAAATATAAAACTAAAAGGAAAGTAGGTATTTACCTAGAAAAGAAAGGCCACATAGAGAGAGAGGGAGTGAAATTTCACTTAGAACTATTATTAACCCTTAGGGGTTCATATAAACAATTAAAATGAACATAAAGTTACTTAGGTAAGAATATAAAAGGATAATTTTTAAGAGCGTAACGGATGCGTTAGGGATGTTTTATGCCACAAATAGTCAAATGAATGCTAAGCATGATTAATTTAATAAAACAAATTCTGCGTCGGATCATTATTTTTGGACATGGGAAAATTGAAAGCGAATGCTTTTAGGTAATTGCCGCTCATGTTTCAAGTGCTCCTAATTTTTCCAACGGATCGACTAGTGCCGATCATTTCGAAGAGCTGCCTGTCGTATTCATGTTTCGTTTATATGTGCTCCGGGCTGCGAGACCTTGTAATCAGCAGGACCATTTCTGGGCACTTTAGGTAGGGTGTGGAATCCTCACAATCATAATCTAGGGCCTTAATTCTAGCTGCATTAGAGGTATAGCTATTTGCGCAATTTAAAATCAATGAGGTCCCATACTTAAGAGTATCCTTAATACATATCAGAATCATATTTCTATTTACATTTTTAAGTTCAGCTCTAAAAACTAAAGAATCACAACAACTTATATTTTAATTCTTAATTCTGACCTCCGTTGACGATTTTGGCAAATCGAGGGATCAAGAGACAACAAACATTACAACAGGAAAGAGATTTCAATTCATAATCATCAACATCATTAATATCAAGAATTAAGGAAATGAAAGAGTAGGAAACGAACCACTTAAAATATTGTTTGATTTTATTTTTTGAGCGCTTAAAGTTGAATTCACATCACTTGAAGTCAGCTAACCACACTCGCGCACACACATATGTATATGTAAGGTTCAAAACAGAGTTCATCTTCTTCACAACGCGATGAAGACAGAGGCGGCGGCGCGGCAACGTCGTTTGCACGAAAATTAAAAACACAGAAAAAAACTCAACAAGAAGAACAACTGAAAAAAATGTGTAGGTTCGCGGTGATGATTCTCATGCTGTTCCCCACTCACACATAAACACGTTTTGTGCTTCTTTCTCGTTGTGTTTTTCGGTCTTCTTGTATGTTGTGTTTTTTTTTTGCGCGAAATATAAAACAAAACAAAAAACGGGGAACTCATAATGAATACAATAAGTAACAAAGTGAAAAAAAACACACAATTGTGCTGGTGGCAGCGGCACGTAAACTCTCACAAATACACAAAAAGAATATCGCTGAAGAAACAAAGAGAGGGACAAATTTTTGGCCCGAAGAGAATCATATTAATTAAATAAAAATACATTGATTTAAGAGAAAGTTAAGAGAAATACAGATAGCATGACGAACAAGAACATTTATCATTTCACGTTTGGTCTGTGCATCACAAACAGACACACTCACTCATTTGTATGCTTGGCAGTGGCTTGACTTGAAACAGCATTTATGTTGTTGTGCCAGAGTTACCACAGTTTTTTGAATTGGAAGGAAAAATTTTAAATATTTCCCGAATGATCTCAACTCTTGTGCTACCTTTGGATCAAATTGACCTAAAAAAAACTACTTTTTATAATAAATTTCACCAATTTAACATAAAGTTATCGAAATGAAACTTTTATAATATTGTATAGGCCTATAAACTTCAAATACATATAGAAGACCAATATATTTATTTTATTTATAAACTAATAAAAGTCTGAATTTGTAAAAGATAAAACATGTTTTATTAAGTAGAATTGGTATTGGTTCAAACTGACCCAAAAGATGTTGTTAGGGTTATATTTAGAAAGGGCTCAGTTGGTCTTTGCCTATTAAAAGGCTAGAGTTTAGTATATGGGTATTTCCTGGCGTTGCAGACGCACGTTTTTTTTTCTTATTTTGGAGTTTTCTCAAAAAGTGTAAATATTTTGAAGATTATGTTCATATTAAAAAATGTAGATTTTGGACAGTATTATAATGTTCTTTAAATGAAACTTTACTTAAAATGTTGTATTCAATATTATGACTAACACAAAGTGTGTTACGGACACACACAATTTTCCACAGCAACTTGAAGTGTCTACGACAATTTGTGAAATTTATCGAAATTTCTTATGTGATCAGTATATTCTGTTTGTAAAATAAAGAAGACATGTTGGGGGTTTATAAACAACTTACTTCACATTTAAAATACTTTTACTTTGCATGTTACTTCATTCTAAATATGCGTTGTGGACACACGCATTTTTCTATGGATAACACAGAGCGAGAAAAAAAAAACAATACCTGCGAAATTACAATATTTTTCTGGTAGGTGCTGCTGACCACTACAAGAATCTGTGTTTAAAATTTCACAAAACCCCCAAAATATTGAGCTACGGGCAAAAAACCGTTTTTTCGTACTTTAACGCACTTATAAGCCAATAACGCGGATAAATATGAAACGATTTTAAGTTTCTCAGCTGATTTGGAAAGAAGATACTTTCCAACGATATATATAGTTTGTTTTGTTAAAGTTCAACAAATTCATTATATGATTACAACAAAAAGTTAAAAATATGGAAATTTGTTACTATGAAATCGTCCGTCCTTCCGCTGGAAATACCCATATATATTATACAAATTTTAAAGGCTGTTGTTTGGCTAATTTTTAACATTTTTTCTTGATTGGTGATAAAAGTTTCCAATTTTTTCTGTTCGATATGAGAATAACAAATCTTGACAGACGAAAAAGTATGTATATATTTAGATTGAAAGTGAAGATTTACACTAGTCAAAGGGGCTTATAAAATATTTGACAATCGGGCAAATTTTTACTTTACAAGAAAAATTTTAGTCATTTAACCACAGATATGCATTTATATACGCGCTACATGCCATATTTATATTACATTTCAATTTTTTTAATCGACGGTCTGTTCTTCTTTGACTTCTCGAAAATGTTTATTTCGAAACTCTTAAATTTCAAAATTTCTTTTAATATGTTTAAATTTAACAAAATTTTTTTAATTTGAGCACCCTCAAGTAGCTAGTCATAATAGAACCCACCCAAGAGGTCCCTTTTTGAGCTCCCTAGAGCATAAACCCAGCATTTAATTGAGCAATACAGTTAGATTTATACTTCTTTTTTAATATCTGATTTTTTTTCGGGATTTGCAAAATTAAGTTAATATTTGTCTTTCCATGGCTTCAGAAGTTCTTTATTTGGGCAATTCCATGTAAATAAAAATCATGCAATGAATTCACTAGGGAACAACAATTATGGATAAATTGAATAAATATTCAAATTTATTTTATTTTTTATCAGTTTGGCAAAACATCTAGATGAGCTTCTACCAAACAGTCTGCTTTTCTTTCTTACTTACTTTGACGTTTTCTTATATTCCCTTCATCTTTAGTAATTAAAATCATTAGCTTTGACAAGACTAAATTCTTGTTTCGGCTTTGTCGAAGTTTCGACTGTATATGTTTTATAATAAGAGTTGTCGTGTGTTCATAGATATATTCGGTCACACCCGTCACATCAGAAATTAAAAAACGTTTAATTTCGACAATAACAACTTCAGCGCAATAAATAAGAAAGTAAATAATTGGGATCATCCATTTTCATCTCCCTGTATTGCACTACGAAATATTTGGTCACACCCGTCACGTCTAAAGCAATAGGCATTTTTTTTCAGTGAATGCCAAAAATAAAAACGACAACTAAGGTAGAAACTCAATGTAAATAAAGGAAAATAAGAACTGCATTTATATAGTATATATAAAGAAAGGAATGGAAAAAGAAGAAATGCTAAGGTATTGATGGTCGATTAAGAGCCGTTCTAACAATGGAAACAAAAGAACGGAGAGAGTAAAAAGGATGAATCTAAAATTGGTAAGAATTGTAATTTTAAGCAACTTTTAGATACATCTCTCTCAACATATATTTTTGCATAAACCATATTCGAAAAATGCCTAGCTTTAATTGAACTGTTTCAGACTGTGTGTATGATTGATGCACAATTTAACTAAATTAAAAAAAAAACTCTGCTGTATTCTGCTGTCTATAATAGAACTGTTAGCGATTTTTAAAAGACATATACCGGGAATCCCGGGAATTAGATTTTTCCCGGTATTATAAAAAAAAATGTTTTTTTCTTCGGTTTGTTAAACAAAAATGCACAGAATGCCTTAGAATTTTGCACAGATCATAAAGAGAGACTTTTTGTCTTATTCTCCCAAAAAAAAATATGCCATTTGATGAAACGCTGTTCAAACACTGGTACGGGAACGAAGAATTTTCGTTTATTTTCATACGTTTGTATGAAATTTTTCAGTTTTTAAAAATTGGTCGCGAGTCGGCAATGTTGAAGAACACCATTAGTAGAACATTACCGTGAAGTTTGCTTAAAAACTGTGGAAACGCTGGTCCGGGAACGAAGAAATTTCTATAGTTTTCATACAGTTGTATGAAATTTTTCTATTTCCTGCCTATCCCAGAGCGGGAATATCGTTTCCCGGGAAATAGGAAGCACTAGTTTATACTATCGATTTTATTATTGGAGTGAAGTAGGTTTAATTTCATAATTTTTTTTTCGTGTTTTCGTACTAGGTCACAACCGTCACATAAAGAGGTCACACCAGTCTCAGTTTCATTTGAAAATCTTTACAGAATATATTCTGAAAGTCAAATTTCTTTAAATCTCAAATATGTTAGGTCACACCCGCCACAGTTTTCTAATTGTCATTTTGGGCAGATATAGCGTTTTTTAGTTGCTGACAGTCACTAAACGTTTGTATGATTAACATCCTTGGGAATCGTAGGCTTTTTTTATAATAGGTTCAAATTATATTTTAGTATTATAACGTAAGAAATGAATATCACGGTCACACCCGTTACAATGGAGTTACCCATACACTTTTTATGGTTGAGATATCGAGCTATTCTAACCTAAATTCAAAAAAAATCTAATTTTTCTAGCACTTATTACTTTTTTTTAGCAATACCTTCGCGATATCTACAATAATCCTTCTTGAGAACATTGACAGGAAATCTGGAGTAAATTTCAGTAATTAAATATTTAAAAGGATCTTTAAGCAAAATAGTCAGTCATAAACTGAAAACTACGATGTGATTTACAAAGCAGGGGTTTTTTAGCCCTCCAGACAAAAAAGGCCACTATTATGCAATGTATTAGTTTTGACCAAACTTTTGTTTGTAAATAGAATTAATAAATATCCATATTTTTAGCCATGAAAAAAGTGCAAATTTATATGTCGGACAAAATAAGAAACCTTAATGATGATAGATAGATAACTTGTCCTGAAACTCACAATCATTCTCTATGTGGAAACGATAACATAATCGATTATTCGATTTTAACTAATTGATTATAAAACATTTTATCGTAAATCTTTTACGTTACCAGATTAAGTAGACAAATAAAAAAAAAATTACTAAAATTGTAATTTGCATCTGATGCAAACTTTCTTACGATATACGCATTTTAGTAGAATCGACTGCTGTACAATTCGCTGATGATGATGCAGCGGCGGCAAACCTAAAATTTTAGAGATGCCATATAGAAACGGCGGTTTTGAAACATCACAATAATTAGATTTCAAATAAACAAATTTTGATTTTATTTGTTAACTATTAAGAAACTAAAATTAAATACTAAGCATTTCAGAGGAATTTTGTTCTTAACCGCAAAATAACAAAGACAAAATAAAAACAATTAATATCAAACATTAACTGCTGAGGTGTCTCCGCTTTAAAATCATAGTATGTACACAGTGTGAACAAAAAATATATTTTGCAAAAGTTCATTATTATATTTTGTTATTATATAGCAAAAACAGTTTTGTTTTACGACCAACGTTTATACATTATTTTTTTAACTTTTCCCACATATATTGATGTATAGTAGGTAAGTACACTGTTCTCGTAATTTTGTTAATAAATACACTTATAATCCATTTGTAATGCTCCTTGGTGAATTCGAAACTCAAAATATATTTGAAATGCTCATCAGTTTTATATTCCATAATCAGCATTTTATTTAGTTTTGATCAAAATATTATATTTTTTTTCTTGTCAGTTAATTACTATTTTAGCGTTTCTTTGCTTAGTTTTTTTTGTGTTGTGTTTGTGTGGTTAATTATATTAACGTCATATTTCCTCCATTTTTATCCATAACGTTTTAAGAATCTTTTATTTCCCAAAAATTTATATTTATTATTAGGTGGGACCACAAATC
Organism: Muscina levida; assembly: GCA_964034835.1. NCBI lineage: Eukaryota > Metazoa > Arthropoda > Insecta > Diptera > Muscidae > Muscina > Muscina levida. The sequence continues at coordinate 46,586,690 of OZ035881.1, read as the reverse complement.
ACTTGCGTGTAGTATACAGCGCTTTTTAAAATTCTCAGGTTTCTTTTTTACAAAATTATGCTTAGTTTTAGTTTACTATTACATATTAGTAAAAACACTACACCAACGACTTGTTTTTTTTATTGCATACAACAAATCATAAAGATCATTCTTTTATGTGATCGAAAATAATATTTAAACTTAGATATAATTTTTTTTGTACTATGAAATTTATAAACTATTCACCTTTTTTTTGGGGATTTTTTGAATAATATATTATTCTTTTTCTTCGTTTCACTAACTTTACTTCTTTTTTCTTGCACTGCGGCGACGACAAACTTCTTTACATTCGCTTTGTATCTTGTTGGTGATTCCGAAAAAAGCGTTGTTTTCAATTTGAATTTTTTGCTTATGTTTGTATTTTTTTTTCTGTTTTCGGTTAACAATTTTTTGTGTTGTTTTCTTGTACAATTTTATTTGGTTTGTTTGTTAAAGAACGAACGATTTTATTTCCAAGGGGTGACGCCGATTAAACAACAAAAAAATGTGTGTGAGTGTGTAAAACTACAATTCAACGGACAACGGCACGTACAAACGGTAATATACGCGCGACGACGACGAAGAACGACAACAGAATGATGTAGAAAATGGTAAATTTTGTTGTGTAGACATAAAACCAGCGTTTCACAGAGCCACCGAAACAAACCAAGCACAGCCAAAAGAGCGCCGACCAAGCAGCATTCTGCACAACCATAAACATACACATTAGCAGCCCCGCTCTCAAGAAGAGAAGAAGTAGCAGAAAATGACAAGAACCCAAGCGAGCACGCTAGAGTAAATGGCAAGTACAGAACGTACATACGTAGATAGGTACACACACACACACACACACATGCACGCGCGCATTCAAACGAACGGCACAGTACAAAGCAAAGAACGTTAGCACACAAGTTTACTTACATACACACAAACAAACAGCACTGCAAACTCAGAGTTAACAAACAAAAAAAAGTAAACAACAACAACCAAAAGGAGTAGCATTGAGAGCGCAAAGAGAGTAAGATAACCAACAAAATCACTCTCATAAAATAAACAAAAAACATGTAGTACAAAAAGAACACACGAAGAACAATAAATGCAAGTAGGGTTACCCGTGTTACAGTTGCTGAGTTACACTTCATAGGGATTTAACAACTTTAACGGGTAGATCAGTTTCGATACAAATCATACATCTGAAATATGCAATTATAGAAAGATGAAGAACAGGCATAGGTAGCAAACATATGGGTTGAAAAACCCCGAAATCAAAGAAAAAATCAAGAAAGCGAGCATTTTCCTATATTTCGGTCTTTTAAATAAATAAAATAATAAAAACAATTTCAATTTCAAATCAATTTCAATTAACAGAAAATAAATACATAGTGAAATAAAAATTGTACATTCAACAAATATAGAAAATTAATTATTCTTTTAAATAAAAAAAATAATGAAAACAAAAAATCAATTTTATTAAAAAAAAAAACAAATAATGAAATTAAATTTGTACATTCACTAAATATAGAAAATTAATCATTCCGTTTTGCTGCCCGATGAGGAATCCTCAGAGAAATCGGACTCGAAATCAGGACACGGCTTTGTTGGGTCATAAAGAGCATATGCAATTCTACAAAATTCGTTAAAGTGATCTATTCCTAGTGCTTTGCAGGAGCGCAGGAGCATGAATTTTAACAGGTATCTTGGCATAAATTGCTACGACCGCTACGATTTTGCGATGGCTCGATTTTATTTTTGAAAATAATTTTATTTGTCTTTATAAATTTCTAGTATTTACTTTATTAAATGATGTAACAACGTAGGCAAAATATTTATTAAAAAAAAAATAGCGCGCATTAAAAAAAAATTGTTTTAGATAATAAATTTATTTTTCTTTAGAAATCTTTCGAAATCAGAAAAATATCATACATTTGTATGATAATAAAAAAAAATGTTCGTTCCCGGACCGACATTTCCGCAGTTTTAATGCAAATATCACAAAAACTGGTGGAAATGCTCTACTTATGATATTATTCAATACTAGCGACCCATTTGAAAAAGTATTTAAGAAACGCCGGTCCGGGATATACCGAAAATCTGAAAAATTTCATACATAATATACGTTTCTTCGTTCACAGACCGGCGCACAGTGGGGAATTCACGTTCTGGGCGGCCAAAATTATTTGAAGCAGAATGTTAAAAAATTACTCGGTGATAATAATATGTTAACATTCTGGGGATAGTGGTTTCGACCCTTTTTATACAAAAAATTGTTTTTATAAAAAAAATTAAGATTCCAAGTATTTCCCATATATCTTCACAAGGTTACATTTTAGAGCCCTACCTCCCTATAACTTTTTATTCGTCTGGATACCCTCTAACTATAAATGCATAGAGATATTGGACATCCTGTATTTTAAGTAAAGTTGTTCAGTAAAACCGCATAAATTATGGTATATTCTTCTGCAGTAGGCAAATGACTATAAAACACAAAACCTCAAAAAAATTTTTTTTATCTGAACAATACGATTTAATTACAGGAAATAATAAAATGTTTTTTCTTTGGTTTGTTAAGCAATTATGCACAGAATGGCTTGAAATTTTGCAGAGATCATTAACAGAGACGGTTATATTCTCCTAAAAAATTATGTCAAACGGGAATACCGTTTCCCGGGAAATGGGGAGCACTACTTTGAGCACTACTTTGGATTTATATAAAAAATTTGAATTTAATTGAAATGTATATTGGTATTTCCAGAGGAAGGACGGTTACAATCATAGTTTAAAATTGCTTTATTTTTTACATTTTTTTTGTAATCATATAGTGAATCTGTTGAACTTTAACAAAACAAACTACGTATATCGCGACCCAAAGTCGTAAAGGTTGTAAGTCCATTTTTCGCCTAAATGTATTTCTTGATGTAAAGCTCAAGATAAATTGAAAACGCTTCTGGCTTGTAAAAAAAAACCACCAAAAATATCTGCGTTGTCATCTTTTATACACACAATTGAATTAAAAGTTTTGAAAAAGTAATTCGTAAATGGGTAAAGTAACGTTTTTTATCGTTTCTAAGAAAGTTATAATTTTGTACGTACAACCTTTGCGACTTTAGGTCGCGATATATATCGTTGGAAAGCCTCTTATTTCCAAATCCGCTGAGAAATTTAAAATCGGTTTATAAATAACCACGTTACTAAGTGCGTAAAGTTAAGAAAACCCCATTTTTTATTCGTAATTCAAGATATTGGGGGTGTATGGTAAATATCTTTAGTATTTTTTTACCGCACTGTGTTAAACGCGCGGTTCCGCAACGCACACTTAGATTGCTGTAGCTTAAAAGGTAAAAGTTTTTTTTTAATGTAAAGTAAGTTGTTTGTAAAAGCCCAACATATCTTCTCTATTTAAAAAAAAAAAGAATATATTAATCACATAAGAAATTTCGATAAATTTTACAAAATTTCCATGGACAGTGTCACATTGGACACTTAAAGTGCTTACGGAAAATTATGTGCGTCCTTCCGCACTGTTGTATTAGTCATAATTTGGAATACAACATTTTAAGTAAGGTTTTAATAAAATAACATTATAGTACTGGAGAAAATCTACATTTTTTAATTTAAACATAGTCTACAAAATATTTCAACTTTTTAAGAAAACCACAAAATAACAAAAAATATCAACTTCGTTGATCATGAGAACTATATTTTTATATAAATGGACCTATAGGTATTAATCAGGTAAATACGTCACAAATGTTTCGCTTATAACATATTTTAATAATCAAGTGTTAATTGCCGAAGGGTATGTCTGAGCGAATTATATAAAAATTTTTGTTGTTGTGTTGTTTATCGCCAACAATAGGTGTGTATAATCGGCAATTTTCAAAAAAAATCCTATAGAGAAGTTTTTAAGTCTCTTTCTATGGAAAGTATATAAGTAAGTATGGTAGAAAAAAGAACTCCTCCAAACTGTGTCGAGTGTGTCAAAAATATATTTTAGGTCCAGAGCAATAAAATGCAATGCACAAATAGTAATTGGCATTACAGATGCAAGGATGCAGATTAAACTTTTATTTTCGATAAGTGGTTTAGTTTTATTAATTTCTATCGAAGGGGATAGAGCCGTGACGACGATACGGTTGGAAAGCCCTGATTTAAAGTTATACTGCATATTTACTGTGTTAAGAAATAATTTCATTCAATAATTATGTGTATTTTAAAATCATATCGAAATTTCACGTCATTTCCGTCAACTATATGCCGCAAAATCCCGTTAGAGAATTCCCTAACCACAATACCTACTTCTTACATGAAGGTTAGCTACAAAAAAATATAGCACTATTATATTGTCAACAATAATTATGTAATAAAAGTGGTAACTCTGACTGCACAAAGTAGCATAAATAGTGGTGAACGAGAGAGTAACAAAAAAGCGGGAGTTTAAGGTTATGCCAGAGAGCTCAATACCGCGATTTTACCATCGAAGCAATTTTAAAAGGCCTAAAATGAAGGAAGAGGGAGTTCAATGGTTCTATAAAAACACAACGACAAAAGCAAAAAAAAAAGAATTTAAAAACTATAATTTCTTTGTATAAAATTTGTCTGCTATTCTTTGTCTGTTGGTCTGTCTGTCTGCTGGTACGACGGTTTTTATAAGTCTCTTCAGGTTATGTGTGGCAACGTAAGAATGTTAGTGAATTCAAGTTGTGCGATAGGTTAAGAACAAAGAAATGGTTGTTTAAGATACAAAATGTTTTACCTGCAGGCCTCTTAACCAACCGACATCGGCATGATGACGATGATGATGATCGTCAAATTTCAGATCATTAATAAGGCAGCAAAAAAAATGTAAAGCAGAACACACACTGATCACACAAAGAAGAACCTAAAAGACTAAGACGACAATGAAACAAACCATCATCATCAGTCATTCGCTTTAAGCCATGGCTAAAACGAGGAGAGCAAGAAAAAGGGCAAACGACCGAGACCGACCATTTACCTTTATAACATAAAAAAAATACATCAGCTCAAGGCTTTAAGCACCGATTTCGATTGTCATCGTCCAAATCATCATCATCGTCGTCGCCGCCATCGTCATCGTCATTGTAATGTACAGTATGCAGTTGAAGTGAATTGATGGCAGCGCAAAGGCTTATTCAAACAGGAGTTAAAGGAAACGACAGAGAGCTAGCTGTACACAACCAACGAGTGAGGGGAGTGCGTGAAATCTCGAATTTTCATGTGAAAGAGGAAAGGGAAAAGAGTAGATAGAGGAGAGAGAACAGCGAGCAAGCAAGCAGTTGTGATGATGACTCAGTTGAATTTCAAACAGACCAATATTATGACCCGGGATAAACAACAACATAAAAGGACCCTGTTGTGCAGACATTTGAACAGGAGAAGGAAATTCAACGAAGCAACAACTACAATAAAACGAGACAAAGAATTCGACCGATGCAACAACAGACGACAGTAGAGTTGCCATATCAAATTACCAATTAATCGAACTGAAATTGTTCCAGAGAAGATACAAAAGGTGGCTTACCGTGAATGTCAAGACAATCCCACTTATTAGGTATGTCGTAGTCACGTCGAATCTTAGTCGTTTTTTAAATATGAAATACTGCATGTCCTTATTTCTATCATGTTCTTCTTCATCAGATGATAAAAAAATTAATAACAATGTTAATAATTAATTGAAGTTAATAATTTCTAAATGTTATTCAAATCAAAAATCAAGTCTTGTCGAAAGTCGACAACAACAAAGTAACAAGGAGGAATAGTTCTATGAATGGAAATACTAATTGTTCAAAGCTATTTCGCATATAAAAAACAATCATTTGTATACGACTGAAGTGTATAGTTTTTGTTCGACATTTTTTTGGATAGGGATCGAACAATAGTACCGGTCGGTCAGTCTCCATACAACCAAAAAATTACGTCGAGACGGACTAAAGATTATAGGTGGTGAGAACGTGCGACTATCATGCGTCAGATCCACGGTTCGATTCCTGTCTCAGTCATCTACATTTCTTTCAAAAGCTTGTCAAACAGCAGAGGTTCGCATTCGTCTATATTAGTTATTAACACCCTATACTTATTGAGTAAAATTTTCTTAGCAACATTTTTGTAGAACACATGAATCTTCTAAAACCCATTTAAGGTACTTTTCTGACATTTCTCAAATTAAGGACGAAAATTTCGTTACATTTCATTAAAAACATATTTTATTGAAAAAGCGGCAAAACATAGAAACGCTGTGGACTGAAAATTGACAAAATGATTGGTAAAAATTGGAGATATCGATTTTCGGTCTTACAGTACCCCGAGTAAAATTTTCTGACCAACATTTTTGTAAAATATTTGGATGTGGCAAAGTCCAATTTCAAGCTCCTTTTCTGACTTTTCTGGATATAAGAACGAAAAGGACACGTAAGGAGCCGAGATAAAGTGCAAAAATGATTCACAAAAAATTCCTCGCTGAATTTAATTAAAACCATAAGAGACAAGAAACTGTATATCAGATACAAAATTTTGAATACAGTTCAAAAGCCGGGGATTCGAGTCTTTCCTCACTTATGAGCTAAAAACTTATTCAGTTATAAACCAATTTTTGATTTTTTAACAGTTTTCGAAAGAAAAATCTTATATGGATAAATTATAATATAAATTAACCGAATTTTGATTTTTAACGGTTTTAGAGACAAATTTTAGAATTTTCCAATGGTATATGTATGTATAAACCTATATTTATATAGATACCTTGCCATATTGATTCGGATCACCACCTAGTTGCAGCCAAGGTACGCACGCGCTTAAGTAGTGTTAAAAACGTTCGTAACAAAACGCAAAGGAAGCTAGACATCACAAAGCTGCATACCACCGAAATAGCCAATGCCTACCCCAACCAACTCTCAATTACTTCGAACCACCCCTTCTTATTCTGATGTTCTCGAAACCCAATGGCAGCGTATTACGAGTTCTATGACCACTGCGGGAAGGACAGTACTGGGTTATGAAAAACCACGCTCAGACAAGCCCTGGTACCATGTTGAATGTCACGAAATGTCTGAAGAAAAGGATGTTGCATCCAGGCAAAACTGCAGTCAATAGCAACGATGAAACGGCTCTTCAGGCGGAAAAAGTGTCTATGTAAGAAAAGAGAAAACCGAGATATCGCAAATTACAGGGATAGAGGTGAGGCGCGAAAGTTCTACCAAAAGGTAAAAAGTAAAGGTATTGGACCAGGGATTACCACCTGTGAGAACGGCGACGGTAATCTGCTCACTGACATTCAGAGTGTACTGCAAATAGAGAAAAAACACTTTCGATCTCTACTCGTTCCTGAAAGCAGCATAAGTGACGAAAACACACCAATCTTCGAAGATGGAGTAGACTGTCCACCACCGAGCCAAAAAAAAAGATCAGCACGAAATTGCAGCGCTTAAAAACAACAAAGTTGCGGTAGCCGATGGACTGCCGGCAGAGCTTTTTAAAGCTGGCGGCGATGGCAACGTGCATGCACCAGATCATAAACAAGATTTGGCTCAAGGAATGCATGCCCAATGATAGTAATCAGAGTCTTCTATGTCCTGCGCTTAAAAAAAGCCGATCCAAGTGTGTGTATCAATTATCGCGGGATCAGCCTTTTACTTACCGCATACAACGTCCTGTCTAGTGTGTTATGTAAAAGACTAAAGCCCATTTAAGCGAACATGATTGGACATTATCAGTGCGGCTTTAGACTTGGTAAATCCACGACCAACCAGACATTCACTCTACGACAAATACTGGAGAAGACACCAGAAATGCAGATCGGCACTTACTATCTGTTTATTGACTACAAAACTGCATTCGACAGTCCGATACGACAGAAACTATTAGATGCTATAGCTGAGTTTGGTATCCCCGCGAAGCTGATACGAATTTGCGTAATGGAGATGATCTTGCGGAAGGCTACAGTAAACAGGAATGGTACCAACTTCAACAAAAATCACATGCTGCTCTCGTATGCCGATGATATTGATATCATTGACCGAGGATTGAGGGACGTTACTGCGGACTTTTTTGAGCATTGAGAAGCAAAAGTGGGTCTGGTGATTAATGAAGACAAAAACAAGTTATATGTTTCAACGAACAAAGAGTTTACTCGGGACGTTGCGTGAACGTTGACAACTACCTATAATTTTGAAGTGGTAGATGATTTTGTCTATCTCGGCTTCGCAATAAACATAAATAATAATAATAATAATAAAAATAATATTGTCAGCCTGGAAATCAAGAGAAGAGTATTGATCGCAAACCGCTGCTACTGCGCTGAGCAAGCATTTTAATGATTAAGCCCTATCTCGATGACAGACACTGATCCTACCTATCTTGCTCTATAGCGCAGAATCCTGGGTAAAGACGCAGGCAGAACAATCTATTCTGGGAGTTTTCGAGAGAAAAATACTTCGCAAAATATTTGGACCCATCATCGTTAACGTCTCGAATGAATCATGAGCTGTACAACGACATCGACGTAGTCATGCGCGTTCAAGTAGACAGAATGCGCTGGCTTGGACACGTTACACGAATATATGAAAATGATCCAGCTCGAAAAGTCTTTGACAATAAACTCGATGGGCTGCGCAGTTGGGGGCGACTAAAACTTCGATAGAGGGACCAGGTGATAGTGCTGCTATTTAAGCTTGGTGTGACGAACTATCTACGGAGCTTTGCCATATCTAACTGTTTTTGCCACGAAACCGCAATTTTTTCACTCTTTTTTAAATTAAAAGAAGTTTTTATCCTTATTTCATAAGAATACCCTAATGGTTAGTATTTTATTTAGAAAGTACATTCTTTCACGGGCACAACCCACAGTCATTCATTTCTACTTTTGTGGCAACTCTGATCGACAGGCTGCAACCGATTGCAAAAACAAAACTCCGAGGAGTATTATGCACAACATAAAACTTCAACCGCAACAACAAATCACAAGTACACCAACCACTACAAACACTCTCGCTGAAACATGACTGCAAATTTACACACACATACATACATATATATAAAGTATTTCATATACTCAACAATTTCCTAGGTCGTTAAACTTAAGGTTGCCAGGTTGTATGGATGGAGGAGTCCCATTGCAGGGTTTGTATATTTTGGTCTTGTTCTTTCAACGACAGCGTCCCTTCGTTTTCTATTTCATCCTTTTTCTGCAATAGCCCCTTTTTGTGTTGTCTTCGCTTAGTGGTAGCAGTGAAGTTTTACAGAGGAGTTGTGGGCTTTTTCGATGGATTGTCAAGTATTTAGTGCATTTAGTCGTAGTATGAGCTGTTCAGACATATTTATTGAGTTTTTTTTTGTTTGTTTGTTTGCAGCAACCCAAAGGTAGCGAGGGTTCGCATTGTTTCATTCAGGGTGGGTAGTGGGAGGAGAAGCCAGACAGACACAACATAAGGAACTTTATAAGGTTTAATCTATGAGGTTTGCTAACAAATGTTGTAAAATTGAAATTGCTTATGTTCCTATATCGATATCCTTTTCACAGCAATGTAGGGGGGATATTGGTACAAATATTCGTGAAATCTATCGTTGTGTGTCATTAAATAACTAAGTACAGTAATAATTGTTCCAAACAATAACATCGAATTTTTGCTAAAGGCAGCTTGTCCTAATAAATAAATGCAATATTTAGATGCTCTATTCAGACGCAATATTCAGATACTCTGCGTGTTGGTGATGGTATCAGATGTGTACCATGTAGGTACCAGATACCTATATAGTAATGTTAAAAGTCACTATGACAGAAATGTGGTATATCATCTACCAATTCAAAGTACTAGTTATCAATGTTCATGTAGCGTCCTCAAGAGAACTATTTCGTTTTGTCCATCCATCACCAGACCCACTTCTGTCGACTACTTCTCAATGCTTGAAAAGGCTGTAGTAACATCCCACAGTCCTTGGCCAATGGTATCGTCGGCACATACGATCAGCATGTGACTTTTATTAAAGATGGTACCAGTCGTATCTATCAACTACGTTAGATAACGAATAACAGCCTATCGCCTTGTTTTAAGCCTCGCTTGGTAGACAGTGACTCTGGTAGTCTAATGCCTATTTTCACAGAAGACTTCGTGTTGGTCTGTGTCATTTCGCAGTCTTATCTGCTTCGCAGGGATAACAAATTTAGTCGTGGTATCTAACAGTTTCTGCCGTATCAGACTGTTGAATTCAGTTTTGTAATCGATAAACGTCGTTAGGGGATGATCTAAATTTCTTGGGTAATCTCCAGGATTTGTCGTAGTGTGAATATTTGGTCGGTTCTAAAGCCACACTGTTAAGGTCCAATCAGGTTCGCTGGCGATAGTTGATACACACACTTGGATAGCTTTTCTTACGCACATGACACAGAATATTTGGATTCCGATCATAGGGAATGCATTCCTTTCGTTCTTTGATATACATTCTTCTTCTTCTTTAATGGCAGCAACAACAGAAATTTATCCATCAGTATCCGCACGTAGAAAAGTGTTCTAAGCGCATCGGTCTTTTGCGCTCCGTAGATAGTTCGTCACACCAAGCTTAGTTAACAGCTCTTTTACCTGATCCATCCATCGGAGTTTTGGTCGCCACCTCCTGCGCCGCCCATCGATTTTATTGCCGAAGACTTTTTGAACCAGAGGGTTTTTGTCCATTCGTACAACGTGTTCAAGCCAGCGCATTCAGTCTATTTGAACGCGCTTGACTACGTCGATGTCGTTGTATAGCTCATACAGCTCATGATTCATTCGACAACGGTACTCGCCGTTACCGATGATGGATCCAAATATTTTGCGTAGTATTATTCTCTCGAAGACACACATAATATATTGATCCGCTTGTGTCATTATCCAGGATTCTGCGCTGTAGAGCAAGACAGGTAGGATCAGAGTCTTGTAGAGCTGGATCTTTGTTCTTCGAGAGAGCGCTTTATCGTTTAATCGCTTGCTTAGCGCATAGTAGCAGCGGTGTGCAATCAATACTCGTCATTTGATTACCAGGCTTACATTATTATTTTTGTTTATGGCGAAGAGAAGGTAGACAAAATCATCTACCACTTCTAAGTTATAGTTGTCAACGTTCACGCAGCGTCCCAGACGAGTGGACTCTTTGTTCGTCGAAACAAATAACTTGGTTGTGTCCTCGTTTATCACCAGACCCACTTCAGCCGACTGCTTTTCAATGCTCGAAAAACCTGCAGTAACATCTCGCAATCCACGTCCAATGATATCTATATCATCAGCTTATGCAAGCAACATGCGACTTTTGTTAAAGATGGTGCCATTCCTGTTTACTGCTGCTTTCCGCATGATCATCTCCATTACGATGTTAAATAGATCGCAGGACAGACTATCGCCTTGTCTAAAGCCTCGCTTGGTAGAAAATGGCTCTGACAGTTTTTGCCAATTTTCACTGAAGACTTCGTGTCAGTCAGTGCCATCCCGCAAAGTCGAATCCCCATTCCCATAGCATCCAACAATTTCTGTCGTATCGGACTGTTGAATGCAGCTTTGTAATCGATGAACCTATGGTAGGTGTCGATTTGCATTTCTTGGGTCTTCTCCAGGATTTGTCGTAGTGTGAATATCTAATCGGTCGTGGATTTACCAGGTCTAAAGCCACCCTGATAAGGTCCAATCAGGTTCGCCAAAATGGGTTTAGTTTGTCACATAACACACCTTGTATGCGATGGGTAAAAGGCACACACTTAAGCGTGGGACATAAGGCGCTCAGATTCCAATCATCGGGCATGCACTCTCTGAGTCAAATCGTGTTTATGAGCAGGTGCATGCATGTTACCAGCTCATCGCCGCCGGCTTTAAAAAGTTCTACCAGCAGTCCATCGGCTCCCGCAGCTTTATTATTTTTAAACCGTGCAATTGCCGTGTTGACCTCGTTTTGGCTCGGTGGTGGACAGTCTACTCTATCGTCGATGATTGGTGTGATTTCATCACTTATGCCGCCTTCGGGAACGAGTAGAGATAGAACATATTTCCTTCATATTTGCAGCACACTCTGAGTGTCCGTGACCAGATTTCCTTCTTTGTCTTTATGGGTGGGAATCCCTGTTCCAAAAACTTTACTTTTTATTTTTTGGTAGAACTTTCGGGCCTCCCCTCTATCCCTGCAGTTTTCGATATCCTGGCTCTCTCTTTTCTTCCACAGACGCTTTTCCGTCTCCCTGCTTTTCTAATTATAACACTCCATCACCGCACGCGGCGCCATTGGCTGCAGTTTTGCCTTGCATGCAGCATCCATTTCCTCAGACATTTCGCGACATTCATCATCGTATCATGGCTTGTCTGAGCGTGATATTTCATAACCCAGTGCGGTCATTGCGGCCGAGGTCATAGAATTCGCAATATGCTGCCACTGAGTGTCGGGATCATCAGAACTAGGGTTTCATTGTTTATAAGCCCTGCAATTGCCGTGCTGATCTTGTTAGGCTCGGTGTTGGACAATCTACTTAGTCGCCGATTGGCGCTATGTCGTCACTTATGCTGCCTTTGGGAGTAGCAGAGTACGAAAGTATTATCTCTATATTCGCACCACACTCTGCTTGTAGGTGAAAGATCCATTTCTACATCGTTACGAGGCTTGTCTGAGTGTCTGAGTTTCATATCCCAGTATGCTGCCACTATGTGCAGGGAACATCAGAATTTGGGCCGTTTGTTTGCTGTAATTAAGAGTTGGTTGGAGTAGGCATTCGGTATCTCGGTGGTATGGAGTTTTGCGATGTCAAACTTCTTTTATGTTTAGTTACGAACGTTTTTAGCACTGCAACTAGCTGGTGATCCGAGTGAATATTTGCACCGCGCATCACACGTACTTCCATAAAACTTAAGACTTGCTCTTGGTTTCTTGTATTTTGACCATTGGATATCTAGGTTGTCCTGTAGGGATTCTAGCTCCACACAATACTTGCCGACGCAAAGTTTCCCAGACTTTATCCGTTATCTGAACCAAGAGCATTTTCAGTATTTAAATCGGCCAAAACGGTGCTAGCGTGACATTTAATTTGTTCAACGTTGCGCTTTCTCACATTTGCAACCATTGAACGGATGTTCTGTCACATTGCATTGGAGGTTCCCACCACAGAGATAATCTGGATTTTTCCAATTTCATAACAATCAGAAAATTCAAATAAATAAGCCCCCATTTAAGAGAATTGGTAATTTTCAAGGTGTTTATAGTCTTATTTTGATTCTATTTACCCCGAACTACGCTCCGATCGCACTCTACTGTATATGTATGTTCATCATTACGTCTTAAAATAAGGGTTTGTACCTGCCCCGCTTTTGGTCCTTGAATCGAGCATAGGGGCACAAAACAATTACAATATCTGTGTTTTTTTTTTAATTTTCTCCCAGTCACATATTACAATTGTTACTGAAAGAGTATATGCATAACATATCTATCAGTGAAGACTTCCGACTGTGTAAAATCTCTCTTCCCTTGTTTGTCTGGCTTGTTGTCTCATCCTTTTAATCTCATTCTTGCATCTCCTCTTATTTAAGTTTCGAAATTCGTATTAATGGCCTCATTAGTTCTTTGGACATCCGTATTTCACAATTTCATGAAATTAATGAAAGTTTTGCCCACGTACACATTCAAACGTACACAAGCGAGCGAAACCGTAGAACCGACCAACCTGCAGAATGGGTTTATGTTACAACGTTCGCTTCTCTTTGAACTTGAAAGCGACCAAAACAAAGGCGTCGACGTAAACGCAACGTGGACGACACTGACGTGAACAAATAACAATAACGCCACTATTTACTTTGGACATTATTAAATTTCAAACAAAAGGATATGTTTACACACCAAATTCATACCGTTATGTGTGCCTTTTTGTTGTTGTCGTTGTTGCCATTGATGTTGTGTTTATTGTTTCAGACCCTCTTCAACGTTTATTTATGGTCACATTCTTGCGAATACTCGTATGTGAAGAAGAAGAAAAAGAGTCTGTCTGGCATGTGTAGGAAAGTGTAGAACAGCGAATGTACGACATCGACAGTGTGATGGCCCCCTTTTGGCCCTGGAAAATTTGCGTAGGTTTGGCCAAATTTTGACAAGGGAGAATTACGAGAATATTTTCAAATATTGCCACATTTCAGACTTATCTGACACTGCCTCGCGTAGAAAAGTGTTATACAGGGTTTCTGATGAAAGCCGCTACCAATCCGCAGGAGACCATTACTTAAACATACTAACAGAATTTTTCTAACCGGAACTACGCCAAAAGACCTTTCAACTCTGAGTGTTTCACCAAGATGGTGCACCTGTACACATAGGACAGCCAGAAAATTTCCTAACAGGCCCATTTTAAGAAACTAAACCTTCCGTTGGCCTCCAGGTTGCCAGACGTAACTTCACCGGACTTTTTCTTGTGAAGTTATTGTAAACAGGAAGTATAAAATTGCAACCGACAAATGTGGATGAACTAAAACAATCAATTCGACCGACAATAGCTGCAATTCCAGCCTCAACTTTGCGAACAGTAATAAAGAACTTTTTGCTAAGATACGCCTGTCGCCTAAGTCAGGGTCATTTCGCAAAAGCGTATCAGCTTCACTGTAATACCAAACTCGAGTAATTTTTGCGTTATCGTGCGAAGGCAGCTTTATTGTCGACGATAAGATGATGTGTGTCGATCTGTTTCTCTTGGATATCTTCCAAGAATTGCCGCAGTATTATAAGGCCCGATAAGGTGGGATTACACTGGAATTAGTCTTTCACATAGTAAACTCGACAGGACCTTATATGCGATGCGGGTAAAGGGCTAATCCAGCGGAAGTTGGATCACAAACTTGGATCACATTTTTTCAGCACAAGAATATATACGCTTAGAATCCATCATTGGACATGCACTCGTTAAGCCAAACTGTGCGTAGGAGGTGGTGCATGCTCGTTATTAGCTCCTCGCCACCAGACTTGTTGTTGTAGCAGTATATGTGTCTTGTATGTCCATTAGTTGTTCATTTGTGTGTTATTTTCTGCAGCGTTTGTTTCCAGGTGTCTACTTCCACTGGGTGGATCCAAAGGGACCTGGGAACAAGTTGAGTTGGTTTAGTAGGGCAGTTGAACAGGTGTTGTCTGTTGTGTGGTCCCTGGTTGCAAGCGGGACAAGGGTTCGACGTATTGCCATCAATTCTTGCCCAGTACAAATTAAGGCAGCTACACCAGCCAGATCTTAGTTGGGCCAAAACAACTTTCGTCTGCCGCAGTAATACCTCTTCCTACGAAGCCACTGATGGAGGGTGTTCTCCGAGCCCGACTTTCACACTGTAGTTATTCACGGCTTCAACGATTGAGTCTGAGTGTATGACGGGTATGACCTTCGTCTCCTCATGTAGGTGATCCACAGACGACATGAGGAGGCACCCTGTTGAAGTTCTCAGGGCGGCATTTTGACATGTCTGCAGGATCTTCCACTGCGTCTCGCTCACATTCGGTGGCAAAACTGGAACTGCAAAGTCTACCACAGACTGAACGATCTCTTTGTAAGAGATCAACAAGGTTTCTTCGTCAGTTCCCCAAGTTCTGCCGGCTAGCGACTTTGTTCCTACTTCTCATCTTGTTGCAGCTGCCTGTGTGTGCGCGTTGAATCTGAGGAGGCTGTCAAATGTGACACCAAGGACCTTGGAGTAATTGGTGGTCGGAATTGTTGTGCCATCGACTATCACGTTGAGCTGCTCATTCACATGCGGTGAACAGTGTGGCCGATGATTTGGTGGCCACAGGACTTGAAAAGCTCTGCCGTCGCCAACAGTTACTTTATTATTTTTCCGGTTTGGTTTAGTGGTGGGCAGTCACTTACCATTGGGCGTGATACCTTCACATGCGCTGCCTTCTGAACCAGCAGTTGCTGGAAGTGTTCTCTGCATATATTCAGCATACTCTGCGCATTTGAAACCAGATTTCTAGCATTGTCCTCACAGATGGGAAGTCCAGTACCGTAGCCTTTTGCTTTTTTTTCTGGTGAAATTTTCGGATTTCACTTCTTATCCCTATACCTTACTATACCCTCGTTCTCCCTGCCTCGCATATTTTACTGTCTTTAAGCGCCTTTCCATAACAGACCAAGTTACAAATGGCTGTAGCGTAGTGTAGTAAGTTGTATCCTGCTCCTCAGACGATATGCGACATTCTTCATCGTACCAGGATTCATCTGAGCGCCGTTTTTCATATCCAAACACGGTTGATGCGGCGGTTGCCATGGAATACGAAATATGTTGCCACTGTGTATTAGGAACTTCAGAAGTATAGACGTTGTGTCGTAGAAGTGGAGAGAGCTGGGTTGAGTAGGCAGTGGCTACCTTTGGGATTCGTAGCTTTGCGATCGGAAGATAGCCAAGTTGCCTTGTGGATATCTGTATACTGAAATCTGATTCCAATAACAACCATGTTCCTTCCCGCTACGAAGCTAACCAGCTTAAGCCGTTTTCGGGCATTTACCGATCGATGGACCAATAGCAACTTCCTTTCCTATTTTTGCATTGGATATCGTTGGGGATGTGAAGTGAATCTTGCATCTTAACGTTGGTTGGTTGGTTGGTTTGTGTGCAGGCATCTACTTTTTCGAGGAGACCCCTTAGGTCCCTATGGGCCCATTGTGGCACTCGTTGGGCATTTACGCCATCCCTTCAACCTATGCTATAAGCGCGCGTGCTGCTTGATTGCGTTGCCAGTTGCCGATTGGATATCCGGAGTTTCGATCCAATCCGTCCAGTTGATGATTTTACAAAAGTTATTGATTCTTCAGATATCCAAGGATTCAAATTCCTCTATACCATACCCGCAGTAGTTACATTCGCTTTTCGTTGCGTCTGCTTTTGGGTCCATGTCCCGTCTGGAAGGTAATAATTTTCCTTATCTGGTTCCTCTCAGATACGACGCTTTGCGTTGTATTCCATCCAAGTACTTTTGGCCTTTCTACAGGTTTCTTTATTTTTCCATATTTCGTTTGCAATTCTAAACGTTAGATTTCCAATGGTACTTTTACAAGTGGTTATAGGGCAAAGTGCTACGTGTTCAACGTCGCTTTCCTGTAGGGCAGAGCCCTGTCGGGTCTCTTCGTCCGCTCTATAGTTGCTCTCAATTCCGCTGTGTCCAGGTATCCACGTAACCAGAACTCTGTTATTCCTGGATATCTCGTTAAGAGATTTATGGCAGGCACTGACCACTTTCGATTTGATGTTGCAGGATTTCAACGAGTTTACCGCCGCTATACATCCCCACGTTGATCACGTCAGCAGCTCATTTAATAGCAAGTATTTCCGCTTGGAAATCGCTGCGGAAGTCTGGAATCCTTGATCTTATACTTAGGCCTAGATCCGCGGAGTATATACGCCGACCTTGTCATCCGGTTTGGACCCATCGGTAAATATGTTTATTGGTCCATACATTCCATGCGTTCTCGTTCTCTGTTCACTCCTTTTTGGAGGGCGTTCTAGTTCCGTAGATAATGTTTGATTTCCGTGTATTGAGCACGTAGTCAGTTTCAAGTGATATGTTGATATGGTTCGGGATCCTTGAGTGTCCGATGAAAGGATCCCAATGTTTAATTTCGTTTAGTCGAATTGCTGATTTAAGGGCGGAGCATTTGCAGCTCAGATCAGGAGGTACTAGATGGAGTATCGTGTAGAGAGCCTTAGAGGGAGTCGATCTCATTCATCCGGTTATAAGGAGACAAGAGAAACTATAGCATTGTAAATCTATAGAGTTACCATGGGTTTAAATCCTCAGGTCTTTCCGACCTCATACATCCGGCTATTAGGAGACAAGAGAAACTATAGCATTGTAAATCTATAGAGTTACCATGGGTTTAAATCCTCAGGTCTTTCCGATAGCTTACGGCATGTATATAATCTATTGAAACAGGTGTGTGCCCACACCTGAGTTTGACATAGTAAAGACCATCCATCCCTCGGCATATGCAGCCAACCTTGGATTGGGGGGTTTAGTTTAAAGAGTCTCCTTCTCTCCCGCAGAAACGCACTTCACCGTCCCAAAATTGAGGTCAATGCTAGAGACATGACCATAACATGAACCCCTCATCCAGGCCGGTATCCAGTCCCTACTCTTTTACCGAAGTTATGACCCGCTTCGCCACGGAAGATAGCTGTGGCTTACACTAAACTATATGACGCGCCCGATGATAAAAATGTCACGTTGTTCGTGACATTTTTTATCATAAATAGCGGCAGATAGTGAGCGTTGGGCCTGCCACAAGCCTTTAGGTCCTTTTCTGGCTATGAACCCCTCTAATGTTTGCAGGCAAATGTAATAAGGACCATAATTTAGGGATATGCACCTGGAACGTCCGAATCCAACCGCCATCCAGGAGATGAAATAGACAAGACAGGGATGATCGCAACATTTACTACAGTTGTCATGCGGAAAAACACGAATTTGGAAATTTGTAATTGGCCAAAGACTCAGAAATCTTGTCTAGCGGTTCAATTCTGTTAGTGATAGAATAGCCACAATCTGAATTTGTCCTAAATCAGTTGAAATGGCAGCGAAGTCTTTTCAAATTTTCAATTTTTCAGTGTGTTGTCTAATTTTTGGGTAGATTGTCTAAGAGCACCTTAAATTTATAGTTAGAGATAGAGTCTGAGCAAATTTAAGTAGGTATATGATGCATATCCATACATATGTATGTATGTATGTTGATGTTCAATTAATGCCAAGGAACACATTAGCTGATGAGAACTAAACTGTAATTGACTTTGTCACTCAGAGGAAGCAGGGCAAAGTGCTTCCCATCATGATGTTTTTTTTTAAGGTTTATCTTCTGTTCTGTTTACAATCACTTCCGTTCCAGATGTTGCAAACTCCACCCCAAATAAAAAGAGACAATACCCTTTGGGACGTTTACAAATGCATTTTGAAGACGCTTAAATAAATAAATAACAGGGAAAAAATCTTTCTTAATAGTTTTATTTTACTTTCCCTTCCTCCTTATTCTCCTTCTGAATGTTTCATTGTTTTCTTAAACGACAGCCGTATTCACTAGTCATTCTGAAACATACATAGTATGTACGTCGCTGTCAGTCTGACTGGTAGGCAGGCAGGCAGGCAGCCTTACCCACAACAAGAGACGGACTAATATTGTATTACTACAACAAACTACGCGGAATGACAGATATGGCTGTTAAAAAGACTAAGTGCCGGTTTAGGCTTGCTCACTCGAATTGAACAGCAGCAGCAGCAGCATTAAAATGAATTGGATTGAACTGAACTGAACCGAGGAGTTGTCGTACTGAGACAATTTGCTGAGTCGATTTAAGTTACGTTGAGCTACACCCACATGTGTCTGAGACTGTCTCTGCAGCAGTATGTCTGTCTGGCTGTCTGTCTGTCTGGGGTTATCACATTTCCTTCTTCTTGTCTTTGTTGTTCTTCGTGTCTTTCGTAAACCTCATTTTGTGTTTGTTAAACAGCTGTTTTTCGTTTTTCTTTCTTTGGCATTTCGTCGTTACCACGTTTGTCTCTGTTGTTGTTGTTGTTGCTGCTGTTATTCTTTGAAAACTTACACACATGTTTATGTTGTTATTATTTCTCTTGATCTTGTTGTTGTTGTTGTATAATTTCCTGCTCCCTCGCACGTTCTCTCCATGTCCCTCAGTATGATCACACTTAGTGACATGTGCATTCATTCCACAGAGTAGCATTATTCATTACTCGATGTTCATTCTCTGTAGTAAAAAAAATAAACATCAAAAATATGTATTATGAACGTTTCCCTTCGTCCGTCCTTCGTGTCATTTGCGTTGCATTGTGTGGCGTTGCGTGCGTGTTTGGGTGCCTGCAAAGTATTTAAAAGCAAATAAACGACAGCATTTTTTAAAGTTTTGTTTTGTTTTGTTCTGTGTGCGTGCAAGCAGCAGCAGTGTTGCATTTGCATTGTTTATGTCTGCTGTTACCGTATACAACAACAACAGCGACGGCAACAGCAAAACATGAACTGCATCGCTGACGTTGTCGTTCGTCATCGTGCACCAGGGTTTATGAATGCATATCCGCAATTAATGTTCTCTATTCTCCACACTTGGTTCGATTCAACTACATACGTTGTTGTTGTAGAGCACCAACACTTGGGTGCACTACACTGCACATGTTGTTGATAAAAAAATAAAGAGGGTGGTGTACTAATTTCAAGGTCCACTAAAATGTCTATTAATATGTATTTGTATACGATAGGCGATACTCTAATTTGAGTTTTCCGTTCTCTATTCACTTAGGAATCAAAGCTGCCAACTGTGACGATTTTTCGTCAATTTGAAGATATTATTCATAAAATTTGGACTTGACGATTTTGATGACATTGGCTCTAAAACTAGTACGAAGTGACGATTTTTTACTTTTGATGTGGCCATTATCAAATATTGTTAAATTTTTAACTGCAACTAAGAAAAGTTGTTATAATAGAATATATCTAAGAGAAAACACCATCAAATGTAATATTTTTGACCTTCTTTAGCTCTGAGCAAATCATATGTTGCCATTTTTAATGGAAACTATGAAATATTTCTCTTATAATTCTAAACGAAACTAACGAAACAAATTCAAAAAACTTACTCGGAACTGAATAGATTGAACATTTTTACTAACAAAGAATTCGGAGACAATTTTTTTTAACAAATTTTTCAATGAAATTATATATTTAGAAAATATTTGCTTTATGGAATATTTCGAAAAGAAGGTTGTAAGCACATCGCTTATGTCCAAGCCAATATTCGGAAAGAGTTACTAAATGTTTGAATTTCTATGTACAACATCTATGTATGTACAACAAAGTATTAAAACACATACTCGTTATTGAACTAAGAAAAAGTTGCAAGTAAACTACAATTCATTGCATACATACTTAATTTTATTTGAAATAGCAGATAAGTGAGATAATTTTTAATGCTTGTATCTTTATTATTTTAAATAATTTAAAAATTTGAAACTTTAGGCACTCAACTGTTTTGCTTTATATAAAGCTTAAGCCATATACCATGTTTCGCCTTTTGGTAAAATATTAAACGTTTTGTATTATATTGTATGTATATTGTATTGAAATTTGAATATTATATTAAAGTATTATCATTAATTGTTTAACAACCTAAAATACTGTTATAACTTAAATTCATATTCGACTTGTAACTTACAGGTTCGACAAAGTTTACAAATGTACATTTAACACATGTTGTGAAATAGTTATTCATTTTCTGGGAAACTTTTGAATAATATTTTATATAAAAATTCAGATAAAACGAATAGATTTATTTGAATTTTTTACACATTTACATTTTTTATTCCCTAAAATTCAAACTTTTTAGAACATGACGAAATTTTGACGATTTTAAATTTTTTGGAAATACGATTTTTTGTGTTGATTGACGAAAATATTGACGATTTTTCGATAGAAAATGTTGGCAGCTCTGTTAGGAATAACCAGAATCTCTCTTTAGACTCTAAAGTTTAGAGGTCCCCAAGCAGCTCCCACCGTCCGTTAGATCAATGTCCAGAAGTGGTAGCAAATGTGTTAAGGCGCAATGTGAGGCAACATAAATGACATAATACCATTGATGCGTGTTAGGGAGTATGTAATAGAAGTTACTGATTCTCAACACAAAGGCTCTCTTAATGGCTTTGGCAGACCCATGACACTTATATCGGGCGGTTGCTTAATAAGCCACTTTCCTTAATTTAAACCTATTATGAAGTCATGAAGAAAAGAAAAAAAAGAACCGGCCCAATTGTTGACGACTCCGCAAACGTTATAAGGATCATGATTTAAGGATATGCACTTGGAATATCCCAACTTTATATATAGATGGTCTATCCAATTGGCACCATCATTTGGCCAATCACATTTCATTGGCCAAAAGTAAAATTTTTTTTTGTCACCGATTTTAAAAATTTTTACGCTGTTTTGTAGCTAATATATCCAGATTAAGGTAGCCAAAAAATTAGGTTAAACAATTGATAATAGTGGGCGTGGCATGCTGTCAAAACTCAACTGTTTTTTTAATTTCAGAAAAAGGTGTTTTTTTTTTGTTTTTTCCTCAAAAATAAATGGTTACTACTCGCAAGGGACCGGCCGTGGCATAGTAGTTAGAACACGCGACTACCATGCGGGAGATTGCAGGTTCAAACCTGGCTCCAGTCATCTTAAAAAAAATAGTTTCTTTCATTGTCGGCTCCCCTCGAATGTTGTTGACAGCAACTTCGCAGTATTAAGTGTCTAGTCAATCGGCGTGTCTAGCTAGAGCTTCTCAAACAGTGACGTTCGCATTCGTCGATAAACAAGTAGGTGCCGTTAGTTGTGAATCTAAAAATAGAAAGCGTGTTAATTCACAACAATGCGAGAAGCTATCCCATACCTCATTCATGGGGTGCAAAGGGAAATTAAGTTTTTTACTCGAAAGCTATCATCGATAATTGCCTGCGGTCTTTTTTATAATGTTGGTAGGATTATAGTCTTTAGTTGTTGTAAGTTGTCACAGCTCTTTTGTTTAATATTAGGGGCGTTATGAAATTACTCTAAAAAAAATCAAATTACGCCCTATAAGTAGCCCAATATGTACTCGTATACATAATTCGAGTAAACCTTAACGGATCGGTATGAAAATTTACCAGTATAAATATATTTCAAAATGAACTTATGGGATTGTAAATGAGCAGAAAGCACCACCCCTTCTGGTACCTCCCATACAAAATACTAATTTTTGTATAATTAATATTTCTTTTATAACTGCCTAACAGGCGATCAGAGGATATTTGATTTTGGTCAGTGTATTTATATTGCAAAATTTGACAAACCCTAAGAAAACCGAAACCTTTGCCACACCACTTCTGGTACCACCCACACAAATAACCGAATTGACCCTCATAGTTTTGCATACATATATTTTTGGTTAGCAAAGTGAATTCACTCAAATTTTGCGTATGATGTACGCTAATGATTATCGACCTCAGGAATGAGTATGGACAATATCGGTTGACGCTTTCTGGTACCTCCCATACAAAATGACCTATTTTTGGACAATTAATATTTCTCCCATAACTTCAAAACGGACACTTGGGGGGTAATGAAAATTGGTCGGTTCATTTATATTGTGATAGAAGGCCAAACCTCAGAAAACCTAACTATTTTACACACTCCTTCTGGTACCTCCCATACAAATGGCCGAACTCAACCCTATAGTCTTACATACATATAATTTTTGTAATACACTGAATCCAGTCAAATTTTGCGTAAGTTATACGTTTATGAAAATTTGGAAAATAAGAAATCATCCCTTCTGTGCCTCCCATACAAAATAACCTTTTCTGAAAAATTTATATTTCTCCCATAACTTCCAAACCGGCACCTGGGGGATAATTTTAATTAGGCGGCAAAACCTCAGAAACCCTAACTATTTGTAATAATTTAATTTTTAATTTTTCTGTAATAATAGCAAAATCTCTAGTTGTGTTTACTATTTTTTTTTGAGTGCATAAATTTTTTTGAGTGTAGCATTACAAAAATTCCAATATTACAAACAATTTTTATAATTGTTATTAAGTTCCAAATATAAAATTTGTTAATGAATAAAAAAATAATATACCCATATTTCACTGTAAAAGTTAAAACAAATCAAAAGTTCAACTTTGACCCAGAATTCCTTTAAAGTCCTGAATCAATTTAAATGTAATTAAAACGGAGTCAAGCTGAACTAAATATCTATCCATTACAAAAAAATTACTTTAATATTTTGATCGGTTCAAAAGTTACAGAATTTTGGCCAATGAAAAACGATTTTCAGCCACTGTGCGGCGGCGATGAGGTGGCTATATGCATGGATGATTGGAATCTGAGTGCTACATGTCCTGTCCTTGGGATAGGCGATACAAGTGTGTGTACCAACTATCGCGGTATAAGCCTATTACCCATCCCAGCTTCTGTCTAGTGTGTTATGTGAAAGACATAAGCCCATCCTAGCGAACCTGTTTGGTTCTTCTCAGCGTGGCTTTAGAACAGGCAAATCTAGAATCGACCATATAATAACATTACAACAAATTCTGGAGAAGACTCAAGAAATGTAGATAAACACCTGCCATCTGTTTATCGATTACAAAGCTCCGATACGACAGCCATTATTAGATGCTATGGTTATTGTTATTGTGAAAAAAATAGATAAAAAGAAATTTCGCGTGTTGATAAAATATATGATTTTTGAAGGGAAATAATACAGATGAAGCAAAAACTTAAAAACTTTTCTTGAAAATCAACCATCTAGGACTGGTATGCTAAGTTTAGACGTGGGGAAATGAGCACCGAAGACGGTGAACGCAGTGGACGCCCAAAAGAGGTTGTTACCGACGAAAACTTTAAAATAATACACAAAATGTTTTTGAATGACTATTAATTGAAATTGAATGAAATAGCAGGCTCTCTAAAGATTTCGAATATTTGGGTATGAGAAAGCTCTGTGCAATGTGGGTGCCGCGCGAGCTCACTTTTGACCAAAAACAACGACGAGTTGATGATTCGGAGCAGTGTTTGGATATGATCAAGCGTAATAAACCCGAGTTTCTGTGTCGATATTTGACAATGGATGAAACATGGCTCCATTATTTCACTCCGAAGTCCAATCGACAGTCATCTGAGTGGACTGTACACGGTGAACCCGCTCCAAAGCGTGGAAAACAACAACTGTCTGCTGGCAAGGTTATGGCGTCTGTATTGTGACTACCTTGAAAAAAGGAAGGACCATTAACAGCGACTATTACATAGCGTTATTGGGCCGTTTGAAGGACGAAATCGTAGAAGAAAAAGATAGTGCTGCTTCAACAAGACAATGCACCGTGTCACAAGTCAGTAAAAACGATGGCAAAAATCCATGAATTGGGCTTCGAATTGCATCTGCCGTATTCTCCAGATCTGGCCCCCAGCGACTATTTCCTGTTCTCAGATCTCAAAAGAATGTTCGCTGGGAAGAAATTTTCGTCGAATGAAAAGGTGATCGCCGGAACTGAGACCTATTTTGAAGCAAAGGACAAATCGTACTACAAAAATTGTATCGAAATGTTGGAGGGTCGCTATAATCAGGATATCACCATAGAAGGGAATTAAGTTGAATAAAAAATACAAATTTTTGCCAATAAAAAATGTGTTTCCGGTTAGATGGTTCTGTCTATCTTGGCTCCGTGGCAAACCGCTGCTACCATTACAAGAAACTATCGCTATTGTTCTGAAATCATTTAACTTGTGCAATGCAGCTTTTTATGCATAACGTTGATCCCCGCATATTTTTCTTAAAGATAATGAATCGCTACAGATCTTATATCGCATGTTCAGTTTAAAGATACAGATCTGAGCATTTTAAAGATTTCCCAAACAGAATACACCGACCCCTAAATTCTTACACACCCCATACATTATTACACTATACCATATTGTAATCTGTTCGTTGTAATCGTCATCAGTGTCACTGATGCATTTTTTTCCCTCCGTTCGTTCGATTATTTTCTTGTGTTAATTTATAATTTATTGGGCGATTTTAAACAACGCAAGAAGGGTACCCGATAGAGAGGAGGAGGCGGCTTCATAATATCACTCGCTCTTTAAATAATGCGCGCATTTTTTGCACTCAATATATAAAACTTAAAATGCAATGAATGGCGGGGCACCCATGTGTGGAACCCAAAAGATGGAAACAAAATCAACAACTCCCTTCATTTTCGGTTCTTTGTTCACCACTCACTGGGACGGACGGACGGACTCCTTCTTCATTTCCTTAATTTTCATTTACACAATGCATTTTCAAGTGATGACGCATAGTTTGGTCCGACCCGTTGCAACCACGACGAAGAGTTATTTATTAGTTCTTGTCAGGTTCTTTGTAAAATAAAAAAAATTAAACCAAAATTTCGTTTACGAAAGACAAGGGAGTAAAATTGTAAGAAAGGAAATGGTTGAGTGAGTGGCATGGGATGAAAAATTCCTCAAGTCGAGGGAGGCATAGTGAGAAAGGACAAATTTAGATGACTCATTAGGTACTATAAAGATTTCGGTGTAAAAATCTGACAATTCCAGAAACACATTGGATACTGAGACCACTGCAATACGGCAGGGATTAGCGACAAGCAGCATATGATCTTTAACTGGTTATTTTGTGCTATATTCACGGTATTGATTTAATACGATGAATAACAATGAAAGTTTTTTCATGACACATCAGATACATTTTAGCTTTAAAAACTTCATGAATTTTGATTTGGGTGTATTAAAAAGATTTTTTTTTAAATCTGATGAAATCGAAAATTGTCGCTCAGATAGATATGCAGAGTATGCGGAGAACACAGAGAGCATATTTCTGCTGGGACCTATAGAAATTGATGGCATAGACTGTCCACTAAAGTGGGTCGCACTTCATACAAATAAAAAAAGTTTTGCCGGTCACCCCCTAGAATGAAAGATAATTTTAAAACGAATTCAAAAAAAATTTTTATTTTTTTTTGCCACGCCCCTTGACCCCGCGCATTGGGTTTTTTGTTTCCTGTGTTTCCATTTATAGTCCGATCGTAATGTGTGACATATCAATGTTTTTGGACTGACAACAGCTAAATTTTCTTCTCTGATCACTTTTGACTCCGACGTCTAGTTCTAGAAGTTTCTACCGGAATCTCGGTTTTTACCCCCCTAAGTCAAATTTTTTTTGCAACGATAAAAAAGTTTTTTAAATTCCATGATATTTCATTAAAAAAACTTTTTTATCGTTACGAAAAAAATTTGACTTAGGGGGGTAAAAACCGAGATTCCGGTA
This sequence comes from Muscina levida, assembly GCA_964034835.1. Classification (NCBI taxonomy): domain Eukaryota; kingdom Metazoa; phylum Arthropoda; class Insecta; order Diptera; family Muscidae; genus Muscina; species Muscina levida. The sequence goes on along the minus strand of OZ035881.1, from coordinate 46,559,838 downwards.
GAAACTTCTAGAATTTGACGTCGGAGTCAAAAGTGATCAGAGAAGAAAATGTAGCTGTTGTCAGTCCAAAAACATTGATATGTCACACATTACGATCGGACTATAAATGGAAACACAGGAAACAAAAAACCCAATGCGCGGGGTCAAGGGGCGTGGCAAAAAAAAATAAAATTTTTTTTTGAATTCGTTTTTAAATTATCTTTCATTCTAGGGGGTGACCGGCACAACTTTTTTTATCGACCCACCCTACTGTCCACCATCAAGTCTAAGATCAGATATCGTTAGGTGAGAACAGTAATATCTCGATTTCAGAATAGCAGTTATACGTCTACTGCTGTATGATATGATAATATGATAATATGATAATATGATAATATGATAATATGATAATATGATAATATGATAATATGATAATATGATAATATGATAATATGATAATATGATAATATGATAATATGATAATATGATAATATGATAATATGATAATATGATAATATGATAATATGATAATATGATAATATGATAATATGATAATATGATAATATGATAATATGATAATATGATAACATGATAATATGATAATATGATAATATGATAATATGATAATATGATAATATGATAATATGATAATATGATAATATGATAATATGATAATATGATAATATGATAATATGATAATATGATAATATGATAATATGATAATATGATAATATGATAATATGATAATATGATAATATGATAATATGATAATATGATAATATGATAATATGATAATATGATAATATGATAATATGATAATATGATAATATGATAATATGATAATATGATAATATGATAATATGATAATATGATAATATGATAATATGATAATATGATAATATGATAATATGATAATATGATAATATGATAATATGATAATATGATAATATGATAATATGATAATATGATAATATGATAATATGATAATATGATAATATGATAATATGATAATATGATAATATGATAATATGATAATATGATAATATGATAATATGATAATATGATAATATGATAATATGATAATATGATAATATGATAATATGATAATATGATAATATGATAATATGATAATATGATAATATGATAATATGATAATATGATAATATGATAATATGATAATATGATAATATGATAATATGATAATATGATAATATGATAATATGATAATATGATAATATGATAATATGATAATATGATAATATGATAATATGATAATATGATAATATGATAATATGATAATATGATAATATGATAATATGATAATATGATAATATGATAATATGATAATATGATAATATGATAATATGATAATATGATAATATGATAATATGATAATATGATAATATGATAATAAGATAATAAGATAATATGATAGTGGTTAGAACACGCGACTACCAAGAGGGAGATCAAAGGTTCAACTCCTGGCTCCAGTCATCCCTAAAAAAAAAGAAAATTTTTTCTTTCATTGTCGGCTCCCACGAATGTTGTCGAAAGCAACTTCGCAGTATTAGTGTCGAGTTAATCGGCATGTCTAGTAAGAGCTTCTCAAACAGTGACGTTCGCATTCGTCGATAAACAAGTAGGTGCCGTTAGTTGTGAATCTAAAAATAGAAAGCGTGTTAATTCACAACAACGCGAGAAGCTATCCCATACCTCATTCATGGGGTGTAAAGGGAAATTAAGTTAAGTAAGTAAAGTTAATATGATAATATGATATGTTAATATGATAATATGATAAGTTAATATGATACTATGATCAAATTTGATTTTCATAAAGTATAAAATACTACTGTTCTGCCCTCTTCTTTCCATTATATAAGTACAATGTTATGTAACAATGCCATAGAACTATATTTTAGCAGTCCATAAGTAATTTAAATCCTTTTTTATAATCTCAGAGCTACACTTAGATTGAAGGGTTTAGTCTTAGTGTAGGGCAATTGCCACCCAACATTTAACGATCAATTCAGCCAAGAATTCATTATATGTGACCGCACTTTCAAATGAGAGCACAAGAAAATGTACATCCGTTTGTTTGATGTTTAGATATTCATCACACTCAGTACATCCGATTCGTGTTCTGAATCGAATGCGGCGGCAACAGTCCAAGAGTCAGCCGACACAGACTGCCATCGGCACATACATACATTGTAAGAAATGTGTAATCTTTTTCTACATATGGGATTTTCAGTATGTACCGCAAATAGAGGGGGCGCCGCATCTCATCATGGCAATTGGGGGTATTTGGAAAATGTTTTCATTCATAGTATTTATTGACTTTTAAGATAAATTGTAATGATCTGTGGATCATTAAAAGAATTTCAATTTGAATGTATTCACACTCCCCGCCCTCGTCGTCGTCATCGTCATCGAAGTCTTTCTTCTTAACATTCATATTCAAATGGGAGAGGGTATAAAGAAAATAAGTCATTACGTCGCGTTGATGAATTCTCGTCATGAAACCACGATCTGCCGCTAACCCATCCCACATGAACATGTGCGTGGGTGAGTCATGTGCATTTTTCACTGCTTGTTGGTGATAAGTCAAGAGGAAGCAGAAACATAAAACATGTTTTCAATCTCAAATCAAATGGAGAAAACGACGACTTGGGAGAATTTGAATATCACACAACAACAAAACAAAAAAAAATTGTCAATTAGATAAATGTTCTTTTTTAATTTCGATGCCTCATTGTTATTGTTTCCGTAGAAATTTGTTAAATTACTTTCTAGATAAGACCGATGATATCTTATCAGAATGATTGTAGCTCTCTAGTTGCGAGGGCAATAATTGGTTAAGGTTGAACTGATATGCAGCACAAGACCTATTTTTGAAATACATACTAAAAATAAGTTAAAAATATTTGAAAAACAATAAATAATGTGGGGCGCAAGGAAATCGTTTATTCGTTTATAATCGAATTATTGTGATCGATGAAGTCAAAGCGGTCATTAGCTTCTGTAACAGATATGAATGGTTGAAAACAATGGCGGTTGATGTGAATAATTGAATAAGTCAATTAAAGGAATAGTACGGAAAGTATTAAAATACATTGATAAATAAGTATACTAATGTAGTTAAATGAACGATTTTAATGAATAGAATGATTAAATGAATTAAATTATTTGAATGCATTAAATCAATTAAATGAAATGAATGAAATGAATGAAATGAATGAAATGAATGAAATGAATGAAATGAATGAAATGAATGAAATGAATGAAATGAATGAAATGAATGAAATGAATGAAATGAATGAAATGAATGAAATGAATGAAATGAATGAAATGAATGAAATGAATGAAATGAATGAAATGAATGAAATGAATGAAATGAATGAAATGAAATGAAATGAAATGAAATGAAATGAAATGAAATGAAATGAAATGAAATGAAATGAAATGAATGAAATGAATGAAATGAATGAAATGAATGAAATGAATGAAATGAATGAAATGAATGAAATGAATGAAATGAATGAAATGAATGAAATGAATGAAATGAATGAAATGAATGAAATGAATGAAATGAATGAAATGAATGAAATGAATGAAATGAATGAAATGAATGAAATGAATGAAATGAATGAAATGAATGAAATGAATGAAATGAATGAAATGAATGAAATGAATGAAATGAATGAAATGAATGAAATGAATGAAATGAATGAAATGAATGAAATGAATGAAATGAATGAAATGAATGAAATGAATGAAATGAATGAAATGAATGAAATGAATGAAATGAATGAAATGAATGAAATGAATGAAATGAATGAAATGAATGAAATGAATGAAATGAATGAAATGAATGAAATGAATGAAATGAATGAAATGAATGAAATGAATGAAATGAATGAAATGAATGAAATGAATGAAATGAATGAAATGAATGAAATGAATGAAATGAATGAAATGAATGAAATGAATGAAATGAATGAAATGAATGAAATGAATGAAATGAATGAAATGAATGAAATGAATGAAATGAATGAAATGAATGAAATGAATGAAATGAATGAAATGAATGAAATGAATGAAATGAATGAAATGAATGAAATGAATGAAATGAATGAAATGAATGAAATGAATGAAATGAATGAAATGAATGAAATGAATGAAATGAATGAAATGAATGATATGAATGAAATGAATGAAATGAATGAAATGAATGAAATGAATGAAATGAATGAAATGAATGAAATGAATGAAATGAATGAAATGAATGAAATGAATGAAATGAATGAAATGAATGAAATGAATGAAATGAATGAAATGAATGAAATGAATGAAATGAATGAAATGAATGAAATGAATGAAATGAATGAAATGAATGAAATGAATGAAATGAATGAAATGAATGAAATGAATGAAATGAATGAAATGAATGAAATGAATGAAATGAATGAAATGAATGAAATGAATGAAATGAATGAAATGAATGAAATGAATTAAACAGCTAGAATGAATTAAATAACTAGAATGAACTAAATGAATTAAATGAGTTGATTGGATCGGATTCGTCGTTAAACTGTGGGTCCTGTTGTGTGAATCCAACACTATCAGCGTATTAACTTAAACAAATGAAGTTATTGAATATCTTATTCGTGGGATGCAAAGGAGATATAAGTAAATATGTATTATAAGAAATTTGTTGAATTAAATAACTTGCGCGCCGTTCTATGATTAGTTCAACTAAGTAGAAAGTGTTAAATTCAAATCTCGTCGCTCTTAAATCGCTCCTCCCTTATTCAATCTTATTGTTGATAATGAAACGGCAAAGCAGCCGGCAGACATTTTGAGAGGTAAATATTTTGTATTAACTGGAGGTGTGTAAACATTAAGCAATGTCTTTATGTACAATAACCACTCCTTTTAACACGGAAGTAAATTTGAAGAAAAATAATCGTTCTCGACAATCAATTATATTTGATGACAACTTACCTAATTTATGCTGTCTCTATTAAAACGGGTTGCAATCACTACGCCTACTTAATAACGCAGAACGTGAGTACTCCTAATTTATTTCTTTTGTCGTGCACACTTAAGACGGCCAGACAAACAGACACCTCCACAAGCGTAGTGATTTTTTTTTAATAATTACAATTTTCCTATTTGTTCCCGAGTTATCAGTGATAATGGTAAAGCAAACACGGACGCACACACGTTGCTCCGTTAAATAAATGACAACTTCCTCTCAAATGTCAAATAGAATTGAAATGCAAAGAGAAGCTCGTGGTGCAATCAATGCATAAATAAAACAAAGTCAGTTGGTGTAGTGCACAGTGGTTTGGGGAAAACAATAAAGTTTCAATTTGGAAAAACTTAATAAAGGCCCGAAATGTGAGCGAGACGCAGCGGAAGAATCTGCAGACCTGTCAAAATGCCGCTCTGAGAACTGCGACAGGGTGCCTCCTCATGTCGTCTGTGGATCACCTACATGAGGAGACGAAGGCCATACCTGTGTGCCGACACAATTTCCTTCTGACGAAGCAGTACCTGCTGGGATGTTACCAGTCCACCCATCCCAACCATTAACTTATGGATAGGCTCCCAACCCCAGGCAGGTCAGGAAAGACCTTCATGATCTAAAGCGCGATATCCAAAGGTACACGAGAGAACCTCTAGATCAAAGAGCATTTCAGGCTGGCTTAGCGGACATTCACTCGGACGCAGTCGTCGAAGCCGTGAATAACTACAGAGTGTATGTCGTGCTCGGATAATACAATTCAACAGTGGCTTCAGAGGAACAGGTATTACCGCGGCATACGAGAGTTTTTTTGATCCAACAAAGATCTAGCTAATGTAGCCGCCTCAATTCGTACTGGGCAAGTATTGATGGCAATACGTCGGACGCCTGTCCCGCTTGCAACCATGGACCTTACACTACACCTGTTCAACTGCCCTGCCAAACCATCTCAACTTGTTCCCAGATCCCTTTGGACCCACTCAATGGAAGAAGCCATCTTCCTTGGCCTGGAAACAAACAGAAAATAACACACAAGGCAACCAATTAACACCTAATGGGCAAACAAGAAACATATACAACTACAACAACAACAACAAGAGAAATATACTGCTACAACAACAACAAGAAATTATGATGCAACCGGCATAACCCGACTGGGTTATGAAAAATCGAGCTCAGACAAGCCCTGGTACTTGAGGAATTTCACGTAACCTCCGTGGGAATGGATGCATCATACAAGGCAAAATAGCAGCCAAATGTAACGCCTGCTATGGCGTAACGATGTTTAAAGAAGAGGACGGAACTGACACTATTCTTCAGGAGGGAAAAGCGTCTATGGAAGGAAAGAGAGATCTACGATATTGAAAAGTACAAGGAAAGGAGTGAAGCCCAAAAATTGTTCCAAAAGGTAAAGAAGCAAAGGTATTGGTATGAGGTTCCCACCTGTAAAGTCAGAGATGGAAATCTGGTCTCTAGGTGTCCGGGATCTGCAAAAATGAAGGGAACACTTTCGTTCTATGTTCGATCTCGAAGGCAGTTTGAGTGACGAAATCACGTTAATCATCGACGTCAGAGTAATGTGTTCACTACCAAGACAAAACGAGATCAGCACAATAAAGCAACGGGAGCTGATGTCCTGTGCTTAAGAAAGACTGTTAAAGAGTGCTCAAACTATCGCGGGATTAGCCTTTAACCATACATCACATACAAGGTCCGGTCTAGTGTGTTATGTGAATGACTCAAGCCCATGTCATTGGGCAAGGACTGCGGGATGTTACAGAGACATTTTCAAGCATTGAAAAAGAAATCGGCAAAAGTGGTTCTGGTGATATTCTAGTAATATCCGAGAGATATAGTCTTCGTTGGTACCATTTTCGCACCGGTGTGTTTGGGCTTCTCCATGGTTTCCTGAAGCTTTTAAAACTTAAGGTTGTGATAATGTGTGGAGAAGGCACAGCAAATGGTGCTGATGAGATAGTTTGGCAACTATCGAAATAGCTATCGTAGCTATCGGCCCTACCAGCTGTCAACATAATACATTTCACACAACTCTTGTAAAATTAATTCTATTAGCAATAATAGAACTAGATCTTGAACCGAACGATGAAAACACATTCATGAAAATATAGTCAAGCGCGTTTAAATAGATTGAAAACGCTGGCTTGGACACGTTGTGTGAATGGATGAAAATGCTCCAGTTTGAAAAGTCTTCGGGCATAACCCCCAATGGGTGTCGCAGGAGGGAGCGACCAAAACTTTGGTGGATGGATTAGGTGAAAGAGCTGTTCCCCATTATTACGTATATTGTTGTCGATTTTCGACAACATTCGACTATTTTAATTTATTTAAATAAAATTATTAATATTTAACAGAAATGTTTGGTGTTGAGAATTTTCCATCATCTGATGAAGAAGAACATACTAGGAGCAAGGACAAATTGTATTTCAGTCTCACAAACGACATCTGCAATGCCATATTTGAAAAACGACAAAGATTTGACTTGGATTAGCTTCTTGCGTTGTTGTGATGTTCTTACCATCATATTATGATCATAATGGCATCATAATATAACTCATAGTAATAATATTATGGTATGATAGGAAACATGTTATAATTGTGTGGAACCAAAATATGATTCGGTATAGATCATAATATGACTCGGTGGGGACCAAATTATGATTATGTAATGACCATATTACGATGTAATGGAAATCAAATATGGGTATTCATCATATTATGAAAATGATTATGATTATTGGTTTGGTTTCATATTTGCGGACAATCATAGTAAAAATATATCTAATACAGTACAACACATTGTTTTGAGACTCAATTCTGAGAACTTCAAGTGAAAGTAGCCCCAAAAAGAAGGAGTTCTGCATCGTTCGTTTTGTCAAGTTACATGCCATAGTAATTTTAAATCGATTTGAAGTTAGAAAGTACCTATCGTATAGGGGAATTTGTCCATTCATTTCATTTCAAAATCATTTTCATTCAGTCAATGATTTTGAACTGGGTTTAGTTTGTATCAGTTACAATAAAACTGTTGTACTCCGTGGCGTATGACTTACGTGGAATATTACTTATGATCATCATACGATATCATATAACAAAAAAGACTAAAACGTGACAAATTCTCCTATACGATACTTACTTACTTCAAATCGATATTAAATTATTATGGTATGTATCTTGACAAAACGAATGATGCAGAACTCCTTCTTTTTGGGGCTACTTTCACGTGGAGTTCTCAGAATTGAGTACCAAAATCATGTGTTGTACTGTGTTAGATATAACTTTACTATGATTGTCCGCAATCATAACATTCTACCACAAGTTCTAAATGGTAGCACACACAAAACACTGTGCAACGAAAGGCAATGGGTGGGGGGCAATACTCACGGCGCATGATAAAAATAACAACAATAAATATAACAGCAATAAGAAATAATATAAACAAAACAAAACAAACTTATTTAACACGTTATCGATATTACAAACAAATTACTATTAAACCAAACAAAAAAAACACAACAATCGCAAAGAGCTACGTCGACAACAACATCTATTCAATATCAATATACAACAAACACAGCCAACAACTAATATGTATAAACTTAAGCAGCGGCCTGGCAATAATAACAAGAACAACAACAACAACGAATAACTATAAATTACACGCTATTCTGTCAAACAGTCAATGGACGTGAAATGGACACAGGAATGTTATGCTAAACAACAACAACACAACAACCGAGACTGGAATTCCCTGTATCTGACTGCCTGCCTGCCTGCCTGCTTGCATTCAAAAACACTTCTGAGCCGTGTAGACAACAAAAACAACAACACTAGAGCAGAAACGATTAGAAACGGGCCAAACAGGAACGCTACTAAACGGAAAATAATTAAATCATGCTCGTGTGTTTTGCGTGTTGAGCTGCTTAAGTTTCTTCCGCATTTGGCAAAACATTAAATGATAGAAACAACAACAACAACAAAAAACAAACACACGATTGTATACGAAAAAAACTTATTTAGTAAATACAAATATTAATATCTATAAAATACGAGCAAATTTAACACACAAAAAAAACAACAACCACAACAATAATAGCAACAAGCTCAACAATTGTTCCTTGTCGTTTGTTGTTGTAGGAAACATATTAAGTTAGAAACACTTTAGATTACACTCGGCGGAAAAAACTCAGAGCTACATAGGTAGTAACAATTCACTTATAGCTCATAGCAGCAAAGGTTTTAAATTCCTCAACATAACAGAAAATGGAATGTATGACGCGTTTCAATTAAGTCCAAATCGATAATTTGCTTGATGTCTATACTCGATATGTTAAACTTTAATGAGATTTACAGGTAAGTAAGTGTTAGTTTCCAGGCCAAGGAAGGTGGCTACTTCTACTGGATGGCTCCAAAGAAACCTGGGAACAAGCTAAGTTGGTTTGGCCGGGCAATTCAACAGGTGTGAGCTGGATAGGTATTTGATGTATTGCCATCAATTCTTGCCCAGTACGAACTAAGGCGGCTACAACAGCAAGATCTTAATTGGGCCAAACAACTCTTGTCTGCTGCGGTAATACCCCTTCCTCCGAAGCCGCTGATGGAGGGTGTATCCCGAGCAGGACATTCACTCTATAGTTGTTCACGGCTTGTTCATGACTGCGTCCGAGTGAATGTCCGCTAAGCCAGCCTGAAATGCTTTTTGAACTAGAGGCTCTCTCTAGTAACGTTGGACCTCGCTCTCTAGATCATGAAGGTCTTTTCTGACCCGCCTGGGGATGTGAGCCTACCATCAAAATGATAGTTGGGATGGCTGGACCGGTAACAACCAAGCAGATGCTGCTTCGATAGATGAAAATTATGTCGGTGCACGGGTATGACCTTCGTCTCTTCATGTAGGTGATCCACAAAAAACATGAGGAGGCACCCTGTCGCATTTCTCAGGGCGGCATTTTGACATGTCTACAGGTTCTTCCACTGCGTCTCCCTAATATTGGGTGACCACACTGGAGCTGCATAGTTTACCACAGGCCGACATATCGATTTGTAAGAGGTCAACAAGGTTTCTTTGTCGGTTTTCCAAGTGCTGCCGGCTAGCGACTGCAGATGGCTGGGGCGTGCGCGTTGAATCGGAGGAGAGTGTTAAATGTGACACAAAGGACCTTTGGGTAATTGGTGGTCGGAATTGTTATGCCATCGACTATCACGTTGAGCTGCCTCTGCATTGCAATGCAGTGTAAAGTATGGCCCATGATTTGGTGGCGGAAATCTTCATCATTCTCGCAGCGAAGAAATTGGCAATCTCAGACGTTCAGCCTTCCACATAAGTCATCAATCGTATAATCATCGGTATAGGATACGATATCAACGCCGTCAGGCGATGGTGGAATTGCAGAAAGATAGAGTTTAAACAGTGCCGGAGATATCATCTACCTTGGGGAACTTCCTGTTTAACTCTGCGGGGCTTGGACTTCTTGTATGAAATTCCACATACGACTGGCGTCCACACATGTAATTTACATTCTAACGTTTCAAACGGTTCGGGAGGGACGTGTTGGCGATGTTCTTGAAAAGCGCGGCATGGTTGTCAGTATCGAAAGCCTTCGGTATGTCTAGCACCACGAGGACCGACCTGTTACTGGGCTTGTTCTGGTTGAGACTGCGACTTCTCTTACCACACACACATGGCATGTTAAATAGTAGTTGTACTGTGCTGCTTACGGAATTCATGCTGATGATCCGCAATTGGAAAATGTAATGTCTGTATGATTCTCACCTACTCGCATCTTTTTTGTTGTTGTAACAGCTGGTGGTAGCTGGGGTGATAATTCTTTATACCGATTTTCTATTTATCGGCACTCAATCGGGCATATAATCCGATTATCATACGATCATTATTGGCAACTCTGTTCGTTCCTTTTTGTAGATAACAAGGTTTGTGTCAAGGATTGTTAGGTGTTGTTGTTGTGAGTTTTTACGCCAAATTCCACCAAAGATGGCGCCAGCTGGCTTGTTGATTTATATGTGAGATGTTGATAAATCATTTTCCTTGATCCTTGCGCAATCTGGATTTTTGAAGTGGAAGCATCTAGGATGAGCTTTGTTGGCTGGAGAACTCGAAAGTATTTGAAAAAGTAATTTTTCACCGATGTTGATTTTGGCCAGGGCCCCGGCCGGGAATCGAACCCAGCACCTCCGGATTGCTAGTCTACGTCGCTTCCACTGAGCTATCGAAGGCCACTCGCATCTTTGTCAGGTTTAGTAGCGGGACCACTCCATTTTCCAGGCTTCGGGTACTATTAGAGTGGTCAGGCACAAGTCAAGAGGACACAAGTCAAGTACTCGACTCCCGGTATGACCAACTGCTTCAACATCAACATGGATATTCCGTCAGGGCCTAGCGCTTTGGATGACTTTGCGATGCGGATGATATCTGCAACTTCTCAAACTGTAAATTGTGATGGTACATCTTCGGACTTGTTCTAGCCATACATTCCGCTTATATTCGTCGACCTTCTTCCTGATTTCTAGATTCAGTGCTCCGATTCTAGGATCAGCAGGGTTAGAGCTACGAATTTCACCAAGCTCGTCTGCGAGTCCCGCTGCCTCTGCTGGGAAGTTAGGTCATATTTCGGGTATTCGAACAGCAAGGATAAAGCGAGCGGCCGTTGCGTGTATGATGTTTCGGAATTACTTCTCAGTCACCCGAACATCTGAGGGTTTGGGTTGTGCATTGGAGCTGCGGTTGAGAATCTATCAACCTTTTGGTGCTGTCTAAACCTATGGTGTGAATACTTGGGGCAGCCAAGGCTTGGTTGAAGGTCAACAACGTCTCTAGATGCTGTCATGAGAAAGGGCAAAGTAATTGATATTTAACCTAGCACTTAATCATTTTAGTTCGAGGTATAACATTGGATTATAAGTTTAAGTGGGTTGTTTATCGATTGCCACCAACATCTAACTAACCTAATGTCTTTTCAATCTTACCTTGATCTAATGTACGAAATAATTATTCGCAAACTTTCTTTGAGTGTATGAGGCCGCGGCGTATCTAAATGTTGTTGTTGTTGGTATACATAGAATAAGCACATTGTATACCCAACAAACACAGCAATAACTCTATGTTATGATTACACCGAACATTTCTGTGGTGAATAGGAAAAAGAGCTTAAGTCGACTTAATCTAAAATTGACATAAGAGCACTACGTTGATCTTTTTTGTACGACTTCCAGGGAATTTTTGCTTATCTCACTTAGATTTATTGTGCTAAAGAAAAAGAGCTTAAAATAACATACGTTGTATTAACAAATCAGAAATAGTTTTTTTTTAAGTTCAGCAATAGGGAGCGTCAAAACCTCCTATGTCGACATTAGCAGTTTATTCAAGCCTCATATGAATAAACATCATTGAAAATGAGTTTGGAAAAATAGCTTTTTTTCAGATATGTTCGACATGTTTGGAAAAAGTGCTTAAGTTTCATTTTTGACCATAGCTCCTTAAATTATATACTAACTGAATTGGAATGTACATCAATTTATTCCTTAATGAGCAATGATTCGATGGATGCCTTTCACTTATACTAGAACCACTATTAGTTTCTAAACAAATAAGATTTAAACTTGGCAAGTGCTCTCCTGCAAAACGATGCAGTCAGACTTAAGCAGTTTTTCCCTTTCACCACAGATTTGTAGCGTACACAGGACAACAAAACACGCGGCAAAGTCACGACGCATCGGCCAAGTGATTAGTCTTTTGTTATTACACATTTGTTAAGCTTTTATTTTAGTGTGTCTTTCGTTGTCTCGTCTTCTGCTGTTGCCTGGTTTGTGCAGCAATAATTTCTTTACTTTGTTTATAATTGAGCATGAGAACATAAAGGCGACCAATGTGAGCAAGCAATTGCTGGTTAAAGAGCAAGAGAGTCGGCACTTGTAGCACCATCGAGTAAATGAGTGAATGTTGTTGGACGTTGGCGTCGTCGTCGTCGCCGTTGTCGTTGCCGTCATCGTCTTTTAGTGGGGTTATTACTTGGACTTGTTCTGTGTTTGTTGTGCACACACCTATTCTAAACAAGTTGGTTGAACTCTTCTTAGGCACAACAAGAGCGCTTGTCGGCCGCCGAATAAACGAACAAACGCTGACAACAAACAGCTCACCATCATTATGTGAAGGAAGAGGAAGAAATAATGAAAATAATAACAACGAAATGATATTAACACACAAGAAACCCAACAGAGAATGAACGAAGTAATCAAAAAGTAGAATTGAAGAGGCAAAAAAAAAACATGAAAAAAAGAATAATAAAACACAGCATGACAATAACAGAGAAATGTATAATTTTAATCATGTTTTTTCTTCGTCTTGTACCTCCTTGGTTTTTGTTCGCGCAATGAAGAGGAGCTGGAATGGGCTTGACTTTTGAGCACTTTTTTTTCTGCCGGGGGGTTTGTTGCTTTCCTCACATCTTGATTTTGTTCCCACAGTATTGAAAACTGAACACAAAAAGCAAATTGATGATGACGATAATAATGACGATCTGGTTCTGGTTCTTTTGCTATCGGGCTATGTTGGCTAGAAATATTTTGCATTGGCAACAATAGAGTCGAGTAAATAGTTCTAACTGGAATAGTTGTAGTTCTGCTATCAACGTTGACTTGAAGAAAGTCCAAAAAGATTCCATCTGTATAACATGTATAGAATAACATGTGGGATAATGCGAATAAATCTGATTTTGTATCTCATCTAAGCCTAATTAACGCTGTGATTAGGGTTCTCGGATGTGACTATGGTAACAATATCTTGTCAGCTGAAATGCAAATGGCCCCAACTAACATTGTGAATATTTTACTGGTGAATCAATAAACTTTTAAATTAAATGAACACACTTGTAGTAAGGAGAATGGGAAATTTTCTTATCTAAGTCTTTCTGATTGTTATTTATAAGGCTCTCTTTGAAGGATCCCAAGCAGCTCACAACTTCCGAGAGATCACTTATTCCCCGGGCAATGCCACTAAACATCCGTTCAGTGGTAGCAAATGTGAGAAGGCGCAATGTTGAATAACCTTAACGGCACCGATGCGTCTTAGGATGTAGGTAACAGAAGTTAAAAAAGCTCAAAACAGAGGCTCTCTTAGTGACTTTGGCAGCCCCAAGAAACTAGGATCGGGCGCGGTGGCTTAATAAGCTACTCTCTCCCTAAACAAAACAGTTATTATAAAACCACGAAAAGAAAAGAAAAAAAACAAGAACCCCCCAAATGTTGACGACCCCCGCAAACGTTATAAGGAGCATGATTTAAGGATATGCATCTGGAATGTCCGAACTCTATACAGAGATAGTGCCTCTATCCAACTGGCGGATGTCCTCCATAAATACAAGGCTGACATCACTGCCATACAGGAAATGAGATGGACGGAACAGGGATGCACACGACGAAAGAACTGTGACATATTTTACAGCTGCCTTGCAGAAAGACACTAATTTTGATGTGGCTTCATATTCGGCAAGAGACGTCGACACCTAGTCTCGCGGTTTACCCCCTGTAAGTGTCGGAATAGCCACTATTCACATCAAGGCGAAATATTTTTACATCACGCTGATTTGTGTACACACCCCGACGGAAGACAAAGACGATGACATTAAATATGCATTCTATAAGCGACTGGAAGATATATATGGAAAGATGCTCTTGGTTCAGCAGTCGGAAAATTCCGATAACGGATTCAGACTGGTTTGCGTCGGCAAAAAACATGGTTGTAAATGGAACCAAATTCCCGCAAAAAGATATCCACAAGGCAACCTGGATATCTCCCGATCAAAATACAAGAAATCAGATTGATCACGTGTCTCAAGCGTTATGGACGTGCGTGTGATGCGCGGTGCAAATTTCGACTCGGATCACCACCTAGTTGCAGCCAAGGTACGCACACGATTAAGTAGTGCTAAAAACACTCGTAACCAAACCCAGAGGAAGCTAGACATCATAAAGCTACATACCACCGAGATAGCCTATTCCTACGCCAAACAACTCTATCAATTACTTCGAACAAACCCCTAGTTTTGATGTTACCGACACACAGTGGCAGCATATTGCGAATTCTATGGCCACTGCCGCAACGATCGTACTGGGTTTTGAAAAACCACGGTCAGACATGTCATGGTACGATGATGAATGTCGCGAAATGTCTAAGGTAAAACTGCAGCAATGGCGACGCGTGCATTGACGGAGCTTTATAATGAGAAGAGGAGCGAGGTGAAACGCTTGTTCTAACGAGAAAAAGCGTCTGTGGAAGAAAAGAGAGAGCCAGGATATCAAAAACTACAGGGATAGAGGTGAGGCCCGAAAGTTCTACCAAAAGGATAAAAACAAATGTTTTGGAACAGGGATCCCCCACCTGAAAGGACAGAGACGGAAATCTGGTCACAGACACTCAGGTTGTGCTGCAAATATGAAGGGAACACTTTCGATCTCTACTCGTTCCCGAAGGCAGCATAAGTGACGAAATCACACAAATGAGAGACGACGGAGTAGATTGTACACCACCGAGTCAAAACGAGATCAGCATGGAGATCGCAAGGCTTAAAATAATAAAGCTGCGGGAGAGTTTTTAAAGCCGGCGGCGATGAGCTGCATGCACAAGTTCATAAACACGATTTGGCTTAAGGAATGCATGCTTGATGATTGGAATCTGATTGTTCTATATCCTGTGCTTAAGAAAAGCGATTCAAGTGTGTGTACCAAATATTGCGAGAATAGCCTTTTACCCATCGCATGCAAGGTCCTGTTTACTGTGTTATGTGAAAGACTAAAGCCCATTCTGAGGAACCTGATTGGATCTTATCAGTGTTGCTTTAAACCTGGTAAGTCTACGACCGACCAGATATTCACACTAAGACAAATCCTGGAGAAGACCTAAGAAATGCTGATCGACACCTACCATCTGTTCATCGACTACAAAGCTGCAATCGACAGTCCGATACGACAGAAGGCTGTAGTAAACGAAATGGTACCATCTTCAACTACAAGATGTTACAGCGGCATTTTCGAGCATTGAAAAGCAGAAGTGAGTATGGTGATAAATGAGGACAAAGCCAAGTTATTTGTTTCAACGAACAAAGAGTCCACCCGTCTGGGAAGCTGCGTGAACGTTGACAACTATAACTTTGAAGTGGTAGATGATTTTGTCCACCTTGTCTCCGCCATAAACAAGAATTATAATGTGATCCTGGGAAGCTGCGTGAACGTTGACAACTATAACTTTGAAGTGGTAGATGATTTTGTCCACCTTGTCTCCGCCATAAACAAAAATAATAATGTGATCCTGGAAATCAAAAGACGAGTATAAATCGCAAACCGCTGCTACTATGAGCTAAGCAAACGATTAAACGACAAAGCGCTCTCTCGAAAAACAAAGATTCAACTCTTCCAGACTCTGATCCTACCTGTAGAGTAAGACACTGCAGAGTAGATTCCTGGGTAATGGCACAAGCGAATTAATCTATTCTGGAAGTCTTCGAGAGAAAAATACTTCCCAAAATATTTGGACCGTTAGCGGCTAGTATCATCCTAGAATGACCCACGAGTTGTATGAGCTGTACAACGATATCGACGTAGTCAAGCGCGTTGAAATAGACCGTATGAGCGGGCTTGACGAATGGCTGACAATGTTTCAGCTCGTAAGGTGTCCGTCATAAACTCGATGTGCGGCGCAGGAGGGAGCAACCGTAGATAGTTAGTCACATCTACGAAGCGCAAAAGACCTATGTGCTCGGAATTCTTTCCTACGTGCGGCTACCAATTAAGAAGAAGAAGTTGTAGTAAGAGCCAATTGAGTTTCTTTAATAAAATCTTTATATTTGATCAAAGCACTTTAAAATTAAGTGTGGACAAGCTCCACTTGTTCAAATCCATCAAATTCAATCAAAACATCGATTTTGATTTTTCTTTTAGTTAGGGCCTTTTGCATTTTAGCTGACGATATGTAGGTAGATAAATCATTCGTCACTTAACAGGCGTACAGATCCCAAAGGTGGCGTCGGGCATGAAAATGAAACCTTCATATTTCCGAATGAAATAGTTTCTAAATAGAACTTACGGATAGATTATTATCATTTACCGCACGTTGAAAATAATTTCAAACGCTGAGTTCTTTTGGGCTTCAAAGATAGTTCGTCACACCACGTTTCCCCACACCAGCTCCTTAACCTTTTTCATCGAAATAACTATTGCTCGCCCCTCCTTCGCCGCCCATCTATTTTATTGTCAAAGATTTATCGAGTTTGAGGAGCGCTTTCGGTATATTTAGACGCGCTTGACTACGTCGATGTCTTTATTCAGCTAATGGTTCATACGACGACGGTACTCGCCGCTAACTATGTTGGGTCCAATACTCCTAGAATAGATGGATCTGTTTGTGTCATTAAACAGGATCCTGCGCGGTAGAGCAAGACATGCTGGATCAGTGCATGACAAAGTTGGTTGTTCGTTATTCAATCGTTTGCTCATCGTATAGTTGCAGCGATTTGCGATCAATACTTATATGACATGTTATTTTTATTTACGCCGGAGCCAAGGTTTATATAGATGAATATCTTTTTATCGCTCCCTCTCTTTTCCTCTAAAAGTACAGAGATGTACGTGACGCTCTGAAGTTGTAGCTTTAAATGGCGTTTCGTCTCTCTCCTCTTCTTCTTATAACACTCCCTCATACCAAATGTTATCGTTTGCTGAAATCATCATCTGTACAAGGACTTGTCTGATCGCACAGTCGTTGCGGCAGCGGTAATAGAATGCGCAATATGTTGCCTCTGAGTCGGAAACATACGAATTTTGGAATTTATTTGCAGTTATTGGCAGAGTCGGTTGGAATAAGTACTGGATATCTCGGTGTTATGCAGTTTAAGTTAAAGTACGAACTTTGGCTGTAATTAGGTAGTGATTCGATTTTTCCGTGAAGCTTGATACATATATTCCATCGAAGAAACCTCTCTTATCGGGATATATCCAGGTTGCCTTGTGAATATCTTTGCGTGGAAATCTGGTTCCACTAACTGCCGTGTTTCTTACCGACGCAAAGCTAACCAATCTGTATACGTTGTCGGGTATTGTTTTGTAGACTGAACATTCCGACAACTGAACCAAAACCCAATTTTATCATTAGGTCTCGCATAATATTGTTTATGGCACTGGAAGGGCAGCGGTCGTATATTTCATTCAAGCGCTTTTATAATGCAACTTTAGTAACCTCATCAGTATCTTTGGTTACTTACAGGATCCGATTATGAATCCACATCAAAATTTGGGTCTTTCTCTATGGCAGCTGAGTACCACAGTACCACAAGGACATCCGTGATTTTGATAGAGGGACCTGTTCTGTGGAGAGATTGGTAATTCCAAGTCCATATCGTCTTAAGCGTTGGTGGTCACATTCGAGACAACCAAGTCGAGAACATTGCCGCTGTTAGCAAAAGTGTGCGGAAGGACTCGAGCCAATGAATTCCTCGCCATGCAGAAGAAGTCAGCTTGACGAATTTTCCTTTGGGACTTGGGACTAATAATGATAATTTTATTAGGCATAGCCTGTATAGTATATAAGCGAATTACAACATCGTAAGTAAACCTTACGTCGCAAAATAAACCCTATCATGAATGTAAAATAATATGAAATTTCTA
This sequence comes from Muscina levida, assembly GCA_964034835.1. Classification (NCBI taxonomy): domain Eukaryota; kingdom Metazoa; phylum Arthropoda; class Insecta; order Diptera; family Muscidae; genus Muscina; species Muscina levida. The sequence goes on along the minus strand of OZ035881.1, from coordinate 46,541,141 downwards.
TTATTAAATAAACGGGTAATAAAAACTCTTCGACTACAATTTCATCAAAATTAAAAATATAAACCAAAAAGCTAAATCTTTTAAAGACATTTATGATAGATCACAGGGGGGTTTTCCCACCACCGTCACGATTTATGACGATTTTTGATGGCATTTGCCGTTCTTGCTTTGAACATTCGGTCGCTTCCCACCCCCACATGTTTAAAGCATATTTGGCCACCTCTGCATCTTGACCACTATATAAGAACATATACATACGAGACGTGATGGACGATACGAACGTGGCATTCTATGAAACGAAACTGGTCATGGGAAGTTCTTTGTGAGATGTATAATCACAAGGAAAGGAGGGAGGGAGATTCATGCTTACTCATCGGTAAAAAATTGTTGTTCACTGTGGGGAGACGACGACGATGTGTATGAACGTACCGAAAAAGAATAAATAACAACAAAAAGTAGTGGAGAATAATCATTATCTTGATTTACTCTCACGCTCAATTACCAAATTCTGTGTGTTGAGTAAAAAAGATCAACGCTTTACTGATGTTCTTTTGCTCTCTTGTTATATTAGTACTGTTCCCTTACAATGTAGCTGCCACTGTTGTGGCTGTCATGTCATAATTGCTGTGGCAATAATGATTAAAGTGGAAAGAAATTCTTGTTTTCATTTCTCCACTACATATTAAAAAGTCAGGAATCAACGAAGTAAGAATAAACTCGCACTGTGGGCATAAAATCAGCCGGCAGAAAAGTGATCATGTAACTGTTGGGACCAGCCGTGGCAAAGTGGTTAGAACACGCGACTACAATGCGGGAGATCTGTGGTTCGATTCCCGGCTTTATGTATAATAAAAGCTTCTCAAACAGTGACGTTCGCACTCGTAGGTAAACATGTAGGTGCCGTTTATTGTGAATCCAAAATAGAAAGCGTGTTAATTGACAAGAACGCGGGAAGCATCCCATTTCTCATTCATGGGGTGTAAAGGGAAGTTAAGTAATTAATGTTTAAAAGGGGACAATCAGCTACCGCCCGACTAGAATTTCTGAGCTGATTGTATTCTAGTATAACGGGACAATTCCCCACAAGCCTAGGAAAACTATGTGTTAATTGAGACAGTTGTTTGAATGGAAGTTTAACTAGTAGAACACGCAAAACAAAAGAAGTGATTTTCAAAATGGTCCACGTTAGATTTGCAGGGTCTTGGTCGGCGGCATCCATAGTGTGTCGCCGTGATGTTTTTGGTCAGCCTCTACTTATTCGTCATAAACAGCTGTTGACAAAGGCCTGAAACTTACGCGAAATTGCAGAGCAGAATGGTTCAACGTTCGACAATATGCAGCTTGGTGTTGCTGGACATCTTATTTAAGGACCAGACTTTATTTAGCATGTCGAATGGTTGTCGTCATTTGTTGACGGGGGGACTAACTTCTTTTTGGTCAGAATATCAGAAGAAGTGGGTCAGGTTCTTGACGGAGTTAAGTGCGGTGTCATCAGGTATAAGCAAGTTCTTCTAAGTGACTGGGGCAGGCCCCATGGTAAACCTTTGTTTTCTTCAATTAGGAGTGACATGCGTGTTATGTAGAACCCTGATTTTGAATCCGCTATAGTGTGCTCTGATTATATATTTACCAATTTTCTTGGTACATTTCTAACCTGTATCCATATTTCCATATACTGTCCAAGGAAGTGCTGAAGTCCACGCAAAAGACATGAAAATTGGATTACCATTCTTTGACTTGCCATGTGAGCCGTGCATGAGCGGTTTGTGCGAAAACCAGCTTGCTGTCTGCGGAGGGTTGATTCCAACTTGTTTAAATTCTGTTGAGTAACAGTTTTGCTAGCATTTAAGAAGGGGGGCTTACTAGCGTAATGCCGCTGTAGTTCTTGCAGTCAGATATATGACCCTATTTACATACATTGATTTAGGGCAAAATACACTGCATAGGTAGCAGAAATTATTAATTGGTGGTCGATTAATTGGATCACCGTATATGTTTAGGCAAATGCTTATCGGAATCGCTGGTGGAGATGAATTCCGTTTTATTGGTGTTTAATATATATGCAGGTCGACAGATATTGCTCTTTAGCTCAGAAGATCTAGTATGGTCTGTAGGTCTGACTTCTTGCTCGATTGAAGGGTGATATCATCAGCATAAGCAGGAAATACTGGGCAGTTCCCCTCGCAAACCTCTTTCTTCTGCTATAATTGCGTTTAGCACGTCATCAATCATCATTTGGAAGAGCAGGGGTAACATAAGGCAGGCCTGTTTGAATCCTTAATCTTTTGAAATTGGTGGCGACTGGTAATTGTCGTGGATAACTCTGATTTTGAATCCATCATAGTGTGCTTTGATTATATTCTGGGTAACAGTTTTGCTAGATTTATAGCAGGGGAGCTTAAAAGTGTAATGCCCCTATAGTTCCTACAGGGAGATATATTACACTCTTAACATACTTTGATCAGTGTCCCAAACTGCCAATTTTCTGGTATTTTTTTCTTCTCTCAACATAGCTTAAAAAAAGGGGGTGAAGGTATAACGGCATTATTCTTGCGGTAGTCGTGAAATCTTCGACGGAGATTTAGTCATTTCGCTGGGCTTTGCCGTGCTTTAATTGTTCTACGGCTTGGGTAATCAAATCGCCCGCTATATATAGTAGTCGGCCCTATTGGACCTGTGGAGAGCAGTTAAGTACCTCCGAAAAGTATTCATACCATGTGTTGAGTTGATCATTTTCAGATGTCAGAAGATGCCCCAATTTATCCCGTATTAGATAAGTATGGTTTTTGTTCCTGGCCGAAATTTTAGATGTTCTGTCGTAGGTGTGCCTGATGTTGTTATTCCTAGCGACGTCTTCGGCTAGATTTGCAAGAGATGAGAATCAATTGCTTTTATCTGTTCGGCAGGAACGTTTGACCGCTTTGCAGAGAGCTTTGAATTCCGAATCAAGTTGGGTCCTTGCAGAATGATTGCGAGCTTTATATTTTTGGTAATTTCCGCTGTTCGATGAGAGCTAGTGGAAGTGTTTTCCAGCACACATAGCATGCCTCGGCGAATTTGTCCTGTATCGTGTGCCAAATTTCATAAACATCAAAGCTGCAGCTTTATACAGATGGTGAATTATCTCTCAGGTTGCACACAAATCTTAAAAGGACGATTGTGATCTTTAATGTATCACTATTAAGTAGAGCCTTAGTGTCTGTTGTTTACTTGCGGGTTGCCATTATTTCATTGACCAGGAAATGGTCGGACGCGACATCCTTAGGGCAGAAGGCTTCTTCTTCACTTATTGCTAATGACACTTTATGTGAGTATATTGATCCATCAATCGTAAGGTTACTGTTGTACATCTCAATTAAATGTTCGACTTCTAATTCCGTTGTCCTAACCCATGTCTGCCCTAAATATGCTCTAGTCCAGAGTTATCCGTGCTGATTTAGACGTTCAGATCACCCATCAGAATAACGAATCCTGTCTCTCAATGAAGGCTTGTGTGGCATTCAAGAACTTGTAAAAGTCGCATTTATTGTTGATGTCGCTTGGCTCCATCGGTGCATATATTTTTAGACTGATATTACTGTCTAACAATTTCGAGGTATTTGTCTGGGGGTGAGTCGTAGTCAGGGTGAAGGTACTAGGCTAGTATTGCATTTTTGTTTATCTTTATGTTTGTTCGCTTTGTTTTTCACCTTTAACTCAAGAACCATTATCAAATCCTTTGGGAGTTTTACTGTACTGACCTATAACCGTTATCCTGACTTGAAATTGGCTGTAACACTGTGTAATTAAACTATAAATCCACAATACTGGAATGATATGCGTATGATTAGTATAAATCCTCATAAAAATAACATTACTCATACGTTGTACATACATACATACATACATACATACATACATACATACATACATACATACATACATACATACATACATACATACATACATACATACATACATACATACATAGAAGCGAGTACCATATGCAAACTCGCTACATATGTACAGTACAGTATATACTTGGGTCAGGGCCATTATTCAATATCATCAGCAATGACCAGTTTTCTACTTATCACAGATGAGACGTCCTATATATGGCCAGAAATTTGGAGTTCTTGGGGAAAATGTATTAAAAAGACGATAATTTACATAATTTTTTTTTTAAGGCTCCATTCGCATCAGATTGACTGTTGGCCTGTATGAATTTATAAGGTTTTCATACACAGTACAAAATTTTTCAGCTCATTTATTTGGGTCTTAATTCTGAGAACTGCAAGTGAAAGTAGCCTCAAAGAGAAGAAGTTCTGCATCATTCGTTTTGTCGTTACATGCCAAAATAATTTAATAATTTTTGTCACATTTAAGGCTCTTTTGTTTGACATATCTCTAAAATAGGCTTGACAGATTTAAAATTGTAAAATTCTTGACATTTACCAAAAAATATCTTGATTGTGTTGGGAAAAGTTTTTTTTGGACATTTTAAATTTTAGGCCGCAATTATTGATCGATTTTCGAAATTCTTTTTTTGTATTATTGGAAACAAAATTGTGCACAAAATGTACGTTTCTTTGTGCTGAATTCATTACCGTTAATTTTCTAAAATTTGTCAATGTCGATGAAAAAAAAATGTTGGCATTTAATGACAAATATTTTTTGGATTAAGTGTCCTAAAAATTTCGAACTGACCTCAATATATGTGAATTAAACTCAGTGAAAAAATATTGATTTTATCTATCTATGACTAAATAGAAAATTTGGTTAATGTCGGACAAAGGATTCAAGGACCTCTCTTATATCCTGAAAATGTAAATGTCATAGTAGGCACACCAAAGTCGGCATATCCATTGATTCCATCAATCTATGACTAAATCTAAAATTTGGTCAATATCGGACAAAGGATTCAAGGACCTCTATTATATCCTGAAAATTTAAATTTCATAGTAGGCACACCAAAGTCGGCATATCCATTGATTCGATCAATCTATAACTAAATCTAAAATTTGGTCAATGTCGAACAAAGGATTCAAGGACCTCTCTTAGAGTACACAATCAAAAAAAAGACACCGAAAACGCTGAGGCCGCTTTTTTCTATTAAAGATAACTCAAATTATTTTCATAGTCTGCCTTTGGCATCTCTTCTTAAAGAGGACAGATGAAATAAAGCAAAAGCAAAAGTTATTTGAAAAGGCAAAATCTATTGTGAGATAATGTTGCCACAGTATTACCCAGAATTTTGACTTAATTTGTTTATTTGTATTACAATTCTTTTAATCTGTTCATATAAAGTTTCCCTACTTAAGCAACAGTTACACTTTTCCATTCATCAAATGATTTTGAACTGGGTTTATTTTGTATCAGTTACAATAAAACTATTGTCCTGCGTGGCGTATGATTTACGTGTAATATTACTTATGATAATCATACGCCAGCATATAACAATATAACAGAAGAGCCTAAAACATGACAAATTCCCCTACTTAATAACTTCAAATCGATATTAAATTATTATGGCATGTAACTTGACAAAACGAATGATTCAGAACTTCTTCTTTTTGGGGCTACTTTCACGTGCAGTTCTCAGAATTGAGTCCCAAAATCATGTGTCCTTTCATTCAATATTTCTTGAAATCAGTTCAGTATTTTATACGAAAAATTGTCTGTCTACAAACATACTTCCCTGTCATATAAACTCATCAGGAGATCCATTTTGTGTGTAAACGTTTCTAACTCCCTCTGAACCCACAGTTCAAACTTTAACGATACATTAACAGACGACAGGTCCAGACGGAGCGTACGTAACTTTTACGCCACTTGGTGTAGTCGTTAATCTGCAACTTTTTGTGCAAACAACATTTACGAGTGACCGACGAATGACAGAGCGACGGACGGACCGAAAGAACGATTGTATTGCACTTCTTGTTTGGTGTTTGTTGCAAATTTATACTCGGTTTTAATGTTCGTTTTCCTGTACGGGTAGATATGTACGAGTATGTGTTGTATTAACTCAAACAACATAGTACGAGTACATCAGACGAATATATAATGTTTATATGGATGTATATATGTTTGTTTGTAAGTATGTAAATATTCACATGTGTATTAATAGGTATACACAAAAGTGTGCAAATGTACAAACATTGATGTGAATGAATGTTTGTTAATACGTATGTATGAACATTTAACAAAAACATTGAATGCAGACAAACAAACCCAGAGCCAGACAGACAGAGAGACAGCCACAAAATGTCGTTGACGTTCTTTTGCTGTTTTTGTTGCTTCTGTTCCGATGATATTGTAGGGAATTTATAGTTCCATTGTTATGGCTGGCTGATGTGTTACGGAGGTGGTGGCAGGCGTACGAACGAACGAACGTACGTACAAACGAGCAGCAGACCTCATCAAATGTAAGTAGGGATAGGTCAAGGTTTGTCTTACTGCGGTGGTGGCAGAAAACGAAGTAGAACAAGGCGACAGAAGCCCGACGAACAACGAGGAGGACGTAAAAAGTTCATTGCTCATGGTTGGAAATGTACAACAAAGGAAGTTGTGGCTTCTTTTCTTTTTTCATGTTTTGCTCTGGGGATCCTTGCTCTTCCGCTGTCACCACTACCGAATGTTTGTTATTGTATGGTGAATTTGTTGTTCGTTTTTTCTCTGGTCTGCTTGAGTACCCCCCGAACTAAGGACGTAAAGTCGTCGTTTGTACAGAGCCACAGAACAAAAAACAAAAGGACGATAGATATTTTCATAAAGGATAACAAGTAAAAGTGTTTAGTTTTTTGTGCTGTCTGCCAGTCGCGTAAATATTCGACAGACCCGCCCGCATTTGCAATGTCTTCCTTTGTCTGCGCAGAGCCAGACAGAATACAGAGGAGTTACAATTTAAACACCACTCAAGATGTAAAGTAACTCGATTTTGTATATATATAAATAATCTTAGGTAAGGTTAGTACGGGTTACGTTAATTTTGCAAAGGTTGATGGTCTTTTTGTTCAGTGACAAAGGCCAACAAACTTGTAGATACCTATGACTGCCGCTAAGAGGTGACAAATGTATGGTGTATTGAAATTTACTGGCAGTGGTCACTGGGGAAAAGAAAAATATCATTAGACTCCTGATTTTGGGACTCATGTCGGAGAACTGTACATAAAAGAAGCCCCAAAGAGGAGAAGTTCTGCATTATTCGTATTGTCAAGTTACATGCCATGATAATTTGATATCGATTTGAAGTTAGTAAGTATGGTATAGGGGAATTCGTTACGTTTTAGGCTCTTTTGTTATATTGTTATATGCTGGCGTATGATTATCATAAGTAATATTCCACGTAAATCATACGCCACGGAGTACAACAGTTTTATTGTAACTGCTACAAAATAAACCCAGTTCAAAATCATATGATGAATGGAAAAGTGAAACTGTTGCTTATGCTGGGAAACGTCTAAAATTAAGAATTACAATTGATTTAATCTGTTCATAATCAATTGTAATTCTTAATTTTTTTAAATTTGTTTTAGCTAACTCGGACTAGTGATTCTCGAGTTATGTCAAACAAAAGAACATAAAACGTGACCAATTTCCCATAAACGATACTTACTTACTTCAAATGGATTTCAAATTATTATGGCAAGTAACTTGACAAAACGAATGATGCGGAACTTCTTCTTTTTGGGGCTACTTTCACGTGCAGTTGTTAGAATTGAGTCCCAAATCAATGAGCTGAAAATGTTGTACAGTGTAATATACTTATAAACTACCTTACGAACAGCCAACTGAAGTCGCTTTGGGGGACAGGCAACCGAAGTCGTTGTGGGAGAACGGACAGCCTAAGCTGCTGTGGGGGAACAGACAACCGAAGTCGCTGTGGCGAAACAAAAACCGAAGCCGCGGTGGAGAACAGGCTACCGAAGTCAATATGTGTGGGAACAGACAGCCGAAGCTGCTGTGAGGGAACAGACAACCGAAGTCGCTGCGTGAGGAACCAGACTACCGAAGTCGCTGTGGGAGAACAGACAGCGGAAGCCGTGGTGGGGGAACAGACAACCCTCAATGTTAGTATGTATTATCACCCGATCAGAAGTAACAGGCGATGTTAAAACCAGTAAGAAAGTTTGAGTTGGGCAACCCGACTTACATATACCATCACCCTCGATTTCTAAAGTGGACGGGGTGGTACATTTATATGGGAGGTACCAGAAGGGGCGCGTCTAGACTTCCAGATTATTTCTCCAAAACTTTATCATGTTATACCTTTACTAAATACAGAATTTGGGCATGATGGCGTTGGGTGTATTGATATTATTACTCCATCTCTAAAGTAGGCGAAGTGGTACATTTGTATGGGAGGTACCAGAAGGGGTATGTCTAAACTTCCAGATTTCTTCTCTAAAACTTTTTCCTGCTTGTACTTTACTAAATACAGAATTTGAGCACGATCGCGTTAGGTATATAAATAATATTAATCGATTTCTAAAGTAGGCGGTACCAGATGGGTATGGGAAGTCCCAGATGGGGCGTGGCTAGACTTCCAATTTTTTTCTCAAAAACTTTATCCCGTTAAAGCATTTCTAAATACAGAATTTGGGTACGATCCCGTTGGGTGTATTGATATTATTACTCGATTTTTAAGTGGGCGGAATGATGCATTTGTATGGGAGGTACCAGAAGGGGCGGGGCCATGTACTTACTTACTTAGCTGGTACTTCTATGCAATCCCAGTGGATTATATACCGCACGTAGAAAAATATTATAAGCGCCTCGATCTTCTGCGCTTCTTCTCCAGTTAGTCACACCGAGTTCTGTAAGGTTCTCAGTAACCTGGTCTTTCCAACGGAGTTTAGGTTGCCCTCTTCTGCGCCGTCCATCGAGTTCATTGTCGAAGACTTTTCGAGCTGGAGCATTTTCGTCCATGCGTACAACATGACCTAGCCAACGCAACCGTTGCACCTTAATGCGTTTGACCACGTCAATGTCAGTGTACAGCTCGTACAGCTCATGATTTGTGTCATAACCCAGGATTCTGAGCCATACATTAAGACAGGTAGAATTAGTATCTGGTATAGCTTGAGTTTTGTTCGTCGAGAGAGGGCTCTGTCATTGAATCGCTTGCTTAGTCCGTAGTAGCATTTATTTGCAAGCAAGATTCTTCTCCGGGTTTCTAGGCTGACATTATTTGCTTTGTTGATGGCGGAGCCTAGGTAGACAAAATTATCTACCACCTCGAAATTATAGTTGTCAACGTTCACGCAGTTTCCCAAACGAGTAGATTCTTTGTTCGTTGAAACTAATAACTTCGTTTTGTCCTCGTTCACCGTTAGGCCCATTTTCGCTGATTCCTTCTGAATACCTGAGAAGGCTGCAGTCACATCCCGTTGATTTCGACCGATAATATCTACGTCATCAGCGTACGCGAGTAGCATGTGGCTTTTGTTGAATATAGTGCCACTCGTGTTTACTGCAGCTTTTCTCATTATCATCTCCATCACAATGTTGAAGAGATCGCACGATAGGCCGTCGCCTTGTTTTAGGCCTCGTCTGGTATAGAATGGCTCCGTAAGGTCCCTACCAATCTTCACTGAAGACTTCGTGTCAGTCAGCGTCATTCCGCAAAGACGTATCAGCTTCGCTGGAATACCAAACTCAGCCATGGCTTCAAGTAATTTCTGCCGTATCGGGCTGTCGAAGGCAGCTTTATAGTCGACAAAAAGATGGTACGTGTCGATCTGTTTCTCTTGGGTCTTTTCCAGGATTTGCCGAAGTGTGAAAATCTGGTCAGTTGTTGATTTTCCAGGTCTAAAGCCACACTGATAAGGCCCGATCAGGTTGGATAACACTGGCTTTAGTCTTTCACATAGCACACTCGACAGGACCTTATATGCGATGGGTAAAAGGCTGATCCCGCGGTAGTTGGAGCACACACTTGGATCATCTTTTTTTAGCACAGGACATAATACGCTTACGTTCCAATCGTCGGGCATGCACTCTTTAAGCCAAACCGTGCGCAAGAGCTGGTGCATGCTCGTTATCAACTCCTCGCCACCGGACTTGAAGAGCTCTGCGGGCAGACCGTCGGCACCGGCTGCTTTGTTGTTTTTCAGCCGCGATATTGCTCTTCTTACCTCGGCTTGACTTGGTGGTGGGCAATCTAAGCCGTCGTCGACAATTGGCGTGATAACTTCACGTGCGCTGCCTTCTGGGACCAGCAGTTGCTGGAAGTGTTCTCTCCATATGTGCAGCACACTCTGCGTATCCGTGACCAGATTTCCATCACTGTCCTTACAGGTGGGGAGGCCATTACCGTATCCACTTGCTCTTACTTTCTGGTAAAATTTTCGGGCCTCACCTCTATCCCTGTATCGCTCTATATCCTCGTTCTCCCGTTCCTTCATCTGACGTTTTTTTCGCCTAAATAGCTGTCTCGCCCGTTTTACTTTCTCCTTATGCCGTTCCCTAACAGCACGGGTTACAATTGGCTGTAGCGTTGCCATATAAGCAGCATCCTGTTCCTCAGACGCTATGCGACATTCTTCATCGTACCAGGATTCGTCTGAGCGCCGCTTTTCATATCCTAGCACGGTTGTTGCGGCGGTTGCCATGGAATGCGCAATATGCTGCCACTGTGTATCGGGAACGTCAGAAGTAGAGGCGTTGTGTCGTAAAAGTTGGGAGAGTTGGTCGGAGTAGGCAGTAGCTATCTCTGGGGTTTGCAGCTTCGCGATGTCCAGCTTTCTTTGTGTTTGGTTACGTGCGTTTTTCGCTCTGCTCAATCTTGTGCGAACCTTGGCTGCAACTAGGTAATGATCCGAGCCAATATTAGCACCACGGATCACACGCACGTCCATGACACTAGATGCGTGCCTGCCATCAATTACCACATGATCAATTTGATTTTCGCCTTCTAACTCTAGCTAACTTCTAAGCGGGTGCTTTAAAGTCATTGCCCGGGGAATACTTGGTCTAAGACCGGAAGTAGTTAGCTGCTTGGACAGTGCCGCAAAGGAATCGATTCTGGTCACTCCCAAGTGAGTGACAATCAGTAACTTTCAGCCTCTGGGCAAAGTCCCATTCCCCGGGGTCATGTAGCCCATTTAAAATACCGTAAGTAGTTTTGGGAAAATATTAACTCCTGCAAAAAAAAAAAATTTCAAAACATTTGCACCAGTTGGACAGCCAGACAGACGCCCAGGGCTCAAACGACTCAAAAAACCATGAATCGAATTTGTTTCAAAGATACCTAGGGTCTTAAGTGACTCCTTCTATGTGTTACACTTTTGGGTCGTATCAAACGATATATATCCTCATCCCTAAGGGTGATGGTATAAAAATTTAGCCACAAGTTCTGAAAATAACTTATGGCTTATGATCTGCACTGGTCGAAGTTCGGCAAGCGATTGACGACTACTGCTAGTCAAGTCTGTATACTTATACAATGTAGAGCCTGAAGTGAAGGAAAATTCCAATGAGCACATTATGATTTTCTCACAGTGAGTGCTTATACCAAGAGTGAGGACAGTTGCTGAAAAGCTTTAAGGAGGCGATGGACTACCGACAGAGATTTTTAAGTCCGGCGGCGATTAGCTGACAACATTCATCCAAATCCAAGAAATGCAGATCTGTTTTACGATTACAATGATTACGATTACATTCGACACCCCGATAAGACAGAAATTATTAGATGCTATGGCTGAGATTGTTAACCCCGCGAAGCCGATACGATCTTGCGGGATGACACTGACTGACACAAAGTCTTGGGTGAAAATAGGCAAAAATCTGACAAAGCCATTTTCTACCAAGCGAAGTATTAGACAAGGCGTTTGCCATACTTTATAACATTATAATCCATCCATCACACCGAATACCGTCATCGAATGAACTATAAGCTGCAGCTCGTAAAGTCATCGACAATAAACTAGATGGGTGGCGCTGGAGGCGACGACTAAAACTTCGTTTAATGTACCAGGTGAAATACGTGTTATTTAAACTTCCTGTGACAAACTGTCTACGGAGCGCAAATGACCGAATCGCTTAGAATTATTTCTACTTGCCACTTAAAAAAAAAACTTAATTTCCCTTTGCACCCCATGAATGAGGTATGGGATAGCTTCTCGCGTTGTTGTGAATTAACACGCTTTCTATTTTTAGATTCACAACAAACGGCACCTACTTGTTTATCGACGAATGCGAACGTCACTGTTTGAGAAGCTCTTACTAGACACGACGATTGAATTGACGCTTAATACTGCGAAGTTGCTGTCAACAACATTCGAGGGGAGCCGACAATGAAAGAAAATTTTATTTATTTTTTATTCTTTTAAGATGACTGGAGCCAGGTTTGAACCTGCGATCTCCCGCATGGTAGTCGCGTGTTCTAACCACTATGCCACGGTCGGTCCTCTACTTGCCACTACTGATGGATAAATTTGTGTTGCTATTGCCAATTAAGAAGAAGACTATTTTTTTCTCGCATCAGGTGATACTTGACCTCATTGCTATGGGTTATACCGGTTACGATTTACGCTGAATTTATGAAGAGTCATAAAGATCTAGAAACCACCAGTCAGATATATTAAGTTTAAAGATAATAGGTTCCATCAAAGCATTATGGTTTTTACAGAATCGGGTGGCCTTGGTTTGATTTAGGTCACAGTTATATACATTTCTTTGTTTGGCGGCCCCCTCGATGTTGGCGATAGCTATTGACTAATCGAGTCAATCAGCAGGCCTAACAAAAGCTTCTGAAATAGCTGACGTTCATATGCGTCGTTAAAGTGTAGGTCCCGTTGTGTAAGTCATAAAATAGAAGTGTATACCCATTCAAATCCGAGACAGCATTCCAAATATCATTCATGGGTAAGATAATTCAGTGGTAAAAAACAACTTTTCGCATACAGTTGGCTGGGAGAGACATTCGGATACAAGTGCCATTTAACATAACAATACGAATTTATCAGTATATAAATAAAATATCATCAACCTATTTTTTTCTTTACTTACTTCCTTTAGAGTGTGTTCATGTCCTATGGTGCTTATATAAAAACGAACCTGAAAATAAAGAACAACAAAATATGTTTAGTTTAACTTAGAGGACGAAAATTTCAATCTTTTATATTAATTTTTTTATTTGCAGGTAAATGTCAAAATCTTAAACCTTAATCAGTAATTTACTTCATTTTTAATTAGAAACAAAAGAAGGCCAACTAATAATAACACCATGTCATTAATTATCCCGATGAATCCTGGTATTAATTCTGAAATTTCATCTACTTCGTCCTTTTAAGTAAATAATTTCAAAAAAACGAAAATAAATAATTTATAAAGTCCATTATTTCATATTTATTTTTGTGCACCTACTACATTGCCCTATTGAATACCTTCGGGAAGTTCCGTTTTTTCGCTCTGCAGTAATTTAATTTTTTGTTCAAAAATTCCATTAATATAAATATGCAGCAAAAACAAAAATCAAATGACAAAAAATGTCAACTCATGAAGCAAAAAAAATGGAAAAAATACAAAAAATGGAGACTGGTATTTGGTTCTTACCTAGCACAACACACAGTCTAAGAAGGTGGGTTAGGCAGCGTTAGAAGGACAAGCAGTCAGCAGCAAAGCTCAATAACCCTCCATTCACCCAATGGGGGTTCGTTAGCAAAGTTAAAGGGATGTAGAAGCACAAGAAATAAACAGAATTGCAGTAAATGTGTAAGTAACCACCCGACATAGCTTAGTGCTTGCCAAAGGATACAAAGGATTGTGAAAGAAGGCGTTGACACTTGACAGAGAAAATAACATTTAGCGACGTCGGCATCAGAAAATTATTGTAATTTATAAAGTTGGGTTAAAAGAAAAGAAATTGCAGGAAAGAAATTAATAGATATTTCAATAATTGTAAAATACTTTAATATATTATACACTTTGTATTACGTAGTACAACACATGATTTTGAGACTCAATTCTGAGAACTGCACTTGAAAATAGCCCCAAAAAGAAGACGTTCTGCATCATTCTGCAAGTAGACAAATATTGAGAGAAGTATGCAGTTGCGTTATTTGACACCATCTGAGTCTACTAGCATGAGATGAGATCAGTTTTTATTAGAAGTGGTGATATCGATCCGAAAAACAGTTCAAGTAATACCTAGAATTTAAAAACGAACATATCGGAATAAACTTTTTGTCCTTTTAACTCATTTGCTTCTGATCTCAAATAAAAATTTACTAAATACATATCAAACATATCTCGCGAAATTCCCCAACTATATATGGCAATTTATATCTCTGTAGGTTCCAAAACTGTGATAACGCTTGCTAATTTAGATAATAAACTTCCCCCGCAATTCCGTAAAAATGCTGATGTCATCTTTCCTAAAGTATAGGGTATTATGTTTATAATCATAGTAGGTTCAGTCCGGGATATTCCCCCTGATTACGTATGTCATAGTCGATTTTCGAAAACATTCGACTGTTTTTTTTATTTGAATATAAAAAGTAATAATAAACAGAAATGTTTAGTGTTGAAAATTTTTCATCATCTAATAACATAGTACAACACATGATTTTGGGACTCAATTCTGAGAACTGCACGTGAAAGTAGCCCCAAATAGAAGAAGTTCTGCATCATACGTTTTGTCAAGTTTCATGCCAAAATAATTCAATATCGATTTGAAGTTATTAAGTATCGTATAACGGAATTGGTCACATTTTAGGCTCTTTTGTTATATGGTGGCGTATAAATATCATAAGTAATATTCCACGTAAATCATACGCCACGGAGTACAACAGTTTTATTGTAACTGCTACAAAATAAACCCAGTTCAAAATCATTTGATAGATGGAAAAGTGAAACTGTTGCTTATGTAGGGAAACGTTATGTGAACAGATTAAAGGAATTGTAATTCTCTGGTTTTTTAAATTCGTTTTAGCTAAATCGGACTAGTGGTTCTCGAGTTATATTAAACAAAAGAGCCTAAAATGTGACAAATTCCCCTATACCTTACTTGCATGTAATTTGACAAAACGAATGATGCAGAACTTCTTATCTTTAGGGCTACTTTCAAGTGCTGTTCTCAAAATTAAGTCCCAAATGAGCTAAAAATGCTGTATTTAATGGTTATTATTCCTACTGGGGTATTATGATTATTATCGTAGTAGGTTCTGTCCGGGATATTCCCCCTTATTACGTATGTCGTAGTCGACTTTCGACAACAATCGATTGTTTTGTTTATCATTTGAATAAAATTTGTTATAATTAACAAAAATGTTGTGTGTTGAGAATTGTTCATCATCTGATGAAAAATAACGTGATAGGCGCATAGACAAGTCGGAGTTCAGTCTCACAAACGACTTCAGCGATGTTAGATTTAAAAAACGACAATGATTCGACGTGACTACGACATATATAATAAGGGGGACTATCTCATATAACGGGGATCGAAATCAGGTGCCATTACTGTCTAACCCCACATTGATTATACCTAAAATTTCAGCATATCATACCATAGTTTTTTTGCTTCCATACCTTCGCGGCGTTTAAACACATTCCGGAGTTTGGGGGTAACTAGTTTAGGATTGTGAACAGTGCTTTAGTTGGAGTAATTCCAAGCATTCTAACTTTGACTGTTGGTTAGCCTTATAATTAGTTTACGTTATTGGGGCTGATTTGCCAGTTGAGGCCGATTGCGTTTTTGTAGCAGTATAAAGACTGCCGCATTTCTGGTCCTTGCCTGAGCGTTCAGCTCAAACACTCCAAAAACTACATCATCTGCTTGCGAAAGTACCCATCATTCTGAGCCATAAAATTGCATGGGGAGTATAAGCGTTTAGTAGAGTGTTATCTTTGTCTGTCGAGAAAGGGCTTTGTTTCTAAACTGACTGCTTAGCCTTAAGTGACATCTGTTAAAAAGAACAGTCCTTCATTTTATCTCTAAACTAGTGTTATTAGTTTTGTTTATATTGGCTGCAAGATAGATAAAATCGTTCACTACCTCAAAGTTATGGTCACCAACGTTCACATATGATACTATTCTCGTTGACACCATTACCTTCGTTGATATTACTTGGTTTTTTTTTTCTTTTTCTTCCAGACCAACTTTCGCCGGCTTCTTTTCAATACTTGAAAACGTTTCAGTTACCTCTCGCATAGTCCGCCCCATGGTGTCAATATCATGCGCATGTGTGAGTAGCGTGTGTTTTCTGGTGTAAACTCTGTGCCTGTTCTGTTAACAGCAGCATTAGGCAGGATCTTTTGCAACATCATGTTGAATAGATCACGAGATAGACTATCAGCTAGATTAAAACCTCGTTTGGTATCAAACGTTTCGGAAAGATCTTTCCCAATTTTAACCAGTGATCTCGTGCCAGTTAATGACATCCTGCATTAACCTATTAGGTATACCAAACTCAGACGGCTTTATAATCGGAAAACGAGTGGTAGGTGTCAAGTTATTTCTCTTGGGTTTTTTTCCACGATTTGTCGAAATGTAAATATCTTGTCAGTTGTCGATTTACCAGTTCTAAAGCCGCATTGATAAGGATCAATTATTTAGCTGACTTTAGCTTTTAATCGTTCACATATTACGCTCGATAGGAAAGGAAAGATATATCTCTATAGTTGGCTCATATGTTTTTGTCGCCTTTCTTATCCACGGTACATAATACGCTGAGGTTCCAGTCATCAGGCAGTCCATCACCACCTGTAACTTTGCTATTCTTCAACCGGAATATTGCTTTCTCAATCAACCTTTTGGCTGGGTGCTGTACATTCGACACCATTTTCAATTACTGATCTAATACTAACAGCTTTAGTACACTTTCCGTATATGTCCCTAGGTTTCCGTCTTCGACTTTACAGGAGGCAATACCTGTATCGAAGTATTTTGTTTGGCATTACACTCTTTGGTTGAATTTTCGAGCTTCGTTTCTACTCCTCCACATCTAGATTTCCCCAAACTCTCGCGTTTCTACTTCTCTCCTTTTCTATCGGTAAGTTGCGTGCGCACCCCGCTTTTTAGAGGTCTGCAATTTTGACAAATATGCAGCGTATTCATCTACAGTGGCGTTGCAACACTTTTGGTCGTACCATGATTTTTAGGGGAGGCACTTAAAACCAAGTAAGGACTTGAAAGAAATCCTTCGGGACAAGGAGAGCTCTCTTGTAACATTTGGGTTAGAAGACTGGAATAGGTGTTAGCAGTTTGTTGTGCAGCTTCCTCTGTAAGACAGTTCTTGCGGTTGGCGGTACATTAAGACGAGTGCGAACCTGAGCTGCGACAAGTTAATGATCCGAATCAATTTTAGCGCCTCGGATCGAACGCATGTCTAGCACACAGGAACTATGCCCTTCGTCCACAAAAATTTGATTAATTTGATTGTTTGTAATTTGATCGGGGAAAACCCACGTTGCCTTATAAGTATCGGCATGTTTAAATCTAGTGCTACTCACTACCATGTTTCGTGCCAAGGCAAAGGGTAACAATCTCAAGCCGTTATCATTTGTGTCTTCAGTTTCGTTTTGCTCGGATTCATACCCAACCCACATATTCATTTTGGTAGACGTTTAGCGCATATTCCAAAATCACAGAGAGAAATTTCAGTTTAGGTCAAATTGTTTACTTAGTTTCTATATTTTTTCGGAGGAGTTGAATTTGCAACTATCAATCAGACTACCGGATCACTGTAGCATAGTTCAGGCCGAAAAAGCGTCCTTTAGAATAGCCGTAGAGAAAATTCAGTATCGTGGGATATTGGGCGACAATATTCATATTCTTGCTGATAGTAAAGCGACTATCAGATCACTGGAGAACGTGTACACAACTTCGAGAAATGTTCGAGAATGCCGGTCATCTCTTGAGGAGATAGAGAGACATTTGACGATTACTCTTACATGGGTTCCAGGACATGGGGACACAACCATGAACTCGGGCAAACAGCTAATTGCGGGGAAACTGAACCTCATTGCTAAGGAAAGATGGGTAAGAGAATCCACTCGCACGGCGATCAAACAAATTTGGCCTACAATGGATATACAGAGGGAACGGTTTGTGCTGAATCTGTCCAGAGTCCACCTGAGGAACATCATAGTTGTAATAACTGGTCACTGGCCGGTTGGTAAACACGCTAAGAGGTTGAAACTTCACTGCAGTGATTTTTGTAGAAGCTGCAATGATAAGGAGACCATGGATCATCTTCTATATCACTGCCCTGCTTGTGGTGAGCTGAGATATGACAAATTTGGTCATCAAAAACTTCTAGACAATACCTGTCTATCAAAAGGCGATTTGCGGAAAATCTAAGCCTCCATAAGAGCAACGAAATGGCTTGATAGCGACCGAACAAAATAGGAATAACCTTCGTTGTGACTTATTAATTAAAACAATTTTTTATTTGCCAAAATTAGTTTTTATTCATCAACATAGTCCCCTTTTAGGGAGATACAATCATTCCAACGCTTTTCCAATCTTTCGATACCGCCTTTGTAAAACGATTTTTCTTTGCCTTCAAAATAGGCGTTAGTTTCGGCGATTACTTCATCATTTGAGCGAAATCTCTTACCACGTAGCATCTTTTTGAGGTCTGCGAAGAGCCAGTAGTCGCTGGGGGCCAAATCTGGAGAATACGGTGGATGGGGAAGCAATTCGAAGCCCAATTCGTTCATTTTTGCCATCGTTTTTATTGATTTGTGACACGGTGCATTGTCTTGGTGGAACAACACTTTTTTCTTCGCCATATGAGGCCGTTTCTTTGCGATTTCGTCTTTTAAACGCTCCAATAACGCTAAGTGCAAAAGTTTGAAAATGGTATTACAACGGGACTCATACTAGGACCCATGTGAGCTGTATAGAACGTGGCTGCCGAATTAACCTAAATTTCTTTATAATGGCAATAATTATAAATGTTTAAAGCTCGAAATTCATATTTGAACTATGGTTTCTTTGGCAAAGTTTCTTGGAATGATCCATAACACAAGAACCGCCATGAGTCTTTGTCGCATATAAACTGACCAACCCTAATATGTTTATATATTGTTCAAAAGGACCTCGGAACAATTTCATAATAATTTTATTATATTTCAACTCAACATTTTTAACTTAAAAATTTTTATGGTATATCCTCACCTACAGGGATGAACAGGGATGTTCAAAAGGACCTCGGAACAATTTTATAATAATTTTATTATATTTCAACTCAACATTTTTAACTTAAAAATTTTTATGGTACATCCTCACCTACAGGGATGAACTTACTAAATTTGTTATAACTCTTATCTGTCTGCTTTACCCATTTTTCGTTAGAAAATAACATTATTTTATTAGTTTCAGATTAGTTTTTGTGTTGTTATATCTAGTGTATATCACGTTGCTCCTTTCAATTGCGTCCGTCTACCTCATATAGTCTTCTTTTGTTGACCATCGGTCTGTCCTTCAAATTATGTGTCTGTCCTTCCGTCCCTTGATATTTTGGAGGGGATATGCTATGCATATTTATTTCTCTCTCTCTCGTGCTCTCTATCCCTCTCCACAGAAATGCGGGCCTTTGTCTGGGGTTCTGTGTTGAAGTTGCACAAAAATTGCATTATTATGCAAGGTCAGTAACACTGAGTGGGGTTCAGACTTGCAATAGCAAATGACAACATATTTCGTGTTGCAGCAGTTGCTATTGCTGGATAATTTTGCTTCTGCTGATGGCGATGATGATGATGACGATGATGACGACGTCGATGACACATGCAATTATTTTTAGTCGGTATTCAGACATCATGTTCTCTGCTCAGTCATACCCCAAACAGCACAGACTTATGGATCGCTTTGCTCTTCGGCGCCGTGCGGTGCGGTGCGGTGCCCCCTTCAATAATTTTATTTAATTTTGAAAATTCTGTATTATTCCTATTCCCTAGTATGCCCCGAACAGCCAGGCAGCCAACCACCCATTATCCATTCTCCCCCCTAAGGAAAAAATGAAGCAGAACAAATGTTTTGGATAAATACCATCGCACATGGAATACAGTGAACCGTTGCCACCATCCCTAAATGGCAGCACTCAGTGCAGGGCCCGGTCGTTGGCCAGAGTGCATTTAATGGGTACAGAGATGATATGAAATTGGGAGCGAAAAACTAACCTAACACAAAAATGTTGCTTAACCTTAACCCCCTAAAATAAAAAAGAACACGAAGCGCAACGAAACGATACAAATGACGTGAAGTGTGTGTATACGTGCTTGTATATATGACGGAGATGAGTGAAGCCAACGGCTCCGTTTGTAAATTGCTGTCGGAGCTATTGCTGCAGCGGCAGCAGACGCAGCATCAGAAAGCAGTTCAATAACACTCAACCAACGTCATCATCACCATCATCATCACCAACAGCAGCATCGTCATCATCAGAAATATGTACAGAGAAAAAGTCATTAGTTTTGGTTCTCTACGCGACGCTATAGCATGCCCGAGCAATCTCCTTCACCGCCACCCCCATCACCATAAAGATTACGCGCTACACTCACAGAAATTTTGACACAGCCACATATACTTTGGTCATGGTTCCGATTTTAGGCAGAGGACGAGGTACAACTTCCGTTTCCAACATGTTGGCGAATTAGCGTTTGCATGCAATGATGATAATTAACAGCACGCTGCTAAAAACTATTGGCTTGTAAGATATTTAGCAATTAATGATTGATCAAATAGCACTAGACATTTGTCATATTGCTGTCATCACAATTGTAAAAAAAACAACTTGGAAATCAAAAAAGTAATAGAGATTTAAGTAGATTACCGCTGAGATAATCTAAGAAATTGAAAATCAGAATTTATCGCCTGATCAAAAGACAAAACGTTGTTATCGATAAAAGTCATGTCACAAGCGTTATAGACGTGCGTGTGATATGCGGTGCCAATATTGACTCGGATTACCACCTAGTCAAGCAGTCGAGCTATGTAGTAGTGCTAAAAACGCTGGTAACCAAAGGCAAAGGAATCTAGACATCACAAAGCTGCATACCCCCGAGATAGTAAATGCCTACTCCAACCAACTCTCTCAATTACCACAAACAAATGTCCCTCATTTGAAAAACTAGACTCAGACAAGCCCTGGTACGATGAATGTCGCGGAATGTCTGACAAAAAGGAAGCTGCATAGAAACGGCGATAGTATGTTATGTGATCTCTTAACCATTATAACGGAGAAGGCCGTAGTAAATACGACTGGTAACTTCTGGGCAATGAGACAAACCAATCCATCTACTCTGTCATCGTTAAGGGCGAAAACCGTCGTCGAATAACCAATGAGCTGTATAACGACATCTACGTAGTTAAGCGCTGGCTTGAACACGTCGTTTGAAAGGATGAAATGCTCTAGCTCAAAAACTCTTCGTCAATAAACTCGATAGAAGGTACGGCTAAAACTTCGGGTAGTACTAGAGTGGTCAGGGACAAGTTCGACTCCCGGTATGTTCAACTGTTTCAGCATCAGGGCCTAGCGCTATGAATGACTGCGCTGCGAATGACATCTGCAACTTATCCAACTGTAAATTGTAGTGGTGCTTCTTCAGATCGGAGAGCATGAATACGACGCATTACTATCCTTATCGCCCCATCACTCTCGGGGTGCTCAATCTCTTTGGGTCAGTCACAGTGGTAGCATCAAATGTGATTGCCGTCCGGTCTTCCCAGGTTTCGAGAGTGACTTAACCGTTGCCCACAATTTACCGATACCGGAACTTAAATTGCAGTGCTTCAAATGTTCTAGCCATAGATTCCGCTTATACTCGTCGACCATCTTACTGATTTCTAGATTCAGTTCTGCGATTCTAGAATCAGCAGGGTTCTCTTCTTTCGCCAGTAGCAGACACTTGGGGCTTTAATTCTCCCAAGCCTTACACGACATTTTCCAATTGCGGATCATCAGCATGGATTCCGTAGGCAGCACAGTACAACTACTGCTTTACACGCCATTACCACACAAATAAGTCGGGGTTTCAACCAGAACAAGCCCAGTGGCGGGATGGTCCTCGTGGCGTTTGATTTATCGAAGGTTTTCGATACTGTCAACCACGCCAAGATTTTCGAGGACATCGTCAACACGTCCCTCCCAAACTGTTTGAAACGTTGGATCGTAAATTACATGTGTGGCCGCCAGTTGTGTGTGGAATTTAGAAACAAGAAGTCCAAGTCCCCTAGAGTTAAACAGGGAGTTCTCTAAGGTGGGGTGATATCTCCGGCACTGTTTAACCTCTACCTTTCTGTAATTCCACCACCACCTGACGGCGTTAATATCGTATCCAATGCCGATGATTGTACGATTCTGGCGTCGGGCTCCTCGATTGATATAATATGTGAAAGGTTGAATATCTACCTAGCTGAAATTGCCAATTTCTTCGCTGCGAGAAAGATGAAAATTTACGCCACCAAATCATCGGCCAAAATCATTACGCCACCAAATCACCGCATGGACAGCGCAAGTGAACGGAGCAATTCAACTAAATATTCGATGGTACAACAATTCCGACAACCAGTTACCCCACGGTTCTTGGTGTCAAATTTGACAGTCTCCTCAGATTCAACGCGTACGCCACATCTATTTGCAACGCGATGAGAAGTAGGAACAAGGTCCTTAAGTCGCTAGCCGGCAGCACTTGGGGAACTGTCAAAGAAACCTTGTTGACCTCTTACAAAGCGATACGTCGGTCTGTGGTGAACTATGCAGCTCTAGTGTGGTCTTCGAATGTGAGCGAGACCCGGTGGAAGAACCAGCAGACATGTCAAAGTGCCGACCTGAGAACTGCGACCTACATGAGGAGACGAAGGTCATACCCGAGCGCCGACACAATTTCCTTCTGTCGAAGCAGTACCAGCTTGGATGTTAACGGTCCAGCCATCCCAACCATCATCTTATGGATAGGCTCTTACCTCAAAGGCAGGTCAGGAAAGACCTTCATGATCTAGAGCGCGAGATCCAAAGGCACAAGAGAGAGCCTCAAGATCGAAGAGCATTTGAGACAGGCTTAACGGATATTCACTCAGACGCAGCAGTCGTTGAAGCCGTGAATAACTATAGAGAGATGGTCGTTCTCGAAGAACACCCTCCATCAGTGGCTTCGGAGGCAAAGATATTACCGCGGCAGACGAGAGTTATTTTGGCCCAATGTACTGGGCAAGAATTGATGGCAATACGTCGAACGCTTGTCCCACTTGCAACCAGGGACCACACGACACATTACACCTGTTCAACTGCACTGCCGAACCAGCACAACTTGTTCGCAAGTCCCTTTGGAAGTAGCCATTTTCCTTGGCCTGGAAACAAACGCAGCACAAAATAATACACAAGGCGAACCAATTAACACCTAATGGACAAACAAGACACATATACTGCTACAACAACAACAACTAAAACTTCGGCAGATGGACAAAGTGAAGAGCTGTTATCTTAACTTGGTGTGACGAAATATCTACGAAACGCAAAAGACCGAAGCGCTTGGAATTCTTTTCTACGTGCGGATACTGATGGATGAATTTCTGTTGCTGCTGCCAAAAAAATTAACACTATGCGACAGTCAAAATCGGGATGGGATGAAACCAACGGGAAATGTTATATCGGTCAAAAACAAGTTATACATGGCCCGGCGTTTCGCTGGGTCACGTCTAGGAATCGAGATATATCGATTTGAAGTTAGTAACTATCATATAGGGGAAATTGTCACCTTTGGTGGTCTTTTTTTGACATAACTCGAGAACCACTAGTTCGATTTTGCTTAAACAAATGTAAAGCTACAATTTCTTTAATCTGTTCATATAACGTTTTTCTATATAGCCAACAGTTTTGACGGTAAAAATAAATGTATGAAGAAAAAAATTATTTTTTGCCATATATATGATAGTTACTAACTTCGAATCGATATATCTCGATTCCTAGATGTGACCCAGCGAAACGCCGGGACACGCATAACTTCTTTTTTACCGATATAACTATCCCTTCCCGATCACTGACCCCTACCATTTGTCTCACAGTGTAATAAGAAGAAGTCATCTGTACTAAAAGCACTTTTCACTGATTTGTATTTTGACCATTATGATATTGTCCAACATTGTGAAGTCATTTTCAAGCACTCTTTCCCTGTCCTACAACGTAGGATTCCTTGACTCATTGACAACAAGTACCCCATTCTATTTCTTTCAGTGTATGACATCGTCGTCACCATACCCATTATCATCATCATCATCTTTAATATGAACATTTTTAAACATTATCTACTACAGAGTACTGCAACGCAATAATGTATTTTCGTTGTTGTTATTATTCTCTAGTTCTTGTTGTTCTTGTTATGTATGGAATGTATCTACTACAACAACAAACAAATACTGCACAGTCATTCCATATGAAATGCATCATGAGAGAGAGATGACGATGACGACGACGACGACGAGTGCATTTATTTTGTAATAATGTTCCACAGTACACAACACACAAGGATAGTCAGTCAGTCCCCTGAGTAAGAGGCGTTCACAAAGTGGAAACCCCCCTCCTCATGCGGCTGGGTCGCACAATAATAGCTGAACAGCCAAAGCATGTGTTCCCCTCCACTTTCCTTACTATGGACATGGTATGGCATTGTACAGAGTATGGAATGGTATGCATGTACAATATTCCGTAATTGATGATGCTCTAAGAGTTATTTTATAGATGAGTTCAGACATCACCACCACTACTGCCTGCAATGCCAGAAACAGGCAGCAGCAATGGCAACTGAAACATAGCCAACATAATAGCTGACGTTGTTGTTGCGGCGGCAACTGCTGTAGAATCAGCATCAGTTTTAACGTAAGCATCATCGGCATCAGAATCAGCATCAGCATCAGCAGCATCATCATCGTCATTACCAGCAGCCACTTATGTATAAGTCTACGGCCATATATAGAAAACTTGGCAGTTGGACGGACGGATTAGTAGAAGTACGAGTGCAACAATTATATAAACTAGAAATTTGTTGCATAAATATGTGGCATGTCGGGGCAATATAGAGAGACAGCAATGGAAGTTTTTAACAAACAAAAACAATTGTTGTTAATATTTAAATCTTATTAAAAAAAAGGCGTTATTGGAAGTATTTTAAAGAAAACCCCGGCTGAATGTTTGAATGATTAACACGCATCAGTCGCGTCGTAGACATATACAAATATTGAATCATGGACTTGGTAAA
The DNA here is from genome assembly GCA_964034835.1 of Muscina levida. Lineage (NCBI taxonomy): Eukaryota > Metazoa > Arthropoda > Insecta > Diptera > Muscidae > Muscina > Muscina levida. Next base: position 46,515,962 of record OZ035881.1, on the reverse strand, counting down.
ATTTGTCGCACCAAAGTCTTCCAAAGTAACATAATAAGTAACAAATACTCACAAAGAGGTTTAGTAAAATTACTTTAAATTGTAGACAGACATAATAGCATTACACAGTACAACAAATGATTTTGGGACTCAATTCTGAGAACTGCACGTGAAAGTAGCCCCAAAAAGGAAGAAGTTCTGCATCATTCGTTTTGTCAAGTTACATGCCATAATAATGTAATATCAATTTGAAGTTAATCAGTTTCCTATAGGGAAATTTGTCACGTTTTAGGATCTTTTGTTTGCTGAATAAAGAATATAAATGTATATTGAGTAGAATACAACATGTGATTCAAGAAGAGCTCTTCTAACACGGAGAAGAACAAGGAAACCTGGTCAAAGAACCTAGTCCAGTTTCAAGCACCTTCAAGAAGAGGCAACATGGCAATTGTTAAAGCACTATTGAATGAACGGAGTCACATGCCCCTGAAAAACCACGTCATTGAACGCTTTAAATTTCTTGAGTCCACTGCCAAAGGACGGAGAGAGAGGATCGGTCTAATTGCTATAGAGCTTAAATCCATATGAAGCAAAACATTAAACTTCCAGCATATATGAGATCAAGCCATTTGTGCAAAACTAACAAAACTTCTGGAAGACTACGAGCGCTGCAGAAAAAAACAAAACTTTGATTCATTAAAGAAACTGTTTGAGATGACCAAAGTAAAAGGCGAATGGATGTGCAAATATGATGAGAACCTCTACAAACTGCAAATTGAGAGCAAAAGCCGCGTTTGTTACTCCAGCGGCAAACCTGGTGGTTCCAATACCATCCACTCATCCAAGCGAAAGAGGGCAATGAAAGCGACTGTGTCAACACTTACCAGTGGCCTTCGATAGCTCAGTGGAAGCGACGTAGACAAGCAATTCGAAGGTGCCGGGTTCGATTCCCGGCCGAGGCACTGGCCAAATCAACATCGATGAAAAGTGAATTACTTTTAAAATACTTTCGAGTTCTCCAGCCAACAAAACTCATCCTAGACGCTTCCACTACAAAAACCCAGATTGCGCAAGGACCAAGGAAAAAGGAAAATGATTTATCAACATCTCATATAAACCATCAAGCCAGCTGGCGCCATCTCTGGTGGAATTTGGCGGTTAAACTCACAACAACAACATCTAACAATCCTTGACACAAACCTTGTTATCTACAAAGGAACGAAACAGAGTTGCCAACAATGATTGTATGATAATCGGATTATATGCCCGATCGAGTGCCGATAAATTGAACCCACCCCAGCTACCCACCAGCTGTTACAACATCAACAACAACAACACTTACCAGCTCAGCGATACTTGATTGTTCCGAATGTAGCACGGACTCATTCGACAACAGTACAGATTGAAATTGGGAGGATGACAATGCAGCATCAACGAACAAAAGGAAGCATAACCCAACAGGCATTACAAGACGCCTTGTTACAAGCTCAAAGCTGTTATCCCACGGAGAAGCAACGGTGTGCCACCAGCTTTCCCCTGAGGGCATTGAAATCCCAACCCCATCTCAGTCAGGAATCCACAAGGCTATCTTTAAGGAAGCTGCTCGGGTTAAGAAGTACTTGGTAAGCACGCTTTATGTGGAGAAGAGGAGAATGCACTTTGACGGCAAACACATTGAGAGTTTTGAATATCAGGCCGTGGTCCTCAAGGATGAATCTGAAGAAATTAAGTTGACTGCGCTCAAATTGAAAGATGAGGAAGCTCAAACAGTCGCAAAAGGACTCCAGAATGTGTTAGATGAGTTCAACCTGTGGGGATCAATTGTGACGATTATTGCAGATACAACAAGCATGAATACCGGCAAAAAGACAGGCGTTGTAGTTCGACTGCCGCAAATGTTCGAAGATAAAGGTCACCCCAAAACCAAGGTCATCAGTTGCGCTGGATCGCTTTCTTCGCGTTGTCATTTGCGTTTACACCAAACATCGAGTACTTCTTTGTGCAGGATTTGATGAGCAATTATGATCAATTGAAAGCAGCCTTCAGCAATGGTAAAACTGAGCTTAAGGAAACAGGCGGCTGGAGAGATGACATGAAGTTTCTCTTCCATATCACTCGTGTCTTCCGCCACTTCACTGAGAGGAGTGAGATCAATTTTGTAAAGTTTAAGCAGATCCCAACGTCTGCAATGCACGTTGCAACTTTCGTGCTATTCTAGCTCTTCTTGCGTTTACTCTGATGCCTGAGACCCGAACAGGTTCCATTAATTTCTAACTCATGGGCTGATCATTGGTTCAGTAGTCAATTGTTCCGCGCTGAAGATTTTGAAGAGCTATCTGTAGCTCTGAATGACTACCCAAAAGCATTCAAATGCTTGAAGACCCACTGGAAAACGTGTTTTCCGTGTTTTGATGATCCTATGAAATGTTACATATATGTGACTTTAAAGCTTGTGTTCAATTATATATCTGCTTACAGTGATTTCTAATCTTAAAAGCTCCACTAAATATGAAACAGGGTAACGAGGTTGTATAAAAGTCATCACCCTAGGGTTCATGTCTCATCAGGTAGATAATAATTTTTCGTATCTGGTTCCTCTCAATATTAACAAGGTTCGACGTACGGTTCGCGCTGTATTCAGGCCATGTCATTTTGGCCGTTGTCATTTTCTACAGGTTTCCCCATTCTTCTATCTGTCGTTTGCAGTTCTAGACGTTAGTGGATATAGGAAAAAATGCTGCGTGTTCAACTTCACTTTCCTGCAAGGCTAAGACCTGTCGGGCCTCTTCGTTCGCTCTACAATTGCCCTAATTAACGCTGTGTCCAGTTATCCATGTTACCAGGACTCTGTTATTCCTGGTTATCTCGTTAAGAGATTTCCGGCAGGTACTGACTAATTTCGATTTGATTTCATAGGACTTCAACGAGTTTACCGCCGCTAGACTGTCCGTGAGCAGGAAAATATACTCCTGTGATACCCTCCTCACGTTGATCACGTCCAAGGCTCGTTTAATAGCAAGTATTTCCGCTTGGAAAACGCTGAAGTGGTCTGGAATCCTTGATATTATACTTAGGCCTAGATCCGCGGAGTAGTTACCATAGACGGTCTTGTCATCGGTTTGTTGTACTCTGCCGAATTGTTTGTGCTTACGATAATGGACATGCAAGATCGACAGGGAGGTGCTCAGAAGATATATGCACCTATGTGCGTCAACGGGGTGTTTCGTCATCGGATGAATTATGAGAAAACATGGGTCGACCCCGTCGATGTTGTCGACAGAAATTCTTGATTAGTCAAATCAGTCGGCATTTCTAGGAATCGCCTGACGTTCGAATACTTATTTTCCTAAAATCCTAGTCCGTAGTTCCAGTTTCGTATTTATTATTTGGGGCACCACAAAACACTGTGCGACGTTATCTTAGCTTTGCACAGCATTCTCTTATATTTGTTATTATCTCATTCTTTCATCTTCATTATTATTCTCTGCTGCTTTGTTTGCAGCAATTTATCGTAATTTTCAATTCATCTCTATTATCTCATGATGGCTTTGGAACATTCGTTGTGGTTACAAGAACAAACCGCCAACCGACAACGAGAAGATTCTATCATTCCCAGCGACTTTCCTGACTGACACAACACAAAAGTCTCAAACGAAGCACCACTTACTCCAATACTTGTTGAAGAGTAAAGTTGGAAATTGTTAAATTCCAAAGAAGCATACAAGAAGGAACAATCTGCATAGTAGGGCAACGAAGTGAAGTTGCCAAGGAGCAAAGTCAAGTAGTGTATGGATGAGAAGTCGAGTATAGTGGAGAAGCACGAAGGAGGCACTTCAAGACACAGTAGAGTTGGAAAACATAATAGAAGACACACAACCGCTCGTAGTAGTAGTATATCGCGTAATTATAGTAGAGTTGTTTGTAGTGTCATTGGAGTTGAAAAGAAGTTTAAGCTGGAGTAACGACAATTTAAATGATGAATATGTAAATGAGGAGAGAAAAAAATGTGAGGGAAATTGAGCTGAGAAACTTACTAAGTAGTCTGCATTTAAGAAAAAAAAAAAACAAATACTTGAACTAGAAAAAATAAATTCCCCACTATTACTTTTGAATGGGAAAATGGGGGAAACGATCTTACAGTCAGGAAGTTTATAAGTATTTCTTATTTTAGGCCCTCTGGCGAAAGAAAACGTCAGTTCATGAAAACTTTAGGTGGAACTAAAAGCTGCATATATAGCTTTTAAAAAACAAAAAAAAAGGAATAAAAATAAGAAGTATTTTGGTTTACGAATGTAATTTTAACTCATTACATATTTCGTCGCGCACTGGAATATTTTGGGATATTAGCCATAAATTTTGAAAGTTTGAATTTTGTGTTCCTTTTTGAAAAATACATGCTACGTAGTAAATATGGCACCAAAAATTAGTGAAAACTCCATTAGGCAATTCTGTGCCACCTTTGTAAGGGATTTAATTTTTTATTACTCCACCTCCATAACTTTGGAAAAACTTGAAATGTTTTTCCTTTCTTCAAAGCCAACGGATTTTACGCATCAAATTATTTAAAGGGATAAACCAGGCATGCACAAAAGCTTCCAACGATGTATAGGACTCTTTAATCTGCGCCGCCTATCAAGTTTATTGTCAAAGACTCTTCTAACAAGAGCATTCTCATCTATTCGCAAAACATGTCTTGGTGGCGCATTCGGTTTTTTTATGCGTTGAATTCTTTTTGGACTACGTTGATGTCGCTGTACATCTCATACTAAATATAGTTCAAACCACGATGGTATTCGCTGTAGACGATAATGGGCCCAAATATTATTCTCTCGAAGTCTCCCAAACAGATCAATTTGCTGGTGTCATTATCCAAAATTCAGCGCTAATGAGCTAGACAGGTAGGATCAGAGTCTAGTACAGTAGAATCTTTGTTAGTCGAGAGAGGGCATTGACATTAAATAGCTTGCTTAGCGCATAGTAGCAGTGGTTTAATATCAATACTCAATATCAATATCTCTTGATTTCTAGGCTAACATTATTATTTTAGTTTACTTCAGAGCCAAGGTAGACAAATTCATCTACCACAAGTTGTAGTTGACAATGTTCATGCAGCATCCCAAACGAGTAGACTCTTTGTTTGTTGAAACAAATAACTTGGTTTCGTCCTCATATATTACCAGACCCACTTTTGTTTATCAATGCTTGAAATGGCCGCAGTAACACCCCGTAGTCATCGGACCAATAACATCTAATCATCGGCGTAGACGATCAACCTGTGAGTGATATTAAATATGGTAGCAGTCGTTTTGATATGTTACTTCCAGCGTGATGATTTCGCTTGGTAGAAAATGGCTCTGAATTTTGCCAATTTTTACTTAAGACTTCTTGTCGGTCACTGTCATTCCGCAAGGTCTTATCAGTTTCACAGGGTTGCCAAACTCAGTGATAGCATCTAATAGTTTCTATCTTATCGAACTGTCGAATGCAGCTTTGTAATTGATAAACAAATGCAAAGTGTGCATCGTCATTTTTTCTGTCTTCCCTAGAATTTGTTGTAGTATGAATTTCTGGTGGGTTTACCAAGTCCAAATTCACACTAGGAAGGTTCATTCGGGTTCGCTAGGACGGGCTTTAGTCTTTCACATAACACACTAGGCAGGACCTTGTACACGATACTTGATACATACACTTGGATTGAGTTTCTTAAGCACATGATACAGAACACTTAGATTCAATTATCAGGCATGAATTCCTTGAGCTAAATCATGTTTATGTTGCTAGCTCATCCTCGCCAGCTTTAAAAAGATCTGCCGGTAGTCCATTCACACCAGCATCTTTATTGTTTTTATGCCGCTTAAATGCCGTAATGACCTCGTTTTGGGTTTGTCAAGGACTATCTACTCCGTCATCGATAAATTTCGTAATTTCGTCTTCGGGAATGAGCAGAGTCGAAACATTTTAATTTCTTATTTGCAGATCACTGTCCTATAAGATAGGCATTCCTGTTACAGAACATTAACATTTTGCCTTTTGCTCTCTCTCTCTATCTTCTCCTTAGAAGACGCTTTTTTAGTTAAAGGGTCGTATTTCTCTCATCTTATCTTATCATTATATCGTCCCTTCAAGGCTAACCATTAGCTGCAGTGTTGACTTGCATACAGCATCCTTTTCCTCAGAAAATACGCAACATTCTTCATCAGAACTTTTCTGAGCGAGGTTTTTCATACATAAATGCTGAATTATGGTTAGTTGTTGACATTAAATGAAAGAGTTGGTTGGAATAGGCATGAAATTCCTCGGTGGTATGCAGTTTTTCGATGTTTAGCTTCCATTACGTTAAGTTACGATAATTTCTAGCACTACTAAATCGAGTGCTTATATTGGCTGCAATTAGGTGAAGTAATGAGTTTCTATTAGCACCACACACCACATGCGCGTTCATACCGCTTAAGACATGTCTTCGAGAAGTTACCACGTGATCAATTTGTTTTCTTGCCTTTCGATCAAAGGACGACTAGATTCCCTTGTGGATATCTTCCTGTGGAAATCTGGTTGCACTCATTATCATGTTTGTTGCTAGTCTGGTTTCTTCTAGTTTGAATTCGTTATCGAAAGTGTGGCTGTTTAGACCGAACCAAGAGCATCTTTGCTTCCTACTTTAGCATTAAAATTTCCCGGAGCATTTAAAATCACGAACAGGGCAGGGGTCATATATTTTCTCCTGCCGTTCATAGAATTCATCGTTAGTTCTCTAAAGGGTACATTAATTACTTACTTTCATAAGTGGCCCATTACAACTTACGAACGTATTTGATACATTAGAGGCCTGAATTATTAAAGAATTCCACACGCTTCGGTCTTCTGCGTGCGTTCTCCAGTTAGTCATACCAGATGGTGGCACGTCGTCCACCCCTTGGTCCTTCCAACGATGTTTAGGTCTTTCTGCTCTGTGTCGTCCTTGAGGTTCGCCTTCAAAAACCTTTCTCGCTGGAGCATTTACATCCATCCTGGCAACATGTCCCAGCCATCGAAATCGTTGGAGTCTGACTCATTTAGCTACGTCGATGTCGTGATAGAGCCCATACAGCTCATGGTTCATCTGATGGCGAAACTCGCCTTCGACTCAGATACGTCCATATATTTTTCGGAGTACTTTTCTTTCCAATACTCCCAGGTTTTAGTATTACTAAAATGCTGCCGAAGTCCGTAAAAACATCCATTGGCGAGCACTATTCTTCGCTTGTTTTCTTGGCTAACATTATTTTTCTCATCGACGGAAGATCTGAGGTATGTAAACTAATCTACTACCTCAAAACAATAATTTTTAACGATGACGGTGCGTCCCCTTTGAGAGGTCTCTTATTTCGTCGATATCATTATTATTGTTTTGTCCTCGTTGATCGCTAAACCAATTTTTACTGGCACCTTTTCTAGCGATGAGAAAACTGCAGTAACATCACGAAGATTTCGGCCAATTAAGTCTATATCATTAGCATAGGCTAGTGACATGTGGATGTTGTGGAATATGGTGTCAGACTTGTTGACACCAGCCTTTCCCACCACCTTCTCCATTACTATATATGGCTGAGAGCTCTTTCTGTATTGAATGGTTCAGACTGATCCTTACCAATCTTAACTGAGGATTTGGTGTTTTCCAAGGTACATCTGCAAAGTCGAATCAGCTTTGCAGGAAAGCCAAACTCAGACACGTCCTCATATAGCCTATTTCTTATCGGAGAGTCGAAGGCAGCTTTGTAGTCGACAAAGAGGTGGTAGGTGTGGATATGCTTTTCATGAGTATTTTCCAGGATTTTTTGTAAAGTGAATATTTGATCCGTCGTAGATTTACCAGGTCTAAAGCCGCACTGATAAAGTCCAATTAGTTTTTCTACAATTGGCTTTAGACGTTCACACAATATGCTTGAAAGGACCTTGTACGCAATTGGTAATAGGCTTATTCCACGGTAGTTCTTACATTCACTACGATCTCCTTTCTTGTATATGGGACATAACAGACTCCAGCCAGATGTTCTCCATGGGCTGATGCATGCTCTTAATCAGCTCCTCTCATCCTGCCCTAAACAATTCAGCCGGAAGACAATCGGCTCCAGTTGTTTGTTATTTTTTAGGCGGGATATTGCCACTGGTATCTCTCTTTGGCTCGGAGATGGCCAGTTAATATCATCGTCATGGATTAGAGGGGGTCTTCTGGAGTGTTGTCCGTATCCAGCAGATTTCTGAAATGTTCTCTCCATATCTTCAGAACGTTTTCCGGGTCAGTCACTAGCTGGCCATAGCTGTCCTTGCAGGAGGGCAAAGCTGTACCACGCATTCTAGCCTAACTCTCTGCTAGAATTTTCGGGCTTCCCCTCTACTTCGGAGCACCTCTGTGCAATCATCCTGTCTCTTCTTCGCCTCCGTCTGTTTCCGTCTAAAAATACGAGTTGCCTCTCGTCTCTTCTCCCGGTGCCGTTCACGAACAGCTCGAGGGGCCATTGGCTGCAGTTTATCCCTGTATGCAGCATCCGTCCCACTCGTGGCATTGCGACATTCGTCATCGTACCAGGCAACTTCTTGAGACGGCTTTGAGTACCCAAGTATTCATCTCGCAGTCCGTATTGGCACTGTGAGGTAATATTACCTGGGGTTGGAGCATTCCGTAGCAGTTGAGTTAGGTGGTTGGAGTAGGCGACCGCTACCTCTGTGGTCCGCAGTTTACCGATGCCAGCTTTCGTTGTGCCTGGTTACGTACGTTTTTCGCCATGCTTATCCTTGTGCGTACCTTAACTACGATAAGGTAGTGATCGGAGTCAATGTTCGCACCCCTGATCACTCGTTCGTCCAGCACACTCGATACGTGCCTTCCATCGATATTGATCTGGAGATAACCATGTTGCCTTATGAATATTTCTGTGGTAAAATCTAGTGCTGCTAACTACTATATTTCTTGCCGCAGAGAAATCAATCAGTCTGATACCATTGTTCGACGTTTCGGTGTGCAGACTGAATTTTCCGATAGTAAGCTCAAATGCAGTCTCCCTGCCTATTTAAGCATTAAAATCGCCTAGTTCAATTGTGATGTCATGGCTGGCGTTACGGTAATATACATTTTCTAGGGTCTCGTAGAGCTCGTCTTTGCCCTCATCCGCTTTTTTCTTTGTCGAAGCATGGGAACATATAAGTGTTATGTGGAAAAACTTTGTTTTAACTCTTATGGTGGCTTTACGTTCACACACCGGGTTGAACCTTGAGACTAGGTGTCGCAGTCTCTTGCCAACCACAAATCCACATCAAAACACGTGCTTACCCGCAATGGTTCATACGCGAGCACCCGTGTCCCGCCCACCAGGACATAACCACCTATAAAGCGATTAAGTAAGTTTTGTATTCTTCCGCCAGTTGGATGGAGGCACCTGGTCTATACAGTGTTCTAACATTCCAGATGCATATCCTCAAATCATGGTCCTTAATTCGTTTGCGGTGGTCGTCAACATTTTGGGGGGTCCATTTTATTATTTTCTTACTTCTTTTCATTGAAATAGTTCAAACGTCGGTAGGGTATTACAAGCCCAGCGCACCCCGTCGCAGTTTTCTCCTCCTGCCAGGATTTTATTACAGACGCCCATTCTAGGTTAGACGCTGGGTAAGGGTAGCGCTCTCTCTGAGCCGATGTACCTGGGTTTTACACAGTTAGCCGGGTGTCAAAAGCAGGTTTCCAGGCGTCACCACGTGGAGGTAGGTACTCCGTCCGCAGTAGTACCACGAATATTTCTGTGAGTAGACGTGAAGTGCAATTGGCAACGACCACTCTGGGTTTGTCAAGTTTAACCGATCAGAAGCTTTACCTTGCATCACACTCCCAGCGCCCAAAGGGTACATTACCTTCATCAATACAGGATTCCTCTTTTGGAATGTATGATGTTTGATATTTTCTTTAGCTCTCAGACATTGCAGTTTGTTCTTCATTGTTGCTAAGATGGACCATAGATAAAAGCAACTCAATTCGGTTTCTATCCATTACTTCTGAAATACAATTCACAATTTTTGTTTCCAACTTAGATTTTGTCGTGCCGACCTATACTTTAGGGCATATGCCGGTCGTGTCGCCGTTGCAATTTATCTTGTATACTATATTTTACCTACCGTCCTTAGACACTTTAGATTTTGACTTGCCAAATCGTAAGTTTACAGTGTAATTAGTTGTATATGCTATCTACATTTTCTTCTTATCATATACGTTGGAGTTTTTTTTTAAACATTTGGAAAATCGAATACCACCATTAATATTCTTTCCTCCTAAATACTAGTTTTTGATTGGAACTATCAATATTTTTGGTTATTATAAAATTTAAATTTACAAATCCTATACCAATCGCACATATGACTGTTGCTTATAACTTTTAATGGTCGGTCATGACCGACCACAATAGCTAATTGGTTTCATTTTAAGTTACAATTTAATTGGCCACTTGCTATTGTTGTATCAGCGCTTGTTTTTGTTGCTCTTCACGCAGCTTATTACGTTTTCATAAGCATACGAAGATAATTATAGACGCATTCTTATTTTTTTGCGATCATTCTTTTTTCCGGGACTGGTTTCTCGTGAAGTTGCCTGTCTTCTTGGTGAAAGAAGCTTCGGATCGCAAGCTGTGGCTGTTGGCCGTTTGTTGTGGTCTCAGCATCAACATCGTCGTCGTCGGCAACACCGACTAAGGCAATGGCAGCAACATCATTCTCATAGTCATCGTTAGGCGGCAGCAGCAACAACAGCATTTTTTAGCTGCTGTCGACTCAGTCGTTGTTGAACGTTGAACTTAACATTTAATGATTCTTTTTCTGGTACACGTTTTTTTTCATTGGCCAAAAGTTTCAACATTTAGCCAAAACAGTCAGCCAGAGACCACAAAAAGGCGGCTGAACCGACCTGCCATCCGACCGACCGACCCAACAACCACCACTAGAGCTAGTCAGACGGTTTCTTGATCGTCTGTCACTGTGGCTGCTGAATGCTACCAAGCCAAGAACTTAGTGAGTGAGTTACTATGGCTAAGAGTTATTAAGGTTTTTAGCAAACACACGGTGGTTGAAAATGTGATCTTTTGGCTAAATAAACATCAAAGTTAAGTTTACAATTCATCATCATATAATGCAGAAATGGTAAGATCGAAATTTTCAGTGAATTCTCACAAACGTCCCACTGTTTAATGCTAAGCCGTATGTGGTGTGGCCTTAAGGTTGATGCTTCCTCCATTCGCTTGTTTCTAAGCAAAACTTTAGAATTCTTTTGTTTGCGATGTTGTTGTTGGTTTTTATAATTATTATTTAAAAAAAAAAGTACTTAACATTTTGTTGTTCTTACGTCGGCCTGTGGTTGTGGTATATTTCTTCACATTACAGCCGTTGGCAACATAATTATTTTATCTTTCGCCTCCTTCGTTTTTAAGAAACGTCTTAGTGTTTTGATTTTTTTTTTATTAATTTTTTTTGGTTCTTAGGTTTAATTTCGTGCTTGATAATTCTTTATTCTTCGCCTTACTCTATTTTTTTAGGGGCACCAATTAAACCTTCCCTCTTATTATTTACTTATTAAGTATTTAATTAAAATAGTCGTTATAGTTTTAATGTATCATTCTATTTCCGTTATTTTAGAACAATCAACAGGTCTAAAGTAACAAAAAACATACATATCACAGCAAGAAATACGGCTTTATTACAAATAAAAAATATCCCAGTACAACATTTTTGGGACTCAATTCTGAGAACTGCACGTGAAAGTAGCCCCAAAAAGAAGAATTTCTGCATTATTCGTTTAGTCAAGTTACATGCCATAATAATTTAATATCGAATTGCAGTTAGTAAGTATCGTATGGGGGAATTTGTCACGTTTTAGGCTTTTATTCCTCGTACCTCATTCCTAGTTGTATTTCAGGATCACGAACGACAAGGCGATGGCAAATTTGAAAAAACGACAAAGATTCGACGCGACTACGACATACATAATGAGGAGGAAAACCTGTCTATCAGTAGGCGATTTGCGGAACATCCATGCCTTCATCGGAGCAACGAAATGGCTTGAGAGCGACGTTGACCAAACAGAGTAGGAATAATTGATGCGAAAATTTTGAAGTGGATATACACGAGAACCCAAGGGAGCTATGCTGAACGCGGCTGTCTTAATAACAACATAAACTAGCTAATGCAATCATTGTACTTTAATGCGTCTGACCACTTCAATGTCGGTATACAGCTTGTACAGCTCATGATTTATACGACTTCTATATTTCCCGTTGCGGAATAATATTTTTTTCCTCTTGAATACTGCCAGAACCAATTTATCCGCTTGGCGACCACCGCAAACGAATTAAGGACCATGATTTGAGGATACCTGGAATGTTAGAACACTGTATAGACCAGGTGCTTCCATCCAACTGGCGTAGGTCCTCGAAGAATACAAGGCTGACATAACCGCTTTACAGGTGGTTATGTCCCGGTGGACGGGACACGGGTGCTCGCGTGTGAAGACGTGCGACATCTACTATAGTGGACATGCGGAGAAGCACGAGTTTGGATGTGGATTTGTGGTTGGCAAGAGACTGCGACACCTAGTCTCAAGGTTCAACCCAGAGTGTGTGCGAGTAGCCACCATTAGAGTCAAAACAAAGTTTTTCCACATAACATTTTTATGTGCCCATACTCCGACCGAAGAAAAATAAGATGAGGACAAAGACGAGTTCTACGAGAACCTAGAAAATGTATGCGACTTGTACTTGGCGATTTTAATGCTAAAGTAGGCAGGGAGACAGCATTTGAGCCTATCATCGAAAAATGCAGTCTGCACACCGAAACGTCGAACAATGGCATCAGACTGATTGATTTCTCTGCTGCAAAAAATATAGTAGTTCTCAGAACTAGATTTGACCATTAAAAAGTGCACAAGGCAACATGGTTATCTCCAGATCAATTAAAGACGAAACAGATATATTACGTGGTAGCCGATGGAAGGCATGCATCGAGTGTTCTGGACGTACGAGTGATCAGGTGTGCGAGCAATAACTCCCAACACTACCTTACCACAGTTAAGGTACGCACTAGGCTTAGCCTGGCGAAAACGTACGTAACCAGGCACAACGAAAGCTGGACATCGGTTAACTGCGGACCACAGAGGTAGCGGACACCTACTCCAACCACCTAACTCAACTGCTACGGAATGCTTCAACCCCTGGTAATACTACCTCGCAGTGGTAATATAAAGCCAACTCCATAGAATGAACTGCGAGCAGCGTACTTGGGTACTCAAAGCCGTCTCAAACGATGAATGTCGCAATGCCACGAGAGAGACGGATGCTACATACAGGGCGAAACTGCAGCCATTGACAACGCGAACTGTTCGTGAACGGCACTGGGAGAAAAGACGACAGGAAACTCCTCTCTTTAGACGAAAAAAGAAGAGCTGAAGAAGAGGCAGGATGAGTGCACAGAATTGCTCCGAAGTAGGGGGGAAGTTCGAAAATTCTAGCAGAGTGTTAGGGCGATAATGCGTGAAACAGCAATGGCCAGCTAGTGACAGACCCGGAAAACGTTCTGAAGATATGGAGATATGGTAAGATCATTTCAGAAATCTACTCGACACGGATGCTACTCCAGAAGACCCCGCTCCAATCTATGACGATGGCATTATCTGTCCACCTCCGAGCCAGAGAGATATACGTGAGGCAATATCCCGCCTTAAAAATAGCAAAGCGGCTGTACTCGATTGGAGTCTAAGTCTCTTATGTCCTATATAAAAGAAAGTAGATCGTAGTGAATGTAAAAACTACTGCGGAATAAGCCTATTACAAATTGCGTAGAAGGTCCTTTTAAGCATATTGTGGGAACGTCTAAAGCCAATTGTAGAAAAACTAATTGGACCATATCAGTGTGGCTTTAGATCTGGTAAATCTAAGACGAATCAAATATTCACCTTACGACAAATCCTGAAAAAAAACTCACGAAAAGCGACTGTAAAGCAGCCTTCGACTCTCCAATAAGGAGAAAGGTATATAAAGCCATGTCTGAGTTTGGTATTCCTGCAAAGCTAATTCGACTTTGCAGATGTACTTTGGAAAACACCAAATCCACGGTGAAGAGTGGTAAGCAATTACTCTGAACCATTCAACTCCGAAAGAGGTCTCAGGCAGGGTGATAGCTTGTCCTGTACACTATTTTATATAGTTATGGAGAAGGTGATGAGAAAGGCTGGTGTCAAAATGTATAACACTATATTCCACAAGAGCCACATGCCACTGGCTAATGTCGATGATTTAGACATCATCGGGATGTTACTGGAGTTCTGCCTCATTGGAAAAGGAATCAGAAAATATGTATTTAGCGGTCAATGAGGACAAAACAAAAACTGAAAATTTCGATGAACAGAGAGTCCTTTCGATGTGGACAATTATAGTTTTGAGTGGTATATGAATTTACCTACCTCGGATCTTCCGTCAGAAAAATAGTGTCAGCCAAAAATTCAAACGGATTATGGTGCTCGCCAATAGATGTTTTTACGGACTTCGGCAACGCTTTCGTAACACCATCTTATCTCGGGATACTAAGAAAGAGTTATACCAGGTGTTAATTTTACCCGATGCTGGCGATGCTGTGGGTGCTTATGACAACGGACATACAAAACCTGGGAGTATTCGAGAGAAAAGTACTCTGAAAATATATGGACCTGAGTGGACAGAGTGTTTCGCCATCGGACGAACCATGACCTGTATGAGCTTTACCACGATATCGACGTAGCAAAAGAGTGAGAATGGATTCTCACTACTATGGTTGGCACATGTTGCCCTGATGGATGTAAATGTTTCAGCGAGAAAGGTGTTTGAAGGCGAACCTAAAGGACGGCGCACAGCAGCGAGACCCAAACTTTGTTGGAACGACCAAGTGATTGGCGACGTGGCACCATCTGGTAGGACTAACGCAAGCGTGTGGAATTATTTAGTACTTCAGGCCTCTAATTTATGAATCATTTACGTACGTTGTAATAGACCACTAAAAGAAATAAGTAAAGCCACACTGATAAGGCCTGATTTGATGGTATAATACCGGTTTTAGTCTTCTATATAATGCACTAGACTTAACCTTATATGCAGTGGGTAAAAGGCTGATCCAGCGGTAGTTGGAGCACAAACATGGATCACCTTTTTCCAGCACAAGACATAATAATAGATTTCAACCAGTGACCATGTACTTGTTTTAAGCCAAATCGTGCGTAGAAGTTGGCCCATAGTTTTTATCAGCTCATCGCCAAAGGAATTGAATAGCTTTGCCGAAAGTTCGGCTGCTTATTTATTTTTCAGCTGCGATATTGCTCTGCTTACCTCGGTTTGGGTTAGTGGAGGGCAATTTAAGTTGTCATCGACAATTGGCATGGTACCTTCACGTGCGCTGCCTTCCGGAACCAGCGATTATTGGAAGTATTCTCTTAATATAGACTGCGCACTCTGCGTATCTGCAATCAGAATTCCATCCTCGCTTTAACTTTCTGGTAACATTTCTTCATCTCTATCCCTGTACATCTCTATATCCTCGTTCTTCCGTTCCTTGTTCTGAAGTTTTTTTCCATTTTTATATCTGACTCGCCTGTATTGCGGTCTCTTTGTGCCGTTTCCTATCAGCCCTCGTTACAATTGGCTAGAGTTGTACTGAAAGCAGTATTCTGCTTCTCAGACGCATTCAGCATTCGTCTGAGAGCCGTTTTTCATTGTTAAGCATGGTTGTTGAGACGCTTGCCTTGGAATGCGCAATATGCTGGCACTGTGTATCGGGAACATCAAAAATAGGGGTGTTTTTGGTTGGGGTAGGCGGTGCGCACTTAAGCTTCAAACAGGTAATGATCTAAGCCAATTTAAGCACCACGGATCACGCTCACTTTCATGATACTAGATAGATGCCTTCCATTGTTTATCACATGATCAATTTGATTTTTGGTGTTTAAATCGGCGAATAGTTAAGTTGCCTTGTAGATATCTTTAAGCTGTAATCTGATTCCACTCACTACAATGTTCTTCCCGTAATAAACACATTGTCTTACGTATCGGTAAGCTGGCTGCATTGACAGATCGATCGATCAAGAACATCATCCCTTCCTATTTTTGCATTAAAATCTTCCAGGTCAATTTTCTTGAGGGCAGCGGTATTATGTTTCCTCTAGGTGCTCGTAAATTTAATGACAAAAATTTTTATCAAAATGTCTCTAATGCGTTCTCAAGTTAATAACACAGTGATACAAATGTGAAGAAAAAAAATATACAGGGGTTCTCATGTAACATTTCTGTTAGACTGGAGTCCATAGAGTAAAGTGGTACTTTTAGTTTTTCTCGGTCACTTCGTTAAGTAATGTTTTTATAGCAAATTAAGTGAAATGACGATATTCCTAAAATTACAAGTTCCAAAATTCATAAGTCTTCTCTTTGTAAACCGATCTGCAAAAGCTTACATCTGTTATAAAGCTATGAATTTCACCTTTTATTAAAAAAAAAAATTTTGAAAATCTGTTAAATAATAGTGAAACGGCGGCTGTTTAAGCAAAACAACCTCGAAAAAAAATTGCGAATTCTCATTTTCTCAACGCTCTCAGTTGATCATGAAGCAGCGCAATATATATTTTTTATTTTTGTATTATGCTATATTAAAGTGGCTTTCGAAAATAGGTAAGTTTATAAGAATCGGTGGAAAAATGAATGAGTTATGCTAATTTTTGTAATATATTTTTCGAAATTCTTTGGAATATGTAGTACGAATTACTTGTTTGTGGTACGTATACGTCACATGTATTTGTACAAAGTGACACACACACTCTAAGGAAAAACCACAAAATAACGCGAACATGTTATTGCAAAATTTAGCATAACTCATTCATTTTTCAACCGATTCTTATAAACTTACCTATTTTAGAAAGCCACTTTAATATAGCATAATACAAAAATAAAAAATATATATTGCGCTGCTTCATGATCAACTGAGAGCGTTGAGAAAATGAGAATTCGCAATTTTTTTTCGAAGTTGTTTTGCTTAAACAGCCGCCGTTTCACTATTATTTAACAGATTTTCAAAATTCTTTTTTTTAATAAAAGGTGAAATTCATAGCTTTATAACAGATGTAAGCTTTTGCAGATCGGTTTACAAAGAGAAGACTTATGAATTTTGGAACTTGTAATTTAAGGAATATCGTCATTTCACTTAATTTGCTATAAAAACATTACTTAACGAAGTGACCGAGAAAAACTAAAAGTACCACTTTACTCTATGGACTCCAGTCTAACAGAAATGCTACATGAGAACCCCTGTATATTTTGTGTGTAGCACAGTGTAATTAATGTTATCAAAATGACATCAATGTGTTCTTAACTTATCGATGTTATCAAAACGACACAGATGCATTGTCAACTTGTCCAAGGATGTTGTCCAGGATGATTACAACGAAAGTTGTTAAAATGATCACGATTGTTGTCAAAATTACAATAAGAACATGGGGCCAAAATAACAACGCTCATTGTCAATTTTAGTACAAACGATGTTGATACACTATCGACCCCAGAGGTGGTCATTTTGGCACTGATGTGGTACATTTTACCACATTAATTGCTTTTAAAGAGTCGAATTGAAATGAAATTGTTTTGCAGGCCTGTGTTGTAATGGACAAAATGTCAGTACTTGTAATTTTGGTGGGATGGTTTGCATATAACATGTATGGCACTAGGCTTTTTAAGACCTAATAGTTTCCGCTGAAAAGTTTCTGTGTAAAGAAAATTTATCTGTACATAAGTCCTTTTTCCACAAAAGCACAGAAATTATAAGTACATACTCATTTTATTCGTGGTCCTACAATATACAACCCTTTAATAGAATACAAATATCGTTCTTGCTTGATAACGGAGAGAATTTCTCTTTGTTATGCGTGTTTAGTTGAAAGTGATTAATGATCTTTACTTTTTTTTCCATGAAATTTATAATTTGGCCTGATTTCATTAAACTCCACATCAAAGGTTCATAGATCACTGTTAAACCTCCCCTCCAGTTTAAAGAACTTGTCACGGAAATTTCTATTTAACAACGACTATAGCATTGTTGGGTATAATGAACCCAACCAAAGAACCACAATGTACAGAACCTGAACCGGCACCAGCACTAAACACCATCGATCCACTCCAGCAACTTCATCTCGTCATACATCCAACTTTGTCGTTCATTGACGGAGTGTGTGTGTGTGAGCGGCTGTGTAAATGCGAAGTGCGTGCCGGTCTATGGTGCGCAAAAACCACACAAGAACAACAACAACAAGAGGCAACTTTCAACATATTTGTACCACAAGTGGAAGATTCGTTCCGAGTTGTATGAATAGTTGGTTGGTGTTCTCTCATAAATGGTTGGTCGACCGGACGGTTCGTTGGCTTCTCATGCCACCATCCTATACCGGCAGCTAGCAACATGCGTACGTTTTGGCGCAGCGGCAGCTATAATACAAAAAAAGACACCAACACTTACAACAATAAAAACAACATTGAAAGGGCCTTAAACTTTATGTAGAAGTCAAGGTCAGTGATTTTTGCGATTCTCTTGCTCTACGAATACAACTTGCCGGGAACCGTGTGGTGTGGCACAGTGATTGAAAAGCATTGATTAATGAAAGAATATTTTTGGAAATGCTGAAAATTTTGCTATATCGATAAGTAATCTAATAAGTCCAATGGGGACGAAAATTGTACTGTTAATAAACAAATGGTATTTTCTAACGGTATGGTATGGGACCGGCCGCGGCTTAGTGGTTAGAACACACGACTAACATGCGGGAGATCCGTAGTTCGACTTCCGTCTCCAGTCACCCACATTTTTCATCCATTGGTGGCCCTCTCGATATTGTCGACAGCAACTTCGCAGTATAAGTGTCGAGTTAATCGGCATGTCTAGTAGAAGCTTCTCAAACAGTGACGTTCGCATTCGTCGAT
Source organism: Muscina levida (assembly GCA_964034835.1). Classification (NCBI taxonomy): domain Eukaryota; kingdom Metazoa; phylum Arthropoda; class Insecta; order Diptera; family Muscidae; genus Muscina; species Muscina levida. The sequence goes on along the minus strand of OZ035881.1, from coordinate 46,496,994 downwards.
AAACAAGTAGGTGCCGTTTGTAGTGAATCTCAAATAGAAAGCGTGTTAATTCACAATAAGCGAGAAGCTATCCCATACCTCATTAAGTAGTATTACCTAACGTTACATTTTAATTTTTATAAAATAATGAAGTATTTAGCTGATCGCAGTTCTAATTAAAATTCGGCGTGAAAACTGAGATTATACTTTCATTGCTCTTAAAATAAATTTTATTCTTCTTTACACTCCTATTGGATAGCTTCTCGCGTTATTGTGAATTAACACGCCTTTTATTTTAAGAACATATGCTTCCCATGTCCTCGCGAGGTCGGCAATATTGGTTTTTTTCACACAGATACGTTGGGCAATTTACACGTACTCGAAAGTTTTGCTGGATTCAAAACATGATTGAACGTTAGGAAAGCAACACTACACACGCTTATTTCGCATTCAACACAAATACAGACAGATAAACGATGTTCAACGATTGGCGGAAGAGTAGGATGGCACGATTGTTGCGAGAGCACAACATTTTCACCAACCATTGTTTTATAATTACTTGTTTAGACGAACGTCGGATGTTTGAGCAACATATGGGATGACTGAGAAAAAACTTGAACCCTGGATCTCCCGCGTGAAAGTCGCGTGTTCTAACCATCATGCTACGGCCGGCCTTATAGTGCATCAAAACTTCTTACAACGTGTGTCAACTTGTGATGTTGTTAGCGTATGAATGTGTCCTATCTAGATGGGACAATAGTTTGAATGGTAGGACTACCTGCTGTTTTGTGAATGATGTCGGGGGGTTTGTTATCAATAACCCAGATTTTAGCTTTGGGCTATGTCTGGGCTTCATAATAACCGAACATGGGTCCCTGAATGCATTTCTCCATAAACGGAGTTTGGGTGACAGGGCCAGTAGTGATTATGTTGCTAAAGTGAGGATTGGATGCATGTTTTGTGTGAATGTCCGCCGTACGCGGATATTCGCAACTTGAGTGATATAAGTGTTGTATATGCCCTACGGGAAAATGAACCAATACAGTACCAGTCACGGAACTGGTTCCCTGGGGTTTAGTTCCGGAACTTTTGTATGTAGAGAACTGGTCTGTTTTGTATGGGGTTGGCCACTTAAGTGTCAATTGACACCTAACTGATACTTTGTGATGTATCTTGAACCGGTTTAACAGTACAAGCCCTACGACAGGTTTACAAAAAAAAAAGCAGTCACCTAACTATGATATCAGTTTTTTGGTAATATGCCCCAAAATAAGACGAAAAAATTAAATGAAACTTTTTGATAAATAACTTTGTTGTCTAGGGTTAAATTATATAAAAATATTTTATATTTTTCTGACTTTTCTACTTATTTTTAAACAACGCCGCTTAAAACACAACGCCGTAGAATACTACTGATCAGTCAAATTGACTTTTCTTTAACACTTTAGAACCAGTTTGGTGACACATCCCCTCTTCACCCGTCGTGAGAAAGGTACACTCAGGTAAATTAACACCACTTTTCCCGTAGGGTGTGAATGGTGTGTTTGATGTGGAGCATGAGTACCTTTGCGCTGGAGTTATTTAGGCGAAGGCGTCTTATGTAGTGTGAGTGGGTTGTATTGGTAAGGAGTATGCGCCTGTGGTCAAAAGTGTGAATGATGAAGAATGGTTTTGGGTTTCTCCCATTGGTTACCATTCCGGAGCAGTTTGGGGCTCAACTGGAAGTGGCTTCGGTCACGAGGTCTGAGCGGAGACTTAATTCCGGTACCACGGGAAGATCAGTCTAGAAATACCATTTTAGGCCGATTGGGTGGATTTTCGGGGAGTATCGTGGTGGCTGCGGTTTATACACAAATTGCGGGTAGGGTTTGGGCCCAGCGTGGGTTATCCAACAAACGGGTGTCATGACCAATAGAACGACAGGAGTGTTAGATAGGTTCCGACCCTCAACCAAAGGGGAAATTATGCCCAAACCCATAACTTCGAATCTGGTACCTCGTTCGCCAGGGGCGCTGGCAAGCATCCACACAAAACCATGGACATCTGCCCAACATCTGGCGGCTTTTATAATGACCATTATTTCGACCTAGATCCTAAAACGTGACAAATTCCCCTGTACGATACCTGCTAACTTCAAATCGATATTAAATTATTATGGCATGTAACTTGACAAAACGAATGATGCAGAACTTCTTCTTTTTGGGGCTACTTTCACGTGCTCACGTTCTCAGAATTGAGTCCCAAATCTTACTTACTTACTTAAGTGGCCCATTACAACTTACAAACATGGTTTATAAGTTTGAGGCCTGAAGTACTAAAGAATTCCACACGCTTCGGTCTTGTGCGTATGTTCTCCAGTTAGTCCTACCAGATGGTGGCACGTCGCCTACCACTTGGTCCTTCCAACGGAGTTTGGGTCTCCCTGCTCTGCGCCGTCCTTCAGGTTCGCCTTCAAACACCTTTCTCGCTGGTGCATTTACATCCATCCTGGCAACATGACCCAGCAATCGTAGTCGTTGCATTCTGGCTCTTTTAGCTACGTCGATGTCGTGGTAAAGCTCATACAGCTCATGGTTCATCCGATGGCGAAACTCGCCGTCGACACAGATAGGTCCATAAATTCTTCGGAGTACTTTTCTCTCAAATACTCCCAGGTTTTGTATATCCGTTGTCGTAAGCAAACATGATTCGGCAGCATACAAAAGAACGGGTAAGATTAGCACCTGGTAAAGCTGTTTCTTAGTATTCCGAGATAAGGTGGTATTACTAAAGTGCTGCCGAAGTCCGTTAAAACATCTATTGGCTAGCACTATTCTTCGCTTAATTTCTTGGCTGACATTATTTTTCTCATTAACGGAAAATCCGAGGTAGGTAAACTCATCTACTACCTCAAAACAATAATTTTCAACGTTGACGCTGCGTCCCCATCGAGAGGACTCTTTGTTCGTCGAAATCATTATATTTGTTTTGTCCTCGTTGACCGCTAAACCCATTTTTGCCGACTCCTTTTCTAGGGATGAGAAGACTGCAGTAACGTCCCGCAGATTTCGACAAAGAGGTGGTAGGCGAGGTTATATTATCAGGGGTTGGAGCATTCCGCAGCAGTTGAGTTAGGTGGTTGGAGTAGGCGTCCGCTACCTCTGTGGTCCGCAGTTTATCGATGTCCAGCTTTCGTTGTGCCTGGTTACGTACGTTTTTCGCCATGCTTAGCCTAATGCGTACCTTAACTGCGGTAAGGAAGTGATCGGAGTCAATGTTCGCACCCCTGATCACTCGTACATCCAGAACACTCGATGCGTGACTCCTTTAGGGGGAGGTTAGAGCAGTAGGAACAAATTTTATAAAAAATTGTTGCCTGATCGAAGTTATATATGCTTGTCAAAAATTTTAGAAAGTAAAAGTAGTGGGGGTCGATCCTACATTCCATACACTCCTATAGGAGGCGCCATGGGAGTGGCAGAATCTCATAAAAAAGTTATCAAAAATAAAAAAAAAGTAGATATGTTTTGAGAAACTGTTGGGTTTGCAAAAATATTGGTGGTCGGTCAAACATTCTACTCCTCTAGGGGCACCTTTGGGGCAGTTAGAGCGTGTGGAGCCAATTTTATAAAATTTTGATTTTTGTATGGGAACCCCCTTCCCTTAGGAGGTGAAGATAATGGGATAGGCAAAAAATGTTAGAATGTAAAGAATAGTGGGGATCGGTCATACATTTGAGGTGAAGATAATGGGATGGGCAAAGAATGTTAGAATGTAAAGAATAGTGGGGATCGGTCATACATTTGACTCCTCTAGTGGCGACTCCGAGGCATTTGCGTGACTTGTTGTGTATTTTTTTCCCCTTCCCCACCATCTCTGACTACGATGTCTAGCCATTTGTCAACATCCCACCTCCCTCATTTTCGGCTCATGATTTTTCTCAACCTCACAAAATAAGGGAAGGAGTCGTATTCCAATCTTGTAACTAAGGATTTCCATTCGATAGTGTTGAACCAACCCTATTGCGCATACGTACATTTCAACGATTAAATTTTTTACCCTTCACTATGCACACGCTCGGACCAAAGGTTATATTCAGTTTGTTCTTCCATTTGTAATGCCCATAAGGAGGCGTGGTAGATATGACAATATCAGTGTCAAATTCTGAATAGATTTAGCCCATTTGGTATTTTTTATACAACTGACTTCAAGTTCCTCAAAATTGCTATTGCCAGACCACTGTGCACCCCGCATGTTTGCGAGCTCACAAAAAGAGTTGAAGTTCATCAGAAGCAATTGTGGTGTTGGGCCGAATGCTTGTTCTCCTTTTTGAATTTAATAGTTTTCTTCTGGTAATTGGACGTTTTGTTCTTTATGTTTTATTGTAATGTTGTTGTTGTTGCTGTTGTTGCTGCTGCTGGTGGTGTCGGGATGGATGCTGGCGGCGAATCTTTTGCTTGTTTAGATCGGCGCATTGCATTTTATTCCAGAGTTCCACATGTTTTAGCTGCGTGTGCGCACGTCTCGTTTCCAAGTGTGTTGTAGATAAACAAAAATTGGCTGAATCTCTTATTTGGTTTTATAAATCACAAGCAAAGTTTCCGTTTCCTCCTTCGTTGTCCGACACAAGAGGAGTCTTGTTGTTTTATTTTTAAATTGTTTATATTAACGCCGGTGTCAGTGAACACAGCCGCTTTTTAGTGCTGGGAACAGTCAATGCACTGTCGTTTTCTTTTGCCCTTTTTGTTCCTCTGGACTCTTTATAGTATATTTCACTTGGTAGCCAGCCCAGCAGCGTCAATAGCATCTTGCCGGGTACCATTAACAGCTCTGGTGCAACATAAAAACATCGGAACAATATCGGAGCGCATCAAGGAAAAAAAAGGACAACGCATCGTGCCGCATGTACCGCGTATGGGTGGAATTGCGTTCATTGGCTTGTGAACGGTGGGACCGCGAGATCATAAAAAGTAGATATTTGCTTAGTTCCACGATTGTTTGTTTGTTTGTTTGTTTGTTTGTCTGTCGTGCCTATTTCAGTGTAATCATGAAAATTCTCGGAATTTTACGTTGCCACAAAAACTTTAAACGATCTCGCTTACAACAACATTGTAATGACTTTTATGGAATTGTATTTAGTTATGGCTAGAAACAAAGAACAATAGCAGCATCAGCCTCCTTTGTTCGAATCGTAGATTGTTTTTGCGAATGTCTATTTTTGTTTTGCAGAGTTTAGATTAAAGATTGTGATTGCACAATTGACCATTGTGTCCAGCGAGTTGTTTGGGAAGACCTTGTTTGAAAAAAAAATATATATTTCAAAAATACTAAAAAACGACTAAAGTATTGTAATTTCTGTACTAGAACTCATTCAAAATATTGTAAATATTTTATTTTTTAAATATTACTTGGTCTTAATTGATCGATGAAAGATAGTAAAGCATTTCACAGTTTTTTATATATTTGTAACGCCTATAGGGAGGCGTAGTAGTCGATTGCCGGCTGTCTGTTTGTCTGTCCCCGCGATTATAGGTTTAGTATAATATTACAGCTATCGAGCTGAAATTTGGCATGCAAGCTTCTATAGTCTAAGATGGGCTATATCGGACAAAAACTACTCCCACCTCCAATAAAATTCACCCTTTTGGGGTTTTAAAAAAAATTTTTTAAAAAGACTTGGGTTATTCACTATCTTAAATTTCTAGAGTATGTGTGGTAATCATTTTAAATGATTTTTTTAGTATTTGCTTTTTTGTAAGTATTGAAATTTACTTCGACTACTAAATCTATCAAAATACAGTGAAACTTCGATATAACGAATACAGCCATTAATTCGTTATATGTATTTATCAGTCGAACCTTGGTATAACGAAATATCAAGAATTACAAACAAATTCGTTTCAATTTTATTTTTTTTTATTCAAATTTAATTTTTATGGGAAATAAAAAAAAACAGTGACTTACTTCGTTGTTTTGCTTTTTTATGACTTCTTTATACAGAGGCTTTTGAATCAACACTTCGTTATGTATAGGCTTTTGATAACGGGACTTTATCGACTTTGTTTTGCTTTATTCTAATTTCGGGGTTTCGAGGTTTTTTCAAAGGACTCTTAAAAAATTCGTTATATTGAGTTTTTCGTCATAACAAAGTTTCACTTTACTGATATACGTGGCCAAATACTTATAATTTTGAGCTTACTTAAAACTTAAGTTCGCTTAACACGCTTTCTATTTTTAGATTAACAACTAACGGCACCTACTTGTTTATAGACGGATTCGAACGTCACTGTTTGAGAAGCGTTTTACTAGACCGATTGGCTCTCGACACTATACTGCAAAGTTACTCTCGACAACATCGATGGGGCCGGCAATGAAAGAAAAATTTAGATAACTGGAGCCAAGAGTCGAACCTGTGATCTCCCGCATAAGAGTCACGTGTTCTAACTATCATGCCACGGCCGATCCAAATACCCCTAATATTTTTATCTGATCTTCGGTGTAGGCGAATCTTACTAGTTGTTATTGTTAGTTTTATTAGTAAATCTCAACGCTCTATAAATCTAGGTAGGAGTTACTTCTTAGCCTGTCAGCGTTAGGGATGCGATGAAGAACAAAGTATACTATATATAAGATAGTAACAAGATTCTGATACAGATAACCCAAAAGAGGGGAAAGGGGAAGGGGGGGCAAATGGATGCCCATCGTGATCAAAGGTGGTGGGAAATAAAAAAAAACCCAACGGGCTCAGCAACTGCCCCGGAGTCGCCCCTAGAGGGGTAAAATGTATGAGCGTCCCCACTAATTTTTCGCTCTTAACATTTTTCCCAATCATACCTATCCCGTATCTTTACCCCCTAAGGGACCCCCCGAAAAAAATTTAAATGTTATAAAATTTGCTCCCTCCGCTCTAACTTCCCCAAGGGTGTAATTATATACATATATATTTTTTTTAAATTAGCTCCCGTCGCTCTCGTAGTTCCTTCTAGAGGTGTGAAATGTAAAAACGATCCACTTTCATTTCTTTCTTTCAACATTTTTTTCAAACATGCCTACTAGATTGGGTAAATTTTTTCTCGACCAAGCGGTTATCAAAATCGTAATCTACGATGAATTCTAAGAAAATTTGCCCAAGATACCATGGGTCTTATATCATGTCCCCGGTTTTTAAAGAGAAAGTTTTCGTATTAGGGAAAAAGTCTTCGACAAGCCCCCAATTGCCCCAGAATCGCCCCTAGAGGGTTCAAATGTATGAACGACCTACAGTACTTTTTCCTCCTAACATTTTTTGCAAACATACCTAACCCCGATCTTCACCCCCAAAGGGTGCACCCATGCAGAAATTTTTTTTAACTCCCTACAAATTGACAAACTCTAATGCTTACCCTTTATCTCTAACCCATAAGAAAAGTCCAATACAAAATATACTTAAATATAAATCGGGAAAAAGCTTTTACAATTCCTTCAATCCAAATTAAAACATTAATACTCATTATTAGGTAATGGGAGCCGCCTTAGGGGTGATAATAGGTTAAGTTAGGAAGAAAACATAAAAATCTAATATTAAAAATTTAGTGTCACGGTCTGAGATGGTCCGCACCAGCATTTTTTTTGTTTACGACTGTCGCAAAGCTGAAAACGTGTAAATGTCACAATTCTGTCTCAAAAGAATCAAATGTGACAAATTCCTTATTTTATATTCAAGTTACTTTTGCTCACTGTTAGTATGCTGTAGAAAATAAACCAAACCTCTTGTCTAGTCTAATCGAGTTTAGTTTTAAAAACTTTTCATATAAAAGAAATAAGTTAATTTTCTGACAAACGTTTGTCCCAGTATTATTACCTTTAAAAAATTGACCCTTTTCCAAATTTGATGACGGATTTAAAGCAACAATCAATAACATAGTACAACACATGATTTTGGGATTCAATTCTGAGAACTACACGTGATAGTAGCCCCAAAAAGAAGAAGTTCTGCATCATTCGTTTTGTGAAGTTACATGCCATAATAATTTAATATCGATTTGAAGTTAGTAAGTATCGTATAGGGGAATTTGTCACGTTTTACGCTTTTTTATTTGACTTAACATAAATACTATATGGTGGCGTGTGATTATCATAAGTAATATTCCACGCCACGGAGTACAACAGTTTTATTGTAACTCCTACAAAATAAACCCAGTCCAAACTCACTTGAAGAATGGAAAAGTGAAACTGTTGCTTATGTAGGGAAACGTTATATGAACAGATTAAAGGAATTGTAATTCTTAATTTTTTTAAATTTGTTTCAGCTAAATCGGACTAGTGGTTATTGAGTAATGTCAAACAAAAGAGCCTATAACGTGGCAGATTCCCCTATACGATATCAATAGTCCCAAATCAATGAGCTGAAAAATGTTGTACTGTGTAAGATTAGGAGCACACAAATTATTACGATATTTCCCAATTTTTTTTATGGATATGATAGGGTTATTTATACGACCTTGCATTCGTTTGTCACATATGTCGCCAACGTATGTAACATACGTCACTGTTTACGACAGACCATATCTGGCCACGGTGTTTGTAATAGCAATCCTCCGAAAGGGATCGACTAATCATTATCAAATTTTGTATATATGTATAGTTAGTAGGTATGAGATAGGTACCATTGTATTTTCATACCGCTAGGTGTTGTGGACCGGGACAGGACGTGGCTTAGTGGTAAGAACACGCGACCACTATGCGAGAGATCCCAGGTTCGACTTCTGGCTCCAGTCATCTACATTTTTCTTTCGACAGCTACATTTTTCTTTCGACAACAGTATATGTGTCGAGTCAATTGTTCGTTCGTGACGTTCGCATTCGTCGATAAGCAAGTAGGTGCCATTAGGTAAATATAAAGCGTGTTAATTCGCATCATCGCTAGAAGCTATCCCATACCTCGTTCATGGGGTGTAAAGGAAAATTAAGTAAGTTTAAGGTGTTGTGTGGTGTGTTTGATCATATGAAAATATTTTATGTACAAATGGACCCGGTAGGTGGTTCTGGGGTGGATTTGTACCGAAAGTTTGAACAAATGGAGAAACAAAAAAAAAGTTTTTAGGTATATAAACCCTGTGTGTGGCGCTGGAGTGGACTAATTTCGAAAATGTATTTTGGTGGGCCCATTTTATTCAATCTTAGCATGTATCTTAAACCAATTTTAGACCATTTATATAGTTTTATTTTTTTTTATTTGAATTATATACATAAATACAACTAAATTTACAAAAATAAAAGTAATGTAAAATTGTGATTGTTAAACTACCAAAAAAGAATATGAATGTTAAAATATTTCATGAATTGCAAAATCAAAAAGAAACTTACTTTTCATCCAACACTCGAAAGGTGAGCACCGCTCTAATAAACCCACCACACTTTTATTTTATTCTGTATTCCGCTTGCATATATATTTATGATATTTTCTCTATTCGGAGAAATATCACAAATATAATTGGAAAGGTTGTCTCTTCTCGAAAGGTATTAAAGTTTCCCACTACCCTTTCACATACACCAAGGAGAACCTCTTGCCCCCTTAAGAACAACCTACCAGAGAAATTGTCATCAGTCCAATACAGCATGTTAAACATTTCTGTTTTAAACATATGCGCCAATTTACCTGAAATTTAGAACGTATCGTTGTTTGACTATGAGAAAACATTGTATGTAGAAATGGACCCGGTAGGTAGCTTTGAAGTGGATTTATACCCAGAAATGTGCCGATCAAAAGAAATTTTTTTTATAAACCCGGTAAACCTGGATCCGGTGTGTGGCGCTGTAGTGGACTTAATTAGAGAATAGAAGAAAAAAATTCCTCCAAAGGGTACGGGGATTTAAAATGTATTTAAAATTCGATGCACATAAAATATTTGGCACTGCCGGTATAAATATATTCATACTAAAGTATTATGTTTGATTTTGGGGCGGAATTGGCGTGGCAATTGTATTTTTTATCCACAGGGCATCAATGCACATATGGTACTTGGCACTACAGATATGAAGGAGCAGACCAAATTTGTATTTTCGATAGATGAGTTTTAGCCCTAGAGCGATAAAATTCGATCCACTAATAGTACTTGGCATTGAAAGCTTATAGACCACACTGTCTATGGTCTGAGGACTAGACTGACCGGCCATGGCATAGTGGTTAGAACAGACGGGTGATCCTTGGTTCGATTCCCGGCTCCAGTCTATTTTTCTCGATGTTGTCGACAGCAACATCGCAGTATAAGTGTCGAGTCAATCGGCATTTCTAGTAAAAGTTTGTCACACAGTAACTATCGCATTCGTCGATAAACAAGTAGGTGTCGTTTGTTGTGAATCTATATATATAAAATGGGATGTGTGTTTGTTAATTTGTTTGTTTGTACCTTATAGGAGACCAAACCTCTGGACCGATCTTCCTGAAATTTAACTGGGACTCTGGCATGACTTATAGGGTACTTTTTTCGACCACGCCCACTTTTACGCCCATTTTTTTTAAATAATATGCAATAGCGAAGCATTGCAGGGCCCACTAGTCTAAATATAAAGCGTGTTAATTCGCAACATCGCGAGAATCTATCACATATCTCATTCATAGGATGTAAAGGGAATTTAAGTTTAATAGTACTTGGCACTACAGATATGTCGTGACACAAATGCATTTACTCATGAAGAAATAAATTTGGATACACAGATAGTACTTAGCACAGCAATAAAGTGAACCTTATTTTTTTGGGAAACCTGTTAGTTTTTTAATATGAAAACCAATACAAGAATTTCAGTCAGGCAACCCGACTTACATATACCCTTACTCTTAGTAAAATAAAAAAAATTCTATAATATTGATATTATTACTCGATTTTTAAAGTGGGCGGAGTAGTATATTTGTATGGGAGGTGCCAGAAGGGGCGTGTCCAGACTTCCAAATATAGAATTTGGGCAGGATCGCGTTAGGCGGTACCAGATGTGTATAGGAGGTAACAGATTGGGCGAGACCAGACTTCCAGTTTTTTTTTCCAAAAACTGTATCCTGATATAGCTTTACTAAATAAAGAATTTGGGTACGATCGCTTTGGATTTATTGATATTATTACTCTAAAGTGGGCGGAAAAGTACATTTGTATTGGAGTTACCAGAAGGGGCGTGGCTAGACTTCCAATTTTTTTCCAAAACTTTATCCTGTAATAGGCTTACGTAGTACAGAATTTGGTTACGATCGCGTTGGTTGTATTGATATTATTACTCGATATCTAAAGTGGGCGGAATGATGTATTTGTATGCGAGGTACCAGAAGGGGCGGGGCCATGTAGCTCATTTGCAATAACGTAAGTAGTTTTGGGGAATTTGATTGCGTCTTTCGAAAGTTATCGTGTGAACCAGCCGGATAGACGGACATGGCTCAAACGACTTCAAAAGTCATGAATCGAATTTGGTTCAAAGAAACCTAGGGTCTAAAGTGACTCCTTCTATGTGTTACACTTTTAAGTCGTATCAAATGATATATATGTTACCTTCATCCTTAAGGGTGATGGTATAAAAATTTAAAAATTTAAATGAGCTCGATCGGTAGATCACTGTCATACTGCTCGCAGTTTGAAATTTGTGAACCATAGGGTAAATTTTTTGTTTGGTGTTCCAAAAAAGTCGGTAAGTATTGGGAAGGGTTAGGCTAAAAAAATACAACAAAATGGGCTCGATCGGTTAAAAATTAAAGTGCCGCTACCGGTTTGGAGTTTGTGAAAACCATTGTAATTTTTTTTGGTCGCACAATTTACCCCTCTGGAAGCGGCAAAAGCTGATTTCATAAAAAATAAAAAACAGTTGTATCGGGACCACCTTCAGGGTTGAAGATAAATATAGATATGTAGATATAGATATCGCTCGTTTTCTGCAAGACCGTCATAACTCAAAAAACGTGATTTTTGAGCTAATGATGTAGAATTGTTCATTACATCAAACTCCATGTTGTGTAAAAAATGCATGTTAATATCTTTTATACACTCCGCATGAGAGCTATTTGAATTCCTCCATTTCGTACATGTTGGGTGTAAATTAAAAATTTTAAACGCGTTTATCTCGGAATCTATTTTTTTGAGATATGACGGCCTTGCAGAAAACGAGCGATATGTTTTAAGATACTTTTAGTGTTTCAAAAATTTGTTGGTGTCGGTGGGAGCAAAATTAACCTTATTTTACCCCTCTAGGAAGCACCGTGGGAGCGGCAAAGATGATTTCAGAAAAAAATTATAAATAATAAAAAAAAAAAAAAAAATTGTTGGGGACCACCTCAAGGGTTAAAGATAGAGGGTAGATATGTTGGGGTTACAGGGGCACCTTTATGGCAGTTAGAGGATGGGAGCAAATTTTATAAAAATTTAATTGTTGTATGGGATTCCCATTAGAGGATTAAATTAGGAGGATGGTATGTTCGGGCAAAATGTTAGGATAAAATTAGTATGGATCAGTCATACATTTTACCTCTCTAGGTGCGACTGCGGGGCAGCTGCGGGGCTTGTTGTGTATTTTTGCGTCGAAATTGAATCTATCCCTAATATACATATTTAAAAATTAGTGCGGAAATTACAAAATTCAACACACATTTAAGAAAAGTTCCATAAGATTTAGCAAAGCTAAACATCAACATCGTTTTCAAAACTCTGATTCAAACAAAATAGTACCACTTTTGTAAAAATGTTTTGAAACTTAATCATATTTCAGAATTTTTTACTACATTCCCCATGAAATATTCCAGAAAATTTTCCAATAAACTAATGACATTCAAATCTATCTCAATTATCCGCAATCGCTTACATTCCCAGCAATAATAACGATGAACGATGCCCATGGTGATATCTTGTTTATTATTTGATTTAACCAACACTTTACCCTTTACCCCTTTGTGATGTTTGAAGCGTGCACTACAAGCACTAACAGATCTCTCGCACAGGATACGCCGCCTAAACTATCAAATCCTACATAATTTTTAAAATCCTTTTAAAATTCTTAAAACTGGTTTGCCCGCATCTGCTCTATTTCATGGTAGCGTGTGTGTAGGATTGGATTACACATCTGCAAGCTGAATTTTGTGAAATCACCTGAACATTTTTTGAATTCCTGGAAGTCCTTGGAAACAATAAACAATGTTGTGAACCCACCACCACCACGAGGACAGGATTAGGCCACCTCTTTCGACATATGATGAAAACTAATATCCAATAAATCATCATCATCATCATCACTGAATGTATGTTCGGCGAAAACAACCCCTGCCACTTCGGCAACACCGTCATCTGTAATGCTTAAATAAAATCATACAACATGTTTGGAAATTTTTCACAGTAATTTTATTGAGACCAAATGACTGGCGGTTCTTTCGTCCATGTTCTGGGCTAATTTCCATAAAAACTCAAATTGATGAAAATGAAATAAAAATGAAATGAAATTAGTATAAATTGATATTTTCTGATGAAATTATTCACACATACCAAATATAGACACACACACACGCACACACCCTAACGAAACATACGCTCCCTAAAGTCGTCCTTGTACGGTCCTACTCCATTAGTTAACGGAGGTACGTATGTTCGTCTGTCGATGTATCCGTCTGCCAGCCGCCTTTGGTTGTGCTGCTGCCGCTGCTGCTGATAATTTATAAAAGTTTGAGAGTGAATACAACGAGTTCTCGTATCGGAGGTGAAATTAACCACCATATGTCATTATAGGACAGCAGCTGTCGATAGCAGCCGCAGTCGCATTGGTATAGGCAGTGGCTGTGGCTGTGGCAGCTGGTATCCTTTTTCCCTCTTCTCGCATTTTTTCGGTGACATTCTTGTTTTTGGTGTTGCTCGAACGAAAACGGCAGCCGTCGGTGGTGGTTATTGCATTTTTTTGTTTGGGTTTACTGAAGGAAGAGGAGACATTTCAGGGTTGGAATTTGTAAATTATAGGATATTATTCAAAAGGATATAGTGAAGGTCAGTTCAATAAAGTAATATGACAACTGCTGTTAAGTAAAATAGCTTCGATCGTATTTGGTGCAACAAAGAGTCTTATAGAATAGGAAATCATTATGTGACAAAAGAATAAAATATAATTACAGATAAGCATTTTATTGCCATGCAGTTTAATTATATCGTTGTATGTATGTATTAAGAACTTGGAACATAATTATAGCAATTGCGGTTCACATAAAGTATTTGAATATCTGCGTATATGTAACATAGTCGTGTTAGTTACACAATGCATAACTTAAGAAAGGCTGAATCGATTTTGTGACTGTGTAGGATTGGTCTTTGGTGAAATTTTAACACGATAGCTAGGATGCCATTTAACATCGCAATGGAATGCTATCACCGATGCTTCATATTGAGTAGGTAACAGAAGTTACTGAAGCTCTACACAACTGCTCTCTTAGCAGGATCTCTACACTCAAAAAAAAAAAAAAAAGTATTGCGTAACTAAATCATTCCCAAGCGGTGTCAAAAGTACGGTAAGTACGGATTTTCTTAAATCCAGTGCAAAATGCTTGATCCAAGAACGGAAAAACCTAGCCTGGAATTCTTATTTGTAGATGTTATTAAGCCTTGTGGCGCTTGATTTTTAAGTATAAAATTCTTAATAATAGATGACATTAAGCCTGATGGGGCATGATTTTTAAGAATAGAATTCTTGAATATAGATGGCATTAAGCCTGCTTAGGCTTGAATTTTAAGTATAGAAGTATGAATATAGATGACATTAAGCCTTCTGGAGATTGTTTTTTTTTAAGTATAGAATTCTTAATTATAGATGACACTAAGCTTATTGGGGCTTGAATTTTATTAAATAATATGAAGATAGCTAATTAGATAGTTGCCAAACTATCTCATTAGTACAAATTTGCTTTGCTTTTTTACTATCATGACAAACCTTCAGTGTTATAATCTCCACGAAATTAATGAGAAGTCAAAACACACTGGTGCGAAAATGGCATCAACGAAGATCACTCGTCACTTGAAGGCATGTCTCAAAAGTTATGAACGTACGTGTGACACGCGTTGCAAATTGAATATAGACTCGCGGATCACCACCTAGTTGCAGCCAAGGTACTCACTCGATTAAGTTGTGCTAAAAACACTCGTAACCAAACGCATAGGAAGCTACACATCATACTGCTGCATACCTCCTAGATAGCGTATGCCTACTCCAACCAACTGTCTCAAGTATTTCGCACCAACCGCCCTGATTCTGATGTTTCCGTCACTCTGTGGCAGCATATTGCGAACTATTAGACCACTGCATTATTTAGTTATATTAATAGAAGAAAAACAAATTGGCTCATCTTTAAGAAGGTTCTAGAGAGCAAGTTATCCAGGTATCCTGCATCTATCGATGATAAGTCTACACTTCTGGAGATTGTTTTTTTTTAAGTATAGAATTCTTAATTATAGATGACACTAAGCTTATTGGGGCTTGAATTTTATTAAATAACTAGCTGACCCGGCAAACTTCGTCCTGCCATCAAAGTTATTGGCATAAGAAAGAGTTGTACCAAGCTCTATGGACACAAATAAAATATGTCCTAAGGGAAAGTGGTCTAAGAACTGAAGCCTCATACACACTTGCCATTTTTTATATCTGAATCTCAAATGTTAAACGTTTTTAAAAGGTTACACGAAGTAGATGGTAGTGAAAACTAAAGAATTTCAGATCTAATAATACAAACTCTTTTTATCAGAAAAAGTTGTATCAACATCCGTCAGGCCGTAAAAGATAAGTTTAGTGACATACACAGAAATAAATATAATTATTAAGAAAGATAGGGAAAACAAAACAAAACTTTTGCTATGATCTCTTTGTCCTCAGATCGAGTATTGGTAAGTACTACCTATGTATCAAAATTTCTTTCATCACGACCAAAATACATTTGTATCACACTACCTTCCCTCCCCTACTGATCAAAATAAACATATCGTTTCTATATTATCATCTTCATCTTGAATTTGTCTGCTCTGTAGATAAACCTCACCATTTTGCAACGCGTATTCCGTCCACTACTCAAAAATAAAATTTTAGCCGGAATATTCAAAAATGCAGTGGTAAATCTTTTCTATGCATCCGTCTCATTTCTATGGGCCAAACAACTACATTTGACGCCGGCACCTTACAGAAGGACTTCTTTCGTTTGCCTCACTTACTCATATATATTCCATAGTAAGGGGTTTAATAAACTTTTTCGTACGTTCCATCAATTTTGAAAATTTGGTGCAGTCGTTCGGATTTGTGCGCGTACACACGTTTTAGAGATTCACACTTGTCTATTAAACTATATTATAATCGAAAAGTTTTAATAAAAATATTCACTAATATTCACATCACCGTGTCCATTCCTTACAATTTTCATTATAATTCCAATTAAATATATTTCCAATTAAAATATTTCAATTTAAAGGGCGAGGTTTCCCAGACAAATTCTGTTCTTCATATATCTTAAAGATTATTATGTATTATTATAAGAATTGCTAAAACGGATCAGCAGTGTCGTCCATGATGTGATGAAAACTTACTTATTGGTAGGCATATATTCTTAAACCAAATTTTTAAGCCGATTGACAGACATAACTTTCTGCGCTGGTGTACTGGATGACTGTACCTTTCCATCCTAAGGAGTACGAATTTCCAAAAATGCATTCATTGGACTCAGCAACCGCATTAACCGTATAGTCTGGGTGATATCAACAGTTATTCCTATTTTCGTTATTGTCCCCTAAAATTTTGAAATGGGAAAAAACACTTTGTGAAGCTCTCTAATTCAGTAGGAAGTGCGCCATTATAAAAGTTTGTCATTCATCTTTAAGCCTTTTTGCGGTCTGGGTGACCATCTACAGCCAATCCTTAACTTTTACTGAAATTTTGGGACAAATGGGGTCAACCGTTTTCACAATTAGTGGTGACATCAAAATGTACATCTTTTTTATATATATAGACTTCTGAATAACTATGATGTTAAAAAAAAGTGACTAAATGACATTCCAAAAATTAAGTGTATCATAAGCTAAACACCGGCAACTGGTTCCAAACATACATTCAAAATTTTCTCATGTCAAAAAAATCATATATTTTAAGTTTAAGTAAAATCGGACAATGGATATAAATTTTCGAAATAATTCAACCCCAGCCAAATCAACTGTAGTTCCATATATAAAAAAAAAATTCTCATAATAAAAATTCAAAATTTCAGTCAAATTGTATAATTCGTAAAAATTTTCATTATAATTCCACCCTAGCGACACCTACCGGGTCAATTTATACAAACAATTTTTTCTCAAGGTTCCACAAACATAAATACAAAATTTCAGTTAAATTAGTACATGCATTCAAATTTTCGATATAAATCCACCCTAGAGCCATCTACCGGGTCCATTTGTACATACAATTTTTTCTGATGATCAAACAAACATAGATTCTGAATTTCAGTTAAATTGGCCCTTTCGTTAAAATTTTGATTGTAAACCGATCCCAGCGCCACCTACCGGGTCCATTTGTACATAAAATGTTTTCTCATGATCAAACGAATATCCATTCTAAATTTCAGTTGAATTGGTACATGCATTCAAATTTTCGATATAAATCCACCCTAGCGCCACCTGGATTTGATTTTTTTCAACACAAACAATCTACGGAAAATTTCGAATCAAATAAAAAATCAGCCAAATCACTCTAGCCGTTCTCAAGTTATGGTATGACATACGTGGACCATTTCATTTTTATATATATAGATATGAAGATAGCTAATTAGATAGTTGCCAAACTATCTAATCAGTACAAATTTGCTTTGCTTTTTTACTATCATGACAAACCTTCAGTGTGATAATCTCCACGAAATTAATGAGAAGTCAAAACACACTGGTGCGAAAATGGCATCAACGAAGATCACACGTCACTTGATTCGCACAAGCTCTTTAGATTTTCAGACTTAATTGGAGAATTGGAGTAAATGTTACTTCTCTCCCAAACTTTTTTTTCTCAGAGATTTATGTCAGATTTTTTATTCGTACTTTCAGTCAGATATTTGCTTGATATTTATTCTAAGAATTTTTTACTTGATAGTTGACAAGTTCTTTGTTAATTAAGTTCCTACATACTTAATTGGAGAATTTTATACTTATTTTAATAATTCCTACAGAGATTAATGTAAGATTTTTATTCTTACTTTAAGCCAGAAAAGCTTGAAACTAATCCAAAGAATTTTTTACTTTAAAGTTAAGAAGATCGTACTTAAAATTCTGTAATTAAGTTCGTACAAACTTAATTGGAGAATTTCATTCTTATTTTAACCATTTATACGCTTATATTTTTGAACTTATCCTGTTTTGTGCATGATTTAAGAATAATTAGCATAATTCCAACTAAAATATTTAAGTACTTTTTCTGCAAAAAATAAGAATTTTAAACTAAAATATAGAATGCGTTTTTTTCTGTGTACATAAATGGTGCCACTATCCAATCGGCGGATTTCATTGACAAATACAAGACTGGTATCACCCCCAAACAGGAAATAGGATGGACGGGACTGGGACTGGGACGAACACTACGAAAGATCTGTGACATCTTTTATAGCTACAATACAGAAAGACCCATATTTGGATATGGATTCATAGACTTCGCAGTATTAGTGTCGAGTCAATCGGCATGTCTAGAAAAAGCTTCACAAACAGTGACGTTCGCATTCGTCGATAAACAGTTAGGTGCCGTTTGTTGTGAATCTAAAGTAGAAAGCGTGTTAACCCTTTAAAGACGAGAGCGAAATAATGGGAATTTTTTAAAGATTTTGTCAATACTACATATAAATCAGTTAAAAATCGAATTTTACATAAAAAATTAAGACGAAAAATTTCAGAAAAATATCCATTTTTACTGGCGTTATGACAACTGTGACCATATGGTAACAGCTTTAAAACAGGTAAATAAAAAGAACCAAGTACAAAATAATTTATGCAATTCGTTTTTATGATATTTGACATTCTTCTCAAATAACAAAAACTAAAAGTCTTTAATATATCAGTCTTTAAACAACCAAAAAATATTCTTAATATGGAGTGACTTTTAGTATCCCTCCATATTGCTGTTTTGCGCACATGTGAAAAACACCTATTTTTAATGATTCCCCACGCTCGCTACTGACGACTGATCGCATAGCGGTAAATCATGAATGAAAGATCAAAGCATGCTTTGATGAAATTAAAAAAGAAAATTCTTGACATTTATTCTTATGTGTATTTTATTGCGTGCAATATCTAACGCTGTCAGCGTTACCATATGGTAACAGTCGTCACTAATGGGTTAATTCACAACAACGCGAAAAGCATCCCATACCTCATTCATGGGATGTAAAGGGGAATTAAGTAAGTAAGTAGTAAGTAACGCTGATTTGGCATCAAGGACATCAACGAAGTATTATATGAGCTGCCCTGACCATAACATTAAAATTATTTTGGGTTAGCTTTGCGCCGGCAAGAGTCAAGGTAATAAGTTTAAACGAATTCCCGCATAAAGATATCCACGAGGCAACCTGGATATGACCTAATCAATAAACAAGAAACCAGATTGATAACACGGTAATGGAAGGCATGTCTCAAGAGTTATGAACGTGCGTGTGACACGCGGTGCAAATTGAATATAGACTCGTACTCACTCGATTAAGTAGTGCTAAAAACACTCGTAACCAAACGCACAGGAAGCTACACATCATACTGCTGCATACCTCCTAGATAGCGTATGCCTACTCCAACCAACTGTCTCAAGTATTTCGCACCAACCGCCCTGATTCTGATGTTTCCGTCACTCTGTTGCAGCATACTGCGAACTATTAGACCACTGCCTTATTTAGTTATATTAATAGAAGAAAAACAAATTGGCTCATCTTTAAGAAGGTTCTAGAGAGCAAGTTATCCAGGTATCCTGCATCTATCGATGATAAGTCTACACTGGACTCCACGGTTGAAGTATTAACTTGCGTCTTAGCTGAGGCAAGGGAAAAATGCTGAAAAATCCAGAACTGACATGGCATGGTGATTAGAACACGCGACTATCATGCGGGAGATCCCAGGTTCAACTCCTGGCTCCAGTCATCTAAGAAATAAAAAATAAATTTTTCTTTCGTTGCCGGCCCCCTCGATGTTGTCGACAGCAACTTCACAGTATAAGTGTCGACTTAATCGGCATGTCTAGTAAAAAGCTTCTCAAACATGACGTTCGCATTCGTCGATAATTATAATAAGTAGGTGCCGTTGGTTGTAAATCTAAAAATAGAAAGCGTGTTAATTTACAACAACGCTAGAATCTATGCAAAACCTCATTCGTGGGGTGTAAAGGGAAATTAAGTTAGAACTGACAGGAAAAGCAAAGCTAAGCCACTCTGGTGGAGTGCAGAAATTGCGGCAAAATTCAAAGAATGCAGAAAACTATACAACAAGGCGAGAAGAAATGGCGATTGGAGCGCATATAAGTGTTCAGTTAACAGTTTCAAGAACCTGATCAGGAAGACCAAAAGGCAGTCATGAAGAAAATTCTGCAGTAATGTAGAAAGCTCTTCGGGAACTAGTCGTATCGTACATACAAAGACCAGATGGTACGTGGACCACTGACAGTCTCGAAACTCTGGAGTTGCTGATGGAAGCACACTTCCCAGGTTGTCGAGAAGTTATTACCAGTTTAGGGAAAACTCGGTCGGCTATAACATTGATATCTCAGACATACCCATTACTGCACATCTAAATCAATGGGCTATCAAAAGTTTCCACTCGTTTAAATCTCTTTTAAATTAAAATCCCGCGGATCTCCAAAAGCACCTCGAAGTATTGACGTCCTAGGTTCTGACAATCTTCAAAGCCTGTCTGAAACTGTCGCAACTTCCAACGAGATGGACAATCTACAAAATTGTATTTATCCCTATTCCACACTACAGCCAAGGATTTTTGACCAATTAGACTATCTTCCTTCCTTCTAAAGACTATGGAGAGAATAATTGAAGCATATATCAGATCATCTCTTAAACCTCGAAGGGAAAATCCATAGAAACTGCTTTACATTCGATAACCAGCATCATTGAAAGATCCCTGTGCTTTAAGGTGCCTTCCTGGATATTGAGGGAGCTTTTAATAATGTCAAATCTGAATCTGTAATTGAATTAATGGAACAACTGGAGATCAACCCAGTGGTCATCTCCTTAATTGATAAACTACTAAAATTCAGGCGCATTGGATCCAGTCTGGGCGTGTTAAATATTTCAAAGGTAGCGGTTCGCGGTACTCCACAAGGAGGAGTACTCTCCCCACTACTATGGAATCTTAACATCAACACTCTCCTGAGTACGATGAAAAAAGGTGCTGCATAACATTCGGCAAATGCGGATGACGTGGCACTAATAGTTACCGGCAAGGATCCTAAACTACTCTCTGAGCTTCTGGAATCTGCGATAAAACTTCTTTTAAAATGATGTCATGACTGTGGACTGAGTGTAAACCCGAGTAAAACGGAACTGGTGCTATTCACACGGAGGTACAAAATCCCTTAATTTGCCAAATACCTTGGGCTATTATTATACAGTAAACTGATTTGAAATCTGAACACTCAGGCCAGGATTAGCAAAGTGGCAACGGTCCTATACTGCTGCAAAAGGGCAATCGGCCTCAATTGGGTAATAAGCCCCAAAAATATGAACTGGTTATATGACTCAGTTATGACTCAGT
Source organism: Muscina levida (assembly GCA_964034835.1). Lineage (NCBI taxonomy): Eukaryota > Metazoa > Arthropoda > Insecta > Diptera > Muscidae > Muscina > Muscina levida. Next base: position 46,475,302 of record OZ035881.1, on the reverse strand, counting down.
TATTAAACCCATCTTACTCTACAGATCTGTAGTCTGGTGGCCGGCGCTAGATAGAGCGTCCCAAAGGCTTTAATTCCAACGCATTATGATAACAGAAGCACTTAGAACTACTCCAACTAAGTCACTAATTACGATCCTTAATTGGTTAATCCCGGACATTGAGGCGAGGAAAATAGCAGCGAGCATCGCAATGCGTTTGGACGCTACAAAAACATGTATGCACAGGAACTATGGCCATGTCAAAATTCTGGATCTAATCAATGTGTGCTGTCTTCGGGTTTTATAGGAACATCACGGATAGGTCCTACTACGGTCATTAGGGCATTATCATTATAATGATAATGCCCTAAACTTTGGGGAGGATGTCACCCTAATTTACAACTATCAGTCAGACTACGGGATCGCTGTAGCATAGTTCAGGCCGAAATAACGTCTATTAGAGTAGCCGTAGAGAAAATTCAGTATCGTGGGATATTGGGCGCCAATATTCATATAGTTACCTATGGTAAAGCGGTTATCAGATCCCTTGAGAACGTGTACACCACTTCGAAAAATGTTCGAGAATGCCGGTCGTCTCTTGAGGAGAGACGGTTACCATTACATGGGTTCCAGGACATAGGCACATATATGCCCACCATGGAGCCGATACATTAGCAAGGGCCGCCTCAACCGTGAACTCGGGCGAAGTTGACGGTCTCATTGGGATCCCTCTCACAAGGGGGAAACAGCTAATTTCGGGGAAACTGACTAACACTGCTAAGGAGAGATGGGTGAGAGAAACCACTTGCACGGCGACCAAACAAATTTTACGTACAATGGATATACAGAGGACAAAAGATGTGATGAACCTGTTCGCAGTCCACTAAGAGGTTGAAACTACCCTACAACGATTTTTGTAGGTGTAGCTGCAATGATGAGGAAGAAGAGGAGACCACGGAGCAACTTCTATATCACTGCCCTGCTTTTGGTGACCTGAGATATGTAAAGATTGGTCATCGGACACTTCTGGACAATATCTGTCTATCAGTAGGCGATTTGCGGAACATCATCAGAGCAACGAAATGCGTTGATAACGACGTTAACCAAACAGAATAGGAATATTTGGTGCGAAAATTTGAAAATGATATCACAACAGGACTCATAATAGGACCCATGTGAGCTGTGTTGAACGTGGCTGCCAAATTAACCTAGACTAGTGCCGCAACGGCCGTACTGAGTTATGAAAAACTACGCTCAGAAAAGTCCTGGTACGATGAAGAATGTCGCGTATTATCTAAGCAAATAGTTGCTACATACAAGACAAATTAGATGCTGCATACAGTCAATGGTAACGCGTGCTGTAACGGAACGATATATTGAGAAAATAAGGCAGACGAAACTCGCCTCTTTTGGAGAAAAAGGCTTCTATGGAAGAAAAGATATAGCTAGGATATTGAAAAGTACAGGGGTAGAGGTGAAGCCCGAAAGTTCCACCATATGGTATAAAGCAAAGGTTTTAGAACATCCTGTGCTTAATTACCGTGTGTGTGCAACAACTGAGGCGGTATCAGCCTTCTAACACTCGCGTACAGGGTCCTGTCGAGAGTGTTATGCTGAAGACTTAAAAGAACCTGATTAAATTTTTTCAGTGTGGTTTTAGTTCTGGTAAATCCACAACCGATCAGATTTTCATACGAAATACGAAAAATCCTGGAGAATACACGAGAAATAAAGATCGACTCTTACTATTTTTTAATGGATTACAAAGCTGCATAAGACAGAAAAGTTTCAGAAAAGGCAACAATCTGTCAGGCGCTCTATTTTATATTTTTTTACTTATAATAATGGTGAAAGCTGCAGTAAAGAAGACTGCTACAATTATCATAAAATACGTCACATACTACTCTCTTATGGATTGCGGGATGTTACTGCGTTCTTTTCAAACATTGAGAACCAGTCGACAGAAGTATTTGTTATTTGTTTTCACGAACAACGAGTCTACTCGTTTACGACTTTGCATGACATTAAACATTGGTAGATGATGTTTTGCGTTGGCTAGGTTATGTTGTACGAATGGACGAAAATGCTCCAGCTCGAAAAGTCTTCGACAATGAACTCGATGGACGGCGCGGAAGAGGGCGACCAAAACTCCGTTGGAAAGACCAGGTTACTGAGAACCTTACAGAACTCGGTGTGACTAACTGGAGAAGAAGCGCAGAAGATCGAGGCGCTTATAATATTTTTCTACGTGCGGTATATAATCCACTGGGATTGCAAAGAAGTACCAGCTAAGTAAGTAAGTAAGATGATGATTTTGTCTACCTTGGCTCCGCCGTAAACAAAAATAATAATGTCAGCCAGGGAATCAAAAGACGAGTATTGATCGCAAACCTTTGCTACAATGCTTTAAGCTAGTGATTTAATCCCCCTTACTACGTATGTCGTAGTCGACTTTCGACAACATTCGACTGTTTTTTTTTTATTTGAATAAAATTAGTAATAATTTACAGAAATGTTTAGTGTTGAGAAATTTCCATCATCTATCTGAAAAAGAACATGACAGGAGCAAGGACAAATCGGACAAGTCTCACAAACGACATCAGCGATGCCATATTTAAAAAACGACAAAAATTAGACATGACTACGATATAAATAATAAGGGGTGATAACAAAGCCCACTCTCGACAAACACAGATCCAACTCTGCCAGACACTGATCCCACCTGTCTTGCTTTACAGCGAAAAATCCGAAGAATAAATACAAAATTTGAAACTTTCTAACATAACAAGGTTTCCTTTCGACAAAATCCGACATCACAACTTAGATATTTTAGTAAAGAATATCTTTTGTTAAATTGAAGAAATCATGATTCTTGAAAAATCGCCTACAACGTCAAAAAGTGGGCCCTATATATAAGTCTATACTACCGCATTTTTTCTAAAAAATAATTTGTGGTTTTTATTTATTTAAATTGACTTAAAACGTATTCACTAGAGTGGGTCAATTTGTATGGAGTAAAAAACATGCACCAGGCGGTTATCAAAATCGTAATTTTTGATGAATTCTTACAGTCCGCGAGCCAGTAACAGATTTTCATGACCAATCGCCTCCCGGACGAAAACTTGTTAAATGATTAATAAAGTTGTATAGTGAACAGTTGTATAATGTATAATAAACATACTAACAGTAGTACCTCGTCAAACATGTATGTATTTTTACACATGAATTTTCATACTCTTTTATTCGACTTTTGACCAAAAATTTCAAACATAAAACCACTGTAAAAATAAATTGTGACGTAGTGGAGCAAAATAGAGTTTAAGGTCTTGTTTGATATTGGTTTGGTTCACCCTCGAAAAAGTGTGTTGCACTGTGTTATAAATGAATTAATTAACTTATCACAGAATTTCTTCATTTATTTATTCTAAAGAATATAATTTGAAAAATATTATTAATATTTTTTGTTTATCGAGGTGCTACTGTTCGAGTGATTGAAGTGTATTCTTTATGAAATTGTACCCAATTCAGTAGTGCTTTCAGATATATTATTTTCTGAAGAAATATCTTAATAACGGTAAAAATGTTCTGCAACACTAATTGTGTTTTTTGTTCGCCTTACATTGCAGATTCTTAAATGTGAAACATGTATGTAAACGGCCTATAATTGTAGAAGTACCAGGCTTTGAAAGAGTCAGCAGTCACTTTGGACACCCTGTATCGCCAACTGTGTTGAAACAGGATGCCTCTGAATACAAAATTCTGAAAGCCTTGCTCCTCCTCAGGAACATTTCAAAATTATCAGAACAATACTTTAACATGTTTTTGTTTTTGCTACAGTAGACCCTTTAGGTAACCAGCTGACGATCATTCCACCAATGTAGGCCAGCTGACGTTTATTTTTATTCAATAATAACGTATTAACTGTCATCTGACAAAGTTTCAGACGGGGAAAATTACTGACTTTTTTTTATTTTTGTTTACCTGTTTGACGAGGTGCTACTGTTCAACCTACCAACGGATCGCCAGCTGACTTTCACTAGGCTTCATTATACAACTCCAATAAGCATTTAACGAGATTTGATCCGGGAGGAAATGAAATTGTCCCAGGTTCGCGGTCTATTAGAAAATTAGCTCGCCCCTAGAGGCTTTAAATGTATGACCGACACAAGTTACTTTAACGTTTTTCCCAAACATAAATATCTTCACCTTCTCCCCCTAAGCAGGCTTCCATACAAAAATCAATTTTTTATAAAAATTTGATCCCACCGCTCTAACTGCCCTAACGGTGCCCCTAGACGAGTCAAATCTATGACCGACCTCCAGTAATTTTTCCCTCCTAACATTTTTCCCAAATATAGCTTCCCTCCCTAAGAGGTCTCCCATATAAAAATGTTCTAAATTATTCATAAATTCTTGGCGCCCATACAAAAAAAAAACGATACAAATTACTATAAATTCTAAGAAAATTTGCCCAAGAAACCATGGGTCTAAAATCAAAATTGAACAACAGTTTTTAACAAAATGGTATAGTGCACGAGTTTTCGATATCGATACGGCTCTCCTTAAATCAGATCCTGCTGCTGCCGTGGTGCCTCCTAGAGGGGTAACATTTATGACCGACCCCCAATAGTGTTTCCCTCTTAAAATTTTTACCGAGGGGACCCATTTTAAAGGGCCATGACCCACACCCACTAGGAATCATGTGAAATGTTGTCAAGATAAGACAATTTACTGAATAATATAAGTAAAAAATCACTTTCACAAAAATTTTGTAATTATTCATGTTTATCTCGGAAATATGCCAAGTTTCCATAATCTTGAGGTAATAAACATTACGGACAAGTCACTTGGTCCTAGCCCAAAGAATTTTCGATTAATCAAAGATGTAAGATACATAAAACGTCTGAGATAGTGGAGAAAGTAAAACCACAAAAAAATGTTAACAAAGTTTTACGTATTTAACACTAAAATGATTAACTTTGTCCGTTCGACGAAAAATTTATATGTAATTAATTGTGCCCACAGATATACGTAACCTTTTTCAGATATACAATTCAAATGCCCCCATATCCCTTAGCCAAATCTGCGCTCACAATCACATGTTACAATTTCCATCCCTGAAATAGAAAGCACAAACACACAAAAACACAAAAACACACCGGCTATGTCCATCTGGCCATGATGGATGGCTAAGGAAACAAAATTAACAAAATATATTTTTGTTGCTAATTCGAATTATTACAGATGTTGTGTATATTATTTATTGTAACGACTAACGAATGTGTACGAAGCCATAAAATAAATATTTACCCGAAGTTTAATACAAACGAAAAAAAAAATACTTTAATGGGGAGTTTTTTTCTTTCGTAATTTCTGAGTACTAGCAAAAAAACCGGAAGTTTACGAGTTAAGAACCGGAAAATTGAGAAAGGTTATGTTAGCGCAACAAAAGCAACAACAAACCAGCCGAGCAACACGAATAAGTGACATTTTATTAAAGACAGCAGCAAGCGCACAACAACAACAACACTAAAACAAGTAAGCAAGGCATTGCCACAAACAAACTGCATTTGAATATATCGCTGAGAGGGAGCCAGTCACAGAATCAAGCGAAAAGAAAGAATGCAATGACGATGTCCGCATTGAGAATGTTACAACAGTGAGTGAATCAAAAACAAGTCTTGCAACTTTTGCAAAGAAATTGATGTGATCGTAATTAATGCGAGTATTTACGACCATTTTAGATGACAGTTAAGTGCGAGTGAATGTTCGCTGTCGCCGCATCGTCATCATCGTCATCGTCTTCGTAAGAATGCATGTGAGAGGAGAGTCCGTGAGAATGTATGGTGTCGAATGAGTGTTTGTTTGTACATAACATACGAACATAATAATCGTAATTGTAAAACAAACGTAACAAAAGTGCAATCTGTCACGTAACTGGACTCATTGTCAAAAACACACACACACACGAAAGATGGAGCATTCACATGGCACAGTGGGACGGTTTGTAAAGAATGTGTGTGTAAACAGTGGACTACGTTATTAACGAACTTTTACAAATGGTGAAGTATTTAAGTTTGAGTACAAAAGAGTTTGTTTAGAAATCGTTAAAGAACATAACCGATATGTCATAACATGTCGTTTAAAATTAAAGGTCATTGGTGCAGAGTGCGGACAAACTGCAAAAAATAAATACTATTGAAAAGCCAGGTTCATAATAAAACAGATTCTTCTTAAAATGGAAAATATTTCACAGGAAACATTTTTGTGTCACATGCGAGACTTTTTCGAGCACCCACAAACGTTTCGGTACGGTGTGATTTGGTCAGACTCCAATCATCGTGCTTGCATTTTTTTTTAGCCAACCCGAGTTAAAGAGCTGTACGTTAGGCCGGGTCGATTTTATATATGCTTATAATTCAACACACTTATTAATAATATATCTGAGACAAATTGAGCCAATTTTGGTATCCATTTCAGAATATATTATAGAGGTGGTGTAACGTGAAGCAAACGACGCGTTCGGCAATGCACGCGACTGCCACCAACGACACATTCGGCAATCGCCACGAACGATTTAACGGACTTCGGTCTGTTGAATCGGACTACGGTGTGTTAAATCGAACTTCGGTCTGTTGAATCGAACTTCGGTCTGTTGAATCGGACTTCGGTCTGTTTAATCGGAATTATGTCTGTAGAATCGGACTTCGGTCTGCTGGTTCCCACTTCGTCTGTTGAATTGAACTTCGGTCTGTTGAATCGGATTTCGGTCTGTTAAATCGAACTTTGGTCTGTTAAATCGAACTTTGGTCTGTTGAATCGGATTTCGTTCTGTTGTATCTGACTTCAGCCTGTTAAATCGGACTTCGGTCTGTTGAATCGGATTTCGTTATGTTGAATCGGTCTGTTAAATCGGACTTTGGTCTGTTGAATCGAACTTCGGTCTGTTAAATCGAACTTCGGTCTGTTGAATCGGACTTCGGTCTGTTTAATCGGAATTATGTCTGTAGAATCGGACTTCGGTCTGTTGTTTCCCACTTCGTCTGTTGAATTGAACTTCGGTCTGTTGAATCGGATTTCGGTCTGTTAAATCGAACTTTGATCTGTTAAATCGAACTTTGGTCTGTTAAATCGAACTTTGGTCTGTTGAATCGGATTTCGTTCTGTTGTATCTGACTTCGGTCTGTTAAATCGGACTTCGGTCTGTTGAATCGGACTTCGTTCTGTTGAATCGATCTGTTAAATCGGACTTTGGTCTGTTGAATCGAACTTTGGTTTGTTGAAACGGACTTCGGTGTGTTGAATCGTATTTACATCTGTTGAATCGGACTTTGGTTTGTTAAATCGTTCTTAGGTCCGTTGTTTCCCAATTTGTCTGTTGAATTGAACTTCGGTCTGTTGAATCGGATTTCCGTCTGTTAAATCGAACTTTGGTCTGTTGAAGCGGATATCGTTCTGTTGAATCTGACTTCCGTTTGTTAAATCGGACTTCGGTCTGTTGAATCGGACTTCGTTCTGTTGAATCGGTCTGTTAAATCGGACATTGGTCTGTTGAATCGAACTTCGGTCTGTTGAATCGGACTTCGTTCTGTTTAATCGGAAATATGTCTGTAGAATCGGACTTCGCTCTGTTTAACCGGTCTTCGGTCTGTTAAACCGTACTTCGGTCTGTTAAATAGGACTTCGCTCTGTTAAATTGGACTTGTTTCTGTTGAATCAGATTTCGGCCTGGTTCACGAAGGTACTCTAAGTCCCTTTAGCATTGGATTGTAAAATAGCTTCAACACGATCCTGAGTGCGGATACCAAACTGATTTCCGATCATCGATACAACTACGAGTTGCAAAAGTCGATTCGCTGAAGAACGCGATGATTTACCGACGAAAGCCGAATCATCGATATATTCCCGAATTGCTGAAATTAACCAGAATACCTGACAAAAGTCGAATCACCAAGACGGCCACGTAATGCTGGTATAAACCTAAACCACCGATGAACCCGAGTTATCAATCATCACTTGCTAATATTAACCTGAAACCCTGGCAAACCCCGAATCACCATGATGACAACGTACTGCTAATATTAATCGTAACTTCCGTCGAATCCGAATCATCGGTACACTGCCGACTTGCTGGTATGAACCTGAATTATCGAAAGTACCCGAATACTACGTTCCAGAGTACCGAAACGATCCTCATCTATTTGGCTCCTACATTTTTGGGTGTATAGTATAAAGTTCCTGATCAACTCAAAACGACCGATTCGTACAGTTCCCGAATATATAAAATTGACCCAAGTCCCGAAACCTGTCGTTGCAGTCATAGGCCGCATCTATAGTTGCAGAGTGTATATAAAATCGGTCTGGGTACAAATTAGTGGACAGGACAACATCGCTATCACTGAATTCGAATCTGAATTGTTTTCGTATCTAAATACCGTATCCAGTAGAATATAAGTTTGAATTATACCAAGAATAAACAATATTGTTATTTTTCCATAGTCAGGGAAAATCTACCAAGTTCATATTCTGTTAGGTTTTGTGGGTCCTTATGGCGACCCTGGCGACGAGATAACCACGTTACAGTGGGCGTTTCCTTTGAGATAACTTCATAAAATTCAACACAGTTATCAGTAATATATTAAAGACAAATTAAGCCAAATTTGTTTTAATAACAACAACATACTTACTAATTTCAAATCGATATATCTCAGCGAAACGCCGGAACACGGTACACGATTCTGCCTGCCATTTTCAGAGCAATTACTGAAAGAGGCAATCTTATGTGTAATCGGACTATGATCTGTTAAAACAACGTTTGTAGGTTTAACTCTGCTTTTATTAGTTTAACTCGATTTTGGTGGTTTGAATCCGACTTCGGTCTATAGAAGCAAACGTTTGTTGGAACCAAATTTTTGGTTCAACTCGACTTCGGTCTGTTGAAACCAACTTTGGTTGGTTAAAACTAACTTTTGGTTTAACTCGACTTTGGTCGGTTGAATCTAACGCGCGCTACATACACGTTCACGAGTTGCAGATACGAAGCCAATACGATCCATATTGCTGATATTAACCTGAATAGCCAACAAACCCGAATCACAACGACGATCCCGTTATTCTCATATCAATTTGAAGCCCCAACAAATCCGAATCACCAAGACGATTCCGTATTGCTGACATTTACCTGAAACACCGACAAACCCGAATCACTAAAACATTTCCGAAATGCTGATATTAAAATGAATCGCCGTCGAACCGAATCAACAATACGCTGTCGAAATGCTGATACAAACCAATTGCCAACAAACTCGAATCTTATACTTATTCTCATACCAATCTGAATTATCGAAAGTACCCTAACAATCACGTTTATGAGTACCGAAACGATCCTGACCATAAAGTTACCGATTATCTCAAATCGGCCTGATTGTAAAGTTTTCGATTATCGTGAATCGACCGAATCCCGTAACCTTCCATTACAGTCACAAATTACATCAGTACTCCCCGAGCGCATAATAAAGTTTTCGATCACCTAAAATCGGCCTAGGTACACCTAACCGAACAGACAATGTCGCTTCAATTATATGCGGCCTTAATGATTGACGTAATTTCGTCATTGCGAGGCATTCAGTATCGAATAGAGTACGGAAACGTTCCCTTCATATTTCCAGCACGATTTAAGTGCAAATGATCAAGTTTTCATCTTAGTTTTTACAGTTGGGTGTCTTTGTACCAGCCCTATATTTTTCATACCCTTGATATCTCGTTTACTACATTAACTATTTTTTTTGTCATCTAAGGAGGCGATTAGTTTAAAACCAGTATGCCGTTTCTCAGACAATGCGCGTCATTCTTCATTGCACCGTGACTTGTCTGAATGTAATTTAGTATACCCAAGTACGGTGAGTTCAGCAGTGGTTATAGATTAAGCTATATGCTACCACTATGTGTCAGGAACACAGGAGATAGAGTCGTTTGTTTGCAGTTATGTGCATAGGCATTGGCTATTTCGGGGATATGCAGCTATGCAATGTCTAACTTTCTTTGCATTTTGTTTTTCACACAGCTTAATTTCGTGCATTGGTTCGGATCATTACCTGGTTGCAGCCAAGGTGCGCACAAGATTGAGCAGAGCGAAACACGCACGTAACCAAACACAAAGAAAGCTGGACATCGCTAAGCTGCAAACCCCAGAGATAGCTACTGCCTACTCCAACCAGCTCTCCCAACTTTTACGACACAACGCCTCTACTTCTGACGTTCCCGATACACAGTGGCAGCATATTGTGCATTCCATGGCAACCGCCGCAACAACCGTGCTAGGATATGAAAAGCGGCGCTCAGACGAATCCTGGTACGATGAAGAATGTCGCATAGCGTCTGAGGAACAGGATGCTGCTTATAGGGCAACGCTACAGCCAATTGCAACCCGTGCTGTTAGGGAACAGCATAAGGAGAAAGCAAAACGGGCGAGACAGCTATTTAGGCGAAAAAAACGTCAGATGAAGGAACGGGAGAACGAGGATATTGAGCGATACAGGGATAGAGGTGAGGCCCGAAAATTTTACCAGAAAGTAAGAGCAAATGGATACGGTAATGGCCTCCCCACCTGTAAGGACAGTGATGGAAATCTGGTCACGGATACGCAGAGTGTGCTGCACATATGGAGAGAACACTTCCAGCAACTGCTGGTTCCAGAAGGCAGCGCACGTGAAGTTATCCCGCCAATTGTCGACGACGGCTTAGATTGCCCACCACCAAGTCAAGCCGAGGTAAGAAGAGCAATATCGCGGCTGAAAAACAACAAAGCAGCCGGTGCCGACGGTCTGCCCGCAGAGCTCTTCAAGTCCGGTGGCGAGGAGCTGATAACGAGCATGCACCAGCTCCTGCTCACGGTTTGGCTTAAAGAGTGCATGCCCGACGATTGGAATGTAAGCGTATTATGTCCTGTGCTGAAAAAAGGTGATCAAAGTGTGTGCTCCAACTACCGCGGGATCAGCCTCTTACCCATCGCATATAAGGTCTTGTCGAGTGTGCTATGTGAGAGACTAAAGCCAGTGTTATCCAACCTGATCGGGCCTTATCAGTGTGGCTTTAGACCTGGAAAATCAACAACTGACCAGATTTTCACACTTCGGCAAATCCTGGAAAAGACCCAAGAGAAACAGATCGACACGTACCATCTTTTTGTCGACTATAAAGCTGCCTTCGACAGCCCGATACGGCAGAAATTACTTGAAGCCATGGCTGAGTTTGGTATTCCATTGTAATGGAGATGATAATGAGAAAAGCTGCAGTAAACACGAGTGGCACTATATTCAACAAAAGCCACATGTTACTCGCGTACGCTGATGACGTAGACATCATCGGTCGAAAACTGCGGGATGTGACTGCAGCATTCTCAGGTATACAGAAGGAATCAGCGAAAATGGGCCTAACGGTGAACGAGGACAAAACGAAGTTATTAGTTTCAACGAACAAAGAATCTACTCGTTTGGGAAACTGCGTGAACGTTGACAACTATAATTTCGAGATGGTAGATAATTTTGTCTACCTAGGCTCCGCCATCTACAATGAAAATAATGTTAGCCTAGAAATCCGGAGAAGAATCCTGCTTGCAAATAAATGCTACTACGGACTAAGCAAGCGATTCAATGACAGAGCCCTCTCTCGACGAACAAAAATCCAGCTATACCAGATACTAATTCTACCTGTCTTAATGTATGGCTCAGAATCCTGGGTTATGACACAAGCGGATGAATTGGTTCTGGCGGTATTCGAGAGAAAAATACTCCGTAAAATATATGGGCCCATCATCGTTAACGGAGAGTATCGGCGTCGTATGAATCATGAGCTGTACGAGCTGTACACTGACATTGACGTGATCAAACGCATTAAGGTGCAACGGTTACGTTGGCTAGGTCATGTTGTACGCATGGACGAAAATGCTCCAGCTCGAAAAGTCTTCGACAATGAACTCGATGGACGGCGCAGAAGAGGGCGACCAAAACTCCGTTGGAAAGACCAGGTTACTGAGAACCTTACAGAACTCGGTGTGACTAACTGGAGAAGAAGCGCAGAAGATCGAGGCGCTTATAATATTTTTCTACGTGCGGTATATAATCCACTGGGATTGCATAGAAGTACCAGCTAAGTAAGTAAGTATGTAATTTCGTGCATATTTTATCTGCAACTAAGTTGTGATCGAATTTTGTAGTTTACATATCGCGCCCATGTCCACGTCGCTTAAGACATGCTTCCCATGGATAACCGCATGACCAATTAGCTTTTTCAGATTTTAATTAGGGGATATCCAAGTGACCTTGTGGATATATTTGTGATGAAATCTGGTTCATGTTCGTGTTTCTTGTAGACGCGAAGCAAACAAGAGCATATTCTATTTCTTAAAAAAAAAAATAATAATTTCCCTTTACACACCATGAATTAGGTATGGGACAGCTTCTCGCGTTGTCAATTTTTAGACTAACGGCACCAACTTGTTTGTCGACGAATGCGAATGTCACTGTTTGAGAAGCTTTTTACTAAACATGTCGATTGACTCGACACTTATACTGAGAAGTTGCTGTCGACAACATCAGTGGGACGGCAATGAAAGAAAAATGTAGATAACTGGAGGCGGGAATCGAACCCGGGATCTCCCGCATGGTAGTTGCGTGTTCTAACCATCATGCCACGGCCAGTACCAATTCTATTTCTAGGTTAGCTTTAAAACCTCTCAGAAAAATTTTCATTTCATGGTCAGGGTACAGTCATATATTTAATACAGGCGCTCATAGAATGCACCTTAGGTGTTCTCATCTTTCAATTCCGTCGGAGCGTGTACATAAATCAAGCGAAATGTAAATTGTGCCTATAGGCCACTATAAGGCCACAGATAGACCAGCATATATTTAAGTATCCTAACAACTATCAATGTTCTTGTCATTCTGCATAGTTATGAAAAATGTCACAGTTTATTCGTCGAGTACATCCCTGCCCAGTCCATCACTTTTGCTATATGATGGTAATGTCAGCCTTTTATTTGTCGTGGTCATCAATTAACTTTATAGCGGACCCATTTTGGAAGGTCAGATGTTCCTCTAGCATGTCCATAAATCCTTATAACGTTTGCCGTGGTCTTTAGGCCGTTTAGGGAGTTCTTTGTGTTTTCATATAGTAATATGTAGTATAAATTTGCACATGAATTTCTACAGCTGTTCTGTGTCTATTTGTATCCACAAAATAACATAATTTTTCATCCAAAAAATATTTATATAGATCCCATTCAAAACACTGTGCTCCATATCTTGTATAGCGTTTGCTTTGTTGGTCTACTCTACTCTTTCCATATTATTTTTCTTCGTCTTAATCACAACGCAATTTATGGCTCAATCGTGTGCTCCACTACTATCTTTTCTGCCGTGTCTGTTCCTTTTGTGTAACACGAGCTTGAAATGAGGGTTCCATACCTTCAAATATACCTATCGCATACATGTATGTAGCAACATGCAAAACACACAAATATGACAAGAAACCCTCCTGACGAGGATCACTTTACACTTGGACGAAGAACATTCTGTTTTCGGTTTCACAAGGTAAACACACACAAGGTACCTTCACCGACCGACCGTCAGCCGGTGCGAGCAGAGTGGAGTAGTTAGTAACAAAAGCCCAGACCGATAACAAAAACATTCTCCTCCAACTGAGTTAGATTTCTTTCTACTCCGGCGTTTTTTGTTTTAATCAATGAAACCATAAAATTGTCGTACAACAATAAATGCCATTCCAGGCCCATACAATGTATGTATGTAGGTATGCAGGGGCCCAATGATGGTGCCTCCTTTACCGCCAGGCTTGGAATGTCAGTGTGATACCGAGAATTATGAAGAACAGCAGAGGTACGGACGCATATAAGTGCTTGTGTACTGTTGCTGTTTATGATGATGATGATGATGTTGTTGATGAGGGTGTGTCTCTTCTTACACTTGTGCCTATAACTCCTCGTGTTGTTGTTGTTGTTACTGTTGTGCTAAATATGAGACACTTTGTTTTACAGTCTGGGCCCAGTTTCCCAGCAGCTGCCACGCAGCGCATTCATTATATACGATTTTTATAGACAGATCATAAATCGAGATAACAACACAATTTGTTTATTATCACAGGAAGAAGTTATATACATAATTAATGGTGGGAGAGTTAAGATGTAGACCTTATAATTCGTTTTGTTATGCTTTTTATTACCCTGCCCCCCTCGTTACTGTGAAACATTTATGAACCTTTTAATTTAATTAAATCATATGAAATTTTCTAAAAGGTTTCTTAGCACAGTGTTTCGTATGAGTGAATCTAGTGGAACTTCCAAATTTAAAAGCTAGCAAACAACTTTGAAGTGTTGCTACCAAATTGTTTTTTAAATATTTCAATGATAACTTTGCTTGTTGCCAGTAAAAAATATATATATTTTTTGGAATTCTCATTGTTGTTATTTGTCTTTCTGTCAAGAGTAACTAGATTTGGGACCAGTGTGCAGTCGCTGTATGAGCTCGAATCACTGTAGTGAAGTAATAATCATGTATGTTTATGGCTTTAAAACATTGTTCTACAATTTTAGAACATCAAAGAACTCATAATTAATTGTTACCTTTAGAGACTCCAAAGGATGGATGGCATTTGTGTAAAAAGTTTGTGTTTACCTGCAATAAAAAACAAATAAAAATATTATAAAGTTAATGTTATTAAATCAACCTAGATAATAACAGAGAGATAAATACGAGTACAGATGTCTTTATTTAGTGTATTCAATAATACAATTTAATAAATATCACATATATACAGAAAAATTCTAAGGAGAGTTAAAAATAGAAGAGAAAAAACTGCTTCTGGTGACAAATCTTAGTACCGATATATAGGGCAACCACATGTACGGACGCGATTGTGCAGCAAACAACGTGTTTCTGGAAATGATCAGACATCAACCTAAGTGAATCGCTTTTCTAATTTATAAATGAGAACAGAAACCAGCGGTAAATGAAACGATGTAACTATTTCGTAATCCATTACATCAGTATGACATTGTAAGCGTGTGATCTAAGTACTTAGAATGTCACGCGTGTATAATGTAAAAAATATCGTCCACTCATTATAACTCCGATTGAAATAGCACCTACTGACATCGTCACTTACTTCGTAATCAAGCATGTTATCAAGCTCGCATAAAACTCCGCTAATAACGTAATTACAACTGAAATGGCACTTACTCACATCGTCGCCTACTTTGTAAGCGAGAGCCCACCGATTAAACGGTCTATGACACTCCCATGCTATATTTAAGAGGGAATATAAGCGAGAGAATCATCTCTGATTGCTACTAAACTGACAGAGCTGATATCAGCGATTAAGTAACATAATAGGTAATTTTACCGCTGGATACTTATTAGAGTCAATAAACTCATCTTTATTGTTTTTAGCAGAAGAATAATTCTTATTAAAGAAAAACATTCAAATATAGTCAGTAATTGAAAAGCATTGGCAAACCGTTCCTTTCCAGTCCTCCTATATATTGACTTCGAAGTAGATTCTGAAAATAGTTATATTAGCAAAAGAAAACCAAACTGGCCCATCTTTACAAAGGTACTGGATGGCAAGTTAACCCGTTACTCAGCTTCTATAGATGATAAGACAACATTAGACTCCATTATTAAGTTATTGACTACCCTTGTAAAAAAAAGTAGAGATCTAATTCGATCTGGAAGTGAAACTAATTAGACCTTGGCAGATCTGAAAAATGGTTATATCCGCTTAGATTAGAACTGATCTTATTGTATTTAATATTATATTATAGTGGATCAATTCTGATACAATGTTATCAAATTTAAAATTCAAATTTATGAATATAAATAAAGAAATATACAGAAAATGATATATACCCTCATCCCTAAGGGTGATGGTATAAAAATACCCCAAGTGAATGGAAAAAATAAGTTGCGCTTCTGCCGCTTAATGTCCCTAAGTCGTTGTGACATGACACTCCATCCTCATTGATCAGATTATATCTCAGAAAATTTTAGATCTGTGCTTATCAACCATATCTCATGAGATCCAATTTCATCTTATTATATATGTCAGATGGAATTGGATATAACCCTATATATAATTAGATATGACACCAGATATGATAGATAGATCTGGTCAGGTCCATATATAATAAGATCTAATGATATCTTACAACATCTAAATAGATCCAATTATATCCTTGAATCCAACAAAACCAGATAATACATACAGAGAACAGATGGTCGATGTACCACGAACAGTCGAGAGACAAATATCCCAGGTTGTCAGGAATTTGATTACCTGTCTATTTAAATATCAGACATTAATGTTGTTTAATACTTCCGGTATACCGATTACAAAGCATCTAGTTCAGTTGCCTTTCAAAGGTTTCCACTCTTTTTATTCTTCGGCACCTGATGGTATTATTCCCGCGTATATACAGAAACAACATCGATGTATTGACGCCCTAGCCTTTGACAATTTTCAATGCCTGTTTGCAGATGTCACATATTGCAATAAGATGGACAGCCTACAAGATTGTCTGTATCCCTAAAGGGGGTATGTCATCGCATACATAGGTCAAGGATTTTAGGCCAATTAGTCTATCATCCTTCCAACTTAAAACTTTGGAAAGAATAATTGATGAATATATCCCAAGTCTCAGCATGCCTACACGAAGAGTGAATCCACGGAAACTGTCTTACGTTCAATGATTAGTCTTATAGTAAGATCCCTAAATTACAAGGAATCCAGCGGTCATCTCAATAGATGGTAAACTCGAATAGCCACGGCGTAACAAATATTTTTAAGGTGACGGTGTGTGGTACACCACAAGAAGGAGTACTCTCTCCAATCTCAACATCATTACTCTTTTAAAGGCAATGGGCAAGACGTGCTGCACAATTGTAGAATATGCGGATAACGTAGCACTAATAGTTACCGGCAAGGATCCGATGAAATTTTGAAAGATCCGTGAATTAATTAAATTTTCTGCTAAATGGAGTCACAACAGTGGTCTGCGTGTAATACTGAACTAAAAATAAACTCGGTGGTACAAAATCTCTCTATTTGCCAAATCCGGACTAAATGAAACCGCACTTACACTTTCTGATAATGACAAATGTCTTGAAAAATATTATATTGGACAAAAAAACTAAATTGGAAACTTAATACTCTGACGAGGACCACCAAAGTAGCAACGGACCTTTACTGGAAAATGGGAATCAGACCCAAAACCGTAAACTCCCCTCTAAAACTAGGCACTAGTTCGTAGTTGCACTTACTTTGCAAACCCTAAGCAATGCATTTAATCTTCGTTTTTTGTATCAAATGCCCGCAAATATGGTCAATCGCCACCACATCGCTTACCGAGAACTAGTGAAATGGGTGACCTTGAAAAGGGTACTCGCATAGGTACCCATTCTAGGGATGGAGATATGAATTCCAAGAAAAACATAATTTCCCATTACACACCATAAGGTGTAAAGGAGAATTTTCTATTCTTAGATTCACCACTTGTTTACATTTACTGTATATGCCGATAGACTCGACACTATACTGCGAAGAAGCGGTAGTGAATCGAACCACGGACCTCCCGTATTATAGTCGCTTTCGTGCCCAAACATTTTTTTACTCGGTTTGGCGTTCGCTTACCACTGGTTCATTCAAGTAAGTACCCATGTAGGGAGTAGTGAGGTAAGTAGTTCAAGTATGGCCAATCGACACGTCCAGAACTGCAGGGTCATTATACAACTTTGTTATTAAGAAAAGCTTATAGAATCTTATACAGACCGTGAGGCGAAGGAGGTAGCACTGAACCCCGCAATACATTTAAACGCCATGAGGGTATAGAAGCGCATATGGTCATGCTAAAAATCTACATATAATCCGTGTAAGGTGCCATACGGATTACATAGTACCAGAACCTGTTTTCAATTTAGGTTTTATGAGAAATTTCCGGCCAGAACCTTCCATAATAAAAATGATAATACCCAATTCTTTAGGAAGGATGTCATCCACATTTTCACAGACGGAACAAAATTGCGGGAAAGAGCATACTGTGGAAATATTTTCGAGGAGTTGAATTTACAACTGTCAATTAGTATATATATTACTGTAGCATAGTTTAGTCCAAAATTCTGTAAAATTCTGTATACTTACTGACAGTAAAGCGGCCATGAAATCCTTGATGAACGTGTACACCACTTTGAGAATAGTTCAAGAATGCCGAGCGTGGTTGGAGGAGATAGATAGACATTTGACAGTTACCCTCACATGGTTACCAGGACATGGGGACATATATGGTAACCAAAGAGCCAACGCATTTGCTAAGGCTGCCACCATTGTGAATTTGAGCATTGGTATTACTCTTTCTTTTAAGTGGAACCAGATTCCAGCACAAAGATATCCACAAGGCAACTTAGCTATCGCCCGATCAAAACACAAAAAATCAAATTGATCATGTGGTAATTGATGGTAGGCATGCAACAACAGTGCTAGGATATGAAAAACGCGCTCAGACGAATCCTGGTACGATGAAGAATGTCGCACAGCGTCTGAGGTACAGGATGCTGCTTATAGGGCAACGCTACAGCTAATTGTAACCCGTGCTGTTAGGGAAAGGCACAAGGAGAAAGGAAAACAGTCGAGACAGCTATTTAGGCGAAAAAAACGTCAGATGAAGGAACGGGAGAACGAGGATATGAAGCGACACAGGGATAGAGGAGACGCCCGAAAATTTTACCAGAAAGTAAGAGCAAATGGATACGGTAATGGCCTCCCCACCTTTAAAGACAGGAATGGAAATCTGGTCACGGATACGCAGAGTGTGCTGCACATATGTAGAGAACACTTCCAGCAACTGCTGGTTCCAGAAGGCAGCGCACGTAAAGTCATCACGCCAATTGTCGACGACGGCTTAGATTGCCCACCACCAAGTCAACCCGAGGTAAGAAGAGCAATATCGCGGCTGAAAAACAACAAAGTAGCCGGTGCCGACGTTCTGCCAGCAGAGCTCTTCAATACCGGTGGCGAGGAGCTGATAACGAGCATGCACCAGGTCCTGCGCACGGATTGGCTTAAAGAGTGCATGCCCGACGATTGGAATGCAAGCGTATTATGTCCTGTGCTGAAAAAAGGTGATCCAAGTGTGTGCTCCAACTACCGCGGGATCAGCCTTTTAACCATCGCATATAAGGTCCTGTCGAGTGTGCTATGTAAATGACTACACCCAGTGTTATCCAACCTGATCGGGCCTTATCAGTGTGGCTTTAGACCTGGTAAATCAACAACTGACCAGATATTCACACTTCGGCAAATCCTGGAAAAGACCCAAGAGAAACAAATCGACACGTTCCATCTTTTCGTCGCCTATAAAGCTGCCTCCGACAGCCCGATACGGCAGAAATTACTCGAAGCCATCGAATTACTCGGAATGACGCTGACTGACACGAAGTCTTCACTGAAGATTGACAGGGACCTTACGGAGCCATTCTGTACCAGACGAGGCCAAAAACAAGGCGACGGCCTATCGTGCGATCTCTTCAACATAGTGATGGAGATGATAATGAGAAAAGCTGCAGTAAACACGAGTGGCACTATATTCAACAAAAGCCACATGCTACTCGCGTACGCTGATGACGTTGACATCATCGGTCGAAAACTGTGGGATGTGACTGCAGCCTTCTCAGGTATACAAAAGGAATCAGCGAAAATGGGCCTAACGGTGAACGAGGACAAAACGAAGTTATTAGTTTCAACGAACAAAGAATCTACTCTGAAAATTATGGATAACACCTGTCTATCAGTAAGCGATCAGCAAAATAGCTACGCCTTTTCAGAGTAACAAAATTGGTTGAGAGCGACTGAAGTAGGAATAATTGGTCCAAGAATTTTAATGGTATTACAACGGGAATTTGTAGGACGATGGAGTTTAACAAAAATCGCCCGGACTGTCCGGTCCGGTCCAACTTTTTGTTGGTTGTACTCCACTTCTATTGGTTTAACTCAATTTCGATCGGTTTAACCAGCCTTCGATCTGTTGAAACCAACGTCGGTTGTTGAAATCTACTTCTATTGGTTTAACTCGACTTCAGTCGGTTGAATCGGACTTCGGTCTGTTGAAACTAACTTCAGTTGGTTTAACCCGGCTTCTTCGTTTTAACAGATTTAGGTCTGGCACAAGAAGATATTGTTCGCTCCAGTAGCAATTTTATAGAAATTAGCCTTGTCGCGTTTTTTAACATTCTGTTAGGTACGATTATTAATTCTGTAGCTGCTGATGCAAAGCGGAGTTGCCGACAAAAGCCGCATCACCGATCAAACCGTGAGTTTTTGAAGAACGACATGACACGATTACGAGTTGCAGGCACGAAGCCGAGTTGCCGAAGAATGCAAACTACTAAGACGATCACAAGTTGTAGATATGAAGCTGGATTGCCAACAAACCCGAATCATCAATCACCAACACGATCCCGTATTGCTGATATTAACCTGAATCGCCGACAAAACCTTAATCACCAAGAGATCCTGTATTGCTAATATTAACCTGAATCGCCGAAAAAACCGAATCAACAAAGCGATCCTGTATTACTGATACAGGGTGTCTCAAAAGCAAGTATTAATTTGTTTAGCTGACTATAAGTCATCCGATGTTGTTTGGCTCTCATTTTTTTTCTAAATGAAAAACTTCGAGTCTGCTTTTTGATTATGTTTATTTGAATCTTAAGAATTTGATTGTCGAGAAGATGATTCTTGCCAAATGGGAGCCGTCACAATTGATTGCAATTGATCCCTTCGGCGAGAACTTCGGGCGACAGGGGCTTGTTCACGTAGACACGGGACTTTAAAAAACCGCACAAAAAAAAGTCTGAAGCGGTCAAGCATCTTCCAAGAGGATGACTTCTTTTGGCTGATCTTGTATTTACCCGAATCGCCGACAACCCGAGTCATCAATATCTACTGAATTTTCGGCTCCACGAAAAGCCCCCCAATGAAATAACGCCCAGGAAATAACCCCAATAACACCCAATGATGAAAATGAAATAACCCCCAATGAAATAAACCCCATCAGCAACAAAAATGAAATTATGCCCAAAATTCAAAAAATGATTTCATGAAGTCAATATGGCCCAACAGCAAAGTCGCAAAATTATTGAAATGAATCGTGTGGACCGTAGATCGTTGTAGCCCTGCTCTATATTTGCAGTTCGGAAGACAATTTGCCTTTTACGTTTGGCCTTTACACAACCACCTTCAATGTTCACAAGCAAATCAAACTCTCTGCTTTTATTGAATTCTTCCTTTTGAAGAACTCTTACAAATTTATAAAAATTCGATTCTTAGTTTGAACTAATCAAATTCTCAAAATGAAAAAATGCTCGGTGCATTTTGTTGATTTTCTATCCGTCAATATGAACACAAATGGAAATATCTGTAAACTTTCAAAATATATTGTAATATATTCACAGGCTAAAAGTTTTCTTGTAAAAGGCCTGTTTTTATATAATTATATAATTATAACCTCAAAAAGCAACAGCTTTAAAAATGAAATAACCCCTGAATAAAAAATGAAATTACACCCAAATTATTCATGATATGAAACAAGCACCAAATTTAAAAAATTGGTTGGGTGTTATTTCATTGGAGATTATTTCATAATTTGAAAACACCAAATAAGAAATGAAATAATTCCCAAAGAAAAGTGAAAAACGGCCCAAAAAAATTGGGAGTTTTTTCATATGAAATAACACCCAAAAATGTATGAAAAAAATTTGGGGAATATTTCATTTCTCGTTTGGGCGTTATTTCATTGGGGGGCTTTTCGTGGAGCCGAATTTTCGACACTAACCTAAAATTTCGTACCCTAATCATCACGTTCCTGAGTACCGAAACGATCTTGACCTATTGGATTTCTATAATTTCGGAGAAGTAATATAAAGTTACCGACCCTCTCAAATCAGCCTGATCGTAAGGTTACCGATTAACTTAAATCGAACCGAGTTCCGAAACCTTACAGTACTGCCACATTACTCCCCGGGCGCAAACTAAAAATTTCCGATCATCATAAATGCGCCTGACCTGGACACAACTAAGCGAGCAGACAACGTCATCATGGCCGAATCCAAATCTGAATTGTTTTCGTATCTAAATATTGTATACAGTAGATTACAAAGTAAAGGTACACCATCAATAAACAATACGGACGACCCTGGAGGAGACTGGACTTGCCTTAGCCGATGAGAAAACCATGTTACTTTAAACAAAATTAAACCAAAAATTATCAAACCCTATGAATTTATTCCCATGTTCTTTTTCTAATAGAGAAAAATTCAAAAAACACTGGTCATGAGTTTGAAATAAATTCTACATTAATATTCATACAAACAGACCGAATAAATACTAACACAACAATGAGAAAAATTTTGTTTTTTTATTTTAAAATAAAAACGTATACATAAGCGTTTCCTCTGATATCAATGCAAGTATTGTCGAATTCTGATTTTTTTTTTTAATTTTTTTTATAATGGTAAGTCCCAGTCATCATATCATATATCTTCTCTATTACCAGAATCAACAAATTAATTACAGTTCTAATCAACATCTTGTACAAAAATAAAAGACAAATCTTGATTTATTCCATGCACCACGAATCCGGTCTAGGAAATTTGTAAACGTTTTTAAGTAATTCTCAGATACGTTAAATAACTTTCTGTAGTTAGTTGCAAATTATGATTAATTTGTATAATTAATAATACATTTCTGATTAGATTTGTTAATAATTACAAATTGCTTCTGCTGCTTCAGTAATTATAATGAAATTGTCTATTATCATTTGTGATATATAAAAAAATAATTTCATATAAGCATCTAGAATCAAAAAAATTAAATGTGCAACATTTAATTCTTAATTTGAGTGTTGTCGATTTATTTTAATTTTTATTTTATTTCGTGATAATTTGAAACTCGTCCTTTGGTTTTAAAACAATCTTAGTGAGGTAATCACATGATGACAGTTTTAGCCTCTATGGATAGAATATGTTCTAGCGAACCTCTTCCATGTATACTAATATCGATACCAATGATTTCCTATGTAAACGTTCTAAATGTTTAGCTAATATCCAAAGAAATAGAGGTCATCATGCGAATCCGTTAAAAAATTGGTCACCCGAAACAAAGTCAAATTATCTATTCCGTATTAAAATGAGGCTACATGTAGAAATATGCCACGTTTTTGACATTCGTTGCGAACTTTCCTAATTTCAACTTTTCTAGGTAAATTTAAACTTCATTATGAAGTCACTGTCATCATCATTATCATCGTTGTCATTATTACCTCATTCTTTCTCTTTTGGCCAAGCGTTGTTTTTTATTTTATTTCATTTAAGTGGCTTTTGTTTTTGCAAAATACATTTTAAAATTGCGTCAATTTTTTTTGTATGTTTTAGCAGCATTTTTTTTCTGGTTAGTAACTCCATGGCCAGTGGTAGTGTAGTGGTGGTAAACTCTCTCAGAACATTGTCAAAGTCAGGTTGGCGGTCGGTCAACACAATGGTCGAATGGTTGGTTGGCCGCGGCAGTGGGTATCAAATTGTGTAAGAAAGAAAGAAAGAATGCAAAGAAATACGAAAGAGTACCAGAACCACAAGAATATTTGTACAGGAAAACAGAAAGGTGGCCAGTCAACACTATCACCACCACCACCATCACCACCAGCACCGATCACCGCTATTGCGGCGGAAGACAACAACGTGTTGTGAGTTGTTGTGATTTTGGCTTTGTGATGATGTTGGTAGGCCGTTTGGTAAGAGTAAGGGAAGTGGGGGAAAGGGGGGTTCTGGCCATGTTATTGTTGTGTGTGCGCTGGTGTTAGTAATGGTGGCGATGTTGGCTTTTGACTCGATTTTCGTTGTATGGGAAGTTTTGAAAGAGAATAGTTGTTCTGCCGTTTATAGTTGGCCGTTTTAGAGTTGTTGGCCGGGCACCGTTGTTGGCTTACCGAGCTAGTGTGTCTGCGTGTGTGTGTGTTTTGGCCCCAGCGTGAATAACTGACTGACAGACTAACTGACGGACTGACGGTGTCGTTAGTGTTGTTCTTGTTGTTGCTGCTGCCCGTTCGTTTATTGCTTGGTGTTATTGACATCGTGCTTAGCTCAGCATTTATTGTTTGTACATTTTGCTGGTTGTGAATTCAAGATCATCATCATGAATACATTTTAGAGTACATTGACCGTTTTTTTTTCGCCAGCAATTTCGAGAGCGGGTTCATCGCATATACCTACCTACACATGTACGTGCGTGTGTGTTTGAAGTTTTTTTCAGAGTTATTTCGTTTTATTTTTAACTGTTCACTGCTCGTCGTCGTCGCCTATAGGTTCTCTGCTGGTGGCTGCGGCTGTCTTGTTGTTGCTTTTCGAAATGATTAAAACATTCTTTCTCTGCTGATAAATAGTTTATGGGGTTTTGTTTGGAAAGAAGAGTTTCAGTTAGCACTAAATTAGGTTTGGGAAAAAATCATCCCTGAAAAAAAGCAATGACCTCGCGGTGATAATGGCCAAATTTGGCAAAGTTAGTTAAGACGTGGAGGCTCTCTCTGTTTCCGTCTCTCTTTCTCTATTTTTGTTGGCTTGATGACTTTCTAACCGCGCAGTGATTTAAGAACTTGCAAAAGTTAAGAACTAACAAACGAAAATAGGTCAAAGCGTCACATTTTACTAATGAAAATAGGTGATATGAAAGTTGACATCTTTTTAGTCATTCAATTTACATGTATTAACTTGATCTCAGAATTAATTCCGAAATTTGTATTAACTAGTGAATTTAAAATAGACATTAATAGATCGACATTTTTGGGTCAAAAGATACGTTTGAAAATTTTTCAAAACTAATGTTTTAGTTATAGAAATGGATGTATAATCCAGCGGTTTGTGGGTCAAACCGTCTGATAGTTTTTTTTTATTATATTATTCAAAATGGTCTCCATTTTATGTCCTTGTGTATATCGCGATATATTTTTGATTATAGAAAGTTGAGATTTTTG
The DNA here is from genome assembly GCA_964034835.1 of Muscina levida. NCBI lineage: Eukaryota > Metazoa > Arthropoda > Insecta > Diptera > Muscidae > Muscina > Muscina levida. Next base: position 46,450,236 of record OZ035881.1, on the reverse strand, counting down.
TCCGAATTTTTGTTGTCCCTCCAATGAGATATTGAGCAGGTAATGGATATTTTTGCAGTATATTCTTAGAAGATAGGAATTTCATTCATAAAATTTTATCAAATGGTTATTGAAAGTCAGTTATTGCTAACATCGATATTCAGCATACAAATCTTTGGCCGCAATTTACTCAAAGCCTAAAGCTTTATTTTAAGCCGTATCTCTGCTCAACTTCAATCTGAAATTTTAATTAACACAGTAAAACACATGATTTTGGGACTCAATTCTGAGAACTTCACGTGAAAGTAGCCCCAAAAAGAAAAAGTTCTGCATCATTCGCTTTGTCAAGTTACATGCCATAACAATTTAATATCGATTTGAAGTTAGTTTTTGGGGCTACTTTCACGTGAAGTACTCAGAATTGAGTCCCAAAAGATTATTTGTAATTTTTCTAAATTGACTGTTGACTTCCTGTATTTAGTTTCCCATATCAATATAATGCTTTTTCATAACGTCGGTGAAGGCGTCTAAGGCCTGATAAGAGTTTAATAATAAGGTCATGCACCTGACACAAACCCAAAAACCAGGGACGGAGTAAGTGCGTCCTGTCCCGTAAAACACACTTCAGTCATGGTAAAGGAACTGCTTGCAGACTCTCCATCTCAACCCCCTCACGAAGGGGAAAACCACTTTGCTTGACCAAACTGTCACAAGAAGCCAAGAGACATAATGCAAGTACCACATCTTCCTTCATGAAGAAAAAGCCATCCCAAAAAGGATCAAGCTGCATCAACTTCGGGAACCAGCAAGCCAACGTCAGGCAATGCCTCGAAGTTCCAACTATATTCTGTAAACTGTTGGCAAAATCCCTGAGGCATAAAGCTCAATGGAACAAAATCAGTTGGTTCAGAAGGTAAAAGACCTGCTGAATGAATTTGCAGACCCTACAAGCGACTGAAATTATAAAACGTCAGCGGCCAGCTGACGATGAACACTTCTGCGATCGAGAGATGTCCGGTACAGATGAGTCTCACCGTAATGGCAATACCAATGTGTGCAGAACATATTGGACATGTTATAATCCGCCTGGTCTATAAGCTACCGGTCACACCACCACAGTGAAGCTGCTGCCAATATGTGATTTAATAAACCACAGGATCACAGGATTGGTCACCTTGCGCAGAGAACAGATAAAGAATTTTTACATAGCCGCAGGCACTGATACTTTCATAGCGACACCCTGGATAGGTTTAAAACACCTTCCGATCGAGGGCGGTGAACGGCAGCCAAATATTAAGGTTAGGCCTGTCTGAACCTCCACAAGATCCGAAGATCGATGATGTCTGGACGGTTTGAACTATCTAGATTAGCAGTCAATAATTTTGGGAGCAAGCCTATCTTACCGCTTCTGCTACTCTATGGATCTGTAGCACACCTATTGATCAGGCGGAAAGCTATGTACCGGGGATTCTGGACCATAAGCTACCAGTCACACCACCGGTGGAAGTTTCGCAGTGAAGCTGCTGCCAATTAGTGATTTCATAAACCATACTTGACAGGGTTCGTCACCTTTGCAGATAACACATAAAGAATTATTATATAACTGCAGGAAACAATACTTTCATACCGGCAGCCCGAATAGGTTCAAACGGTTCAATACTACACCACATATGCAATACCCTTACCGGTGGGAGAAGGTGTGAATATCAAACTCCTTCCGCTCCATAAATTAAGAATAGGACTGTCTCAACCCCAGCAAGGTCCGAAGATCTATGATGCCTGGGCGGTTCGAACTATACAGACTAGGAGTCGACAATTTTGGGACCAAGCTACCGCGATTATCGTCTCTTTCTTTCAGCCAGATGATACCGAATTGGGTATGATAGTACGGAATATACCCCCCTTTAGCCACAGTGAGGCCCATCTTACCGCCTCTGCTACTCTACGGATCTGTAGCACACCTAGTGATCAGGCGGAAAGCTATGTAGCGGGCATTTTGGTCCACAAGCTACCGGTCAGACCACCGGTGGGAATTACACAGTGATTGATAGATATGGCATTTTTATATAGCCTCAGGCACCGTTACTTTCATACCTGCCAACCATAGTAACACAATTTTTTTTTTCAAAATTCGTTTTTTTTTTATTCAACATAATTCTTTTCTAGAATGATACACTGATTATAGCGACCCTCTAACTGCTCGATACCATTTTTGTAGTACAATCTGTCTCTTGCCTCAAATAAGGCCTCAGTTTCGGCGATCACCTCTTCATTCGACAACAATTTTTTCGCAGCGAACATTCTTTTGAGATCTGAGAACAGGAAATAGTTGCTGGGGGCCAGATCTGGAGAATACGGTGGATGCGGAAGCAATTCGAATCTCAATTCATGGATTTTTACCATCGTTTTCACTGACTTGTGACACGATGCATTGTCTAGGTGAAACAGCACTTTCTTTTTCTTCAAATGCGGTCGTTTTTCGGCGATTTCGTCCTTCAAACGGTCCCATAACGCTATGTAATAATCGCTGTTGATGGTCCTTCCTTTTTCAAGGTAGTCAATGAAAATTATTCCATGCGCATCCCAAAATACAAACGCCATAATCTTGCCAGCCGACTGTTGCATTTTTCCACGCTTTGGAGCGGGTTCATCATGTGCAGTCCACTCGAATGACTGTCGATTGAACTGCGGAGTGAAATGTAGGAGCCATGTTTCATCCATTGTCACACATCGATGCAAAAACTTGGGTTTATTACGCTTGATCATCTCCAAACACCGCTCCGAATCATGAACTCGTCGTTGTTTTTGGTCAAAAGTGAGCTTGCGCGGCACCCACTTTGCACAGTGCTTTCTCATACCGAAATATTCGTGAATAATATGATGTACACGTTCTGTTGATATGTTTAAAGTGCCTGCTATTTTATTCAATTTAAATTTATAATCTTATCTTAATTTCCCTTTGCACCCCATGAATGAGGTATGGGATAGCTTCTCGCGTTGTTGTGAATTAACACGCTTTGTATTTTTAGATTCACAACTAACGGCACCTACTTGTTTATCGACGAATGCGAACGTCATTGTTTGAGAAACTCTTACTAGACACGCCGATTGACTCGACACTTAATACTGCGAAGTTGCTGTCAGCAACATTGAAGGGGAGCCGACAATGAAAAAACATTTTTTTTTAAGATGACTGGAGCCGGGTTTGAACCTGCGATCTCCCGCATGGTAGTCGCGTGTTCTAACCACTATGCCAATTTACGGTCGTTCAAAATCATGTTGTGGATTTTTTTAATGTTTTCGTCAGTAACAGCCTTTTTTTGGCCGTCCACTGCGTTCACCGTCTTCGGTGCTCATTTCACCACGTCTAAACTTAGCATACCAATCCTTGATGGTTGATTTTCCTTGGGCAGTGTCTGTAAACTCGTCATCAAGACAAATTTTTGTTTCAACGGCCAATGATATCTGGCATGTGACTTTAATTAAAAATCGAATGTTGTGTTTACTACAGCCTTCCTCATAATCATCCCCATTATGATATTAAAGAGACAGACTATAGCCTTGTCTAAAGCCTCGCTTAGTGGAAAAAACTTTCTGTCGAATGCAGATTTGTAATAATAAACTAATGGTAAGTGTCGATCTGCATTTCTGGTGTCTTCTCCAGGATATGCGATGGATCAAAGCCTGATCCCAATATAGTTGGTACAAACACTTATATCGCCTTTCTTAAGCATAGTACACTGAGATTTCAATTATCAGGCATACGTTCCTTTAGTTAGATCTGGTGCATACCAAGGGCTTCAAAGCTTTGCCGGCAGTCCTTCGGCTGCCGCAGCTTTGTTATTTGTAAGTCGTGCAAATTCGTGCTGCCGTTTTTTTTTTGAATATTTTAATCGAGACCTGGAGCTTTGTTCAAATTTGCATAGAAAGCTTTTAACCCCCATAAATAAACTGAACTATGAGTTTCTCTCCATTCTTATCTCGTATATAAACTGTGTAGGATTTTGTGCTAATTTGAAATGACTACAACTAAAGTTATTCTCAACAAAGTGTCATAGAATATTAATTAAATTTATAACACTCGCTAATTAGATTAAATTGTTATATTAATCCTGAGTGAAACCGTGTTGTCGAGACGTTTTTTTTTTGTTTTTTTTTTACAAACCGGACTTGACGACAACTGTTAAGTAAACATAATTATTATAGTTTTATATGATTATTATTCTATAAAATAAAACAATAATTCAATAATATCATGATTAGATATTCCATGGAGGTGAGAGACCAACTACTAACTTGCCCATACATACATATGACGGTCAGAACGAGTTTCTGATTTGGTTTATATAAGACATTGACTTGTTGTGTTCTGCTTTGTTTCAGACATGAAATGAAACAAACCTTTCTTTTTCTGATTCTAAATAAAATTTATTAATTGTTTTCGTATTTGTCATATATGGTCATAAAACACACACAGACAAAAGCATACTTTGACTAAATCCACTTGTATAGCGGCGTTAAGAACACTATGCCATAATCGTTGGAACGAAACTGATTGTGAATAGTGAATAGTGAAGGGGGATGGTATAGTAATTACTACGATTGTTCTATGTTGGCGATGTTGTTGAACAAGAAAATAAAAAATTAAATCGAGAATTTTTACCCGCCAAGTTTGCGACTATAACAAAAAATGTTAACAGCTTTCACCAATGGGATTGTGATTTAGAAAATTTTATTAAAAGTCTTAGGACAGCTCTAATATACAAATGTTATATTTTTGCAGAATCCTCGAATAGGGAAGGAAAGTAAAATATGGTGTGGTGATGGACAAGACCGAAATGATGTTGCAGAACGGCAGGTTGTCACTATTAATGGATTCTCGCTTAAGTATTCTACTTCAGCAAAGTACTTGTGTTTGATGGTGAGTAATAGGAAGAATTTTCTTCCACATTTAGACAGGTTGAAAGTCACCTGCCTGGTTTAGTAGGTCAGGCCTACAGGGCGATGAGTTCTGCGGACAGGAGTGCTGTTCGTATCATTTATTGTGGACTATTCGCTTTTATTCATTTTTTAATTTATTTTATTTATTTTTGATCAAAAACAACGACATGTTGATGATTCGGAGCAGTGTTTGGAGATGATGAAGCGTAATAAACCCGAGTTTTTGCGTCGATATGTGACAATGGATGAAACATTGCTCCATGACTTTCACTCCGAAGTCCAATCGACAGTTATCCGAGTGGACCCCACGCGATGAACCCGCTTTAAAGCTTGAAAAAACACACAACAGTCGGTTGGCAAGGTTATAGCGTCTGTATTTTGGGATGCGCATGGAATAATTTTCATTGACTACCTTTAAAAAGGAAGAACCACCAACAGCGTTATTGGACCGTTTATAGGACAAAATCGCCGAAACACGACCGCATTTGAAGAAAAAGAAAGTGCTGCTTCACCACGACAATGCATGGCGCCACAAGTCAGTGAAAACGATGGCATTCAATCCATGATTTGGGCTTCGAACTGCTTCCGCATCCACCGTATTCTCGAGATCTGGCCCCCAGCGGCTATTTCCTGTTCCCAGATCTCAAAAGAATCCTCGCTGAGAATAAAATTTTCGTCCAATGAAGAGGTGATTGCCGAAACTGAGGCCTACTTTAAAGCAAAGGACAAATCGTACTACAAAAATGGTATCGAAAAGTTGGAGGGTCAACAGCGACTATTACATAGCGTTATTGGACCGTTTGATGGACGAAATCGCCGAAAACGACCGCATTTGAAGAAAAAAAGAGTGCTGCTTCACCTAGACAATGCACCGTGTCACAAGTCAGTCAAAACGATGGCAAAAAATCCAGGAATTGGGCTTCGAATTGCTTCCGCATCCACCGTATTCTCGAGATCTGGCCCCTAATGACTATTTCCTATTCTCAGATCTCAAAAGAATGCTCACTGGGAAGAAATTTTCGTCGAATGAAGAGGTGATCGCCGAAACTTAGGCCTACTTTGAGGCAAAGGACAAATCGAGCAGTTAGAGGGTCGCTATAATCAGTGTATCACCCTAGAAGGGAATTACGATGAATAAAAAAACGAATTTTGTCAAAAAAAATTTTGTTTTACTATGGTATTCCGGGACTTTACATTGTCCTTGTTAACTTTGAAGTGGTAGATTAATTTGTCAGACTAGAAATCAAAAGATTTCCGCTGCTACATGCGCTAAGCAAAGTATTTAATGACATATCTCTTTCTCAAAGAAGAGAAAGATCTACAGCGCAGAATCCTGAGTAAAGACACAAGCGGATAGATCTTCGAGAGAAAAATACTTTGAATAATATATTTGGATCTATCATCGTTAAAGGCGAGTACCATCGTCGAAAGAACCATGAGCTGTATCTCGACATCTTTGTAGTCAAAAGCGTTCACAAAGAACGAATGCAGTAGCTCGAACATGTTGTACGAATGGATGAACATTTTCCAGCTAGAAAAGTCTTCGGCAATAAATTGATATTTGAAGCCCGATATCAGAACCTGAATTATTTAATGTTTTTGGGATGCAGAAACCGAATCTAAAGCCTATTTTGGCCCGTCACATGACCTCCAAAAAAAATCAAAATTTGAAACATAAGTTTAGGTTTTTTTTAAGTTATGTAAAAAACCTAACGAGATATGGTGAAATATATTTCAGTTTCGCTCTCAGCGATCCCAAAAATATAATGTAGTCGTGATCTAATCTCGAACTCAAGACATCTTGTATTTCTTTTTGTGTGCCTGTGTTATCGTCGACTATGCCGAAGCTCAGTTACCCTTCTTCTTATTTGGAAGCAGCAACGGAAACGTATCCAACAGTAGGCACACGTGGATAAGAATTAAAAGGGCTTTCTGTCTTTTGCGCTCCATAGATAGTCCAAGTATAGAAAACAGTTTTTCACATAGTTCACTCCCTCTTGCAACGACCCTCGAATTTATTATTCGGGTCGCTGAAACCTAACACAGTACAACACATGATTTTGGGACTAAATTCTGAGAACTGCATGTGAAAGTAGCCCCAAAAAGAAAAAGTTCTGCATCATTCGTTTTGTCAAGTTACATGCCAAAATAATTTAATATCGATTTGAAGTTAGTAAGTATCGAAGAATTTGTCACGTGTTAGACTCTTTTGTTATATGGTGGCGCATGATAATCATAAGTTACATTTCACGTAAATCATACGCCACGGAATACAACAGTTTTATTGTAACTTCTACAAAATAAACCAAGTTTAAAATCATTTGATAAATGGAAAAGTGAAACTGTTGCTTATGTAGGGAAACGTTATATGAACAGATTAAAGGAATTGTAATTCTTAATTTTAAAAATTTGTTTCAGCAAAATCGTTCTAGTGGTTCTCGAGTTATGTCAAACAAAAAAGCCTAAAACGTGGCAAATTCCCCTAATCGATACTTAATAACTTCAAATCGATATTAAATTGTTATGGCACGTAACTTGACAAACCGAATGATGCAGAACTTTTTCTTTTTGGGGCTATTTTCACGTGCAGCTCTCAGATTTGAATCCCAAATCAATGAGCTGCAAAATGTTGAACTGTGTATTCTTATGTCTATTTCAATGCATCTCGTCAAGTTTTTGACATAACCTGAAAATCTCAAACTTTAGCTGAAGTTTCATCAATTTGAGAAAAAAAATTGATTAGTGTATAGCAAAGAACTATCACAAGTTTTCAATAATGTAGGATGTACAAAAAAACGAAATAATAAAATATTTTAAAAATGTTATTACAGAAGCATTTTACTGAAATCGTTAAAACACGAAAAGTGATTCCAGTTTGACGTGCAATGGTTCATAAATCTTTAAATATTTTTTCGATGCGTATATTTATATCATCTTGGATATAAATACCAAATACCTGACACCTGTTTGATGGGAAAGGTCAGTGACATTAGCCACTCATCATTAGTCATTTTTAAAAGGTGGCTGCTATAGTGTGGGCATTTCGTTCACAAATACAATCTCAGTAGCAAGAGAAAGGCAATTTAGGCTTCCCTCTCAGTCATTATCACAAAGACTATTAAAGTTGTGGCGGCCCCCTCCCACTAAGCAAGCCCTCTTGCTCTTTCTCTTCTTACAGAGTTCACATAGTAGTACTTAGGCCCAGCCGCCAAGACCTTTCCCAGAAGGTTAATGGCTTTTTTCGACTGTTGTTGTTTTAATCGAGCTGGTGTTTCTAGTTTCTATGTGAATGCTCGTTTCCTTGTTGTTGGTGTTACTTCATGGTACAAGTGTGAGTGTGCGATAGTACTCGTGCTATTGTTGGGTTTGTAAAAAAAAAACAAAAGGTCTATAGCCGAATTTGATATCGTAATGTTCATTGTGATTCTTTAGTTCAAATTGCTGTTGCTGTTGATACGAAGGAAGCCGAGTGTAAATTCTAAGCGTTTTTGTTGTTTTGCTATCTTTTTCTATATGCCAAATTTGTGAAATGTACACACGCTGTTATGGAGGTGTATGTAACCATGTATGGCCCCGTTCGTACCTATGGACGTACGTCCGTCCGTCCATACGTACATGTTAAATGGCCTTCAACCCGCCATAACACGGCGACATCCCCCCCATAGATAGACCTCTTGTATTGAATTGTATGAAATTTAAATGAGAAGCACAAACTGAACGACCAACAACAATGGTAGTTTATATGACAACAACACCATCAGCATTAACAACAAGAACAATAACAAATGTTGCAGAAGTAATAACAACAAGCAATAAAAGAAGTGTTTTTGTATAGAGCAGAATTTACAGTGGGCTGGGGTAGGGAGGTGTTTTTTGTGGTACTTATTTGGTACATTTGCGTACGAACATTTTTGTAACCACAAAGAGACGTATTAATATAGGCGGGATAGCCTAGGGTACCTCCGACACCAAATAATTTACACAGTAAAAAATTTTTCAGCTCATTGATTTGGGACTTAATTCTGAGAACTGCACGTGAAAGTAGCCCCAAAGAGAAGAAGTTCTGCATCATTCGTTTTGCCAAGTTACATGCCATAATAATTTAATGTAGATTTGAAATAAGTAAGTCTCATATAGGGGAATTTGTCACGTTTTAAGCACTTTTGTTTGACATAACTTGAGAACCTCTATTCCGATTTCGTTGAAACAAATTTAAAAAAATTAAGAGTTACAATTCCTTAAGTCTGTTCATATAACGTTTCTCTGCATAAGCAACACTTTTCACTTTTCCATTCAACAAATGATTTTAAACGGTGTTTATTTTGTAGCAGTAACAATAAAACTGTTGTACTCCGTGGCGTATGATTTACGCGGAATATTACTTAGGATAATCATACGCCACCATATAACAATATAACAAAAGAGCCTAAAAAGTGACAAATTCCCTTATACGATAACATCAAATCGATACTTAATTATTATGGCATGTAACTTGACAAAACTAATGACGCAGAACTTCTTCTTTTTGGGTCTACTTTCACGTGCAGTTTTCAGAATTGTGTCCCAAAATCATGTGTTGTACTGTATTACTTACCTTAAAATTTGGTAATATCCTTTTTGTTAGTAGCTTACATACATTGATAATTTTTGTGGCAACTACAAAATAAATTCCTATCTAATTCGAATTTCTTTAAAAAAAAAGGCTGTAAGATTGCCTTCAAATCCGAATATCACCTCCATTATTCCCCACCACCCACCGTTTTCTCGGGACGTCCTCTTTTTTGCTTTACTTGAATAGCAACAAAAAGTGAAGTTAGCAACTGACACTGAACGGGGAAGGGGAAGCGTGCCTAGAAAACGACTGATTCTTATGTAAAATGACAGCGTGAGTCCGAATAGCATACCCATTTTTCCCCATCACCCACCTATCTTTCTCGGGACGAACCCTATACCACTTTTTTGTGTCATTGCTCAATAATAGGGCGTCGGGAGTGTTATGCAAGGTAAAGCTTCTGGTCGGTTTAACTTGGCAAACTTAGAGTGATCCTTGCCAATTGCACTTCAAGTCTACTCACAGAGCTCCGTATGCGTGATACTACTGCGGACGGAGTACCTTCACGTGGTGACGCCTGGAAACGTGCTTTTGACATCCGTCAGAGCACGTCTAACTGTGAGAGGCGAACCCTTAAACCCAGGCACGTAGGCTCAGAGTGAGCGGTACTCTGGTCAGCGTCTGACCCAGAAGGGGCGGCTATAATAAAATCTTGGCAGGATGAAAAACTGGGACGTGGTGCAATGGGCTTGCAACCAACTGGCGGAAGTTATATGTGCCCATGCTCTGACAGAAGAGAAAGACGAGTTCTTCGAGAGCCTAAAAAATATATATGACCGTAGCCCGTGCCATGACGTCAAAATTGTACTAGGCGATTTTAATTGTAAAATAGACAGGGAGAACGCTTTTGAGTCTACCATCAGAAAATTCTGCACACCGAAGCGTCGAACAATGGCTGCAAACTGCTTGATTTCTCTGTGGCAAGAAATAGATTTGACCATAAAAATATTCATAAGGTAACATGGTTATCTCCAGATTAATTGAAGAGGAATCAAATAGATAAAGTGTTCTGAACGTACAAGTGATCAGGGGTGCGAACATTGACTCGGATCACTACCTTACTATTTAATATAGTTATGGAGAAGGTGATAAGAAAGGCTGGTGTCAACATGTCTGGCACTATATTCCTCAAGAGCCAGATGCCACTAACCTATGCCGATGATATAGACATCATTGGCCGAAATCTGCGGGATGTTACTGCAGTTTTCTCCTCACGAGAAAAGGAGTCAGCAAAAATGGGTATATTGAATGCCGAGCAATGTTACCAGACGAATTCTGAACCGATTTAAAAATGGTCCGTCTGTCCCCGACGTTACAGCCGTAGTTTCAGAGCTATCGAGCTGAAATGCAAGTTTCCATCTTCTAAGCGAAGGTTAAGTTCTAAGATGAGCATGATCGGACCAAATCTAATCCCACCTCCCATACAAATTTCCCCCTCTTTGGGGAATAAAATTTTTACAAAAATTTTCTCAGCTCGTATTAAAAATTCAAGCTCAGTAGTGATACAAATTAATGACAAAAAATGAATGTGATCGGCTTAAAATAGCGTCTTCATCTCGGACAAACACTATTCCCACGTCCCATACAAACCCCACCTTTTTGGGGATGTCTGTCTTGTCTGTCAATTACAACAGTAGTTTAAGAGATATCAAGCTACTATTTGGTATGCAAGTTTCTATACTCTAACCGGTGGTTGAGTTCGAAGCTAGGAAAAATCGGACAAAAACTACTACCAATACTTTACCTCCCATACAATCTCCCACTTTTTGGGAAATTAAATAATCCATAAAAGTATTCTTAACTAACAGTCATGTTTTGGAAAACAATTCGGATTGAAAACAGAGCAAACTCAGTAAAAATGTATTACCTTTTAATGATTTTGCTCTATTTTCAAAATGAATTGTTTTCCAGGACATGCTTGTTATATTAACAATTCAATCTCAGTAAGTGACATTTCAATAATAAAAAATTACAGAAAAAAAGAATGTAATCAGCTAAAAGTAAAGTACACCTCTCATACAAACTCCCCCATTTTTTCGGTACAAAATGTATTATCATTTTTACAAATATGTAATACATAATTTTATATTGTCCCATCCCTGATACTTTTTTAAAGGCCACCTTCTTCCACTTATTATTGTTTTTTTCTTTTTACTTTACAAAACCAAGCGGGACATTTTATAACACCGAACAATTGTTACGATGCCTCCGCTGGCACCAGTTTTGTGTTATGCGTAGGCTCTTACGACAACTGTTCTATTATGTCTCGTGTGTCCTTACATGTGAGTCAACAGTAAACTAGCTATTTCCCCCACACACACACACGTGTTCCTGTCCACATTATACTCTAGGGAGTCCCACTCAAATAACAGACAGCAATAGCAGCTGTAGGTAAACAAACAAGAACAAAATTGAGACAAGAATACAAGTAATCATTTTAAGCGGGTTTTAGCACTCTGCTCGATTATGTGTAAAACACTAGAGCATCTAAAGTTTGTAAGTTAATAGTGTAGTAGGGGACCAGCTTGAAAATATAGCATATGCTACATACCCCCGAGTTAGCCAATGCCTATTCCAACCAACTCTTTATATATCTAACTATTTAGAAATAATTCGTATCTTAAGTGATTAAAATTTGGGTGTTTTCTAGATGACTTATTGGTTGCTTCCTAAGGACAGTGGCGTTGAGCTAGAAACATACATGCCAAAGCTGTATGTGTTAGAAATGTAATCTTCCAATAAGATAATAATAGTATATAGTATCTTCTATATACGACTATAATCTTATTATAATATGTTTAATATTAATTAATTATATGTGATTTTTTTATTGAAGTATTAATGATGTGATAGTAGAAATTTGTAACCATATATGACCTTAATGGCTCGGTTATTGAAAATTGTATTTATAAATAAAAATAAATAAAATTATTTCAATTACATAAGATTACATCAGTACTGATTTAATTTGCAATAGATCTACGTACATCCCTTGGAATATATACTTTTTCAAGAACATCCTCAAATGTTGACGACCCCCACAAACAGAACAAGAACTATGATATCTGAAGCTAGACATCACATAACTGCATAACATACCACCGATATAGCCAATGCCTAATCCAACCAACTTTCACTAAATTACTTCAAACAAACCCCAAAATTTTATGTTCCCGACACACAATGGCAGCATATTGGAAATTCTATGTCCACTGCCGCAAAGACAGTACTGTATTATTTAAAACCACGCGCAGGCAAGCCTTGGTACGATAAGGCATGTCGCGTATTGCGTGAGGAAATGGATGCTGCACACAAGACAAAACATCAGCCAACGGCAAAGCGTGTATGCCGCTTCAGCGCTTATAGAAGAAAAGTGAGTGGAAGGATATCGAAAATAACAGGGATAGACGTGAAGCCCGAAAGTTCTATCAAAAGGTAAAATGCAAAGGAACGGGATGGAAATCTGGTCACATACATGTAGAGTGTGCTGCATATATAAAGGAAACACTTTCGCACTCTGCTCATTCCCCAAGGCAGCATAGGTGAAGAAATCCCAATAATCATCGACGATGGAGTAGATTGTGCACCACTGAGCCAAATCAGAGCAGCACAGCAATTGCACGGTTTGAAAACCGGAGCCGATGAACTGCTGGCTTTTAAGAGCTTTTAATTCCAGCAACTATAAGCTGTACCAGAACATAAACACGATTTGGTTAAAGGAATGCATGTCCGATTATTGTGATCTGAGTGTTCTATGTCCTGTGGCGATTTAAGTGTGTGCACCAGCTATAGCGGGATCTAATGTTATTTAAATTATATTATTTAAAATACTTCAGCCCATCCCAACTAACCTGATTAGAACTTATCAGTGTGGCTTTAGTAGTAAATTCAAGACAGACTAGATATTCATACTACGACAAATCGTTTAGCATCCAAGAAGTCGACCAAGATCGACACCTACCATCTATATATCGATTACAAAGCAGCATTCGACAGCCCGATACGACAGAAATAATCAGATGCTATGTCTGAGTTTGGTATCACCGGGAAGCTGATACGACTTGGCGGGATGAAACTGACTGACAAAGCCGAACAAAAATCTAACTCTATGAAACACTGATCCTATCTGTTTTGTTCTACCGCGCAGAATCCAGGGTAATAACAAGAAGAACCGTTGCGGAATGAACCTTGCCTTGACGCAGTCAAGCGCGTTCAAAAAGATAGACTGCGCTGGCTGGGCAACTGAATGAAAATGCTCTAGCTCAAAAAGTCTTAGGCGTTTAAGAAAGATAGGTGGCGCTGGAGGGGGCGGCCAAAACTTCATATGAATAACCAGGCGAAAGAGTTGTTAAAGCAAAAGACCGAAGCGCTGATTGGTGACTGGTAGGACTGGAAAAAGGCTTTCTCCTTCGGGCCTTTTAATAGGAATGCCAATGAATGCATAAAACATGGGCCTTCATGGGCGAAGGGACTAACTATGTGAAAGACTGAATATGGTCTCCTAAGTCAACGAACAGCCTTTGCAGGCCTACTTTTACAATACCTCAGCTTTTCTACTGCCGGGGTATATTTTATAAATGATTTACAAAAAATTAAGAAAATATTTAAAAGATTAAATTCCGCATTTCAATGCGTTGACGTATTAAAAAAAGAAATATACAATAAATAATTTAAAGATCTTCTTCTCGGCTTACATAAATTACTTAATTACTTACGTAAGTGGCCCATTACAACTTACGAACGTGGTTCATAAATTTGAGGTTTGAAGTATTAAAGAATTCCAAACGCTTCGGTATATTCCAGTTAGTGAGAAAATTGCAGTAACGTCACACAGATTTCAGAAAATGATATCTATATCATGGGCATAGGCTAGTGGCATGTGGCTCTTGTGGAATGTGGTGTCAGACATGTTGACACCAGCCTTTCTCATCACCTTCTCCATAACTATATTAAATAGTGTACAGCATAAGCTATCGCCCTGCCTGAGAGCTCTTTCCGTGTTGAATGGTTCAGAGTAATCCTTACCAATCTTAACCGAGGATTTGGTGTTTTCCAATGTACATCTGCGAAGTCGATTTAGCTTTGCAGAAATACCAAACCCAGACATGGCCTTAAATAACTTATTTCTTATCGGAGAGTTGAAAGCAGCTTTGAAGTTGAGTTACGTGGTTGGAGTAGGCGTCCGCTACCTCTGTGGTCCGCAGTTTACCGATATCCAGCTTTGGTTGGCCTGGTTACCTATGGTTCTCGCTATGCTTAGCCTTGAGCGTACCTAAACTGCGGTATGGTAGTGATCGGAGTCAATGTTCGCACCTCTAATCACTCGTACGTCCAGAACACTCGACTACCACATTATCTATCCGATTCCTCATCAATTGATCTTGAGATAACTATGTAGCCTTATGAATATTATTATGGTGCTGCTAACTACCATATTTCTTGCCGCAGAGAAATCAATCAGTCTGATGCCATTGTTCGACCATTCGCTGTGCAGACTGAATTTCCCTATGGTAGGCTCAAATGCGGTCTCTCTGCCTTTTTTAGCTTTAAAATCGCCTAGTACAATTTTGATCCCATGGCTTTGGCTCCACTCATATACTTTTTCTAGGCTCTCGTAGAACTCGTTTTTGTCTTTTTAGAAGTATTAAGTGGAAAAACTTTGTTTTAACTCTTATGGTGGCTATACGTTCACACACCGGGTTGAACCGTGAGACTAGGTGTCGCAGTCTCTTGCCAACCACAAATCCACATCCATACTCGTGCTTGTCCGTATGACCACTATAGCAGATGCCGAACGATTCAATGCGCGAGCACCCTTGTCCCTTGTCAGCCTTGTATAAATTTCATTGTTACAATATTTGCTGCTTCCGTTTTGGACCAGCCATTTTTTATGTTTCTAATTCTTAAAAACTCTACATTTTCTTGGTTTTTTTTTTTGAACGCCTTTTCCATAAATATTTAAATTTTATAGTTGTCACACTGTTTGTGAGAAACTTCTACAAAGATCTCTCACTAGATAAAATATTTTCTGTAACATTTTATGAACCAACATATTAAATTAATCGGCCGTATCATTTTTCACACTCAGCCGTTTAGGAAATATGTCCTAGACCGTAAATTTATTGTCTCCATGACTTTCGTTTCACTGCTACAGAAAAAAAAGGAGTGAGTAATTTCATCGTCATCAAAGGAACTATTCATTTCTCACACCTTAGTGTAAACACCTGAAGAAGATGGTTGACTGTTACACCCAGCAGAACTATGCCCACCACCATAATTCTTTGGCCTAAATGAAAAATTGTTACCACAATTAAGCAACAAAGACCATACTAAAACCACCACCATCACCAACAACATCAACCTTGCATTTGTCTCGGGACAAAAGCAACAATTTATCTTAAAACCAGGTCAACAACAAGGGGGGGCCAAATGTCGCTGCCACCCAGCCAAAGTCTGATTACCTTTAATAAATCAGGAAGTCGGGGTGATGGAGTTGATTAACGGGGTATAAAGCCAACTTCATGGTTGAACAAACTGATAGAAATTGTTGGTGCCCATCCAAATGCGCAAGGATACACATATAATCCCGCAAGAATGAATTCTTTACGACGCAATTTCGATGTTAAGCCCCTCACTACCACTTTGTCATTTTGCCAACCAATTTGGACGATTTATAAATGTTGATGTGGCTTGTTGTGTTGGTACTTGGCCTCTGGAACAGACACCAGGTAATCTACTCCAAATTTGTCTGTCACAAGGGTTGACAGAGCTCACAAGCCAACGTACCCACCCAGTGGGCAATACCTTTGGTGGCTGGTATTACTGTCGAAGCTGTCCCCCCACCTCGTTCAACTCTGCCATCAAAGCGATGGTTATGACGACAAATCAATCATAGAAACAAAAGGGGCCAAGTTGGCAAGATATGGGTGTGAGAAAGGTGGAATGGGAGTGAATTCTGTTACTTACTTTATTCGATGGTATTGAAAATAAGTGAACACACGTGTCAGCTACATTTAATTTGATTGCCAATTAACCGCATAGAGGTGAAAATCATAACAATATCCACTATAATCTCGCCGTCCCTTCCACTCTGTCTGTCTCCCCCAACGAATACAATCCATTCCGCGACGCGTCATTTAAAGTTTTCCCCTGTGGATTATGACTAATGACTTCGGGTGTATGAATCTCACACAACAACCACGTGTCAAAGCTTTTCGTAACATTCTCAAAGATTTCGTTGTTTATTTTTAAAATAATTTCTCATCTTTTAAGCGGAGGTGAAAGCTTAACATTGTTAAATTCTATTATTATTATTATAGCTTTTGTATGTGTTTTTTTTCTTCTCCTCGATTCCAACGAATTATTGATTTTATTGTTGTATGACGAGATTAATTGACGCAATATTCCCTGGTTAGTACTTCGTCATCGGTGAATCATTCATAGAATTTAGATATTTTTATTTTACTCATAAATAAATTGAATTTGTTTACTTTTCTATTAAATCAAATGTATGGGAGCGAATTCGCTTATAGATTGTGAGTATATAACAATGTTTCTGAAACAGGAAATTTGAATCTCGGCAAGAATATAAACCGACTGGCGGGATGGAAACAAAGTTCGTGTTTTTGATGATGATGACTATTTAGTAAATAGTATTTACTTACTTACTTAAATGGCCCATTACGACTTACGAAAGTGGTTCTTAAATTTAAGGCCTGAAGTATTAAAGAATTCCACACGCTTTGGTCTTCTGCGTGCGTTCTCCAGTTAGTCCTACCAGATGGTGGCACATCGCCAACCACTTGGTTCTTCCAACGAAGTTTGGGACTCCCTGCTCTGCGCCGTACTTCAGGTTCGCCGCCTTCAAACACCTTTCTCGCTGGAGCATTTACATCCATCCTGGTAACAGGTCCCAGCCATCGTAGTCGTTGGATTCTGAATCTTTGAGCTACGTCGATGTCGTGGTAAAGCTCATACAGCTCATGATTAATACGATGGCAAAACTCGCCGTCGACACAGATTGCTCCATATATTTTTCGCAGTACTTTTCTCTCCAATACTCCAAGTTTTTGTATGTCCGTTGTCGTTAGCACCCATGATGCGGCAGCATACAACAGAACTGGTAAGATTAGCACCTGGTATAGCTGTTTCTTAGTATTCCGAGATAAGGTGGTATTATGAAAGTTTTGCCGCAGTCCGTAAAAGCATCTATTGGCGAGCACTATTCTCCGTTTGATTTCTTGGCTGACACCATTTTTCTTATTGACAGAAGAACCGATGTAAGTAAATTTATCTACTTCCTGAAAACAATAATTGTCAACGTTCACTGTGCGTCCCCATCGAGAGGACTCTTGGTTCGTCAAAATCATTATTTTTGTTTTGTCCTCGTTCACCGCAAAACCCATTTTTGCTGACTCCTTTTCCAGTGATGATAACGGTGCAGTAACATCCCGCGGATTTCGGCCAATGATGTCTATATCATCGGCATAGGCTAGTGGCATGTGGCTCTTGTGGAATATGGTGCCAGACATGTTGACACCAGCTTTTCCCATCACCTTCTCCATAACTATATTAAATTGTGTACATAACAATCTATCACAATGCCTGAGACCTCTTTCCGTGTTGAATGGTTCAGAGTGATCCTAACAAATATTAACCGAGGATTTGGAGTTTTCCATGGTACATCTGCAAAGTCGAATTAGTTTTGCAGGTATACCAAACTCAGACATGGCCTCATGTAGCCTATTCCTTATCGGAGTGTCGAAGGCAGCTTTGTAGGCGACAAAGAAGTGGTAGGTGTCGATCTGCTTCTCATGAGTTTTTTCCAGGATTTGTCGTAAGGTGAGTATTTGATCCGTCGTAGATTTACCAGGTCTAAAGCCGCACTGATAAGGTCCAATTAGTTTTTCTACATTAATAATATGGTAATAGGCTTATTCCACGGTAGTTCAAACATTCGCTACGATCTCCTTTCTGGTATATGGGTTATAACAGACTGAGACTCCAATCCCCGGACATGCTCTTCTGAATCCAGATGGTCTCCATGAGCTAATGCATGCTCCTAATCAGCTCCACCCCGCCTGCCTTTAATAATTCAGCAAGGAGACACAGGTAACTCGCTCTGGCTCGGAGCTGGACAGTTAATACCATAGTCATGGATTGGAGCGGGGTCTTCTGGAGTGGTGTCCGTATCCACTAAATTTCTGAAATGATCTGATATTTCAGAAGGTTGGACCAGCAATGACATAGTGCTTAGAACTAGTGCTCTAGGTTTGTCTCGGGAATCCCGGGAACGGGTTGCCCGGATAGACTAGAAAAAAGAAAAATTTCATACAAATGTATGAAAATAATAGAAATTATTTCGTTCCCCACAGGCTTTTCCGCAGTTTTTAAGCAAACGTCACAGAAATTTGTGGAAATGCTCTACTAATGCTGTTCTTCAATACTGACAGCCTGCGACCCATTCGAAAAAGTATTTTAGAAACACCGGTCCGGGATAGACGGGAAATCTGAAAAATTGCATACAAATGTTTGAAAACAATATAAATTTCTCCTATCCCGGACCGGCATTTGAAAAGCGTTTCATCAAACTTTATAATTTTTTGGTACAAGATAACGAAGCGTCTAATTGTGATCTCTGCAATATTTCAAGCTATTCTGTGCGTCTTTGCTTAACAAACCGAAGAAAAGATAATGTTTTTTTTCAATCCCGGTTTCCCGGGAATCCCAGGAATACCGTTTCCCTGGAAATTGGGAGCACTAGTTAGAACACGCGACTACCATGCGGGAGATCCCGGGTTCGATTCCCACCTCTAGTCATCTACATTTTTCTTTCATTGTAGGCCCTCTCGATGTTGTCGACAGCAACATATCAGTATAAGTGTCGAGTCAATCGGAATGTATAGTAAAAGCTTCTTAAACAGTGACGTTCGCATTCGTCGATAAACAATTAGGACAGTTAGTTATGAATCTACAAATAGAAAGCGTGTTAATTCACAACAACGCGTGTTAATTCACAGCCATGGAAAGCACTGCAAGAAACGTATTAAATCCTATCCTACTGGGACTGAGGAGAGAGATTCTAGGTCTTCTATGTAACTTTCGCCTAAGTGTCTTTGTCTCCTACGGGCTAAAGTGGGGCAGCTACAAAGAATATGTTCCATCGTCTCGGACTGCTCCTCGTCCTCACACACACGGCAGCAGTTCGGTATGATATATCCCATTTGCCTGCCAGTTGCCTGATATTGCAATGGCCTGTTAGAATTTCCAAGACTCAGGTCTTAGATTAGGTTAAGTTTTCTGACACATGTAATCTGATAAAGACCAGATCACACTTTACACCGTGTTCTGCTGATCCATTGTGATTGGTTGTTAGAAAGGAAAGGGTGGAGAAAGAAGGAAAGATGGAAGATAGAAATGGAAGAGAAAATCGTGGGAACACCAATTTTTATCTTGACCCAGTTTGATATGGGATGTACTTCAAGAAACGTGTTAAATCTCTTACTGGGACTGAGGAGAGCGGCTCTAGGTCTTCTATGTAACTCTCGCCTAAATTTCTTAGTCACCTACGTGCTAAAGTGGGGCAGTTACAAAGAATATGTTCCATCGTCTCGGACTCCTCCACCAGGTGCCTGATATTGCAATGGGCTGTTAGAATTCCACAGGCCAGAGTCAGGTCAGTCTTGCACAGGCCAAACATGTACGCCGATCGAGATCTGCTGCATTCGGGCCACAGCGATCTAGCTGTTGTTTTCCACATCTAATTCTCCACTTAGCCAAAAAGCTAACAAATGGGCGGATAACCATCTCTCAGAGAGTCATGATCAGACATAACAGATCAATTGAAAAGTCCCCGGACATAGATGGCGGTACTAGAATTTGATCCATATAATTTTTAGTTAGCCATAACCTTCAAAAAACGAGTGTATAAATCTGACAGCTGTCGGATTATTAGTTTGTGAATTATAGCATTTTGAGTGAAGCAACTTTTGTAATAGTGAAAAAAATGGATAAAAAGAGAATTCGCGTGTTAATAAAATCTTGCTTTTTGAAGGGAAAAAATACAGTTCAAGCAAAACCTTGGCTTGATGACGAGTTTTCGGACACTGCCTCAGAAAAATCAACCATCAACGGTTGGTATGCTAAGTTTAGACGTGGTGAAATGAGCACCCAAGATGGTGAACGCAGCGGACGCCCAAAAGAGGTTGTTACCGACGACAACATTAAAAAAATCCATAACATGATTTTGAATAACCGTATATTCAAATTGAATGAAATAGCAGGAAGGCTAAAGACATGAACTGATCGTGTACATCATATCATTCACGAATATTTGGGTATGAGAAAGCTCTGTGCAAAGTGGGTGCCGCGCGAGCTCACTTTTGACCAAAAACAAGTCAGTGAAAACGATGGCAAAAATTCATGAATTGGGATTCGAATTGCTTCCGCATCCACCGTATTCTCCAGGTCTAGTATTCTCCCAGAGACTATTTCCTGTTCTCAGATCTCAAAAGCATGCTTGCTGGGAAACAATTTTCGTCGAATGAAGAGGTGTTCGCCAAAATTGAGGCCTATTTCGAAGCAAAGGACAAATCGTACTTCAAAAATGGTATCGAAAAGTTGAAGGGAAGTATACCCAAAAAGAAGAAGTTCTGCTTCATTCGTTCTGTCAAGTTACATGCCATAATAATTTAATATCGATTAGAAGTTAGTAAGCATCGTATAGGGGAATTTGTCACGTATTATGCTCTTTTGTTTGATATAACTCGAGAACCACTAGTCCGATTAAGCTGAAACAAATTTATAAATATTAAGAATTACAATTCCTTTAATATGTTTAAATAAAGTTTCCCTGCACAAGCAACAGTTTCAATTTTCCATTCATCAAATTATTTTTAACTGAGTTTATTTTGTAGCAGTTACAATAAAACTATTGATTTACGTGAAATATTACTTATGAAAATCATACGTCACCATATAATAATATAACAAAATAGCCTAAAACGTGACAAATTCACCAATACGATACTAACGAACTTCAAATCGATATTAAATTATTATGGCGTGTAACTTGACAAAACGAATGATGCAGAACTTCTTCCTTATGGGGTTACTTTCACGTGCAGTTCTCAGAATTGAGTCCCAAAATCATGTGTTGTACTGTGTAGGTGGCTGGGATAGAGTGGTATACAGCCACATTGTAACCTTTTGGTATATTCGGAAGATTTAAAAAATAACATCTCTGCAAATATGTTATATTTACAGCTAGTGCACCATTTTAGTATCTGTGATTTCTGAAAATGTTGATAAAGTACTTCCGCAAAAAGTACACTGAAAGAAAAATTAAAATGCAAAATCTGAATTTAAATTGATTTTCTCTGAATTTCAATTAAAAAATTTGCAGTTAAATTTAATTAACAGCAACAAATAGTTTAATATTAAACATGTAACTTGTTACCCCCTCTCAATGCGTCATTTACTGGGTAGTACAATTTAAGAGAGATTTTTGGCCAACCACTTAACGCCATAGCTGGCCTCTTCAGGTACGAAGCAAATAAACAAGTTTGCCACTTGTTTCCGAAACGAGAAGTGACTGAAACCATAAACATGAACCCGGTAATATTCCCTCATTAGATCAGACGTAATAGTGCATAACGTTGGAAATTTACTCACTTGTGCTCATACCGTAATCGTTTAATTGGTGGTTCTGTGGCTATGTGGCTTTTTGTTCCTCCACTTCACAGATACAATGGCATCACAATCAACAACAACAACAACGACAACACCAAACAATTTCTTCAAAAAGTTCAATGTTTCTTTGGAAGTTCAACAAACAACAGTCATACATAAACAAAAACGACAACGACGACAAAGAATCGAATCGACTGACTGACTGATTTAGATGGTGGGACCCAAAACAATTCCACACAAGAAAGACAACAAAAACCTGTGAATAACCTACCGCCGACTGAATGGGCTTCCATAGAATTATAATTACGCTGAATTAAAAAAAAAAACTTTACTTGTTGTTAGAATTGCTGTTGAAATTGTTGTTGCTGTTGCTAGAGCTTGGCAACAAACATGTTCCACTGGGTTGGTTTGGTTATCGGATCTTATGTTGACGACTTTGTTGGGTTCCCCTGCCCAAGTAGAGAAACACGACCAGAACCATAATAGGACTGACTTGAGCCGAATGAACGAATTAAATCTAACGACGTCGAAAGACCAAAGAATATGATCAATTGCTTTAACAAGTTGTTGTCTTGCTTCCGGTGTATGTGAAGAGACGATAGCAATGGAGAGGGATGAGGATGGATGGTGAAGTGAAGCAGATGATAACGTTGAACGATGTTGTTTACCCGGCGTCGTAAGAGTTCCCTTTATACCTGAGCGCAGATGAGTTAAGTCCTCCAAAATGTATCATTAACATACATTTGTTAACATTTTCATTTGCGATATGAGGTACGGGTAGATAAGGAAAGGAAATCTAAATTCAAATATGAAATTCGTGACAAATGGGATAACATTTGTGCCGTACATTTGGGGGTAAAAGAAGTGTGAAAAAAACAAAAAATGCGAAAAAGCATGTATGTGGGGTGAACTTTGGAAAGATGGAATAACCAGTACAGGAATTTCATACAGATGAACTGACTATTAAATACTCTCACCCTGTGTATGAGAGTGTACAAATTGTACCGATGCCTATAGCGGTTTTAAACCAAGTAACTAGGATCCGGCACGCAGGCCTTAAGAATCTACTAAGAAATTATAAAACTAGGTAAGATAAAAACACCCAAATCTTGACGACCATCGCAAATGTTATAAGGACCATGATTTAAGGAAAAGCACCTAAAATGTCCGAACACTCTACAGCGATGGCGCCTTCAATCAATTGGCGGATGTCCTCGTTAAATATAGGACTGACATCACCGCCATACAGAAAACGAGACGGGCGGGATAGGGATGTATACAACGAAAGAAGCGCCTGGCCATGATGTTAAAGGAGATGTTTAGGAGATTATCATGCTAAAATAAGATTTTCATGCTAAATCTACAATGCATAGACTCCGATAACGAATTCGGACATGATAAGTGGAATCATATTTCCTACAAAAGATATCCACAAGGCAACAAGAATATTCCCTTGATTATACGACGAAAACCCAATTGACCAGGTGGTAAAGGATGGATGAAAGGAATGCTTCAAGCGTCATAGACGTGTGTATGTCGGGTGGTGCAAATCAAGATACGGATCAGTCTTCAGTATCATCCAAGGTACGCTTAAGATTAAACAGAGCAAAAAATTATTGTATCAAATCCAAAGAAAAGAACATATCATAAAGTTGCATACCACAGAAATAGCCAAGGCCCATGCCAACCAACTCTATTATTATGGCAAACAAACGTTGCCAAACGTTGTTGTACAACACATGCTTTTAGGACTCAATTCTGAAAACTGCACGTGAAAGTAGCCCCAAAAAGTAGAAGTTCTGCATCATTCGTTTTGTCAAGTTACATGCCATTATAATTTAATATCGATTTGAAGTTAGTAAGTATGGCATAGGGGAATTTGTCACGTTTTAGACTCTTTTGTTATATTGTTATATGGTGGCGTATGATTATCATATGTAATATTCCACGTAAATCATACGCCACGGAGTACAACAGTTCTAAATCATTTGATAAATGGAAAAATGAGACTGTTGCTTATGTAGGGAAACGTTAAATGAACAGATTAAAGAAATTTTAATTCTTAATTTATTTCAATTTGTTTCAGCTAAATCAGACTAGTGGTTCTCGAGTTATGTCAAACAAAAGAGCCTTAAACGTGACAAATTCTCCTATACGTTACTTACTAACTTCAAATCGGTATTAAATTACTATAGCATGTAACTTGACAAAACGAATGATGCAGAACTTCTTATTTTTGGGGCTATTTTTAAATGTAATTCTCAGAATTGAGTCCCAAATCAATGAGCTGAAAAATGTTGTACTGTGTTATTTATGGACTTGACTCGGAGATTCGTCTTTCAGATCGCTCGCAGCTCGCGAGCTAATATCTCAAATGCAACAGAATTGGCTTCCAGCCAGGAACCTTAAAATTTCACAAGGGCTCTTCACTTGCGAGCTCTGATCTCTGTTTGGTTGTTGTTGTTGTTGTTGTAACAGCTGGTGGTTATCGATTTTCAATTTATCGGCACTCGATCGGGCATATAATCCGATTATTATACGATCATTGTTGGCAACTCTGTTTCGTTCCTTTGTAGATAACAAGGTTTGTGTCAAGGATTGTTAGACGTTGTTGTTGTGAGTTTAACCGCCAAATTCCACCAAAGATGGCACCATTTTCATCATTTTCCTTGGTCCTTGCGCAATCTGGATTTTTGTAGTGGAAGCATCTTATGAATTTTCCATCGATGTTGATTTTGCCCCGGCCGGGAATCGAACCCAGCACCTTCGGATTGCTAGTCTACGTCGCTTCCACTGAGCTATCGAAGGCCACTCTCTGTTTGGTGGTAGCCTGCCTCGAAAGCTTCAACATAATTTTCCAACTTATTACATCTACCTCGTTTGGACAAAATTACGTGCCTCTTTTTTAAATTAACAATAAAATTATTTAATCTTTTGTCCACTTTTTTGTTGTATATGTTGTTGTTGCTGAGTTTTATGTCTACATTTAAGCGCAGGCGCGTATTCTTGTCAAACAAAAAGGCAAAACAAAAAAAAAACACTTTATCCGATTGTCTGCCCCTACACCGGTGTTTCTGTTGTTATTTTATTATTTGCGAAGAAGTGTTGAATGTTTACAGAGAAGGCTTTGGTTTTGTCGTTGTTGTTGTTGTTTGCTTGAGTTTTAATTGTTTTATAGCTTTGTAATGTGTTCATCACCATCATCATCATCATCATTATTGTTGTTGTTATAAACAACCACGACAACAACAACAATACCGGCAGCAACTCAAATATAATTATCGCTATTATCGTGATGGTCGTTGTCATTGTAATCGCCGCCATAACTGCTCAACACATCGTCGCATCATCCATCCATCCACATGAAGGTATTGAGTGACTGACTGACTGACCACCAAAGTGGTCGATGGTCGTCGGTCACTGGTCCGCGGTTATTATTAACTCTTTTTTTTCTGTTAACTGTCCACAATGCTGGCAACTGCGACGATAATGTTGTTGTTGTAGATGTTTGTGGTGTTACAATTTGTCTGTTGAACTTGGCCTGACTGAGTGTCGTACAACATTTCACGTAAAATATTTTACAAGGTCAGGGTTTTGGTTTGGGCTTCCAAGTTTTAGTGTTGTTGTTATATTTAGAGGGGCGTGATAATTTTTTACAATTTAATTTTAATATTTAAGGGGCAAAACTTTAAAATGATAGAGGTTGATGTTTTTTTTTTTGTTATTTACCTACATTCTATGTAAACTTATAAAATATGTACGATGGCATATGGCATTTTATGCCAATTCTATAGGGCTTTGACTGAGTTGTAATAAAAAAAACAACTATATATTTAACATTCTGCCTAGTGGCCGCCACACAAGTCAACAATTCTTGCTGGATTTATCTATGACGACGCCACTTCTGCCCCTTAACCGACACCACCCTCTATGAATTACAATATAACCTTCCGAGAAATTTAGTTGTAAAATTCTTTAGGTGTAACGTGAGGAGAATATTTCAGAAATTTTTAATTTTGTACCAAGACCAGCAAAAGAGTGGTTGATAAAGAGTTAGCGGAAAAATAAAGTAAAATAATAAGGAGAGTTGTGGCAATAAACAAATTGTAGAGATCGGGTGTAAGACAAGAACATAAATACATGTTTCCTAATATAGGTATATACATGTGGGACAGATCGTGGTACGCGACTGATACGGATCGAACTGTGTCAGAATTATGTTGTGTAAAATAACTACCGAGCACTTGAGCCAATAGGATGTATAGTAAAAGAATTGTCGTTCAACTGTAGGTCAAGTTGGGTTGTCTAAAAGTATATTTGTGTTGCTTGCATTCCTTATATTACACAGTACAACATTTTTCAGCTTATTGATTTGGGACCTAATTCTGAGAACTACACGTGAAAGTAGCCCCAAATAGAAGAAGTTCTGCATCATTTGTTTTGTCAAGTTACATGCCATAATAATTCAATATCGATTTGAAGTTAGTAAGTATCGTATAAAGGAATTTGTCACTTTTGAGACTATTTTGTTTGACATAACTCGAGAACCGCTAGTTCGATTTATCTGAAACAAATTAAAAAAAATCAAGAATTACAATTCCTTTAATCTGTTCATATAACATTTCCCTACATAAGAAACAGTTTCAGTTTTTCATTCATCCAATGATTTTGAACTGGGTTTGTTTTGTAGCAGTTACAATAAAACTGTTGTACTCCGTGGCGTATGATTTACGTGGAATATTACTTATAATAATCAAACGCCACCATATAGTATTTATGTTATGTCAAACAAAAGACAAATGACAAATTCCCCTATACGATACTTACTAACTGCTAGTCGATATTAAATTATTTTGGCATGTAACTTGACAAAACGAATGATGCAGAACTTCTTGTTTTTGGGGCTACTTTCACGTGCAGTTCTCAGAATTCAGTCCCAAAATCATATGTTGTACTGTGTAATATATAAAAATCTCGCGTCGCAGTTTTTGTCGCAGCAATCCTCCGAAACAGCACGACCAATCTTTATGAAATTTTGTATTTAAAATTGGTAGGTCTGAGAAGGTATTTTCATACCGATAGGTGGCGCTGCGGTGGATTTACATCGAAAATTTGAATGGATGGAACAATTTAACTGAAATTCAGAAAGAATGTTTGTTTGATCATGAGAAAAAAAATGTATGTACAAATGGACCCGGTAGGTGGCGCTTGGTTTGATTTATATCGTATATTTCAATGAATTGACCAATTTACCTGAAATTCGGAATATATGTTTGTTTGGCCATGAGAACAAAATTTTTGTATAAAGGGAACCGATATGTGGCGTTAAAGTGACCTAATTTCGAAAGTTTATGGTACGATTTTACTCAAACCCAGTATGTTCGAGTTGAACGTATGGACCAATTTATCTGAAATTTAGAAAGTATATTTGTTTGATCATGAAAAAGAAATGTAAATACAAATGGACCCGGTAGCCAGCGCTGGGGTGGATTTGTAACGAAAGATTAAATAACTAGACATATATTATTGGAATTCAGAATAACAACAAAGTTTGTATACATATGTGGCGGTATGTGGCGCTGGAATTTACTAATTTCGAAATTGTATATTGATAATCCCATTATACTCAAACCCAGTAGATTAAACTTCTCTGTGTTAAACATATGGACCAATTGACCTGAAATTTAGAATGTATATTTGTTTGATTATAACAACAAACTATATATACAAATGAACCCGGTGGGTTGCGCTGGGGTGGATTTATACCCAAAAATTGACCCAGAAAGAGAGCAATTTCTTATAAACCCAGTAAACCTGGATCTGGTATGTGGCGCTGGAGTGGAGAAGCAGTTTTCGAGAATAGAAGAAAGAACTCCTCCAAAAGTGCGCGGGGCATGTTAAATGTTTTTTTTAGGCGCAGAGAAATAACACTCGATGAACATAAAAGATTTGGCACTGCATCAATATTTAATTAACAGATGGTCTTTTGCACTACAGATATGAATGTGTAGACAAAATTTTTATTTTCGATAAGTGGGCGTAGTAAATATAGTTTTAGCCCTAGAGCGACAAATAATTGCCACTACAGATATAAATATACAGACGAAATTTTTATGTTTGATCAGTAGGAGATGTGGCATGGCGCAAATGTATTTAGTCGTGATGAAATATAATACAAAGCAAATGTGTTTTTGTGGAAACTCCTTAACCCATGTTATGTATATGTTTATTTTACAAATATATATGTATCAATAACTTTGTAGGCAGGACAAGATTTGAATGTATCATTTTCTTTCACATTTTCCGTTCGCTAACGCATAGTCGTTTTGAAGAAGGCGAATGCGTATTTATCACTAGACCCACTTTCGCCGACTGATTTTCAATGCTCGAGAAAGCCGCAGTAACATCCCGCATGAGAAACAGTTTGGCACGTGTTATCTTTTCGTCGACTATAAAGCTGCCTTCGAAAACCCATTACGGCAGAAATTACTCGAAGTCATGGCTGAGTTTGGTATTCCAACAAAGCTGATACGTCTTTGCGGAATGACGCTGACTGACACGAAGTCTTCAGTGAAGATTGGACAGGACCTTATGGAGTTATTCTCTACCAGACGAGGCCTAAAACAAGGCGACGCCTTATCGTGTGACCTCTTCAACATAGTAATGGAGATGGTAACGAGAAAAGCTGCAGTAAACACAAGTGGCACGATATTCAACAAAAGCCACATGCTACTCGCGGTACGCTGATGACGTAGACGTCGGCGGTCGAAAACTGCGGGATGTGACTGCAGTCTTCTCAGGTATACAAAAGGAATCAGCGAAAATAGGTCTAACGGTGAACGAGGACAACACGAACTTATTAGTTTCAACGAACAAAGAATCTACTCGTTTGGGAAACTGCGTGAACGTTGGCAAATATAATGCCGAGGTGTTAGATAATTTTATCTACCTATGGCGCCGCCATCAACAAAACAAATAATTTTAGCCTCGAAATCCGAAGAAGAATCCTGAATCTTGCTACAAAATGCTACTACGGACTAAGCAAGTGATTTAATGACAGAGCCCTCTCTCGACGAATAAAAATCCAGCTATACCTGATACTGGTTCTACCTGCTTCGATTTATGGTTGAGAAACATGGGTCAAGGCACATGCGGATGTATCGGTTATGGCAGTATGCGATAGAAAAATACTCCGTAAAATTTAGGGGACCATTATCGTAAACGAAGAGTATTGGCGTCGTATAAATCATGAGCTGTACGAGCCATACACTCACATTGACCTGGCCAGACGCATTGTTGTTGTTGTTGTTGTAACAGCTGGTGGTAGCTGGGGTGATAGTTCTTTCTGATTTTCTATTTATCGGCACTCGATCGGGCATATTATCATACCCTTTATCATACGATCATTGTTGGCAACTCTGTTCGTTCCTTTGTAGATAACAAGGTTTGTGTCAAGGATTTTTAGGTGTTATTGTTGTGAGTTTTTACGCCAAATTCCACCAAAGAAGGCGCCAGCTGGCTTGTTGATTTATATGAGATGTTGATAAATCATTTTCCTTTTTCCTTGATCCTTGCGCAATCTGGAGTTTTGTAGTGGAAGCATCTAGGATGAGTTTTGTTGGCTGGAGAACTCGATAGTATTTGAAAAAGTAATTTTTCATCGATGTTGATTTTGGCCAGTGCCCCGGCCGGGAATCGAACCCGGCACCTTCGGATTGCTAGTCTACGTCGCTTTCACTGAGCTATTGAAAGCCACGCCAGACGCATTAAGGTGCAGCAGTTGCGTTGGGTAGGCTATTTTGTACGCATAGACAAAAATGTTCCTGCTCGAAAAATCTTAGACAATGAACTCGAAGGACGGCGCGCCGCAGAACAGGGCGACCAAATCTCCGTTGAAAAGACTAGGTTACTGAGAACCTTACAGAACTTAGTGTGACTAACTGGAGAAGAAGCGCAGAAGATCGACGCGCTTATAATAATTTTCTATGTGCGGTATATAATCCAATAGGATTGCAAAGAAGTGCCAGCTAAGTAAGTAAGTATGAGGCGAGGCATTGGACACGGAAAGTAAATTAATGCTGGTAAGTAGTGTACAATGAATGGCATCACTAAACGAAGCACACCACAAGCGCCACTAGATATGATACCGAACCTGAAGAGCCTGCGGCAACATGCCCTATCCGTATCGGCTAAAAGTGCGATTAGATTACGAGAAGCTGGGCTCTGGTGGTAATCGGAGTCGGAACACGCATCAATACTGTTTTAGTTTTTCAGACATGGATGCGATGGAGGACTGCATAGCTGAACGGACTATAATGTTCCGACTATGGATTTTGTCATCATGTGAATCCTTATAGAGAGGAATGAAAAACTTCCTTACCGTTCGTGGGGCTGTCTCAACAATGGACATCGTATGGCTCAAAAATGGACATCGGAACAGGAGTAGGTGTCTTCAGCGAGGATCTCAATTGCAGCCAGCACTTGCGAATGGATGACGAATGCAGTGTTTTCAGGCAACAATAAAATCTGCAAAGGCAATATAGGCGATGAATTTGGATGAAAATATCACAATCTATGAGGGTAGTTAAGCGGCTTTAAAGGCTTTGACATCAAACGTTATAACATCAAAACTAGTGCACAGATGCAGAATGTCGCTCTCAACACTAACAAGAAATAGTGTTCGACCCCCCGGACACAGTGATATACCAGTAGAACGAGATGGTGGACGAATTGACGCGGAAGGGCTCATTCCTGGAACCTGACTAATCGTATAATTCAGTGTGACTACCAATGTGTCATATATAGTGAATTTTAAAGCAAAACATCGAACGTTTGCTGGGAACACCGCCCCGACTGCTTGGTATCATGAGATAGTTAGCCAAGACTGTATAGAAGACGAACCGGATCAATCTTGGAGCTGGATAGGACGGTGGTCAAACGACTAATAGGCATTATTACAGGACACTATGACGTTAGGGCCTTTGCATTGAACTAGAAGACAACATAGGAAGACTACCGTAGGCTGTGTGACGATGAGAAAGAAACTCAGAATCTTGAGCATTAGCTCTGCCATTACCCAGCTCTTCATAGAAGAAGGAGGCAATTCCCACGGAAGAAGTATTACGATAGTCATGCAACGTGTATAGCACAATACAAAATTTTTCAGCTCTTTGAATTGGGACTCAATTCGAGTTATGTCAAACAAAACAGCGTAAAATGTTACAAATTCCCCTATACGATACTTACTAACTTCAAATTGATATAAAATTATTATAGCATGTAACAAAACGAATGATGCAAAACTTCTTCTTTTTGGGGCTACTTTCACGTGCAGTTCTCAGAATTGAGTCCCAAAATCATGTGTTGTACTGTTTTATCTAATGAAATTCACTAATGGTTTGAGCATAAACCCTCTGACGATTTGTGCTGTCACACAGTGCAATTATCCAAAAAAAAAATTCTTAAAATTGTACAGTTTACACATATACCTATATGCTATTCTAAATAAATAACGTTAAAACGTTTGTTCTTTAAATCAAATCCATATCAATTGACAATTCATCCCATAAACACTTGAAAATTTCAAATATAAATTAATTCCGCCACAATGGAGGAGGAGGAAATAAATTTATCGCCTACCCATCACCATCACTAGCAAACACCCGTCCAACCGACTGCCTTTGTCGATCAATGACTTAAGATCAATCAAATTCGTTTCCGTCATAGTCAGCAGTATGAATGAGTATTATTATGCATCGATAATTGAAAAAAATTCATTATAAATTTGTTTCACAGAATTATTTCATTAATAATAACTTTAGTGTCTCAAGCCCCCTCACTTATCAGCCAACACGCACACACACACACACGTATATAATTCCAAAACATATATGTATGCACACGCACACCCGACAACTGATACGGATGTGAACCATAAAATGCAAATGCAAATCAATACAACAAGCTCTCACGTACAACAAGTGTATAAGTTTATATGAGCCAGTGTGTGAGTTGGGGAACCACTGTGTGAGTGAGTGAGTTAGTAGTGAGTGAATTATTTAACAATGAAATCTACAACTTTAAAGAACGAACATTGACCTTCATTGCGCGAGTCTCGTGAAACATTCGTAATTTCTGTGCAAGTGTCGTTGTTGTTGTTGCTGTTGTTGGTGGTGTCATTAAAATGCTCACCGGCACTACTGGCTGGCATCAAAATCTACAACAACAACGACAACAACTTACTGCCACTACACAATACACTAAAAACCAATATCGGCAACGATGTTTAAGTCTTTCTTTGGCTCTTCTTCGTCGGTCTTTCTACGCCGCATCGTTGTAATGTGCCGTCGCCTCTTGTGCCGTCCGTCTGCGGTGGTGCACATTCTTCTTCATGCGAAAATTAGCAACACAGGCTGCTAACCCCATGAAGAACAGAGCGAAGACGACGACAAAGGGGCAACCCATCAATTCGGCGGAGCCACCAGCACCATTTAGATAACTCCCAGCAGACAATCACAACACAATTAAGTTGTGTTCTCTGTCAGCCTGCCTGTCCGTCTGTCTGTTTGCCCCTCTTGGAGCTTACAATTGCGTGGCACATTTCGCGTGGGTTTGTCGAGAAAAAGATTCGAATTCGTAGAATCGTAAAAGAGCTTCATGAGTATTCACGGAAGACATCAACAAGTCATGGGAGAAGATAACGTAACTACGCCATGATGAAGGGGTAGTGAGAGCTGAGGAAAGCAAAAAGTTAGGTTAAGTTACTAAAGAAAATGGTATCTTGTCATTTCACGAAAACAACAGCGGGTAGTAAAAGATCTGAGAAGAGGTAATATCAGTCGCTTGATATGTACTTACTTTTGAGACACTTTGTAGCGAGTTTTGGCAGTTCACATTTGTTAAAATATTCATATTTTAGGGTTTTATACAGTACAACAGTTTTCAGCTCATTGATTTGGGACTCAAGTCCGAGAACTACACGTGACAGTAGCCCCAAAAAGACGAAGTTCTGCATCATTCGATTTGTCAAGTTACATGCCATAACAATTTAATATCGATTTGAAGTTAGTAAGTTTCTTTGACATAACTCGAGAACCACTAGTCCGATTATGAATTACAATTCTTTTAATATGTTTATACATATATAACAGTTTCACAGTTTCATTTATCAAATGATTTTGAACTGGGTTTATTTCGTAGCAGTTACTATACAACTGTTGTACTCCGTGGCGTATGATTTACGTGGAATATTACTTATGATAATCATACGCCTCCATATAACAATATAACAAAAGAGCCTAATCGTGTAAAATTCCCATATACGATACTTGCAAACTTCAAATCGGTATTAAATTATTATGGCATGTAACTTGACAAAACGAATGATGCAGAAGTCTTCTTTTTGGGGCTACTTTCACGTGTAGTTCTCAGAATTGAATCCCAAAATCATGTGTTGTTCACTCAATCTACTTGAAAGTATCATATACATATGCAATAGTAAGTTAAGGGTTCCAGCTTCCAATCTTTTGGCCTGTTCTCCTTCTGCCATATCGTGCATAGAAGGTGATGCATACATATTGCCAGTTCTTCAGTACCATACTTAAAGAGTTCAACTGGAAGTCGATCAGCACCAGCAGCTTTGTTGTTTTTAAGCCGGGATATTACTTTTCTGATTTCCTTAAAATCGGTTGTCAGCCAGTTGATCCCATAATTTTCTATCGAGAAATTTGGAAAAGTAGTCTCTCTTAAGCACGGTATGTGTGTCTGATACAAAATTCTCGCTTCTATCATTGCAGGACATAAGGCCAGTACCAAACCCACGAGTTCTATGATTTACTTTCTGGTGGCGATCTTCTAAATGTTTCAGCGACTATTCATTCAAATTATTTCGCTTCGGCCTAAAACATGAAAAGGATTCTGAACCATAAATCAAAGTAGGTAGAACCAGTATCTGGTATAGCTCGGTTTTTGTACGTCGAGAGAGACTTCTGTCATTAAATTGCTTGTTTGATCGGAAGTAGCATTTATTAGCAAGCTTGATTCTTCTCAGGATTTAGAGGCTGACATTATTTGTTTTGTTGATGCCGGAGCCTAGGTAGATACAATTATCTACCACCTCGAAATTATAGTTGTCAACGTTCACGCAGTGGGCGTCGGGAGTGTGATGCAAGGTAAAGCTTCTGATCGGTTTAACTTGGCAAACCCAGAATGATCCTTGCCAATTGCACTTCAAGTCTACTCACAGAGCTCCGTATTCGTAGTACTACTGCGGACGGAGTACCTCCACATGGTGACACCTGGAAGCGTGCCTCTAACACCCGTCAGAGCACGACTAACTGTGAGGGACGAAACCTAAAACCCAGGCACGTCTGCTCATAGTGAGCGGTACCCTGGTCAGCGCCTGACCCAGAATGGGCGGCTGTAATAAAATCCTGGCAGGAGGAGAAAACTGCGACGTGGTGCGCTGGGCTTGCAACCCGCCACCGACGTATAAACTATTGCAATGAAAAGAAGTAAGAAAAGAATAAAATGGACCCCCCCAAAATGTTGACGACCACCGCAAACGAATTAAGGACCATGATTTAAGGATATACACCTGGAATGTTAGAACACAGTCCTCATAGAATACAAGGCTGACATAACCGCTTTACAGGAAATCCGGTGGACGGGACACGGGTGCTCGCGCATGAAGACGTGCGACATCTACTATAGTGGCCATGCGAACAAGCACGAGTTTGGATGTGGATTTGTGGTTGGCAAGAGACTGCCACACCTAGTCTCAAGGTTCAACCCGGTGTGTGAACGTATAGCCATCATAAGAGTCAAAACAAAGTTTTTCCACATAACACTTCCACGTAACACTATGCTCCGACAGAAGAGAAAAGCGATGAGGACAAAGACGAGTTCTACGAGAGCCTAGAAAATGTTTATGACCGTAGTCCGAGCCATGACATTAAAATTGTACTAGGCGATTTTAATGCTACAATAGGCAAGGAAACCGCATTTGAGCCTACCATCGGAAAATTCAGTCTGCACACTGAAACGTCGAACAATGGCATCAGACAGATTGATTTCTCTGCGGCAAGAAATATGGTAGTTAGCAGCACTAGAGTTGACCATAAAAATATTCATAAGGCAACATGGTTATCTCCAGATCAAATGACGAAGAATCAGATTGATCATGTGGTAGTCGACGGAAGGCACGCATCGAGTGGACGTACGAGTGATTAGGGGTGCGATCATTGACTCCGATCACTTCCTTACCGCAGTTAAGGTACGCACTAGGCTAAGCATGGCGAAAAACGTACGTAACCAGGCACAACGAAAGCTGGAAATCGGTAAACTGCGGACCACATAGGTAGCAAACGCCTACTGCAACCACCTAACTCAACTGCTGCGGAATGCTCCAACCCCTGACAATATAACCTCGCAGTGGCAAAATATAGCCGACTTCTTAGAACGGGCTGCGAGAAGCGTACTTGGGTACTCAAAGCCGTCTCAAGAAGATGCCTGGTATGATGATGAATGTCGCAATGCCACGAGAGATACGGTTGCTGCATACAGGGCGAAACTGCAGCCAATGGCAACGCGAGCTGTTCGTGAACGGCACAGGGAGAAGAGACGAGAGGCAAGTCGTCTTTTTAGATGGAAAAAGAAGGAGTTGAAGAAGAGGCAGGATGAGTGCACAGAGATGCTCCGAAGCAGAGGGGAAGCCCGAAAATTCTACAAGAGAGTTAAGGCGAGAATGCGTGGAACAGGGTTACCCTCCTGCAAGGACAGCGATGGTCAGCTAGTGACGGACCCGGATAACGTTCTGAGGATATGGGGAAATCATTTTAAAAATTTATTGGATCCAGACACCACTCCTGAAGACCCCGCTCTAATCCATGACGATGGTGTTTACTGTCCGCATATTTAAGCATATTGAACGTCTAAAGCCAATTGTAGAAAAACTAATTGGACCATATCAGTGCGGCTTTAGACCTGGCAAATCTTCGACGGATGAAATATTCACCTTGCTGGAAGTGTTCTCTACATATATGCAGCACACTCTGCGAATCTGGTTTTAGATTTCCATCTTTGTCCTTGGGACCGGCCGTGGCATAGTGGTTAGAGCACGCGACTACAATGCGGGTGATCGCAGGTTCAAACCTGGCTCCAATCATCTTAAAAAAAATTGTTCTTTCATTGTCGGCTCCCCTCGAATGTTGTTGACAGCAACTTCGCAGTATAAGTGTCGAGTCAATCAGCGTGTGTAGTAAGAGCTTCTTAAACAGTGACTTTCGCATTCGTCGATAAACAAGTAGGTGCCGTTAGTTGTGAATCTAAATATAGAAAGCGTGTTAATTCACAACAACGTGAGAAGCTATCCCATACCTAATTCATGGGGTGCAAAGGGAAATTAAGTTTTTTTTTATCCTTGTTCTTACAGGAGGAGAGCCCATTACCGTAGCCTTTTGCTTTTACTTTATGGTAAAATTTTCGAGCCTCAACTCTATCCCTGTATCGCTCTATATCCTCGTACTCTCGTTCCTTCATTTGACATTTTTTTTCGCTTAAATAGCTGTCTCGCCTGTCTTACTGTCTCCTTGTGCCGTTCCCTAACAGCCCGGGTTACATTTGGCTGCAGAGTTACCCTATAAGCGGCATCCTATTTCTCAGACGCTATGCGACATTCTTCATCGTACCAGGATTCGTCTGAGCGCCGTTTTTCATATCATAGCACAGTTGTTGCGGCGGTTGTCATGGAATACGCAATATGCTGTCACTGTGTATCGAGAACGTCAGAAGTAGAGGCGTTGTGTCGTAGAAGTTGGGTTAGCTGGTTGGAGTAGGCAGTGGCTATCTCTGGGATTGCAGCTTCCATCATTCATTGTATTTGGTTACGTGCGTTCTTCGCTCTGCTCAATCTTGCGCGCACTTTGGCTGCAACCAGGTAATGATACGAGCCAATATTAGCACCATGGCACTATTGGTGATACGTTCATTGAACTAGATACATGTCTTCCATCATTTACCACATGGTCAATTTGATTTTTGGTGTTTTGATCGGGCCAAGTTGCATTGTGTATCTTTGTGCTAGAATCTGGTTTCACAGACTACCATGTTCCTTCCCGCTGCGAAGCTAACCAGCCTAAAACCGTTGTCTGACGTGTCGGTATGCAGGCTGAATTTACCGATCGATGGACCAAGAGCATCTTCCCTTCCTATTTATGGATTAAAGTCTCCCAGAAAAATTTTAATGTCATGGCCAGGGCAGCGGTCTTATGTTTCCTCTAGGTGCTCGTAAAATGCATCTTTAATCTCATCGTCTTTATCTTCGTCGGGGCATAAGCACAAATCAGCGTGATGTAGAAATATTTCGCCTTGATGCGGATTGCTAACAGGATTGAAACAAGATTTCTGAGTCTCTCGCCAACTACAAATTCATATATCAAATTCATATCCAAAATTTAGGGAGTTGCCTTTATTACTTTTTCTTTCTAGTGTTTTCATAGCCAGTAAAGGACCTGACGGCGGGTGGCTAACACAACCATCAGGTTAGCAAATTGAAAATTATTCCAACGTCGATTTTTAAAATTATGTATCTCAAAAAGTTTTGTTTCGGTTTCACAATCAACAATAACACAGTACAACACATGATTTTGGAACATTTTCAGCTCATTGATTTGGGACTCAATTCTGAGAACTGCACGTGACAGTAGCCCCAAAAAGAAGAAGTTCTGCATCATTCGATTTGTCAAGTTGCATGCCATAATAATTTAATATCGATTTGAAGTTAGTAAGTATCGTTTAGGGGAATTTGTAACGTTTTATACATACTGTTCATTGCCAAAATGCATCTTCCAAATTGGAAAGTTTCCCGGGTCTAATATTATGGAACTCGGTCTAAATCTACTGAACTACTATTTCAACGTCGTACACTTAGATTCAATGCATTCAGGTCAAAGGTTGATGTTTTTGATGTTATATGTAATTGCATACAATTTTTTAAGCAATATTGATTTCTTTCATTGGTTCCACCTTGATTGTAATCAGTATTGTTTTACAATAAGACAGAACAAAACTTTATCGTCAAGCGCTACTGCACTATGATAACGGACTTTATGTTGTCTAAAATTGAACACCCGTGATATCGGCTACATTTGGATGCAGCTAGACGATCCAATCCACATGATGAAGTCAAATTCCCTTTCCCATCTTAGTGGTCACCAGAGTCCATCTTGACATCAAGAAGGGTGACATATATATCGGCAGCACAAAGTCACATATGTTTTTTTTTGTAAACCGTAAGACCTGTGGCCAAAAACATAAGAGTCGAAGCCATAGTCACGAAACAAGAGTTCGACACCACAACCCCAACTAAAACCAGCCACATTTTCGACTAATGGCTAGAAAGAGGTTAAGAAACCATTTTGTGCCTTCAGCATCGTTTGAGTATTCCGCAAGCTGAGCTCATAGTTGCAATCACGACTTGAAAGAGAGCTAATTAGAAGTTTGTTATTTTCTATGACAACAAAATGCGCTTAGAAATAATTAATTTTACCCCTTCCATGGTTAAACAAGACATTTTCCACATGAAAGAAGACTCTTTCCCCAAGGAAAATAACGCTCTTTTTTCCAACAAAAACAACAACAACAAAACAACAGACATACTTCTTTTTGCTCAAACAATGACACAACAACAAAAACGCCAAACAATAAACATCAACAACAGCGGCGACGGCAGCACCAGCAGCAGCAACATTACGACACGAACTTCAAAATGAATGGCAAAGAACAAAACTAAAAAAAAAGAAGACAACGTCGACAGCAACGTGAAAAACTTCAACTTATACATGATCCGTCCTCTCAGAGCCCCGAGTCTATCTGTCTGTCTGTATGTCTTTCGCGGTTTTAAAGCAACTGCTAAAAAAACAACGATAGCACTAGCAACACGTTGCATGAGACATTGGTGTTGTGCAAAAACAACAAAAAAAAACAATACAGAAAGAAGGCAAAACAATATCGCCAACAACAATGCTGCGCCAGTAAGTTTATACACCAACAACAGCAATAACATGCTGACAATGCGAGAAACGTTGTTACGAATTTGCTTTGCTGCCATCATTGCCTGATGTTGCTGCTGCTGCTGCTGCTATTATTGTTGCTGTTGTCGCTGACGATGGTAATATTCTCCAGCAACATTGCTGTGTATTTTTTTCGTTGTTTTTGTCGTTCATTATTTAAATGCTGAGATATTGAATTTGGTTCTTCGTAGACAACTTCCAAATTGGGGCACAGCACAGTGGGCCAAAACAGGGCAACAACTGGATAAAAACGATAATGCTTCTGCTCCGCCAATCGAATCTATGGTCCAAGACTTTTCCAGCTGGATCATATTCGTCCATCCAGCGCATTCGGGACCGGCCGTGGCATAGTGGTTAGAACACGCGACTACCATGCGGGAGATCGCAGGTTCAAACCTGGCTCCAGTCATCTTAAAAGAAAAAAATAAATAAAATTTTCTTTCATTGTCGGCTCCCCTCGAATGTTGTTGACAGCAACTTCGCAGTATTCAGCATCGATTCAATCGTCGTGTCTAGTAAGAGCTTCTCAAACAGTGACGTTCGCATTCGTCGATAAACAAGTAGGTGCCGTTAGTTGTGAATCTAAAAATAGCAAGCGTGTTAATTCACAACAACGCGAGAAGCTATCCCATACCTCATTCATGGGGTGCAAAGGGAAATTAAGTAAGCGCATTCGGTCTATTTGGTGCTTTTTGTTAACGATAGTAGGTCCATTTTGAGAATTTTGTCATTAAAGAGTGCCCACTTGTTTATCGCATAGTAACAGTGGTTTGTATTGCTCTCAAACCGCTGCTATGCGTCTTTTGATATTCAGCTTAACATTGTTAAGCTACGTACAGACGGTTGCCAGAACTTACAATATTGCCTGAAAAATGTTCATTAAATGTCTAACCGCGTGAATTTCAAATTTTTGTATGGCAACGTTGTCACAAAAAGCATTGCCATTTCATTGTAAAAGAACAATATTGCCAGACATCCGACAGTCGTGGGAACGCAATATGTTGCCATTATTAAATAATTGCCAAACACTTTTAATTTGCATGGTGCAAGGTTTGTACATCTGCTAAACAAAAATTAGATAATTATATTGGCAACACTGTCCATGCCAGTACATTTCTAGTACATTAGCAGATCTGACAACATTGAAAAATCTGGCAACCGTCTACGTAGTGCAGCGGTAGACAAAATCATCTACCACTTCCAAATTTAAGGCGTCAACGTTAATGCTGAGACACTGACGAGTAGACCGCAGTAATATCCCGCAGTCCTAGGTCTATGATATCCATAACACCGACGTACGCTAGAATCTTGCCAACAGTTTACTATAGCCTTCCGGATGTTCATCTCGATTAAGATGCTAAATAGATCGCATGACAAATTTTCATTCTGGCACCTCAGCTCCGTAAGATTATTGCCTATCTTCATATTATAGTCGGTAAGTCATAGTATTTCTTGGATCTTCTCCAGGAATTGTCGTAGCGAAAACAACTGGTCGGTCTTGGATATATCATTTACCAGGACTAAAGCCTTACGATTTTGAATTTTCCTGACTAGGACACGATATTATATATTTATTTCCTTATTTTACAATCCACAAAATTTAAATAGAACAAAACACTCCGGATCCTAAAACTAAAGTGCAATCACTGGTTTATATCCTTAAGATGTTTGATGTCTTTGGATTAGGCTTGGTCTGGTGTAATGTATTGCGGTGTCTGGGGTTGTTGTGCTTTGTACGGAGAAGGGATCCTTAGACAAACGGCGGTAATTCGGTGACGGGAAACAGGACGGGTTTGACGCGGCGGTAAATCGGTGATTAAAACCAGTACGGGTTTAACATTGCTGTAATTCGTCGGATGCCGAGGACTCGCTGGTAAATTCGATAGGACCTTCTGGTGAGATTTGGTAAGGTCCTTAAACAGAAGAATAAGAACAACTATTAATAGGCCCTGGCCTTACAAGTACGAGGACTCGTTGTACAGACTTAGCGTCTGTCGTACAGACTCGTAGGTCCGATTGTACAGGCTTATAGCCCGGTTGTACAGACCTAAGGTCCGATTGTACAGGCCTATAGTCCAGTTGTACAGGCTCGTAGCCTGGTTGTACAGACTTATTGTCTGATTATACAGATTTGAAGTCCGATTGTACAGACCTTTAGACCGGTTGTACAGACTTATTGTCCGATTGTACGGGCCTATAGCCCGGTTGTACAGACTCGTAGCCCAGTTATACAGACTTATTGTCCGATCGTACAGACTCGAAGTCCGATTTTACAGGCCTTTAGCTCGGTTGTACAGACTCAAGGCCCGATTGTACAGGCCTAAAGCCCGGTTGTATAGACTTATTGTCCGTTTAACAAGGAAGCTTGTCCGCGTACAATCCCAAAGTATCAAGGAGATCAGATAACATTCCTTGACTTGGCAAAAAAATTCGTCTTGGATGAGTCAGCGACGATCGTTGTGGAAAAACGTCGTCTCCTTATATTATGGGTGACATGAACCTATTGAGAATTATAAAGTAGTAGTTTGCACTGAACGCCGCAATTTAAAAGAATCTTTTTGCTGCTGACCGATGATACTGTTGTGTGGTCGTAAGCTATGTCGTATTTTAGCGCTTGCGTCGTAACCGGCTGACATGGTGTAGTGGTAGAGCATCTGGGTGGCGATCGTAAGGTTGTGAGTTTAAATCCCACCGGAGTTAAACTTATTATATTATATAAAATTGTATAAAAATATTCTATGTCTATTATATTACTATTGTTATTATGTTCGGACGAAATATAAATTTCGTCACGTTACAACGCAAGTACGGCCGTTGCGCAAGTATGGTAATATAATGCACAATATTCTACAATTGTGGGTCAGGAACAACAAGATTTGCATATTTCGGCGGAATGCAGCCTCGCGATGTCTATCTTCCCTTGCTTTTGGTTACGAGCATTTTTGACACTGCTATATCTCATGTGGACCTTGGATACAACAAGGTGACAATCCCACATGTTATATAAGTATATGTGCTCTAGGCATTACATACACTTCCAAGGAATTTGGGGCTTGCCTTCCAACAGAATTCTTAATGTCATGGCCAAGGGCATCGGTTATATACATTTCCTATAGGCGCTAAGACAATGCATCTTCAGTGTCCTCGCCTTTGTCTTCCGTGATATGAAAATATTTCGCCTCAATGAAGATAGTGACTCCTCAGGACTGAGGAAAGAATTCTCATTTAGTTATGAGATTCTGGAGACCAATGCAGTTTTGCCTCTAACATCTCATACCAAGATGATTCAAGTTGCAAGGATCACCCCTACAGTCGTCTGGTTAACTTGTAACAACATAGAGGCAATTTTTTTGTAACCACCAAAGGTACACAATTTATTAAGAAAACATGTTGTTGCTCACTTGTCAGTAAACTAAGGTGGACCATATTCACACTTAATTTTATAATAACTTAAGTATCATCAGCAAAAGCAACATCTTCCCAGAAGTTTGGCGTACATCAAATTCCTTCTGTGAAATTTTAAGAACTTGTCGAAGTATGCTGCGGTAATTACACCTCACCTGGTCACCTGGTGTTAACACATTCCACGAATATTAGACCGAAACTTGTCACTTCTTTTTAATTTTGCTTCTAATTTTGTTCCCAGCACATATTATGGCGTCTTGTCCCATGGTGTCACCATCGGCGCATTACTATCTGTTGTTGCTGTTGTTCTTACCAAGAGACACAATGATAAACGATAACGATAGCAACAACAGCAGCGGCATCAGCGAAGTGTGTGTTTGTGTCTTGTTTTTTCTTAGACACGTTTCTGTTTCACCATAAATGTGATTTAAAAGCATCACATAACCAGGCTTAAATGCGCATGAGAAACAGAAGGTGTAGGGTGGAGAGAGAGAGGGGGACGTTGCCGGGAAAAAAACATCCTATGCAAGGCTACAACTGACTGCGACGAAGGAGAGGTAATGTGGTGGACCAAGATAAGAAACATTTTATTATTCTGGAGAGTAGAATCGACTTTAAAGGCAAATAAACAACATCAAGCATCGAACAACGAGGCGATTGAGCGATGGACGGACAAAAGAATTTAGGAACGGACAGACAACCATAGGTAGACAAGCGCACATACGAGGATTGCGATGCAGATATTGTTCTTGGGACACATCAGTTCAAAATACTAAGAACACCAAAGGCGAAGACTGCTGAAGCCGATTCCTGTACAAACTGCCTATAAATTTTCTTATATTGAAAGTCATAAAACAATATCTGGAATTCGTCGGGTTTGTAAAGGGTAATAAAATTTAGCTCTTTTTAATCTCCTTAAACATTTCCATATATAAAGGCTTGCCTAACTGACTCGCTGACCAATCACTTCCCCGCCCAAATGGCTAAAGTTAGAACCTTAAAATGTGCATATAGGTTTCTCTCATAAACTAGGCGAGTGATAAGAAGGGAATGATGAAGAATGAATGTAGGTGTGATGAAGATTTACTCATTTGAGAGTCGATCTCGCTCTGTGTCGT
Organism: Muscina levida; assembly: GCA_964034835.1. Classification (NCBI taxonomy): domain Eukaryota; kingdom Metazoa; phylum Arthropoda; class Insecta; order Diptera; family Muscidae; genus Muscina; species Muscina levida. The sequence goes on along the minus strand of OZ035881.1, from coordinate 46,406,422 downwards.
AGCAGCCGCTCTTGGCCTAGATTGGTATTGTCGGTCATTGGTCGAAACAAGTCAATATTGACGTCTGAGTAGAAAAGAATAACATGATGCTTTTGCGTGGCAAATTTTAACATATGCCGTCAGTCAGACGGTTAACTCATCTGAGTACAGATGACTTATTTGGGTGTTGTCACGAGCCATCGGATGAACTATGTGCTGTATTTAGATAGGTTGAAAGGCAACTGCTTAGAAACGATTGGGGTCTTAGTAGACGAGCTGTCCGTACTGTTATTATGCACTCTTTACTGCTTTGGCAGCATATGGGTCTTCTAAGTAGTACGAAGAATTGAATACTGCTTTCGGATACCGTAAAGTCCTCTCTTGCCAGAGAGTGGTGTTATTGACTTGTTTGCCAGTACGTCGTACGGTATTGACGGAGGATCTACAGTTTTTGATGGGTGCTGCCCGGCTGAAGGTTGTTATTATCCGTCGTGCGGCGGAATTCAAGTTAAGGAAAGGATATTGATCTTGAAAGTACTAACACTGTACAACATTTTTCAGCTCATTGATTTGGGACTCAAATTGATATTAAATAATTATGGCACGTAAATTGACAAAACGAAAGATGCAGAACTTCTTCTTTTTGGGGCTACTCTCATGTGCAGTTCTCAGAATTGAGTCCCAAATCATGTGTTGTACTGTGTGAGTTTTTTTTTTTCTGCGCACTTTAAGGTACATCAAATTCGGAGAGAAGACCCAAAATTTGCATGATCGCTTCCCAAGAAAATACTCTAGAGTAGGAAAGGAGTTGAATGTGAGCAAGATGCTCTATACTCCAAGAGTGTTGCCTAGAGCAACGGAGTTTGCTTCCAGACTTTTTGCGCGATGTATGACTATCTACTACAAGATAGTTGTGGAAACAGGGTCTGCCGACTCTCCGGCGCTCTCGATGTTGCCGACAGCAACTTCGCAGCATAAGTGTCGAGTCAATCGGAAGCTTCTCAAACAGTGACGTTCGAATTCGTCTATAAACAAGTAGGTGCCCAAAGTCATCCAAAGCGCTAGGCCCTGACGAAATATCCATGTCGATGCTGAAACAGTTGGACATACCTGGAGTCGAGTACTTGACTTATGTCCTCAATTTGTCCCTGACCACTCTTATAGTACCCAAAGCAGGGAAAATGGGAAGAGTGGTACCGCTGCTAAAACCTGTCAAGATGCGAGTAGGGGAGAATCATCCCAAACCTGACAAGACATTATCTAATTGCGGATCATCAGTATAGTGCATAGGCATAGTGGTTAGAACACGCGACTACCATGCTGGAGATCGCAGGTTCAAACCTGGCTCCAGTCATCTTAAAAAATTGTTCTTTCATTGTCGGCTCTCCTCGAATGTTGTTGACAGCAACTTCGCAGTATAAGTGTCGAGTCAATCGGCGTGTCTAGTATCAGCTTCTCAAACAGTGACGTTCGCATTCGTCGATAAACAAGTAGGTGCCGTTAGTTGTGAATCTAAAAATAGAAAGCGTGTTATTTCACAACAACGCGAGAAGCTATCCCATACCTCATTCATGGGGTTCAAAGGGAAATTAAGTTAAGTTAAGGATCATTAGCATGGATTCAGTACGCAGCAGAGTACAACTACTGCTTTACACGCCATTACCACACAAATAAGTCGGGGTCTCAACCAGAACAAGCTCAGTGACTGGACGGTCCTCCTCAAAGACTTTCGATACTGTCAACCACGCCACGCTTTTCGAGGACATCGCCAACACTTCCCTCCGAACTGTTTGAAACGTTGGATCGTAAATTACCTGTGTGGACGCCAGTCGTATGTGGAATTCAGAAACAAAAAGCCCGGCCCCCGTAGAGTAAAACAGGAAGTTCCCCAAGGTGGTGTGATATCTCCGGCACTGTTCTACCTCTAACTTTCTGCAATGAAATTGCCAATTTCTTCGCTGCTAGAAGGAGAAAAAATTCCGCCACCAAATCAGCTCAACGTGATAGTCGATGGCATAACAATTTCGACCACCAATTACCCCAATGTCCCTGGTGTCACATTTGACAGCTTCTTCTGATCCAACGCGCACGCCACAGCTATCTGCAACAAGATAAGAAGTAGGTACAAGGTCCTTAGGTCGCTAGCCGGAAGCAGTTGGTAAACCGACAAAGAAACCTTGTTGACCTCTTACAAAGCGATAGGTCGGTCTGTAGTAAACTATGCAGCTCCAGTGTGGTCACCGAATGTGAGCGAGACGCAGTGGAAGAACTTGCAGAGATGTCAAAATGCCGACCTGATAACTGCCACCACATGTCGTATGTGGACCACCTGAGCAGACGAAGGTCATACCCGTGCGTCGACACAATTCATTCCACCATCTTATGGATAGGCACCCACTCCCCAGGCAGGTACGGAAAGACCTTCATGATCTAGAGCGCGAGGTCCAACGTTACTTGAGAGAGCCAGGCAGGCTTAGCTGACATTCACTCGCAAGCAGTCGCCGAAGCCGTGAATAACTATTGAGTCAATGTCGAGCTCGGGGAACACCCTCCATCAGTGCCTTTTAGGAAGATGTATTACCGCGCAGACAAGAGTTGTTTTGGCCCAACTAAGATCTGACTGGTGTAGCCGCATCAATTCGTACTGGGCAAGAATTGATGGCAATACGTCAAAGACCCGTCCCGCTTGCAACCAGGGACCACACGACACACTACACCTGTTAAACTAACTCAGCTTGTTCCCAGGTCCCTTTGGACCCACCCTTTCAATTAACACCTAATGGAAAACAAGACACATACACTGCTACAACAACAAGTAGGTGCCGTTAGTTGTGAATTTAAAAATAGAAAGCGTGTCATTAACGCGAGAAGCTATCCCATACCTCATTCACGGGGTGTTAAGGGAAATTATGTAAGAATGTAAGTGGGAGACATGGGATACACACGTGCAAGGTCTCCAGCACGTGCCCCTGTTCAGCTGTGTCTTAATGATCTTACGGAGTTCAGACGGGCCTAGCCTTACAAATACATGGTTTACATTCAGCGTTGTCGTGCGAAATAGGTTTGAAACTTACCCAGCATGCCACCGGTGAAGGGACCATAGCAATACACTATCGACCGTTTTACCTGCTTGGGGTATTTATGTTTTCGCGAGTATGAAAAAGTTGTAGTCTGACATCCTCTGTAAAGTATGTTTCATTTAATCACAAATTAGCAGTAACTATAGTGCGAAACTCACGCCGATGAATGTGGCCTGTAGCGTGGGGATCAGGAGCACCGAGACTAGTTTCCGTCTGATCGGTGGTGTAGGCCTCCTAGTAGGAGCATCACGAGAGCTGTGGTTGATACCGAAATCGCTAGTAGATTCTTTGAGTTCGAATGTTGAGTAGCATTGCAATCGCGTGCTACCGACCCATTGAGTACTGAGGTGCTATAATAGGCCTCGCCTCAGCCATAGGGTATCATATCTTTCATATTATTATACCCAAATTCGTATCGTCTGACTGGAAGAAAGAGCCGACAATTGCGGTAGCTTGCTTCCAAAATGTTCGACTCATAGAGTAGTGTACGTGGTAAGATAGGCCTCACCTCTGCCAAAGGGGTGTATCTCCCATACTGTCACACCCAATTTCGTATCTTCTGACTGAAGAAAGAGCCGACAATTGCGGTAGCATGCTTCCAAAATTGTCGACTCCTATTTCCAGATAGATCAACCGGGGCTGAGCTGGCAGTGTGTTTACCACACCGTGGGTAAGGCCATCACGGCGAGTCTCATGTAAAACTCTCGTGTACTCTACAAAGGTCTAAAGAGGACTTGACAACGCCCACACAGCTCGATATTTGAAATGTCTTTATCTCATAACTCGTAAGTTTTTGTCGAGAAGCAGTTTTCCTCGAAAATGAGGATTGGAACAACGTTTCGATCAACGGTGGGCGTTACAGAGCCATGTTACCCGATTTTTTTACCGAAATTGAAGACATGGATTTGGACGACCTCTGGTTCATGCAGGATAGTCATGTCACAGCGATTCAAACAATTAAGGCCAATATCATAGAATGTTTGTTCTTATTAGTTTAGTCAAACAAAAGAGTCTCAAACGTGACAATTTCCCCTATACGATACTTACTAACTTTAAATCGATATTAAATTATTATGGCATGTAGCTTGACAAAACGAATGATGCAGAACTTCTTCTTTTTGGGGCTACTGTCACGTGCAGTTCTCAGAATTGAGTCCCAAAATCATGTGTTGCATTGTGTATTATTGTACATTTTAAAAAGAAACTTGTTCGCCAGCAATGATAAAGTGACGAAATGGATGTGATATGTGGAAGAAATTTCGAGGGAAAGTTATTCACTATAAGGGAAATTTTTCCAAACAAGGGAAATTAGCAAATACCCTATAGGGGTAAAGTGGATAGTGAACAAATTTCGAAAATAGACAAAAGCGAAGAATAATAAAAAAAAATTCTTTCTCTATCTATCTAATTTGACACTATCATTTTATCTTTAAACTTATTTAACTGATACAATTGCGAACATTCTTACTAATACATCCAAAAATCATAAAGCGTATGTATTATTTTCGTCATAAGTGTATCGCAGCAACATGACCAATGCACAGCACATACAGTTGTGCATTGGTCATGGACCAAATTCCTTTGTGATTACTGAGACTGAGAACCTGGAGTCGACGAATGTAAGGATGATGATGACGGAGAGATCCACTTGGATACAGGGAACACACAAAACTACAACAAAAAAAGTTGATTCACCACGTTTTCCATAGAATTAATTTTGTACATCACTCGACGAGAGCATTTGTTCTTTTGTTTTCGCATTCCGTTTTGTTTGGCTGTTTTCAAATTCAAGCCAAAACCAAAATAAGCAAAGCAAAAACCTTAAGCTGCCATTGGACCAATACAATGAACCTCGAAAATATGCCAACAAACTGGGCAAGCGATTCAAGCCGACCGCCCTTAGCCCCCACCATCAAGCGGGATGTATCAATGGCTTCAAGTGGAGCACACACAAACGGAAACGGTGGCGGCCAAAGAGGACGGACGCCGGAGCAATTTTCGAAGACACAATTTAATGCAAACAATTGAAATTGAAAATCGAAAAATCTTGAAACAGAATCAAAAGTCAAAACACTAATATACAAAAAATATAAGCAAATCAGCAGAAAAATATATAGTTATCCAATTCCTCCAATTATCCAACTCCTCCTTCTATATATTTGATTTGAGCAAAGAATACAAAAGAAACGTATTTTTCATCAGAACCCGCATCGTTGCCATGGTTTCACTACAATCCAATTCAATGGCACAGTCGAAATCAACATGAACGTAACTTACCACACACCGCACCTTGGCCCCCATGATCAACTGCAAAAAAAGTGGCCAAGAATGGTAATTGTTTGCGACATTTGGTAGTTTTAGGAACCATATTCGATATTTCGAAATAAAACAACGAATAATGCTGAAAACAGCCGGAATGAAAATGAACTAAAGATATCGAAGAAATTCTGCAAGAATGACAGGAAAACTGGCGTATAAGGAAACATGAATAACAATGGTTGTAAATAGTATAGTTTTTTTCTGAAGGACATGTGGATTTTTCGTGTCATGTCCACTCACGGTCATCTCCGACGATTTGTATGATAGGTCAGTTATATCTATCCAACATCACTGTCCTATACTTTAAACTTTAGGAACACGCAATCGATGCAAAGTCTACGATTAAATGATATGCATCTGAACTGGTACTTGCAAAGTTTTGAATTTGAATGTCATTTTTATAGCTTTTTTATATTTAAATTTTTAAAAATAATACATTACAAAAAGAAAATTTATGAAAAATAAGTCTAAAGTAATGGAGGCCGTTATTGTCAAATTGTTCTAGTGAAAATGTTTACTTACATATATTTTCTACACATAGACAAAAGATTACCTGTAAATAAAAAATAAGAAATAAAAATTTATTGTAATTTAATATTACTATTTAAAATTTAATAATATAGAATAAATATACATATTAATGCAAGAAGAAGATTATGAACATGAATATTTATAAAGTACAGATACATGCCGCGAGCGTAATATTTATTGGCTGCTCAGCATATATTTTATTAATATTTCGGTTGTAATATTAATATTTTGTATCTTATCGATTGCATAAATGTTGCAAATGTTGAAGACGAAACAAAACCCATTTTTCAGAACTGGACTCGAGAAGGCGATAGAAATAAACTTCAATATTTTTGGAACGACCCTGGTTGGCCATCTACCTATCTATGACTGGCACACAGTGGCTCATTTTGGGAAAACACTTTCCAATAATCATAACTTTTGAACTACATCAATTTGAAACTATAATTGATAAATCTTGAGACTTCAAAGATTATGTGCTGTAAAAATGGGAGTGCCACGCCTAAAAGAAAAGGGCGGGAAAAATGGTAGATTAGACTTTTGTTTTTTGTGCTTTTGTTCTCGAAGTACAGATTGCTTCGATCGCAATGAAATTTGCCACATCTTCGTCTTTTGGGCCAGAGACAATCTATACTACAATTTAGAGAAATCGGTTCAGATTTAGATATAGTCCCCATATATATGTTCCCCGATTTAACTAAATACTCCTCTAGAGGTCACATTTTTCGACTGATCATTACGACATGTTTCACATGACATTCTAATTGGCCCAGAAGTACATTTGTAAAAAGCCATCCATATTTGGTTCGATTAATATATAGCCTCTATATATATGATTCAACAGATTTACATTCTGACAGCTTTAAAAGCCGCATTTTGCTTCCGATCCACATGAAATTTGGCACATCTTGGTTTTTTGGGCCAGAGACAATCTGTACTTAAATTGAAAGAAATCGGTTCAGATTTAGATATAGTCCCCATATATATGTTCCTCGATTTGGCTAAAGTCATATGCCTCTAGAAGTCATATGTAAATATTAATTCGTGTACCGATTTGCGATATGGTTGTGTTTCTAGTCTTATACTACTACTTTTTGCTACTACACTGCTACTATTAATTCTATTAATTTATACTACTATATATTTGGTCAAACAACACGTGTTGGTGTTAAATTGGTGTTTTCGTATGGGGGCGTGGCTTAGTCAGAAAATATAAATTCAAAATTATTTCTTGTAATTAAGTTATGTGCCAATTTTCAGAAGGTTATCCTATCAAATAACAAAGATATTAAGTAAAAATTCTAGTACAATAGGTACTACTCAACCTGTACTGTGGCATGGGTTGACTCATAAAAGGTACGATTGTGGCAATGGTTTTTTTTTAAATTGTTTAATGGACGTTCCCTCAATAATACAAAATTTTCAAAATGTCTGGCACGACCGGCCTTTTTTTTAAAACCCAACTCAAAGTTTGAAATTTAAGCAAAAAATAAAGGTTTTAACAAAAAATTATAAAAATTAGGCCTTTATAAAAAATACATATATTTTAATTTAAATATCTTTAAAATTGTTCCTAAAATAAAGAGAAAAAAATCATGGTTTTATCTCCAACCGATTTTGAACAAACACTAGTTTTGCTCTGCATTAATATTGACTTTATTTTGCATTTTTCATTCTTTTTCAAAATTGCCCAACTTTGACCAGCTGTACAGACTAAACAATACACTCAAAACCGATGATATTTTTGAGAATTTGATACTTCAGCCAGTTCTTAATTGAAATTTGATTTTTGGCACGAGTTTTCGTCAAATGTGCCACTGTGTGGCGTTCCACACGATGTTATAGACAGCAAATTCCGAGTTATGTAATCAATTGATATTTGTGTATGAAAAACTCATAAAAAGGTCACTTTCAGAATAGTCGTTCAACTAAAGGTCCCGTTGCATAAGTTTATAAACAGAACTTGTTAACTACCTCACCATTAAGCGCTCAAGGCATACTGGACATGCCAAACTACTACAACGGATCATCTAAATACCCGTAAAAACGAACTTCTGGATTCCGTACCTACTACCAGTAACAAATCTAAGGACTTTTATTCCGAATAGGAATACTTGGAAAAAGTCCCTGGAGGGGGATACCAACAGAATACGATTTTTCACAAAGGTATCAAAATTGGAAGAGAGATTAGGCCATAGCATCCATTCACCGGACCTTAATATAAATATCTCCTTTCAACTGCCAGACCATTGCAAGCAGATTTTATTTCAGATTACTGTTATACGAAATAGGTTCAATAGAATAGAGTATACCAAACCGAAATCGGTTTTTTTATTGAAACCCAATCGTCAACCGATTTTTACAAAATATCAATTTTCTAATAACCGGTTAAACCAGTTTTTTACGTCGATTTTTCCGATATTCCGAAAATGTGAAAAGTTAAAGATACAAATTTCTTTTCTTAGAACCCTCCGACAAAAATTTTCTAAGCATCATTTTTGTTGAAAATTGTAATGTTTTAAAGTCCCTTTTTAAGAGATGTTTTTTTGAAATAAGGGGGGAAATACCATAGGGGTTGTCGTCGGCTATCAACTCCGATCTTCCGGGAGAACACTCAGCGATCGAATCCTCCTAATCCTTTTCCAGGGAAGAATTTGAGACGGTTCTACACATCATATTATTTGAAGACAGTATATTCTAACTTTGACACTTCTTCCGTGTCGTCAAGGGCTAGATGCAGCATGATTTCGTCATGCTTTACCTAGATAGAGGCTTGCACCTCGGCCGAATTAGTACCAGTTTCTGTTTTTTTACCTTCATCTGTGTTTTGTTGTTATGATGGTTAGAACAAATGACTAAGATACGGATAACTTGGGTTCGAGCCCCATAAAAGTCATCTATATTTTTTTAAAACATCCATGGGTTACGGATGTTTTCGACAGCAAGTTTTAAGAAGTTTGCGATTATTGCTCATTTAAAAACTAAAATGCTCTACCTAAAATCGTCATGCCGCCCAGCGGGCACATAGTTTCTTCGTGAAATTTTCTTAGAATTCGTCGTAGATTCCGATTATGTGGTACGCTTTTTACATCCGCACCAATGGGGTCATCATAGAACCCAAGTAGCCCTTATTTTGACTCCCATGGCCCCATAAGCCCCGGCACCAATTTTGACCTTACATTCCGATGTTTGGAGACCAAGACGAAGAGAATGGTATATTTTTGATGTTATTTGGGCTCCCGCCCTACATTTTTGACAACAGCCAAAGGCAAAAATTTAAGAATTTTCAAAAACTTAATTTCTGTATGCCAACTTTCAGAGGCCATACCTCTTTAACCAATCCATAGATTTGCTTTTGCAATATCTCATTTTGTTTCTTGATTTTCTTAGATTTCATCACAGATTCCGATTATGGTATACGATTACCATGTTTTTTTTCGACCAGAACAAGTTGACCCGCACTAATGGTCATGTCAAGAATTAATCAATGTGAGGTGTCACACGGATTACACTGTATCTGAACCTGTTTTCGATCCTAGTTTTATGAGGAACATCCCGGACAGATCCTACTATAATAATAATGATAATGCCCTACACATTGGGGAGGATGTCATCCTAATTTTCACGGATGGATCGAAATTAAGATAAATATTGTGCTATGGAATCTTTTAGAAAGAATTCAATTTGGAACAGTCAATTGGGCTACCGAATCACTGTAGCATAGTTCAAGTCGAGATAGCAGACGTGGAGAGATTCGTATCATATGATAGTAGGTGACAATGTTAATTTTCCTACTAATAGTAAAGCGGCTATCAGATCCCTTGAAAACGTTTACACCACTTAGAGAAATGTTCAAGAATATCGCATGAGTTCCAGGATATGGGGTATATATAAGGTAAGCAAAGAGCCGATGCATTTGCAAGGGTCGCCAACGTGAATTCGGTCGAAGTTTACGGTCACATTGGTGATACTCTCATAAGGGACAGATTTACAACTGATTTGGCTTACCATGGATATACAGATGATACGATTTGCGCTGAACATGTCCACAGTCCACCTAATAACCGGTCACTTGCTGGTTGGAAAACGCGCTAAAAGGTTGAGACTTCCCTTAAATTATTGTTCTGAGAGGTGCAACGATGAGAAAGAAGAGATATGAAATGTCTGGTTATCGAACATTTGAGGGCAATACCTTTTTATAAATAGGCGACGAATGGAACACATCGCTCTATATGACGGAAAAAACAATGAGGAGGCAAATACCTCCCATAATGAGTACAACAAAAACACTGAACTGGTTAATTAGAACGTTGAATGCAAGTAGCCGGGACATCTGAGTTCGTTAAGGCGACGCCGCTGATGAGTCTCTACCCAAAGACGAAACGCGTACGGCGATGGGTGCCGGTTCGAATCCCAGCTCGGTCACTTGTTTTTTCAATTTGTTCTAATTATCCAAAAATCAGTTCAGAAATATTTCGATTATGTCCGCTCAAAGATGAAAATTAAGTGACATCTAGAATCACTGTCTACCTCTCTCTTTCAAAATAAACATTCCCATTTAATAAACATTTCCATTTCCCACTCATGAAAAACAGTTTATGTTTTCTCCCCCCATTTATGTATTTTGTCTGTCGAATCCGTCCGCCCAAGACCCCCCAATATAGGATTTATTATGTCGTATCGTCATTTGATAACCGCTCGAATCGAGGCCTATTTCATTATTCGTTATTGGACATTTTTGACCCGATGAGAACAATGAGGAAGAAGAGTAGAACATGAAGCATGAAATATGAAACGTTTGGTCAACGGACACTTATGAACAATACCTGTCTATCAATAGGCGATCTGTGGAATATCCATGCCTTGAGAGCGATGTTGACCAAAAGAGTAGGAATAATTAGTGCGAGAATTTAAAATGGTATAACAACGGGACTGGCCGTAACATGATGGTAAGAACACGCAATTTCCATGCGGGAGATCCCAGGTTCAACCCCTGGCTCTAGTCATCTAAAAAATAAAATAAAAAACATAAATTTTACTTTCATTGCCGGCCCCCTCGATGTTGTCGTCAGCAACTTTACAGTATAAGTGTCGAGTCAATCGGCATGTCTATTACAAGCTTCTCAAACAGTGACGTTCGCATTCGTCGATAAACAAGTAGGTGTCGTTAGTTGTGAATCTAAAAATATAAAGCGTGTTAATTCACAACAACGCAAGAAGTATTACAAATGACTTCATACTTCATAAGGCGTCTATGAATTTAGTGAGGTTCCGATCAGAGAATGACAAAATGTATAATAAGAGTACTGTTGAAGTATTAATGTCCAAACATGTACATGTGTAAAGAGTAAACGATCAAACCATACCCGCACACACTTGTGCATTATCCAAGTACACGAGAACCCAGCACATGTTGTTACAAGTGTTGGTTGTGTTGGGTGCTAGTTATACATGTCAAATTTCTAATTCTGTTCCGTAGAGTATGGGAATGTACAGGAGTACACATGAGTACTCATGTCACCCGTAGTGCTTAGAAGTGTTGACGAATGTTAGAACGATCAAACACGATGATCTATGATGATCATTATCGTAGACAAAAAACTTCATAATTAAGTTGAATCTGCTTCGGCTTCTGACCTCGTATGCGTCGAGTTTATTTTGTGTATACTTGTGTATGAGAAACAAAAGTAAGGGTAGGTAGAGGTAACGTTCGTTATAAATGGTGTGCAAACATGTCTTTTACAACGCAAATAAGAGTTTGTAAGCATTCTCTGTGTGTTAGGTATAGTTCCACACAAGTATACAAATTATGGGTATGTACTTAAGTATACATTAATGCCGAGTACTTATTGTCATTCTCTGGTTCCGATAGCATTTAGTCGGCTACCCCTGTCTGCAAACCATCCGCTACTCAAAACACTCTGGATAGATTTTTAAGAGCCGATTCTTTGTTAAAATACGTGCAAAAGTACGTAAGGGTCCACATCTCAACAAGATAGTTGCCCTTACCTGATGAGATTTCTGTTATCGGTCAAAATCTAAACAGGTCAAATACAATACATACTATTCCAGTTTAGCGGGTATACCCCTCTATCTAATAAATAACACTGTTCTACAAATTTGCTTTCGTTATGTATAAATATTAAAATCATAACAGAATAAATAAAAATACAACACGTTTATGTGAAAGAGAAAACAATTCTACAACTATTATTTAAAACGCTAATCAACCTAGAACTTCTTGCCGTTGTAGCTAAAAATTATGCTAAAATATAACGCAGTTGACTAGAAAACATCACCAACCACATCATTTTCATAATTAAAACATCGACATGTGTTCACGCCCCATTTGGTAAAACAATAACATGTATTTGGTCTACCTTTTAATTAAAAAAAACTATCCGTCCAACAACACCGACCTTAGCAAAGTTATCAGCTGATTGTTGGCGTTTTAACCAGACAGACGGCCAGTGATCACAGCCTAGCATTGTTAGGTATTGAATTAAATCATCACCACCGCCATCAGGTCATTCTGCTGCTTAAAGAACATTGACATATGAGCGTTTAATAACCTGACCCGCCTGCCAAAACACACAAGACAACACTACGAAGCACACAGATGTTGTATTAACAATAGGAGTCTGAGTGGGCTTGGCGCTTTTGCTCTGGGTTATACTCGAGTACGGTAGTACGAGGTGGCTGCTGCCGTTACGGACGGGGGCATAAATTATCAAGTTAATAATAACGACGAATGTATGAAAATAAAAAGAATACAAATGTTTCGAAAACGAACATGATTGTGAAATCATTCCTATTTGTTAAGTTATTTTTTTTTTTTTTTTGTTATCTATGTTCAACATTTTAACTTGACTATTGTTAATGGCAGTAGTGTCAATAGCCGCCAAATAATTATTCTTATTTCATCATCATCGTCATCTATTCATCGTGCCCGGCATATTCAACAACACCACAACCACAACCATCTTCATCATCATCATCATTGTCATGATCTTCATCATCAGAAATCACACAACTATTGTATTCTTACCCAGCCAAGTAGAGTTTTTATTTTCCCGCAACGTTTCAACTTTCTCACATGTGTTATCGAAATTTTATTTAATTCTACTTTTTGCAAATGAATCAAAATTGTATTCTATAGATACAGTTAGAATTTGTTTAGCCTGAGTTTTGCATAAATTAAAATAATTCTAAGAATTTTTTGTTAGAATTTGTTGCATATGTAAACCAAAAAAAAAAAAACACAACAAAACAAACGAACAACACAAAGACGAACTTGAAGATTTATTTTCAAATGTTGGGTAAGACAACACAGCAAATCTGAATTTTAATAGAATCTTCAACACAAACACACGGGTATTTCTTCAGATACATATGTATGTATTTTTACCCTGACATCAATGATTCATTTAAAATATTCCTCACAAATTTTTCGTCTGGATGTAAATTTGATGTAGCAGCAAACACCAGCACCACTACCACCCACCCACCACCAGCATTACTTTCTAATAGGAAGTGTGGAAATATTGTTAAAGTGCTGCGTCGCAATTAAGCGATTAAACGAGTTTGAATTTTAAATTAACAGCTGACATTGAAGGAATTTAAAAATGTGCCTAGAAGTCATGTCGATACGATAACAAAACTTTTTGGGTGGTAGGACTTGTGACCAACATGGTGTTTCGTGTGGATACCTCAAAATGTCAGTGTGTGTGTGTGTGTGTGTGTGTGTGTGTGTGTGTGTGTGTGTGTGTATGTATGTGTATGTATGTATGTACGTCTGCCAGTCAGAACCGTACAACGGACTGCTTTAAAACTTTGCAGTGAAGTCTCGCTACTACGAATAATTGATGAAAGACTCCAATTCGGTTTATAACATCGGTTTATTACGGACTTAAGAAATCAAAGTTTCTTTAAATTGGTATGTCTTCCATTAATTTGAACACAAGGATGGTAATCTTGTTACTGACCCCGAGAGCGTACTGAGAATAGAGAAACATCACTTCTGCAGGCTATTGATATCTGAAAACTCAGTTGCAGAAGATTGTGTACCAATCCGAGACGATAACATCGAGTGTCTCCCTCCGAGCCAAGCTGAGATAACAACTGCCATATCCCGCCTAAAGAACAACAAGGCCGCTGGGGCTGATGGTCTCCCAGTTGAGTTGTTTAAGGTGGATTGGAATCTTAGGATTGAAAACTCAGTGTGCTATGTCCTATCTACCAAAAATGTGACCGTAGTGAGTGTAAAAACTACCGTGGAATTAGCATCTTACCGTTTACGTATAAGGTTTTCTCTAGCATACTATGTGAACGTCTAAAGCCAATTGTGAAAAACCTGATCGGATCTTATCAGTGCGGCTTTAGACCAGACAAATCCACGACGGATGAGATATTTACACTACGGCAGCTTCGGGAGAAAACCCATTAGAAACAAATCAACACTTACCACCTTTTTGTCGATTACAAAGCTGCCTTCGATAGTCCCATCAGGACTATACGAAGCCATGTCTGAGTTTGGTATCACCACAAAAAATAATTCGTCTCTACCGGTGTATTCTTACGAATACCAAAACCTCAGGATCTATTTGCGCCATTCGATACAATGAGAGGTCTTATACAGGATGATGATTTGTCATGCATACTGTTCAACATGGTGATGTAGAAGGTGTTAAGGAAAGCAGCGGTAAACATGTCTGGCATCATATTTAATAAGAGCCACATGATGCTCGCATATGCCGATAACATCGACATTATCGGCCGGACGATGCGAAAGGTAACAGCTGCCTTCTCATCTGTTGACAGGGAGTCAGCGAAAATGGGTTTGGCAGTGAATGAGGAAAAGACGAAGTTAATGATATAATTGAACAAAGTGTCCACCCGTTGGGGACGCAGCGTGAATGTTGAGAACAATTGCTTTGAGGTGGTGGATGAATTCATCTACGCCATGGACAAAAACAACAGTGTAAGCCTAGAAATAATACGAAGAATCGTGCTTGCCATCAGGTGTTTTATTGGGCTACGCGACCACTTTATAAACACCACCCTATCTCGAACCACCAAAGTCCAACTGTAACCGGTACTAATTTTACCGGTCCTGTTGTATGCCTCCGAATCTTGGGTGCTTACACAGGCGGATGCATTTTATGTGGCGGTGTTTGAGTGGAAAATACTCCGCAATATATATGGACCTATTTGCGCAAACCGCAAGTTCAGGATTCGGATGAACCATAAGCTGTACGAGTTATACCACGACATTGATGTGGTCAAGCGAATCAAAGTGCAACGATTACACTAGCTAGACCATGTCGAGAGAATGGATGAGAAAACACCAGCGCGAAAGGTATTGTATCAAGACCTCGAATGACGGCGCAAAAGATGGAGACCGCGACTACGTTGAAAGATTCAGACGCTAAGATATAAATATATATGTCGTCAAGTTTTTTTTTTAAGGCTTTGCAATCATAAATTCGTTATTCCAGACTGCTTCAAGGATTCCTGACTTCTGCAGTGTTTTCCAAGCGGAAATACTTGCTATTAAACGAGCCGCGGACGTGATCAACGTGAGGAAGATATCACAGAAGGATATTCTCCTGTTCACGGATGGTCTAGCGGCGGTAAACTCGTTAAAGTCCTGCGACATCCAATCGAAAGTGGTCAGTGCCTGTTGGAAATCTCTTAACGAGTTATTCAGGAATAACAGTGTTCTGGTTCCGTAGATACCTGGACAAAGAAGAATTGAGGGCAACTGCAGAGCGGACGAAGAGGCCCGACAGGGCTCTGCCCTGCAGGAAAGCGACGTTGAACACGTAGCCAAGTAGCCCGATGCCTGCCACATCGGGGATTTGCCCGATGTGGATATCTTTGTGCTGGAATCTGGTTCTACTCACCAAGTTCCTTCCCGCTGCGAAGCTAACCAGCCTAAACCCGTTGTCTGACGTGTCGGTATGCAAGCTGAATTTACCGATCTATGGACCAAGAACATATTCCCTTCCTTTTTTTGCCTTAAAGTCTCCGTTGAGCACGTAGCCAAGTAGTCCGATGCCTGCCACATCGGGGATTTGCCCGATGTGGATATCTTTGTGCTGGAATCTGGTTCTACTCACCAAGTTCCTTCCCGCTGCGAAGCTAACCAGCCTAAACCTGTTGTCTGACGTGTCGGTATGCAAGCTGAATTTACCGATCTATGGACCAAGAACATCTTCCTTTCCTTTTTTTGCCTTAAAGTCTCCTAAAATAATTTTAATGTCGCAGCCAGGGCAGGGGTCGTATGTTTCCTCTAGGCGCTCGTAAAATGCATCTTCTATCTCACCGTCTTTATCTTTCGTCGGGGCATGAACACAAATCAGCGTGATGTAGAAATATTTCGCCTCGATTCGGGATGTGGCTATTCGATCATTAACAGGATAGAATCGCGAGACAAGATATCTGAGTCTATCTACTAACTAACTACAAATCCACATCAAAATTCGAGCTTTTCGCCATGGCAGCTGTAATAAATGTCGCAATTTTTACTTCGCGAGCAGTCTTTACTTTCCAGTCCATCTCATCTCCTGGATGGCGGTGATGTCGCTCATCCGACTTACCAGTCGGATGATGGCACCTTCTCTTTAGAGAGTCCGGACGTTCCAGGAGCATATTCTTAAATCATGGTCCTTATAACATTTGCGGGGGTCGTCAATATTTGGGGGGTTCCGTTTGTTATTTTTTCTCTCTCGTGTTTTCATAGCCAGGGAAGGACCTGAAGGCGGGTGGCTAGCCCAACTATCAGGGGCCGTCGCTCACTAATTGCCGCTATTCATGATAAAAAAAAAATAACACGAACAACGTTGCCCAGGTGCCACAAAGAAGGACGTTGTGAGTCGGCTATAGATGCAAGATTCACTTTACATCCCCAACGGATAACTTAAGCCTATATGTAGGTTCCGCTGTGATACCATTTATATTCTCAGCTTCTTCTACAAAAATCATTGGAGAGAAGTTTTGACCTCCTAGCGTGTTTGCCAACAAGCCAGTGATTAATTACAAAATGATGTTTCTAAGACAGAATTTTGACAGGTTTAATGTAAATCGTGTCCTCTGTACATCCATGGTAGGCCAAATCTTCTTAGCAATGTTAACATCGCTGATATTCATGATGGTGCGTCGGCTCTTTGGTTGCGATATGTTCCCATGTCCTGGAACCCATGTGAGGGTAGCCGTCAAACATCCTGCTATTTTCTCCACCATATTGGAGGAAGTGGTGTAAACGTTCCTCGAAGTGGTGTATACGTTATTCAGTGATCTGATGGCCGCTTTACTCGCAATATCCTATGATACAGAATTTGATTCACGGCTATTCTAATATCCGCAATTTCGGCCTGAACTATGCTGCAGCGATCCGGTAACCTAATCGATAGTTGTAAATTCAACTCCTCCGAAAAGGTTCTACTTTCTTTCTCGAAATTTTAATGCGTCATTATTATTATGGTAGGACCTGTCCGAGATGTTCGTCATAAATTGATTCTCCAGTTGAGGCCGATTGTCCTTTTGCAGCAGAATAGAGCCGACAACTATCGGTCATGGTCAGCCGACAACAAGTTAAAATTTAATTGCTTTTTGGCTCTCCAAAACCATCGTCCTTGCGCGGGACTTTAAATTTTCTTATAAAACACTTTAACTTCTTAGAAATTCTTCCTTTTGTCTCTAGAATTTAACAAATGCCAAAATGCAGCTTGCTACTACAAAAACATATTTCGAAGACAATGACAATCATCAATAAAACTGTCAATAATGTGGTAGATAGGTGTTACTTCTAATGTTGCTACACAATTTGTATGTATGTATTTTTTACGAATAAATTTTCATTTACGACTTTATAGTAATAATGGATGGATGATGTTTCTTGATTTTGATTCTAGACATTTGTTTTTGTCCAATGGACCAAGACATTAATGACATTATCATTTATAATGTTAAATTATATGGCTAAAATCATCAAGAAAAACCAACAACAACAACGATACTTTAAGATAGTAAACATTAAAAACAAAATTTATAAAAGAGCCCAAGGTTTACGAGCCGCACACAGCTACTCGTACAGCTAGCAAATCCATACGAAACCTCTGGCAACGTAGGAGGTCAAGAGTCAGCAAAAAATGCAACTGCAACATAAGCACAAGAACAACATTATGTACAATGTCTCTGTGTACTCGAACTACATACATCTGCATGCAACAACATCTTACAACGAGGCAATCACCATTGTAGTGACATTCATCGTTGTCTCATTTGTACCCGAATCTTTGTCATGGAGTTTTTACCAGTGGTGGTGGTGGTACCTGCGTGGGCTCTCATCAAGACGAACGATTACAAATTTTACAGTTAATCTGAGAGGCGCAACAACGAAACACCACTGACTCATAATGTGTGTGTGGTAGAAGACAACAGACAGTGTTCGGCAGTGGAATTGTGATGGTGGAAAATAATACTGTGGTCTCTGCAGATTATTGCCAAGCAATAAATACAAAAAAAAAATATTTTCTTTTAAAATGGCAAATGTTTTCACTATTTTTCGGATAACATTGTGGGTAGTCGAGTGAGCAAAAATAAGAAATATCCTGGTAAAATCCTGTGAAAAAGCTGAAGGGTACGGTTTTAGGTTTGTAACTTCTATGTTCTATCTTTCGCGGCAAAAATTTAATATTTTTGAAAAATTTTAAAAATGATTCAGAAATATATTAAAACTATTTTTGAAAATTTTCAAAAATATTTAATTTAAGACTCGAAAGATATGGAACGTAAAAATTATATATCTCAGAACTACTAAAATGGAGATGTGACTTTCTTTCTTAGGAAGGCAGTATAGGTTTATAATGACAAAACTAAAAGTATCCAATAACCGTATAGTTATTCATTTAATATTTTTTTAAATTCCCCTTCTATACCACGAATGAGATGTGAAAAAGATTCTTTTATACGAGTGAGTAACTCGCTTCTATACTCACACATCTTTGAACCGTACCCAATACGACATCAAACTTTAGCTTTTTAACAGGATTTTAACAGAAAATTTCCTTATTGTTTGCCCACTCAACTACTCGCAATGTTATCCAAAAAAGAGAAGAAACATTTGCCTTTAAAAATAAATATTTTTTTTTGTTGTAGTTATTGTTTCACAATTTAATCTGCTACGATTTAACTTACAAAATTAGACTTTTCCAGTGACCACAGTATTATTTTTCCAGTGATTCAAATAACTTGGTTATGTCCTCATTTATCACCAGACGCACTTCCGCCGACTTTTCTTCAATGCTTGAAAAAGCCTCAGTAATATCCCGCCATCCACGGCCAATGATATCTATATCATCGGCATACGCGAACAGCATGATACTTTTGTTGAAGATGGTACCATTCCTGTTTACTGCAGCCTTCCACATGATCATCTCCATTACGATGTTAAAGTGATCGCAAGACAGACTATCGCCTTGTATAAAGCCTCGCTTGGTACAAAATGGCTCAGTTAGATTTTTGCCAAATTTCACTGAAGACTTCGCGTCAGTCAGTGTCATCCCGCAAAGTAATATTAGCTTCGCGGGGATACCAAACTCAGCCACAGCATCTAACAATTTCTGCCGTATCGGACTGTCGAATGCAGCTTTGTAGCCGATAAACAGATGGTAGCTCTCGATCTGAATTTCTTGGGTCTTCTCCAGGATTTGTCGTAGCGTGAATATCTGGTCGGTGGTGGATTTACCAGGTCTAAAGCCACACTGTTAAGGTCCAATCAGGTTCGCCAGTATGGGCTTTAGACTTTCACATATCTCACTACACAGGAACTTGTATGCGATGAGTAAAATGCTAGTCCCGCGATATTTGGTACACACACTTGGATCGCCTTTCTTAAGCACAGAACATAGACCACTCAGATTCCAATCTTCGGGCATGCAGTCCTTGAGACAAATCGTGTTTATGAGCTGGTGCATGCATTTGCCAGCTCATCGCCGCCGGCCTTAAAATAGTCTGCTGGTAGTCCATGGGCTTGCGCAGCTTTATTATATTTAAGCCTTGCGATAGCTGTGCTGATATCGTTTTGGTTCGGTGGTGGACAGTTTACTCCATCATCTATTATTAGTGTGATTTCGTCAATTAAGCTGCCTTTGGGAACGAGTAGAGATCGAAAGTTTTCCCTCCATATTTGCAGCACATTCTGAGTGTCCGTAAACTGATTTCCGCCTCTGTCCTTACAGCTGGGGATCCCAGTTCAAAACCTTTGCTTTTAACCTTCTGGTAGAACTTTCTGGCCTCTCCTCTATCCCTGTAGTTTTCGATATCCTGGCTGTCTCGTGTCTTCCACAGACTCTTTATCTGCCAGAACAGGCATTCCATCTCCCTCCTCTTCTCATTATAACTCTCCGTTACCACACACGACGCCATTGTCTGCAGTTTTGGCTCGTATGCAGCATCTATTTCCTCAGACACTTCGCGATATTCATCATCGAACCAGGGCTTATCTGAACGTGGTTTTTCATAACCCAGTACGGTCGTTGCGGCGGTGCTCATAGAATTCACAATATGCTACAACTGTATGTTGGGAACATCAGAACTAGCGGGGTTTGTTTGAAGTAATTGAGAGAGTTGGTTGTAGTAGGCATTGGCTATCTCGGTGGTATGCAGCTTTGTGATGTTACGATCGTTTTTAGCACTACTTAATCGCGTGAGTGCCTTAGCTGCAACTAGTTGGTAATCCGAGTCAATAATTGCACCGCGCATCACACGCACGTCTATAACGCTTGAGACATGCCTTCCTTCAATTACCACGTGATCTTGTAATTTGATCGGGAGATATCCAGGTTGCCTTGTGGATATCTTTATGCTGGAATCTGGTTCCACTGACTACCATGTTTCTTGCCTAACTAGACTGAATCCATTATCGAAGGTGTTGTTGTGTAGACCTATTTTTTAATGACAATTTTAATGTGATGTGCTGGGCAGCGGTCATATATTTCCTCCAAGCGCTCATAGAATGCATCTTTAATGTCCTCATCTTTGCCTCCAGTCGATGCGTGTATACAAATCAGCGTAATGTAAAAATATTTCGCCTTGATGCAAATAGTGGCTTCTCGGTCAATTACAGGGTTAAGCCGCGAGGCCAGGTGTCGAAGTCTTTCTTGTCATTTCTTTTCTTCGTCTTTTCATAATAATTGTATTGTTTAAGGAGAGTGGCTTATAAGACCACCGCGTCCTATCCAAGTTTCTTGGGGCTGATAAAAAAAACTAAGAGATCCTGTGTTGAGCTTCAATAACTTCTGTTACATACTTCCTAAGACGCATGGTGGTAGCATACCATTTAGGTTACGTAACATTGCTCTTTCTCGCATTTGCTACCACTGAACTAGAGATGGGCACTCGGCACGTGATTGGCGTGATTCACGCGTGAATGTGAGTAAGTTGGAAATTTGCTCACGTGAGCGTGCATGAACGTGAGCATCAAAAATATCTTCGTGCATGAGCGTGCGTGAGTGCATACTTTGCGTGAATCACGCTAATCTCGCAAAGCAAAAAAAAATGCGCTTAACACAGATCTGGTTATTTGCATTTGTCATTACATTGATAAAGATTTAAATTTTTGTGCGAATGTTTTAGGAAATCGTGACTTTATTCTTTGTAATATTTTAATATAAAACAATATATATCTATATATATAAAAATAAATTGCTGTGCAGTTGTCTCGCTAAAACTCAAAAACGGCTGGACCGATTTTCAAAATTCTTTTGTTCGCTATAGCTTCCGGATCGTTTAAAAGCTTTTTTTTCAAAAAGTGGGCGGAGCCACGCCCCCTTTTCGAAAATCGCTCTAACGGCTTTTCTAATAGACCGATTGATACGAAAATTTTACCAAGTGGTACTGTAGTCCCTGGCTATATTTGGTTGTGTTTGGATAAGGGGGCGTGGCACCGCCCATACAACTTGAAAATCAAAATTGCTATATCTCATGAACTATCAGAGGTATGAAGATGTTACATATGTTGTTGTTGCAGTATGAATTAAAGTAAGAGTGGAAGTGGGCTGTGCCACACCCCTTTTAAATTAAACAGTTATAACTGTCAAAATTCCACAGTATACTGCAGTTCGCCTAGAGATATGAACAGTAAGGTGGGCCAATTTTTTATTCGCAAAAATCGTAACCAAAATCAAAATCTACGATGCATTGTTTGAAAATTTCACCAATAAACTTTGTGTATAAAATCAATTCATAGCTCGCGCTGGGAAGCATGAAGATTTCAGATAGAGATTTTTTGTTGTTTTTAAATGAGCACAAACCGAAAACTTCAAAAAAATATATTTTTTGAGACCTTCTGCGTAAAACTGACTTCCCACCAAACTAAACGAAGTACTGCAGAAGCAAATCTATGTACTGGTTAAAAAGTTATGGCCTCTGAGAGTTGGTATACAGAAATTAAGTTTTTAAAAATCATTTTTCAGAACATTGGGCGGGATCCCAAACAATGTCAAAAATATACCATTCTCTTCGTCTTAGTCTACAAACATCGGAATGGTTGGTAAAAATTAGAGCCGAGCCCATAGGTATGAAGTTTCCGATAAATGCTCATTCACTAAAAAAATATCGCCACCTGAATTCTTCATGCTTCTCAGCGCGAACTAGGAATTGATTTAAGACATAAAGTTTCTAAGTGAAATTTTTTTAGAATTCATCATAGATTCCGATACTGGTATACGAGGCTATTTGGAACTAAATAAGTAAAAAATGCCGAGGCGCTGCCCTCGCTCTTCATTATTTGAGTTTTATTTGAGGTCCGTATACCAGGCAGTTGAGGACACATAGTAGATGCGCTGACTAAAACAGTGATGTGTTTTTAATTTACTTTACAAATGTATTTTTCAATTACTTTTCAGGAGATCGAATCGGTAATAAATACTATAGATAGAAAAATTAAGCAATATTTATTGTAGTTATACTGGGAAACACATTTTGTTTGATTGGGGCATGATTTGAATTTTTATAGTATGTCAGAGGTAACATTAGCAAACATTTGTTAATTATCATGTATGGGGTATTTTTTGACGTATATAACTTCTGATAGGTATAAGTGAAAATCGAGCTTTCATACTAATGAAGTGTGATAGATATTAATTCAATATATTTTGGAAAATCACCATGTAAAGACTACACAAGAACAACGTTTACAAATCTTGCAAATTTATTTTCAAAATGTGCGTTCTATTTGCCAAACTTATGGAGCCCTTTGTGAAGTTTACGGTGCATATACTCATCCATCTGAGCAGCTAATAAAAGCCATCGACGCTGTAGACATAGACGTGTGACAGGGGTAGACGTGTGACAGGGGACTTGAATTTGCCGAACCGACGCCGTTCTCAGCAACTCGGTCTCTGCAAATGCTGAGGAAAGATCTTGGCCTACATTCATATAAAATCCAACTGGTAGAAACTCTAGAGCCAGTGGACGATCAATTGATTTTTTTTTTATTTATCATGCCATTGCACATTATTTGAATGAGAAATGGTTCCAACACGACGGCGTAAAATGCCATACAACGCGTGAGACCATCACTTTGTTAAGCCAAACATTGGTGACCGAATTATCCCAAAAAATGGTAATACGAGTTCAATACAAAGATAGTATTCGAGAATATTCTTGATCCGTGTAAGAAGAAGACATTGCAAATGAGGTTTTTATGGCTAAAAGCATGAGACTTCAAACGAAATTTATATTTGCGTTCAATAGGCGGATAAGGCATGACAAAAATGTTTTTTACGCCCAAAGAGATAGTTAATATAGTATTCCCGTTACTACAGATAAAAATAAAAATTGAATTTTGATCTTAAACGGAATGTCTGTTTGTGAAAGACATGACTTTGATGATGAATTTTTTAGTATCGTCATAGAGCCTATGATATTTAGAATTTAAAATAATAAAACTTAATTTGTTAACTTTCATGTTAATGAGTTACTTGAAATAAGTCACATAAACTCAACATATTATTATTAAGCTTAAGTACCTTTTTCAAAGTACTTTGTAGACATAAATGTGAAATATATTACAAGTTAATATGGCGATGCATTGCCGGGCCCACTAGTAATATATAATAATATATAATAATATTCCAATATATAATGTTTAATAATATTTGTATAATAAAAATAATATATATAATAACACTATGTGACAGTCATTTGGAACTTGAGGAGTGACCTAGTGCATGTTGTTGGTCTGGTCGAGTACAACATGACCCTATATACCAAAGTTTAATAACAGCCCCAATATCTTGACTTACTCTCTTATTAATTTTTTCCATGAATGCTGCAGCGACATGGCCGGTAAATATAGTGAAAGGTCTCACAAAGGTTTTCTAACTTAAGAAAAGCGTTACGAAGTAAAATAAATGCCTACTATGCTCGCTGACTGCTGCTTGTATATTTTAGAAGACTGCAAGGATATTTAGCATAAAATAAAGAAATAACATTTGTTTAAGTCAAAATTAATCTTTATTTATTGTACATTAGTATGAATTTTCCCTTTGAATTTACTTAATATTATTCCCAAATATTGTTATAAAATAACCAAATACAATAGAATCTATTTAACCATCTGGTAATAAGACTGTAACTGTACGAATAAAGTAATCACTGAAGAATTCGATTTTCGCCCTAAAATTTAACGAACCATACTCTAGACAACTTCCGTAAAATTGGGCGTAAGCTCCTTCTTGTTTTGCGACAACCATCAAACTGGTAATAAGTAAAACTTCAACAAATAATCCAATAAAATTGAAGAAATCCTAAACCACCTCTTTGTTTCCATACTTTTTTCTTGGTTTACGACATCGATGATTGCCGCTCCGTGATATATGTAACTCATATAAACAACGAGTTTACAATCTCTAAATGTAATTTTGGCTCACGAGAGATTTCCATTTCTGACATTGATTCCAGCTACATCTCTTACAAGAACAACATTATTAACTAATAGAAAATACATATTTGTTCTTCTTATTTTACATGTTTTAAGCTCTTCAAGTATCGGTTATTGTCTTTAAAAAAGATTCTGTTGGATCTAATAAGGTTTTCATAACATATATGCAAAATGAATTTTAATGCAACATAAGGAAAGGAGAAAAAATTCAAATTACTAAAAAACTGTGCCTGATGAAAAAAATTTGATAACATATTTGAAATCATGATATTTATAACTATAGGAATCACAATTCAGATGCCCAAAAAAGGCAAATAATTTTTTTTAATCTATTAAGATAGCTTTAATAGATTTTAACTTTTTAAAATCCTTTTAAAGATTGCTCAAACAACCATCCCATGCAGTTCGGCTGCAAGTGAATAGGGTATTTTCTACGTCAGAAAGAATATTACAAGAAAAAAAGTCGTTTAAGTGAAGAAAATGTTGCTAAAAATTTTATTTTTACACAAAAATTCTTAGAATAATTTTATTTGTAGAATAAAATAAATAAAATTATTATATTTTATTTTGATGTTATGTATTCATGAGTTCTTTAATTTATTTATTTCCATATTAATCTATTATATTTTTAAAACTTAAAATGTATTATATAACAGAAGGTACATAACACAGTGCAACAGTGAAAAAAACAAGACCTTGAGAGTATAGGTTCGATTATACGATCGAAGGGTAGTAAAACCCTACACTCAGTTTAGCGAGGTTGGTATCCAATCAGTTTTTGTCTAACAGCTAACAGATACTTCATGATAGCGCTAAACTATATTCGGTAATAATGTAGCTGTGAGTTCTGCGCACAAATATTATAAAAAATTTATTCCAAAAATTTTACTTATTTCTGCATATCTATATATATAAAAAATTGTTGCAAGTGTGTTGTGACTTCATAACTCACGAACGGCTGGACCGATTTGCATAAATTTTTTTTGTATGCGTTTGGGTGGCGCCCCGGATGGTTTATATTTACAATTCGGTCCAATTGGACAAAGGGGCGTGGCACCGCCCATAAAACTTGAAAATCAAAAGGGCTGTATCACATGAACTATCAGAGGTATGAAGATGAGATTTGGTATATATGTTGTTGGAGCAGTATTAATTACAGCCAAGGTGGAAGTGGGCGGTGCCACGCCTCCTTTTCAAAAATCGCTCTAACGGATTTTCTAATAGACCGATTGATACGAAAATTTTACTAAATGGTACTGTTGACCTGTTGATAGTCCCTGGCTATAATAGATTGTGATTGGATAAAGGGGCGTGGCACCGCTGATACAACTTGAAAATCTAAAGGACTATATCTCATGAACTATCAGAGGTATGAAGATGAGATTTGGTATATATGTTGTTGGAGCAGTATTAATTACAGCCAAGGTGGAAGTGGGCGGTGCCACGCCCCCTTTTCAAAAATCGCTTTAACGGCTTTTCTAATAGACCGATTGATACGAAAATTTTACCAAATGGTACTGTTGACCTGTTGATAGTCCCTGGCTATAATAGATTGTGATTGGATAAAGGGGCGTGGCACCGCTGATACAACTTGAAAATCTAAAGGGCTATATCTCATGAACTATCAGAGGTATGAAGATGAGATTTGGTATATATGTTGTTTTTGCAGTATAAATTACAGTAAGAGTGGAAGTGGGCTGTACCACACCCCTTTTAAAATAAACAGTTATAACTGTCAAAATTCCACAGTATATTGCAGTTCGCCTAGAGATATGAACAGTAAGGTGGGCCAGTTTTTTTATTCGCAAAATTGTAACCAAATCTACGATGAATTGTTAGAAAATGTCACCAATAAACTTTGTGTGTAATATCAATTTCTAGCTCGCGCTGGGAAAGCTTAATTTAGTGCAGAAAACTTAAATTTTGATAGAAGTGTTTTAAAGCTGAAGTCTGTACGCTTTCAATAATCATGGAGCAACGAACGTAACTTCTAAAAGAAGCGCAAAACGGAGTAAATAAACGAAAAATCCTTTTATCTTAAAAAAAGTATCAGCTAGGATTTTGATTCATGTGGATTTTTAATGTACAATTGACCCCAACAAAACACCATTTACCGTATTTGTTGCCATTTTAGGTCAACCAATTCGTCATTCAGGCGAGATGTGTGAAGTGTGATAGACTTTCATTGAGACTTTCTTTGAAAAATCACCATGTAAAGACTACACAAGAACAACGTTTACAAATCTTGCAAATTTATTTTCAAAATGCGCGTTCTGTTTGCCCTTTGTGAAGTTTATGGTGCATATACTCATCCATCTGAGCAGCCAATTCGTAATTCAGGCGAGATGTGTGAAGTGTGATAGACTTTCATTGAGACTTTCTTTGAAAAATCACCATGTAAAGACTACACAAGAACAACGTTTACAAATCTTGCAAATTTATTTTCAAAATGCGCGTTCTGTTTGCCCTTTGTGAAGTTTATGGTGCATATACTCATCCATCTGAGCAGCTAATAGAAGCCATCGACGCTGTAGACGTAAGTGTGACAGGGGACTCGAATTTATCGGACCGACACCGTTCTCAGCAACTCGATCTCTGCATATGCTGAGGAAAGATATTGGCCTATATTCATATATCCAACTTGTAGAAGAACTAAAACCAGTGGACGATCAATTGATTTTTTTGATTTATCATGTCATTGCACATTATTTGAAGGAGAAATGGTTCCAACACGACGGCGTAAAATGCCATACAGCGCGTGAGATCATCACTTTGTAAAGCCAAACGTTGGTGACCGAATTATCTCATAGAATGGTAATACGAGTTCAATACAAAGATAGTATTCGGAAATATTCTTGATCCATGTGAGAAGAAGACATGGCAAAAGAGGTTTTTTTGGCTAAAGGCATGAAGCTTCAAACGAAATATTCATTTTCGGTCAATAGGCGGAGAAGGCATGTCAAAAGTGTTTTTTACGCCCAAAGAGATAGTTAGTATACAGACGGTTACCGCTACTACATTGAATTTTGATCTTTAATGCAATGTCTGTTTCCGATTTGTAAAAGATATGACTTTGCTGATGAACTTTTTACTATCGTCATAGAGCCTATGATGTTTAGAATTTAAAACAACAACACTTAATTTGTTAACTTTCATGTTAAGGAGTTGCTTGAAATTAGTTACATAAGTTAATAAACTCAACATATCATTATCGAGCTTAAGTACCGTTTTCAAAGTACTTTGTAGACCTAAATGTGAAATATATTACAAGTTAAAATGCAATAGCGAAGCATTGCCAGGCCCACTAGTCTTTTAATAAAATTGAGGAAGAAATTATTTTTTTTTCACTTTTTGCAATATTACTTTGAAGGAGTCCAAATTTTTCACTAACAATGTTCGCCAAATTTTAGCCACGTTAACGTTGAACGACTTTCGTGAACATATCATTACAATCCGATCCTTACCCTTAAATGCTCATAAAGACTACTATGAGACCGGTTTTTCGTACCTTTCCGCACATATAAGCCAGTAAAGTGGTTGAATATCAACAGATTTCAAATTTCTCAGTGAATTTGGAAAAAAGAGACTGCTGTCTTTCCATCGATATATATATTTATATTGGTGTCTCGTCATATCGTTCTGTTTTGCCTCGAAATTGAATATTTTTTTTTCACTAAATTTTAATTTGAAGAAGTTTGTAGCAATTATTTTCTAAGGACACCCTAATGTTTACTATTTTATTCACAAATTACATGGTTTCGTGAGTGAAACGCATACCTGTTTGTCAAAATCGGTTACCAAATAGTTAAGTTATTCATCGAGAAACTTTTGGGGTCCATAAAAAAAATTGGTCAACAATTTCGCCAAACTGAGTATATGGTTTTATTTCCCTTCTATAGTCTAATCGAACCTATACTGTCAAGTTCTTGTATTTATTTTGCAAAAAGTCATCATTTGTTGCATAGTGTAATTATAGAAACATAACAATAAAATTTTTTTACTTTTTATTTGGCGTGATTGTCGTGATTCACGCTCACGTGAACGTGCGTGAGTACAAAATTTACTCACGTGAGCGGGCGTGAACGTGAGTAGCGAAAACATTTTTGAGCGTGAGTGTGCGTGATTGACAATTTCAATCACGTGAGCGTGCATGAACGTGAGTTAAATTTACTCACGTGCACATCTCTACACTGAACAGATGGAGAATATGGTGATGGGAAATACGTGATCTCTAGGACCTTTTGAGCTGCTTGGGAACCTCCAAAGAGAGCTTCTGGTTATTCCCAAATGAATAACAATCAGAAATACTGAAATTAGAAAATTCCCCAATTAACATTTTACACCCATTTTAAGTTGTCTTCCCAATCTATTTCAAGATAAGATATTTAGCGCAATATTTACGCATGTGAGAGTTTGTCTCAGGAACGAATAGAGACTGTATCGGTCGAACCCTTCCAGTACCTCCCATATAAAATTACATATTTTTGAATAATTAATATTTCTCCAATAACTTTCAAACGGACAACTGGGGGTTATTTGAATTTGGTAAGTATAATTATCTTGTAACAGTTAACAAACCCTGGCCGTGGCATGATGGTTAGATCACGCGACTACCATGCGGTAGATCCTGGATTCGATGTCCGCCTCCAGTCATCTACATTTTTCTTTCTTGCCGGCCTCCTCGATGTTGTCGAGAGCAACGTCGCAGTAAAAGTGTTGAGATAATCGGCGTGTCTAGTAAAAGCTTCTCAAACAGTGACGTTCGCATTCGTCGATAAACAAGTAGGTGCCGTTAGTTGTGAATCTAAAAATATAAAGCGTGTTATTTCACAACAACGC
This sequence comes from Muscina levida, assembly GCA_964034835.1. Classification (NCBI taxonomy): domain Eukaryota; kingdom Metazoa; phylum Arthropoda; class Insecta; order Diptera; family Muscidae; genus Muscina; species Muscina levida. The sequence goes on along the minus strand of OZ035881.1, from coordinate 46,376,725 downwards.
GAGAAGCTATCCCATACCTCATTCATGGGGTGTAAAGTGAAATTAAGTTTTTTTTAAGTAAACAAACCCTAAGAAAACCGAAACCTTTTTCACTCCCATTCTGGTACCTCCCAAACATATGACTATATTGACCCTCATAGTTTTACATACATATCTTATTTTTTAAGTACACTGAATTTAGAAATATTTTGCGTTAGATGTATGCTTATGAAAACTGGACTCAAGAATGAATATGGATATTTCGGTCGAACCCTAACCAAACAGACAACTTGAGAAAATTTAAATTCGATCAGTTAATTTATCTTGCAATAGTAGATAAATTCTGAGAAAATCGAAACCACTGCCACACCCATGCTGGCACCTACCACACAAATAGCTGAATTCACTGTCAAAGTTTTACACTCATTGTTTTACACCCCCTGAATTCAGTCATATGTTGCCAAGATGTACGCTTATTAAAATTTGGGTCCATTCAGTCATTTGACTATCTCCAACCCTTTAAGCTCCACAAGCAGGCAAATCTATATATATATAAAAATGTATAGTAATTCATCAATTGAGACCGGCTGGACCGATTTTGCTGAAACTTTTTTTAAGTTGTTCGTAATTGCGAGGAGAAGGTTTATGTAAAATAAAATTTTGGGAAATTCCTCCGAAAAAGCCGGAAAATTAGAAAAACGGAAAATGGTTTTTTTTATGTAATTTTGTGTGCAATTGTTACGAATGGTTTATCGAATAGAAAAATAAAAAAATTTGTTGGAAAATTCCGGAAAAATTCGAAAAATTGTAATACTATTTTTCGACGAAATTTTACTTTTTGTCGTACGATTTGATAGTTTTGAACGACGTAACTTGCGAAAAATTTCGGATAATTATTCCGAAACGACTTTACGAATGGAAAAATAGATAAATTCTCGGTGAAAAACTCGGAAAATTCTGAAAAAATCGGAAAATATGAATTTTTTCAGCAAAATTTTGCATTTCATCGCATGCTTTGAGGTAATCGAAAATTAAATTTTTGTCGGTTTTCGAATGGAAAAATAGAAAATTTTAGTTGGAAAATTATGGAAAATTCCAAAAAAAATTTTCTTTTTTTATTCGAAAAAATGTTGCATCTTATATGTTTTGGTAATTTTGGGCGATGTAACTGTGAACAATTTCGAACAATTACGACTTTTCGAATGGAAAATAGAAAAATTTTTGGTGGAAAACTCGGAAAATTCCAGAAAAAAATCAAATTATTTGGATGCCGAAATCTTCCATTGTATCGTTTGATTTGATGATTTCAGACGACGTAAAGGTGCAAAATTCGTTCTGTTGCTGAAAAATTTCGGATTATTGTGAAATATATTAATATAAAAATAGTGTGAAAAATGTTTAGTAATTTATCAGTTGGCCCAGTTTGCTCTATTTTTTTCAATATTAGCAGAAATTTTTTTTGCCACAAAATTTTGGGAAAATCGTTAGGAAAAGCCAGGAAATTTGAGTGCAATTGTTACGAAATAGCTTTTCGAATGCAAAATAGAAAATTATTAGCGAAAAACTCGGAAAATTCCGGAAAAGTGCAAAAAATTTAATTTTTTTTTCCGAATGGAAAAATAGACAAATTCTTGGTGGAAAACTCGAAAAATTTGGATTTTTGTTGTTTTTGGGAGAGTTATTTACTAGACTAATTTCTCCTATTAGACAATCAAACTTTGGACGACGTACGCGATGTGCTATAATTAGTCAGAACGTCCGTAAAAATCAAACCCAAAAGGAACGTGCCAAAAAAATTAATGGAGACGTGCCCATATTGCACAGTTTCACGCTGCAGAATCACCACCTCAAATTCGACAAAATGTTACTAGAAGGAAACCAGTCGTAAATATAGACTTGAATTGCGCTGCTTTTGAATACGGTTCCACAATCGCCTACAAAGATTGTCTGTCGTATGCCAGCATTACAATGCATTAAAGTTACAATCGGAAACCGGCTTATGCTGCTACTCATTTCGAGGTGAGATCCCAATATATTTTAAGATGAGATCCCAACTGAATCCTTTTTGCGATCCAACATTTTTGTTAGAAATAACTGCATTTAAAGTTGTTCATGTGAATATCGACGGCTTCACAGCTATTGCAGGGTGAGAATGTGGAATCACACGATATTGTTTTCAAGCGTCGGGAGACTCATCGGTCATATGATGCACTTCAATACCCGTTGTTGTTTTGCCGTGGAGAGGGTGAATATTACCACAATTTAAAGATGGTCAATACAACGACAGGTTTGTTTACAAGTCATCCGGAAAAGAAACAAATAAAAAGGTTAGCTCGAAAAAATTATATGCGTATCGATCGCACCGTCTGCTGACACTTTGTTGAAAGGCGGTCGAACTGCACACTCCGCTTTGAAGTTTCCGATGAATCTTCTCACAGTTGACAAGCCATTGGGTACAATATCCAGAAGTTCGGCGACAGCAAAATTGTTGCGAGAATGCAAAATCATCATTTGGGATGAATGGACGATAGCGCATCAACGAACTTTGGAGGCAGTTGACCGAAAGATGAAGGATTTATGAGGTGATTCGAAAAGATTTGGTGGGGCTATAATATTCCAGTCGGCGGAATGACAAGGAGTTGAAATTAACTGCGAACATGAGAGTCACGTTGCAAAACGACCCATTGGCTACTGCATTTTCAAAATATCTACTGGCGCTTTGTAATGGCCAAATTCCAATTGATGTTTCAGCTGGATTGATGACGTTCCCGTCAATTTTTTTCAAAGGAGAGGAAGTCCTTATACCTCGAATTTCTATTATTCCAACCGATTTACCCTTCCAATTCTAGCGAATTCAAATCCCCATTCGATTGGCTTTTGCGATGACAATCAAAAATTTTCTCAGTTTTTCGCGTGTTGGCAAACTGTCTTCATTGTTTGTTTTAGCGCCGGAAAACAAATCGAAAAATATTTTTTATCAGACCGCTCTTTACTGATTTCCAATAAATTCAAAAAAGTCATATTAAAATTTGAACTTGATATATGTGTTTTAATATTACTCTGGAGCTTATATGAAGGCGTTAACTTGAAGCGAGGCGAAGTTCGCCGAGTCAGAAATTGTATGGCAGAACAACGTTTGCCGGGTCAGCTAGTATTTAATATATAAGTAATTTAAAATAAAAATCGGTTAAATTTGATAACTCAAAATTTAAACCATAATAACCTGACTTATTTTTCTTTTCATTGTGGCAATATTTAAGTATTTTGAAAAACCTTTTTAGAATACTCTCGTCATTTTATCGCCAGACCAGCTGATACAAAAACTTCACAATTTCTTAATCGATAAAAATTTGCGTATGGAAGATCTGTTCTATAAGCTACTGAATTCTGGATGTTTCTTATGTCACTACTTAAGACGCTGGTAGTTACTAAATAAACACCTTAAATATATCACAATCTAATGGCCGTTTACTGTAACTGCTGCACTGCATTTGTACAACTGAATATCACTTCTTCTTGTTGTCGTTGTTGTCTTTTACATTTGCTAGTTTTATACAGAGCGCTGCATTAGTTCCAAAGAAAACAGGATCATTTCACGCCTGTCACTCCACTCTCGCAGAGATAACTCCCTTTTATTATCTTTCTGCGATTGAGTCGGTATTCTATTCTGGGAACTAATTAATTATCGTGTGACGAAGAGAGGATGTAGTGCTCTAAAACCTGGGACTGTATGTGTGTGTGTGAGTGCACGCAATATGATGGATTACAATCCCTGCTTAACGCCAACCCTGCTGCACGTGTTGTCTTTAAATTGCTTTTAAAATAAGATTTCCATAGTTCAATGTTAATTTATGGCATTCTTAGTTGAAGTCAATAAAAATAATGTAAAGGAAAAATATATGTAACTTGTATCTCCTCAACAGAGTGTTCACTACATGAGGGGGTAATTAATATACTGGAGGATCAATGATATGGGGAACTGGCCTATAATACGTTGTATAATATGCAGTTTTAGTTTTTTATAATGATTAATCTGAAACATTCATAATTGAAATTAAAAAATCATCAATTGTAAGGATTGATAATTTTATTTAAATACAAGGGTCATTTCAAATGAGATCGATCCAAACGATATCGAACAAAAAATCATACTTTCGGAACTTGATCCCCTTCGATTTCGATTGAATTTTATCAAAAAATTTCTCCGGCAATACCATCGAGTCAATTCTACTAACTGCAAAAAATGTAGGATCAGTTATTAATACTAAATCAAGAATCCTACCGTTCGGATTTACAAAACTGTTCAATTGATGCAAATTTAGATCACTTATCAATTTTAAAATGTACCTAGAACAATTCGTGGATGCAAGCGGAGGTGTTAATGCCGGTGTGTCAGGCAAATTCAGGGCATGTTAAAATGTCCCAAGCACAAAATACTTCTATATTATTTATGCTAGCAGCCATACAACGCAAGGCTGCCTAATATTTCTCATACAAATAAAAATCCAAAGATGGTGTTATAAATAGTCCGGAATTACCCAACTTAACTGCAACAAATTCCAAGTCATCGATATTATCCACGAATATATTCTCAGATTGGAGAGTATACTGTAATTAATATTTTCCAAAACCAAGTTATGGGATTGCAAATTGGTAGAGTAGCCTAACTCCTTCTACTACTTTCCACACAAAATGATCTCAAGTGGACTTTACTTACTTAGCTGGCACTTCATTGCAATACTATTAGATTATATACCTCACGTAGAAAAATATTATAAGCAGCTCGATCTTCTGCGCTTCTTCTCCAGTTAGTCACACCAAGTTCTTTAAGGTTCTTAGTGACCTGGTCTTTCCAACGGATTTTTGGACGCCCTCTTCTGCGCCGTCCATCGAGTTCATAGTCGAAGACTTTTCGAGCTGGAGCATTTTTGTCCACGCGTACAATATGACCTAGCCAACGCAACCGCTGCACCTTAATGCTTCTTATAACGTCAATGTCAGTGTACAGCTCTTGATTCACCCTCCGCCAATAATCTCCGTTAACGATGATGAGCCCATATAGTTTACGGAGTATTTTTCTCTCGAATACGGACAGAACCGATTTATCCGCTTGTGTCATAACCCAGGATTCTGAACCATACAACAAGACTGGTAGAACCAGTATCTTGTATAGCTGGATTTTTGTTCGTCAAAAGAGAGGGCTCTGTCATTGAATCGCTTGCTTAGTCTGTAATAGCATTTATTGGCAAGATGGATTCCTCTCCGGATTTCGAGGGTGACGTTATTTGTTTTGTTGATGGAGGAGCCTCGGTAGATAAAATTATCTACCACCTCGAAATTATAGTTGTCAACGTTCACGCAGTTTCCCAAACGAGTAGATTCTTTTTTCGCTGAAACTATTAACTTCGTTTTGTCCTCGTTTACCATTAGAAGACCCATTTTCGCTGATTCCTTCTGTCTACCTGAGAAGGCTGCAGTCACATACCGCAGTTGTCGACCGATGATGCCTACGTCATCAGCGTACGCGAGTAGCATGTGGCTTTTGTTAAATATCGTGCCACTCGTGTTTACTGCAGCTTTCCTCATTATCATCACCATTACTATGTTAAAAAGGTCACACGATAAGGCGTCGCCTTGTTTTAGGCCTCGTCCGGTATAGAATGGCTCCGTAAGGTCCTTCTCAAACTTCACAGAAGACTTCGTGTGAGTCAGCGCAAAGTCATTCCGCAAAGGTGTATCAGCTTCGCTGTAATACGAAACTCAGCGGTGGCTTCGAGTAATTTCTGCCGTATCGGGCTGTCGACGAAACGATGATATGTGTCGATCTGTTCCTATCTGTATCTTCTTATCGATCTGTGCCGATTTTCTTTTCCATAATTTGGCGAAGTGTGAATATCTGGTCAGTTGTTGATTTACCAGGTCTTAAGCCACACTGATAAGGCCCGATCAGGTTGGATAACACTGGCTTTAGTCTTTCACATAGGACACTCGACAGAATCTTATATGCGATGTTTAAAAGGCTGATCCTGCGGTAGTTGGAACACACCTGGATCACATTTTTTCAGCACAGGACATAATACGCTTAAATTACAATCGTCGGGCATTCACTCTTTAAGCCAAACCGTGCGTAGGAGCTGTTGCATGCTCGTTATCAGATCTTCGCCACCCGATTTGAAGAGCTCTGCCGGAAGTCCGTCGGCACCGGCAGCTTTATTAATTTTCAGCGGCGATATTGCTCTTCTTACCTCGGCTTGCCTCGGTTGTGGGCAATCTAAGCTGTCTTCGACAATTTTCGTGATACCTACACGTGCGCTGCCTTCTGTAACCAACAGTTGCTGAAAGTGTTCTCTCCATGTAGGAAGCACACTCTGCGTATCCATGACCAGATTTCTATCCTTGTCCTTACAGGAGGGAAGCCCATTGCCGTAGGCTTTTGCTTTTACTTTCTGGTACAATTTTCGGGCCTCAACTCTATCCCTGTATCGCTCTATATCCTCGTTCTCCCGTTCCTTGATCTGAAGTGTTTTACTCTTAGGTATCTGCCTCGCCTGATTTACAGTGTCCTTGTGTTGTTTCCTAACAGCCTGGTTTACAATTGGCTGTAGCGTTGCCATATAAGCAGCATCCTGTTCCTGACATTCTCCATCGTACCAGGAGTCGTCTCAGCGCCGTTTTTCATATCCTAGCACGGGTGTTGCGGCGGTTGCCATGGAATGCACAATATGCTGGCACTGCGTATCGGGAATGTCAGAAGTAGAGGCGTTATGTCTGGTAGTTGGGTGCGCTGGTTGGAGTAGGCAGTGGCTTTCTCTGGGGTTTGCAGCTTCGCGATGTCCAGCTTTCTTTGTATTTGTTTACTTGAGTTTTTCGCTCTGCAAACCTTGGCTGCAACCAATTAATGATCCGAGCCAATATTAGCACCACGGATCACACGCGCATCCATGACACCTGATGCATGCCTGCCATCAATTACCACATGCCTTGTGGATATCTTTGTGCTGGAATCTGGTTCCACTCACTACCATGTTCCTTCCCGCTGCGAAGCTAACCAGCCTAAACCTGTTGTCTGACATGTCGCTATGCAGGCTGGATTTACCGATTGATGCACCAAGAACATCTTCCCTTCCTATTTTTGCATTAAAGTTTCCCAGCACAATTTTAATGTCGTGGCCAGGGCAGCGGTCGTATGTTTCCTCTAGGCGCTCTTAAAATGCATCTTTAATCTTATCGTCCTTATCTTCCGTCGGGGCATGAGCACAAATCAGGGTGATGTAGAAATATTTCGTCTTGGTGCGGATTGTGGCTTTTCGATTACTAATATGATTGAATCGCGAGACAAGATGTCCGAGTATCTCGCCAACTACAACTCCATAACCAAATTCATGCTTTTCCGCATGACAGCTGTAATAAATGTCGCAATTTTTACGTCTCGACCGTCATTGTCATGTTCATCTCATTTCCTGGATGGCGGTGATGTCATCCTTACATTTTTTGAGGACATCCGCCAGTCGGAATATGGCACCTTCTCGGACGTTCCAGGTTGCATAAGCTTAAATCATGACCCTTATTACGTTTGTGGGGTTGTCATCTTTTGGGGGGTTCCGTTTGTTACTTTTTCTTTTTTCGTGTTTTCATACCCCGGAAAAGGATCTGAAGGCGGGTGGCTAGCCCAACCATCAGTGTTCGTCGCTTACTATCAGCCACTATTCATGATAAAAAATATCATGAACAACGTTGCTCAGGTGCCACCACGAAGGAGGTTGTGACTCGGCTTGAGATGCAAGATTCACTTTACAAAACTGGAACTTTTGCCACACACCCTTCTGGTACCTCCCAAGCAAATGGACGAAATCACCCCCATAGTTCTATATGCATATATTTTTGTAAGGAAACAGAATCCTGTCAAATTTTGCACAAGGTAAACGTTTATTGAACGATAACTTTGATATAAAAATAGAACATTTTGTGCTGCCCCTACTAGCATCTCCTTGCAAATTAGTCAATTCTCAAAAATGTATATGTTTTCAATAATTTTCGAAAGAAACTCCTCAAAACGTTGTATTTATATGTGAAACCAGTTCATTTTCAGTTAATTTTACTTACTTACTTATTTTCCCTTTACACCCCATGAATGAGGTATGGGAAAGCTTCTCGCGTTGTTGTGAATTAACACGCTTTCTATTTTTAGATTCACAACTAACGGCACCTACTTGTTTATCGACGAATGCGAACGTCAATGTTTGAGAAGCTCTTATAAGACATGCCGATTGACTCGACACTGATTCTGCAAAGTTGCTGTCGACAACATTCGAGGGGAGCCGACAATGAAAGAAATTTTTTTCTTTTTTTTACTATGACTGTAGCCAGGAGTTGAACCAGTGATCTCCCGCATGGTAGTCGCGTGTTCTAACCATCATGCCATGTCATGTTCCTGCTTATTTTGGCCAAGATTAGAAATTAAATACTCACACTGAAGTCCTGAAAAGTATATTTAAAAATTATGTTTTATATATTGAAATAATTGCTTATATTTAACATAATATACAACTTTATTATATAACTTGTGTCGGCCAATATTCATAAGTAAATGCATTTCAAATAAACATAATCGATTTCGAATCGATCGCAACCCCCAGAACAAAAGTATGTGACTCTATTAAATTTGTTCAAATTCTACGCTTGAATAGCTCCCCTTTTCTGTTTATGACGTTGACATATATATAAAAGACGTCCAAAACGTGTGTTTATATTATTATTATTATTATTGCTGCTGCAGTTTAATATTTGCTACAATGGCTTTTTTGGAATGTTAAGGAGAAACGTGAAGTGACGTCACGCTTACAGAGGTGTCCGCTGTGGGAACTCCTCTTATGATTTTATTTGACTCTATTAACTGCCAGATGTTGGTAAACACCCCTATATACTTTTTTTTTTTGTTTCAATGACTGCTTTAATATTTTTGTTTTTTCATATGAGAAAACAACACAACAAAATAAATAATAATCTTGGTGAAGGCAGCAGCAGCAGCAACAACAACAACAACAGTTCGACAACCATATGGCATTATTTTGTGGTTTTTAATTATAAATAACTCTTAAGGCTACTTAACAAATAACATCAACAATTTCATTTTGTCGTTGAGATTAAAAATACATAATATATAGGTAAATATACACAATGTTTATGTAAGAATTTATAGGTACATCCAATATATACATATACGATGAACATAAATAATGTATGTATGTACCTAGTACCCAGCGACTGGATTGAACATGTTCGTTGGAAAAGCCACACACACACACGTCCGTCCAACTTAATCACAATAACCCATATTATTTTCCAGGTTCGTATGACTTTATCATTGTTAATTCTATATATATATATATATATAAGTATACATATATGGATTTAAAAGATAGGACGTAATAACTTTATACACGATTTGAGCAAATGCACTAGGGGTTATTTGTTTTTTAGAACGAGATGCTACTGCATTTTTTTAAAACCATTAACTTTGGGGAGTTAAACACGAAAATTAGAAATTATATGTCTTTAATAGATTTGTAAAAAAATTATAATTACAATCCTACTATGAAAAAACAGAGAAGAATAGAAACATTTTATGGACCATGATCTGTGAATCTGCACCTGGAATATCCGAACTTTCTAAAGAGAAGGTTCAGTGCACGCACTGGCGAATGTACTTGAGAAGTACAAAGCAAATATTACCGCCATACAGGAAATGCGATGAAAAGGAAAGGGCGTTACAACAACACCAAAAGGCGACGCACTGTATTATAGCTACCATGAAAATAGACATGAAGTTGGCTGCGGTTACGTGGCAATTGGTCGACTCAAACACCATGTCTACAGATTCCACACGGTGGATAAGAGCGCATTAAAGTTAAATTCTTCAATATCAATCTTATCTGTGTCTACTATGAGCAGACCAAAGATATATTTTATGAGCGCCTAGAAACCCTTATAGCCGCAGCTGCCCCGATCATGACATTAAAATTGTCCTGGGAGATTTTAATAAGAAAATAGGAAGGGAAAATATCTTTGGTACAACCTATAACGAAATGAGGCTAACAGACTTCTCTGCTGCAAAAAATCTGGTAGTAAGCAGCACTAAATTCCGATTCTTGTGTATGCATAAGACCACATGGCTGTAACCATATCAAACAAGGAACTTGATTCAAACAAGGAATCAAATTGATCATGTTGAATAAGAGGGAAATCACTAATTCTATGTGTTGGACATACAATCGATCTGAATAGCCAACATAGATTCGGATTATTATCTTGTAGCACCAAAAGTTCGCTACATATAGTCTATATGTAGCGAGAAACGTACGCTCTGACACTGAACCTAGACGTCGAAAAGCTGCAGACTTAGCAGACAGCAACGACATACTTTACTCGACTGACTAAAATAGCTTGAAGGAGGCGCATGGTTAAATTTTACTTTACACCCCAAGAATGAGGTATGGGACAGCTTCTCGCGTTGTTTTGAATTAATACGCTTTCTATTTTTAAAATCATAACTAAAGGCACCTACTTGTTTATCTACGAATGCGAACTTCACTCTCTGAGAAGATTTTACTATAAAATGTCGATTGCCTCGACACTATACTGCGAAGTTGCTTACTAAAGAATTGAACCACGGATCTCCCGCATGGTAGTCGCATGCTCTAACCATCAAGCCACGGCCGGTCCCGAAAGCACTACATGTCCCGTAAACATTACCGCACAGTGGCAAAGCATTGGCGTCTCCATGTAGAACGCTGCAACATCTGTTGGGTATCAGAGGCCTCCCCAAAGAAACCATGGTAAGACCAAGTGTCGTGGTGTTACTACATTCAGGGTGCCCGGACATAACCCCCACGGACATAATCCCCAAAACAATTTGTATAACGGACATAACACCAAAACTAATTTTGCGACTAAAAGTATAAAAAACCTTGATGAAGTTGATGTAGTGGGGGGTGGGCGTCTGCAAAGAGTGGCTTTCTAAGTAACTTACAAACTACGGCGTATGCGGCGTGCCCCCCACCGCATTCGTCTCGCGCTGCAGAGAGACAGATTAAGTAAGCAACGAGAATTACTACGGCGAAAGCGGCGAGGGGCGTGCCGCCCAAAAAAATTGGGTGTTATGTCCGCGAAGTTGTCGGGACATTAGCCCCAAAATTTTGTTGGGGTTTATGTCCGTGGGGATTGTGTCACTGCACCTATATTCAGTAGCATACAAAGACTGAAATTCGAGCGCATTATGAGACCGGTGGCAATCATGATAACTGAGGCACTTAGTATGTTCGGCAAATATTAGTGGGGGTCGATAATTTCATAAGGGTTTAAGATAGAGGATAGATATGTTCTGAGAAACTGTTGGGGTTCCAAATATATTGGGGGACGGTCATACATTTGACTCCACTAAGGGCATCCCACACTATAGCCAAGGATTTTAGACCAACTAGCCCATCTACCTTCCTACTTAAGACTATGGAGAGAATAAATGATGCATATATCAAATCATCTTTTAAACCGGACCACATTTTAAGTAATATTTCATTAAAAGAACATTATTTTTTTAACACAAACATAATCATCAAAATATTTCAACTTTTCGAGAAAACTACAAAATAACAACAAAAAAAGTGCGTCCGCAATGCTAGGAAATACCCATATATTTTGTCGATTGGAATAGGGGCAGCCTTGTGCAGCACAAAATTTTAATTTCGGCGAAATTTACGGTTAGATTCGTGTTCCTCTCACAAGAGGGAAACAGCTTATTGCTAAGAAAAGATGGGTGAAAAAACTCTTTTGCACAGCGATCATACATAGGATACGGCACCATCGTGAATTCGGTCGAAATTTACGGTCACATTGGCATTTCTCTCAGAATGGGGTAACAGCTAATTGCTAAGCAAAGATAGATGAAAAAAACCCATGTGCACAGCGACTAACAGATTTGGCTTACAATCGATTTACAGAGGACACGATTTATGCTAAACATCTGAGGAACTATGATTGACAAACACGCTAAGAGCTTTAAACTTGCCAACAATAACTTTTGTAGAAGCTGCAACGATGAGGAAGAAGAAGATACAACATAGTATTTTGAGAAGTTTGGTCATCGGACACCTATGGACAATACCCGTCTATCAGAAGGCGATCTGCGTAACATTCATGCCTTTATCAGAGCAACGAAATGGCTTCAGAGAGACGTTGAGTAAAGAGAAGAGAAAAAATTGGTGCGAGAATTTAAAAGAGTATCAGAACGGGACTAATACTAGAGCCCAAGAGAGCTATGCTGAAAGCGGCTGCCAAATTAACCTAATCTAACCTATCGGTAACGTATTTCAACATCCCAAACCTAAATAAACAGTGTGACCATTTTAGTATTAAATCCGGAAGTATTGGAGTATAATTTTCCCTTTTTTTTGGAAATTTATGTATTTCGTTAAAAGATATGGGAACATATTGTTATCTATCGATTTAAAGACTCTATGTACATAATTCCAAAATTTCGTTATGATACTCCAGTCCGTTTCAAATGTTAAGCTAATATTAAATTTATATAATTGCTGAAAATTTAACTTTTTGACTTTATCATACCGCTTTGCATCTGGAGGGTTCAGTTGGAACCTATACTTATTGGTGCTTTGATAAGACACACTGCTCGAGGGAGAGATACCATCGGAAGATGTTGGATTATTTTTTTCCAAATTCGATGGTCGACCACTTTTTCTTTGGATAGAATCTACGGAAACGGAACTATATTGCAAAAGTGCATTAGCAATTTCCAGTTGAAATTGTATTAATGGAATATGTTTCTGGTTGGGTTGAAGTAAACGAAGATGTTTTCTATAAAGCAACCAGGCATTTGTAACGGATGTTCCTAGGCACCAATAGAAGATTCTTATGTAACATTTTCTTGAGCGGTGGTTAACCTTGTACAGCTCCATGAGCATATCGGCCAGGTCAACCCCTCCCATGCCTTTATTATAGGAAGCAACAATAGCAGGTCTTGGAACATCAATGTAGGCTTTTTCCTTCGGGATCCAACGCTTACAAACATCAACAGGTTGGTGGTCTATACACGAAGATGCTAGCAAAACTAATGTTTTATGTTTTGGGCCCATGCCATTTTAAATTGGGGCAGTCTAAAAACATCTAAGTATAACAAAGCACCAATATACCGTCTTATTTCCTCCTTAGTACAGTTAAGCTCAATGCCGAGTTCCTGTAGACCATATAAATTAGTTTGCTGTGTAACCAAATCAATGCAACGAGTATCAAAATTTTTTTCGAAATATTCAACTGATGTAAAAACTTCATGAACTTTCAGGATATTATCGTCCTTTAAAAAAGTCTCTGGGGCTACATATAGCCTTGATCTCCATTTGAGTGATTTCGGATCAATTTTTTCAAAGCACATATTAACAGAACCAGAAGATTCTTGCTCCAACTCAACTCAACTCATCCGCCAGTATGAAGTCAAGAAGGCCGATCTCTATGCTTTCTCCTCTTTCTACGATCCCTTCCAAATTTCTCTCCAGCACTGCAGATACGTCTTCTACATCATCGCCGCTTTCCTCGTCACTGGAAACATCCCAATCGAAGTTCAAAATTCTTTCAATATCTTTGTTTGTAAAACCCGTCATTTGGAGTCTCATGTCTAAAAGTATGTAAATTAATTACCATAATAGCCCAAAGTTGCTCACCTGTTTTGTGTTTGCAATTCTAAGATTGAACTTCTACAAATATTTTACTTAATATTTACTTTAAAAGATTCAATAAACATATTTTAAATTTTGGTTATAATTTTAAAAGAAAGTGACATGTATAAAAACCTCTTTCTAAATTCGCAAATATACACGCGCGTACTAATGAAAATAACTTTGCTAATTGACAATCAAATTAGATGTTGTTTTACTCAACTTAAAGAGAACACTTGTAGCTTTCGATATCGATACGGTTACACGAACAAAAACCAAGCTGACCGTTAGTCGTCAAACATATGAAGTTGCCCACAAGCAACGTTTGGGCTGAAAGGGTTAAGAACGACTCGAGTTATTGTCTTAACCATCCACCTAGCGGGGCAGACGTATATGGTTCAAGTATATTAGAAAGACCGAAAACTAATTTTTTTTTAAGATGTCTAGGGTCTAGTCGTGATGGCCTTAACTTTTCCAAACAATATTTCATCCAAATTCTCTGCAATACACCTCGGCTTTAACCAAGTGAAATTTCGCCAAAATGCTATTATCCGTTCACATGTGACAGAATTAATTGTTAATTTAAGAGACAAAATTTCTAAAAAAAAAAAAGGTAATAAGCATCAAACTTTTATCATCAAATTGTTTCAGTTCAGTTCTTCCTTAAAAGTCCATTATGCATTTATTATTTTTTTAATTATTTTCTCTTAAAATCAATTATCTGCTATTATCATTCACAATATCCTGAGTATCTTTACTCACTTTGTTAAAATTTGTTCATACATCTTTTCAATGTTATTCATAATTCCCATATGATTAAACGAAGCATGAAAGCTGTCAAAGGGACCATTTCCCTTTGACAAATTCACACATTAAGAGTCGTTTCTCGGCACCATCACCGAATGATGTGAATATTCAAAGCGATTCCTAAACAAACGAGCGGAAATGACAAACAACAATTTCTTAAAACAACATTTTGGCTGGGGATGGATATAATATGTACAAAGATAGATAGTAACCATGAGATATGTGTGTGTGTTAGATACCGAGGATGCGACGAGAGGACCAATTCATTCCCAAAAAGGCAATAATATACTCAACAAGAACAACAAACAAATTCTAGCAACAACAATAGCAATAAGAAAATTTATAGATATTAATAAAATATTTGATCATCCCCCCAACACCCTAAACTTCCGGTTCGTCCGTTTGTCAGGTTTAGCAGCAACAGCAGCAGTCCTCAATGACAAGAGGACTCACACAGGGACAAACAGACACAGAGACAGACACCTTAATGGGTGGCAGAGGTGGTATACAAGATGGTGATGGTGCTTATATGCAGGGGTGGCAGTAGAGACAGTGACAGCGGTAACGGTGGTGAAATGGGTACAAAGACAACAAAAAAAAATTCTAATTTTACCCAAGTGTCAAAGATAACAACAACATCGGCGGCACATGAATGGCACATACAATTTTCGCAATTACATTTTCGCATTTGTTGAAAGAAAACATGAAAAGCAAAGTAGACAGAAAGAATTGTAATATAAAGTAAATAAATGTTCATAGACATTGGGGAATTACACAGTAATATGCAAAAGTATACATCGTCTGGAAATTTTTGGTACTTTTGCAAATCAACGGCGGCCGTGGCATAATGGTTAGAACACGCAACTACCATGATGGAGATCCGTGGTTCAATTCCCGTCCTCCAGTCATCTAAATTTTTCTTCAATTGCCAGCCCCCTCGATGTTGTCAACAGCATAGTGTCGCAGTATAGTGTCGAGTTAATCGGTGTGTCTAGTAAAAGCTTCTCAAACAGTGACGTTCGTATTCGTCGATAAATAAGTAGGTGCCGTTTGTTGTGAATCTTAAAAGAAAGCGTGTTAATTCGCACCAACACGAGAAGCTATCCAATACCTCATACATGGGGTGTAAAGAGATATTAACTTTTGTTTTGCTAATCAAAGCCATTTAATTTAGTGCATTCGCAAATTACAGTAAGAGTGGCAAAAGCTCCTCGAATTCAGTGGCTAAGAGATGAGCACCTAGTATATGAATGTGGTGACGCTTACTTTTGCCACCAACTGTTGTTCCGTGTATGCCCACTACAAATATCGTTTACATTACAACTAACGACGGAAAGAAATAAAACGAAAACAAAAGAAGAAATTTATATTTCATAGACTCTAATTTAATACCTCTAATATTGTATCGCAGGCTGCTGCTTCTGCTGCTGCCACTGCTTTTGCTTCTCTTCTAGTTACTTGGACTGTTGCTACCACAGCACCTTTTGTTTGATACGCTGTTGCTGCGACTGAGCGATTGGTGGTGCTGTTGAATATTGTTCCGACTACTGCCACCCATCCACCCTCATTGTAATAAAATAAAGAAAATACAGCAAGACAACAACAAACTACCAAGTATAAATAAATAAATATGTACCCGGCAATATATGGTAGGATATCACAGCAACAATAACCAACAACAGCAGCAGCAGCAACATATCAAAGACATCACATGCACTACCACATCCACTACCACCACCACCACTGCCTCCGCCAAGTACAACAACAACAGTAAATTTGTTTAACACCGTCTGTCTCCTTTTTACCATTTACGCCGTCATCATCATTTGGGCTTCCTTTTTTCTAAATAAAATCATTTGCGAAAACCAAGGGGAAATATTGACAGGGATGAAACTTGTCTGAGAAGAGAAACAAAGAAGAAACTTGCTTGTCGTCTACTACAAGAAAAGTATTTCTCGCAGTGACAAAATCCACATAATAATTAACTATAGTTAATTATAATTAACAACCTAATTAATCAATATAAATAAAAACATGTAAGTAAGTTTCAGTCGGGTAAACCGACTTACATATACCATCACCCTTACGAAAAACATAAAATTTGCTTAACAAAATACATTATTTTGGCACTATCGCGTTGGGTGTAGTGATATTATTACTCGATTTCTAAAGTGGGCGTACATTTGTATGGAAGGTGCCAAAAGGGTCATGTAACCCAAAGAGTGATCATGTAACCCATTTGCAATGCCGTTAGTAGTTTTGGGGAAATATTATTCCATTTCTAAAGTTATCATGCGTACCAGCCGGACACACAGACAGACAGACGGACATTACTGAAACAACTATAAAGGGGTTTCCAATAAGATGTGTTATTTTGGTATTCAATGAAAAATTTCATTTTTTGAGACAAATGATCGGATGTCTATTTCATAATAAAGAGAAATGTATGCTGTTAATTATGAAAAACAACATCAGCCCGCTTACAGGAAGTTTTCCATAACCAAATCACAAAGTTGTTGCCCTATATCCTCGATAACCTCACGAATTTTATTTCACGTGGTCCCAAAGTGTTAAATCACAAGATATGGGTGGTCAATAAGGTCCAATGACCCCGTCGGACCATAAACCGCAGCAAACATTCACACGTTGAGGATGGAGAGGCTTGTCAACAATAACACTTGGGTTTTCCGAGCCCCAGATGCGACAATTTAGCTTGTTGACGTAGCCACCGAGGTGGAAATGGGCCTCACAGTCAAGATGAGTTTTCGATGGAATTCCGATGAGTTCTTGTGTTAACTGAACTTTATAAGTCTTAAGACCCAAGTCTTTGTGCAAAATACGGTGAAATGACGTTTGTGGAATGCCCAATTCCAAAGAACGACGAGGAATGGACAAACCTTGGTTTACTTCAACACTTTGGGCTACAGCAGCAATATTCTCAGTTGTTCTTGAGCGACGTGCACGGATTTTATTCTTCAGATCACTAAAGTGGTCATGCAGACAAGCACGAGTTTGGATGTGGATTTGTGGTGTGAACTTATAGCCACCACAAGTGTCAAAGACGAGTTCTACGAGAGCCTAGAAAATGTATGAGACCGTAGCCCCAGCCATAACATCAAATATTACTAGGCGATTTTAATGCTAAAATAGGCAGGGGGACCGCATTTGAGCCTACCATCGGAAAATTCAGTCTGCACAACGAAACGTCGAATAATCGAATTATGATTTTTCTGCGGCAAGAAATATGGTAGTTAGCAGCACTAGATACAACCATAAAAATATTCATAAGGCAACATTGTTATCTCCAGATCAATTGACGAGGAATCAGATAGATCACGTGTTTAGACGGAAAAATAAGGAGCTGATGATACAGGATGAGTGCACAGAGTTGAAAATTCTATCCAAGAGTTAAGGCAAGAATACTTGGAACAGGGTTGCCCTCCTGTAGGGACAGCTTGTGGCGGACACGGTTAACGTTCTGAAGATATGGAGAGATCATTCCAGAAATTTACTGGATACGGACACCACTCCAGAAGACCCCGCTCCAATCCATGACGATGGTATTAACTGTCCACCTCCGAGCCAGAGCGAGATACGTGTCGCAATATCCCGCCTAAAAACATCAAAAAGGCTGGAGCCGATGACCTCCATGATGAATTGTTTAAGGCAGGCGGGGAGGAACTTATTAGCTGATTAGTATCATGCATCAGCTCATAGAGAACATCTGGCAAGAGGCGAGCATGCCCGGGGATTGGAGTTTCTGTCTGTTACGTCCCATAAAAAAGAAAGGAGATTGTAGTGAATGTAAGAACTACCGTGAAATAACCCTGTTACTAGAGATGGGCACGTGAGTGATTTTGACTCACGTTCATGCACGCTCACGTGATTGAAATGGTTACTCACGCACACTCACGTTCGAAGATTTTTTCGCTACTCACATTCACGCACGCTCACGTGAGTAAATTTTGTACTCACGCACATTCACGTGAGCGTGAATCACGACAATCACGCCAAATAAAAAGTAACATTTTTTTATTGTTTCATTTTATAGTAAATGGGCAGAATAGCCTCATGTTTACAAATTACATATTTTTGGATAATTAATATTTCTCTCATAACTCCCAAATGCATGACCAGAGCATATTTAAATTTGGTCAGTTTATTTATCTTACAATAGTAGACAAACCCTAAGAACACCGAAACCCTTGCCACACCCCTTCTGGTACCTCCCATACAAATGACCCAATTGACCCTCATAGATTTATCTTTTTTGTAAGTAAACTGAATTCACTCGAATTTTGCGTATGATGATCGTTTATGAAACTTAGACTCAGGAATGAATATGGACTATATCGGTTCACGCCTTCTGGCACCTACCATACAAAATGACCTATTTTTGGAAAATTAATTTTTCTCACATAACTTCCAAACGGACACTTGGGGGGTAATGATAATTGGTCGATTAATTTATATTGCAATAGAAAGCGAAACCTCAGTAGCCCTAACTATTTGACACACCCCTTCTGGTATCTTCCATATAAATAATCGATATTGCCCCTTTTCATACATATCATTTTGTATATACACTGAATTCAGACAAGTTTTTCCAAGGTAAGCGGTCATTGAACGTTGATTTACGAAAACAAGCTGACACGTTGTGCTGGCCCTAATTGTACCTCCTATACAAGTAATTCAAAGACAAAAAGCAGACAAAAAACAATCTATAAGTAATTTTATTTTAATTAAAAGTCTATTAATTTCAATAACCCCAAACAGAAAAAATATCGTATATTGGGTGATGGTATTTATCAGTCAGTTTACCTGACTGAAATTTCTGTGCTGGTTTAATATCTCCTTTTATTTTTGGCCTCCGTTTGTATGAAAACACGACATTGCACAATGGTCTCTCTGAGCAAATACGTGACCAAATTAAATTTTTTTACTTTGTGTTTTACCATTTTTGTCTTTACACAAAACATGTATTATTAATTTTATAATTTTTCACTTTTTTCAAATTGATTTAAAGTTTTAAAAAAAAGTCCAAGTTTGTCAAGCATAAAATTAACTTTCAAAAACAACATGTGATCTGCTCAATGATATTCTTTAATTACATCTTGCGAACACTTGCGATTATTAAATGTATATACATTTTTCTAGACAACCTTCGCTTCAAAAATATGAAGACGAATATGACGAAATATGAAGAATATGAAGACAAATTCGAAGATGGTAATATAATCTAAGAGAGCAAGCTAGACATAACTGACACTTAATGTTTAATTTTATTTTCACTGCATAATAAATAAGATTTTAATTGAATTAATATTTGTTTTTATTTCTTATATATAAGTTAGCAAAGCAAGAAGCAGAACTTTGGATCAATTATGAAGAAAAAGTTATACAATTGACAACATATAACAATATTAATATATTTCTGAACAAAAATTATAATTTCCTTAACTTAAATAATTTTGGCCAGAAAAAATTGATTTGAAACCATTGTGCACTGTGCGGAGTAGCTACCGCAATCATTAAAATGAAATAACCTTTTCGTTATTACTTAGTTTTATTAATTCTAAGAATCATGCAAAGTGATCAACGTTTTTTCTAAAGAGTTTTGTAAATATCCTCAAATAATTTTTTTAAATTCATTCAGTACAATTGTCCATATTCATTGTATCAAAAAATCAAAATTTTTGTCAAATAAGATACCTTCACTTAGTTGTGAATTAAAGCGAAACGCATTCATCGATTTTCGTGATCTATTTTTTCATTTTGTTCATTGGTTATGTGCATTACGGTAATGTAGTAGGACTTGAAAATTTATTATTTTTTAAATATAAAAAAAATTTAATTTTTTAGACAATTTTTTATATTTTTAAAAAACTTTTTATATCTACGAAACTGTTCAATATGCAGAGAAATTACTTATGAAAAGGAATATTAATTCCTTAATATCGGACATTTGTTTTATCAAAATTGGACTAGTCGTTCTTGAGATATGCCCACCAAACGTGGCTGTAGGAGCTTAAATACTTCACATGTTCACATACTCGAATCGTGCTGGCTATCCTAAAATCTGCAAAGACATCATTCTTGGGGGGTGGCACTGACAAAAATCCAAAACCGATTTTTACGACCACCCTAACATACATACATATATATACTTTATTTCGTTGTTAAATTCATTGAAAAAGGTTTCCAACAGTTCATATAAAAATTAATTAATTACCTAATTATATGCTGTAAATTCTATGAACCATAACTATTTTTTTTTCTTTGCGTGAGTGGCGTGAGTAGCGTGATTCACGCAAAGTATGCACTCACGCACGCTCATGCACGAAGATTTTTTTGGCACTCACGTTCATGCACGCTCACGTGAGCGAATTTCCAACTTACTCACATTCACGCGTGAATCACGCATGATTCACGTGATTCACGCCAATCACGTAACGAGTGCCCATCTCTACCTGTTACCAATTGCGTACAAGGTCCTTTCGAGCATATTTTGTGAACGTCTAAAGTCAATTGTAGAAAAACTAATTTGACCATATCAGTGCGGCTTTAGACCTGGTAAATCTACGACGAATCAAATATTTACCTTACGACAAATTTTGGAGAGAAAAAATTCATGATAAGCAGATCGATACCTACCACCTCTTTGTCGACTACGAAATTGCTTTCGACTCCCCGATAGGGAATAGGCTATATGAGGCCATGTCTGAAAAGAAAAGACCAAATCCTCGGTTAAGATTAGTAAGGATCACTCTGAACCATTCAACACAGAAAGAGGTCTCATGCAGGGCGCTATTACACTATTTAATGTAGGTATGGAGAAGGTTATGAGAAAGGCTGGTGTCAACATGTCTGGCACTATTTTCCACAAGAGCCACGATGATAGGGATATCGTTGGCCGAAATCTGCGAGATGTTACTGCAGTTGTCTCAGTGCTAGAAAAGGAGTCAGCAAAGAATGGGTTTAGCGGCCAACGAGACAAATAATGATTTCGGCTAACAAAGAGTCCTCTCGATGGGGACGCAGCGTCAACGATGAAAATTATTGTTTTGAGGTAGTAGATGAGTTTACCTAACTCGGATCTTCCGTCAACAAGAAGAATAATGTCAGCCAAGAAATTAAGCGGAGAATTGTGCTAGCCAATAGATGTTTTTACGGACTTCGGCAGCACTTTAGTAATACCACCTTATCCCGAGATACGAAGAAGCAGCTGTACCAGGAGTTAATTTTGTGCTTACCATAAAGAACATACAAAACTTGGAAGTATTCGAGAGAAAAGAACTCTGAAAAATATATGGACCCATCCGTGCCGACGGCGAGTTTCGCCATCGGATGAACCATGAGCTGTATGAGCTTTACCAAGACATCGACTTAGCTAAAAGAGTCAGAATCCAACGACTACGATGGCTGGGACATGTTGCCAGGATGGTTGTAAATGCTTCAGGGAGAAAGGTGTTTGAAGACGAACCTGTAGGACAGCGCAGAGCAGGGAGACCCAAACGAAGTTGGAAGGACCAAGTGGTTAGCGACGTGCCACTATCTGGTAGGACTAACTGGAGAACGCATGTAGAAGACCGAAGCGTGTGGAATTCTTTAATACTTCAGGCCTCAAATTTATGAACCAGGTTCGAAAGTTGTAATAGGCCACTTAAGTAAGTAAGTAAGTATTAGGAAATGGATGAAGCCCACAAGGCAAAACTGCAGCCGATGGTAACACGTGCTGTGACGGAACGATGTAAGAAGAAAGATGAAACACCTGTTATGGGAGAAAGGGGGATCCAGGATATCGAAAATTACAGTTATAGAGGTTAAGACCGAAAGTTCTACCAAAAGGTAAAGAGTAGAAATGGAAAGACGTAAATGGATATCTGGTCAAGGACACGCAGAGTTTGCTGCAAATATGCAATCACGCTAATCATGGATGACGGAGTAGATTGTCGACGACCGAGCCAAAACGAGATCAGCACGGCTAAAAAGCAATAAAGTTTCGGGTGCAGATGGACTTTCGGCAGAGTATTTTAAGGCCAGCGGCCATGAGTTGGAACGTGTTTGCATCAGCTTATAAATTCGATTTAGCTAAAGGATTGTATGCCCGATGATTAGAATCTGAGGGTTCTTTGTCCTGTGCATATGAAAGGCGATATAAGTATGTGCATAATTTATCGCCGAATCAGACTTTTATGTTATGTTTTTGTTATGTGAAACCCTAAAGCCCATCTAATTTAATCTTATTAATGTGGCTTCACACAGAAAAAAACACAATTGTTGTTAAGTAATTAAATAAAATTGTTAGCATTCAATTTTGATTTATAACAAATTTTCCATTTGAGAGTGGTTGTAAATTGTAATATTTACAAATTTTCTACCACTGTTCAAATCCAACTAAATTAAAAAAATTGTAAATGTGACATCACTGTTTATTGTTTTTACAATTTCGGCTGTTGGCGTCTTTTTAATTAAATATTTAATTGTATTGACGAAATGGTATTTTATATGACAATTCATTTGTCGTAATTTTTTTCTGTGCAGAATCTGTAAATAGTTAAATCAAATACTTTTCGATATTTGTATGTATGTCAATCTGTCTTTCATGTATCAAATTTGCTATACCCAGTATCTTTTAACAACCTTTTTAGTATTAAGACTCTTATGTACCTTCATTAAATAATATTTACTCAGTAACTATTATACCTTTTTTAGAAACTGCAATTTGATAGGTCTAATAGAAGAACACGAAGCTCTTTCTTTTAATTCATCGAAATCTTGTGTCTGTTTAAACTTGTTTAAACTCATTATCTAAAATTCGTAATTCCTGTACGGTTATTACAAGGAAAAATCTCACAGAGCCATTTTCGAGACAATAGTCTTCCATGCTATCTCCCTAACATAATAATGAAGATGATCATGCGGAAAGCTGTAGAAAACAGGTCTGCCGATGATATAGACAGCGAGCATTGTGGGATGTTACTTCTGCCTTTTCAGGCATTAGGAAACAGTCCGCAAAAATTGGTTTTTGATACATGATGACAAAACCAAGTTATTCTGTGTCAATCTCTCCAAACTCAGTATAGTCTTTTATTATCCTTCGATAGTAGAATCGAACCTATACTGTCAAGTTCTTGCACTGTTCTGTTGCACTGTGTTAATAACTCAAATTTTAAGTGTTGTGAATTTTTCTTCTTTTGATGAAGTAGAACATTAAAGGAGCAAGGAACTTCTACGTTTGCGGACACAACTAAGTCACCGTTCTAAGATATTCGCTCTTCCAAGTTCCATGTAAGTTTTTTGTGGATTCATTTGGATATTATACTTTCATATCACTACAATGCTTTGTAGTATTAAAGTTTTCTACATTTTAATTCACGTAAAATTGAAGAATTACGTTACCTCCACCAAAATATGCATCCTTATTTTCCTTCCAAAGTAAAATAATTTCCCATTTATCACCTCCATCAACGTACTCACGTACCATTTTTATCATCCCTGATGCATATCACAACAAAGGAATTATACTATACTTTATGAAAAAAATATGTATATATTTATGTTTATATTTATTTTGCGTGTAAGTAAATGTTCGTGTTACTCCCATATATGTTTCCTTATGGGTGCCTAATGGGAAACAGGAAGGAAAGACAAAGAGATTGTGGGGAGTGCATAATGCAGGATTCCGAAAAGAAATCTTCGTCATCATTGCCACCGATGTAGACTATGGTGGGCCGACGGCAGTGTTAAAGGCAATTGAAGAAGGAATCACGTGTGTGTAAAAGAGAGTGAGTGAGTAAATAAGTGTGTGTGTGTGTGTGTGTGTGCGATTGTGCCGAATAAAGTGTATAAAGTCATAAAAACATGAACATATTCCTTCAAACCGTCTGTCGTACCCTTATTCTTATATCGAGGGTAATATTAAAAAAAAAACCTGTGCATACGGTCGGTGAATAAGGACCACATAAGAGCATGTGCGTGCGTGTAGCTGTGTATGTGTCGTCTGATCGGTGTACGTGTTCGCGCTCCTTTGTTGTAAATTATTTTTAACGAGACGAAAAGACGGTAATATGCAACAATCGCAAAGCAATGTGATATTTGCAGACATGTAAGAGGAACAGTGGAACTTATGATCGTGGGCAAGCGTTTTTTGTTTGTTGTAAAAAAGCAAGGATAATACAGGTCGCCATTGGGAATGTAAAGTGAATCTTGCATCTCATGTCGACTCCCAACCTCCAGGTGATGGCACCTGGGCAATTAGTGATATTTTTATCATAAATAGCGGCAGATAGTGAGCGACGAACCCAGATGGTTGGGCTAGCCTTCAGATCCTTTGCAGGATCTGAAAACAGGAAAAAGAAAAAGTAACAAACGGAACCCCCAAAATGTTGTCGACCCTCGCAAACTTAATAAGGGCCATGATTTAAGGATATGTAGCTGGAACGTCCGGCCTCTCTATAAAGAAGGTGCCACTATCCAATTGGCGTTCTCAAAGAATACAAGGCTGAAATCCCCATCATTCAGAAGATGTGATTTACAGGACAGGGATGCTCGCGACGTAAAATTACTTGCGACATCAATTACAGCTGCCATGCAGAAAGGCACGAATTTGGATGTGGATTTGTAATTGGCGAGAGATTCAGACATCTGGTCTCGCAGTTCAATCCTGTTGGTGTTCGAATAGCCACAAACCGTCTCAAGGTGAAAAATTTTTACATAAGGCTGATTAGTGCTCATGCCCCACCGGAAGAGAAAGACGATGAGATTAAAGACGCATTTTACGAGAGCCTAGAGGAAACATATGACCAATGCCCTAGCAACGACATTAAAATTTCGCTGAGAGATTTTAATTTAAAAATAGAAAGGGAAGAGGTTCTTGGTCCATCGATCGGTAAATTCAGCCCATATACCGACACGTCCGATAACGAGATTAGACTGAATAGCTTCGCAGCTGCAAGGAACATGGTAGTGAATGGAACCAGATTACAGCATAAAATAGTAAGTAAGTGACGATGTCAGTAGGTGCTATTTCAATCGAAGTTATAATAAGTGGACGATATTTTTTACATTACACACGCGTGACATTCTAAGTACTTAGATCGCTCGATTACAATGTCATACTGCTGTCATGGATTACGAAATAGGTCCTTCGTTTCATTTAACGCTGGGTGGTTGCCGCTAAGGTGAGCAGAGTGGAAATCGCACGTAACCAGTCACAAAGAAAGCTGGACATCGCGAAATGGCAAACTCCAGAGATAGCCATTGCCTACTCGAACCAGCTCTCCCAACTACTACGACACAAAGCCGCTACTTTTGACGTTCCGGATACACATACGCAGCATATTACGCATTCCATGCTTGGATATGAAAAACGGCGCACAGACGAATCCTGGTACTATGAAGAAAGTCGCCATACCGTCTGAAAAACAGGATGCTACTTACAGGGCAACGGTATAATCATTGTAACTCGGGCTGTTAGGGATCGGCACAAGGAGACAGTTAAACAGACGAGACAGCTATTTAAACGAAAAAAAACGTCAAATGAAGGATCAGGAGAACGAGGATATAGAGCGATACAGGAATAGAGGTGAGGCCCAAAAATTTTACCAAAAAGTAAAAGCAAAAAGCTACGGTAATGTTCTACCCTCCTGTAAGGACAAGGTTGGAAATCTGGTTACAGATACGCAGAGTGTGCTGCATATACGGAGAAAACATTCCAGCAACTGCTGGTTCCAGAAGGTATCACGCCAATTGTCGACGACGGCGAAGATTGACCACCACCTAGTCAAACCAAGGTAAGATGAGCAATATCGCGGCTGAAAAAGAATTAAGCAGTCGGTGCCGACGGATTTCCGGCAGAGCTCTTCAAGTCCGGTTACGAGGAGCTGATAACGAGCATGCACCAGCTCCTGCGCATGGTTTGTCTTAATGAGTGCATGCCCGACGATTGGAATGTAAGCGTATTATGCCCTGTGTTGAAAAAAGGTGATCCAAGTGTGTGCTCCATCTACAGCGAGGATCAATCTTTTATCCATAGCATATAAGGTCCTGTCGAGTGTGCTATGTGATAGATTAAAGCCTGTTTTATCCAACCTGATCGGACCTATTCAGTGTGGCTTTCGACCTGGTTATTTATCAACTGACCAGATATTCACACTTCGTCAAATCCTAGAAAAGACACAAGAGAAACAGATCGATACGTACCATCTTTTCGTCGACTATAAAGCTGACTTCGTCAGCCCGATACGGCAGAAATTACATGCCTGAGTTTGGTACTCCAGCGAAGCTGATACGCCGTTGTGGAATGACGCAGACTGACAAGCAGTCTTCTATACCAGACGAGGCCTAAAACAAGGCGACGGCCTATCGTGTGATCTCTTCAACATTGTGATGGAGATGATAATGAGAAAAGCTGCAGTAAACACGAGTGGCACTATATTCAACAAAAGCCAAATGCTACTCGCGTACGCTGATTTCGTAAATATAAACTGCGGAAAACTGCGGGATGTGACTGCAACCTTCTCAGGTATACATAAGGAATAAGCGAAAATGGGTCTAACGGTAAACGAGGACAAAACGAAGTTATTAGTCTCAACGAACAAAGAATCTACTCGTTTGGGAAACTGCGTGAACGTTGACAACTATAATTACGAATTGGTAGATGGTTTTATCTACCTAGGTTTTTTCTAACTTGAAATCCAGAAAAGACTCCCGCTTGCGAATAGATTCTTTTACGGACTTAGCATGCGTTTTAATGACAGAGCCCTCTCTCAATATAAATGAGATTTTTTTTTAATAATGAATCACTTTTCGGCTCTGCAGCGGCAAAAAACAGTTGCAAGGGTGCATATTGTATCAATATGGCAAAATATAGCAAATGAAAACAGGGACGGAGTTCAAGCCTCCAGTTAATATGATACCCCCGCATAAGATATATGTACAACCTGAATATGCTTCAAATAATTGGAATTTGATCCGGGCCTTAACGGCGACGACCTTGTAGTCTGTCCTAGAGGGGACCACTTTCTATTCGTGTTAATAAGACGATACTGGATGTAAAACAAATGATGCAGGCAACATTCGCTTTTTTAGGTTAAAAATATGGAAGGATTCCAATTAAGGAGAGTTATTACACTGCCTTGTTATCCAACGACAACTAACACATACAAAAATTAAGTTTCATCTATATTATTCAATAATTTATATTTCATAATTTTTTTTACAACATGATGTTGGTATTTTCCCATCCAGTACTGAATTAAACATTTTCGTGGGTTCCACTGTTTGAAATGCAATACGCATTTAATAAACAATACAAAAATGTACCACATTGAAGAAATGTTTATATCGCAGACAGACAGATACACAAACGGGCCTTCTTTCATACAAAGAAAATGCACACACAAGTACAAGTTTGCATCAGATAAACGGTCGTAGGAATACAGCCTAACTTTTGCATGCAAAGAGGGGAGAATCTTAAAACGAACAAATTTCACAGACGAGGAACTGTCAGATCGAAAACGCCCAAATGAATAAACAAATAACCGACCAACCGACCGACCGACCGACCTAAAGACAGACACAAGGAATGAATGAACACAAATGAATTTCTACGAGTAAAACCATTAATGTGGCACAAACAAACTGTGCAGCACTCGAGTAATGGAAGCTCAAAGGCTCAAATCGAAGGCAAACTGACAGACACAGGGGCAGATGGTCGAATGGGGAGGCCAGAATGACAAAGAACCGCACAAACGGATAGACAGACAGTTGCTTAAAACGCAGCAACGGCAGCAGCAGTAGCAGCAGTCTGAGTAGCTAAAACAAACCATATGCTATTGCCGAAATGTTGCACCATGGAATGGATTTTGGTTGCACAGTGAGTGCTCCTACATGGCAGAGAGCCCCTTTCGATTATTAAGCCACACTGCATACGTCGACTGACTAATAATTCTTATTTTGGAACCTGGGGTTGTTTGGCCTTTGACAACGATTCAAACGAATGAGGGTTGGTATAATAATTAATAAAACACAAGGTAGCTGCTGAACATCTTTGAGTGTTGTAACATAGTGATCTGACAGTATGTATTTTAAACAAGCAAAAAAAAAGGAATAGCATCCAAAATTGGCACATATATGAACATATGATTAATGTATGTAATAAATATTTTCCTACACAAATATAAAATTATTGAAAATAACAAATGGTAGGGGTCAGTATAACGTGGTTTTCTCGTCGGCTGTGATAAGTTCAGTCGTCCCGAGGACACCATAGGGACCCACAAAACTTCACAGAATATGAACTCAGTAGATTTTCCCTGACTAGGGCAGTATTGTTTATTGATGGTGTAATTCAAACTTATAACCTACAGGATAAAGTATTTTGATTCGAAAACAATTCAGATTCGGATTCAGTAATGGCGTTGCTGTCTTGTCCGGCAATTTGTACCCAGGCCGATTTTAGATGATCGAGAACTTTTATACGCTCGACGAGTTTTGGGACTTGGGTTGATTTAAGATTGTCGGGAATTTTACGAATCAGTCGATTTGAGGTGATTGGGTACTCTATACTATACTCCCAAAACTGTAGAGGTTAGGTAGGTCAAAATCGTTTCGGTATTTAGGAACATGGTTATTCGAGTACTTTCGATAACTCAGGACCGTACCAGCAATTCGGCAGCGCACGGATGATTGGGGTTCATAGGTGATTACGATTAATATCAGCAGTGGTAAGCTTGGTGATTCGGATTTTGTCGGGGTTTCAGGTTAATATCAGCAAGTGATGATTGATGACTCGGGTTTGTCGTTAGTTCGGGTTAATGTCAACAATTCAGAAGGGTATTGGTGATTCGGGTTTTGTTGATGATTTGGGTTTATATCAACAATACTGGGTCATCTTGATTATTCGGGTTTTACGGTGGTTCAGGTTTATATCACCAATTCGGGAATATATTGTTAATTCGGGGTTTATGGTAATTCATCTGGTATCTGCAACTCAGGATCGTGTTGATGACTCGTGTTCTTCAGTAAATCGACTTTGCCAACTCGTGGTTGTATCGATTATTCGGCCTTCTACGTAAATCAGTTTAATATCCGCAAATCAGGATCGTGTTGATGACTCGTGTTCTTCAGCAAATCGATTTCGGCAACTCTTGGTTTTATCGATGAATTCGCGACCGAACTAGTAATCATTGGGGAGGCCAGAATGACAAAGAACCGCACAAACGGATAGACAGACAGTTGCTTAAAACGGAGTGTAAGTATCAAGATGCTACGGTGCTAATTTTTAATATAAGGCTACAGAAACGAAGAGTATCTTCGTGTTCCGAAATCTGTGCAACCGACTAGTCGGTATAACCAACCGGAGTTGGATTCAACAGACCAAAGTCCGATTCAACAGCCCGAAGTCCGATTAAACAGACCGAAGTCCGATTAAACAGCCCAAAGTCCGAATCAACAGACCGAAGTCCGATTCAACAGACCGAAGTCCGATTCAACAGACCAAGGTCCGATTTAACAGACCGAAGTCAAATTCAACAGCCCGAAGTCCGATTCAACAGACCGAAGTCGGATTCAGACCGAAGTCCGATTCAACAGACCGAAGTCCAATTCAACAGACCGAAGTCCGATTTAACAGATAGAAGTCCGATTTTACCGACCGTAGTCGAGTTAGATCAATGGTATTTGGGTTAAACCAACAAAAGTTGGTTCAACAGACCGAAGTCCGATTAAACAAAAGAATATTTCTTTCGATAAATTATTTCCCTTGGAACCGGCCGTGGCATAGTGGTTAGAACACGCGACTACCATGCGGGAGATCGCAGGTTCAAACCTGGGCCCAGTCATCTTAAAAAAAAATTGTTCTTTCATTGTCGGCTCCCCTCGAATGTTGTTGACAGCAACTTCGCAGTAATAAGTGTCGAGTCAATCGGCGTGTCTAGTAAGAGCTTCTCAAACAGTGACGTTCGCATTCGTCGATAAACACGTAGGTGCCGTTAGTTGTGAATCTAAAAATAGAAAGCGTGTTAATTCACAACAACGCGAGAAGCTATCCCATACCTTATTCATGGAGTGCAAAGGGAAATTAAGTAAATTATTTCCCTGAGAGGGGCGGGGGGGATTGGGTAGAGAGCAACCGTTCCAGTAGCAACCGACGAATTTACCAAGCTCCAGATTTCCATCCCTGTCCTGACAGGTGGGGATCCTTGTTTCAAAAACTTTAGCTTTTTTTCTTTTGGTAGAACTTTCGGCATTCACCTATAACCCCTGCAATTTTCGATATCCTAACTTTTTCTTTTCCTCCATAGATGCTTTTTTCGCCTGAAGAAGCGTTTAATTTTCCTGCTCTTATCATTATGTAGTTTCGTCACTGCACGCGGTACCATTGGCTGCAGTATTGCTTGTGTGCAGCATCTATTGTCTCAGAAAATTTGCGAATTCTTCATCGTCGTAAAGCTTGTCTGAGCGTGGTTTTTCATATCCCAGTTTGGTCGTTGCAACAGTGGCAATAGAGTTCGTAATATGGTACCACAGTGTGGCGGACACATCAGAATTAGGGGCATTTGTTTGAACTAATTGAGAGAGTTGTTGGAGTAGGCATTGGCTATATCGGTGGTATGCAGCTTTGTGATGTCTAGCTTCCTTTTGCGTTTGGTTGTGAGAGTTTTTAGCACTACTTAATTGTTTGCGAATCTTGGCTGCAACTTGATGGAAATACGAATCAATATTTGGACCTCGTATCACACACATGTCCGTAACGCTTGAGTCATGCCTTCCACCGACTACCACGTGATCGATGGAAGGATGTTCCTGTTTATTGATCAGGGAATATCCAGGTTGCCTTGGGGATATCTTTATGCGGGAATCTGGTTCCACTCACTTACATACTTTTTGCCAACGCGAAGCTAACCAGTCTGAATGCGTCGGAGTGGTTGTTCTATAGACTAAATTTTGAGACTGCTAAATCAAGACCATCATCGCTAAACAGGAATATTGTTTAAATCTTGCAATGGTTAGATGTATTTCCTCCAGTAGTTCATGGAATGCATCTTTAATGTCCTCGTCTTTGTCTTTTGTCGGGACGCGTACTTAAATCTGTGAGATGTAAAAATATTTTGCCTTGATGCATATAGTGGCTTATCGTTGACTTACAGGTTTAGACCTAGAAACCAGATGTCGAAGTCTCTTGCCGACTATGAATTCATATCGAAGTTCGTGTCATTCTTCATGGCATCCGTAAAAGATGTCACAATTCTTTGGTCGTTTGCATCATCGTTCTGTCCATCGCATTTTCTTAATGGCGGATATTTCATCCTTGTATTTGTCGAGAACAACCGCCAATTGGATAGAGGCACCATCTTCATCTCATTTTTGTAAAGTGTTCGAACATTCCAGGTGCATATACTTAAATTATGGTTCTTACTCGTATAACGTTTGCGGGTGTTTTCAACAATTGGGAGGGTTCTTGTTTTTACTTGTCTTCGTGTTTTCATAAGTTGTATTATTAAGGGAGAGTTGCTAACTAGGCCAAAGCGCTAGTTAAGGTGCCATGTAAACTTCCAAATTTTCCCTTACTTCACAAACAAAAAAAAATAATGAAAATAATTCTATCAAAAAGAAAATTTATGTCGCATCACGTAATGTCACGTCACGTTTCACAATATACTATGTTATAAAAAAATGGGTTAGTAATTCAGAAAATTGTAAAACAAAATAATTATATTCCAAATCATATTAAAAAAGGGTGTACCAAAGAGTTCGAATCAATCCGCACTATTTTGCGTTTTTGTAAAAAAAGACAAAAACAACTATTTTTATAACGTCACGTCACCCTCTCCACGATCACATATTTTAGGAGCGTTCAGTTCAGTTCTTTTCCTTCAATTTACTGTCCTGCAGGAAGCCACAACACAATGAGCATGCTCTCCTTAGAATTTAATAGATGTACGAAGGGATTTTTCAAAATGCATTCTTTTAGGGATAAAACTGGTACCATCACCATCAAAATTAGGTTGTATATTTGTACGCTAAGAAAGGCTATTTAAGGTACCCAGCGGTAAAAAATACCCATTACGTAATCGCTGATATCAGTTATATTTAGTAGCAATCAGTGATGATTCTCTCGCTTATGTTTCGCTTTACATTCACACAGGAGTGTCATAGGCCGTTTAATCGGTGCGCGGTGCCATTTCGGTTGCAATTACATTATAAACGGAGTTTTATGCGAGCTTGATAACACGCTTGATTACGAAGTAAGTGACGATTTGAGTAGGTGTCAACTCAATAGCATTGTAATCGGAGTTATAAAGAGTGAACGATGTTGTTTACATTACACACGTATTACATTCTAAGCACTTAGATTCTCGCTTACAATGTCATACTGATGTCCTGGATTACTTAATAGGTACTTTGTTTCATTTACCGCAGGATATATACATAAAACTGTTCTCACCATTTAGAGCAGACAACTAAAGCTAAGCAATCAAAAATTGTCCAAGTATAATAAGGTTATACACAAATCATAGGATAACTGAATAGCATCAATTCATTTAGGTTTGACGCACACATCAACATTAAAAGGATTTTAAAAAACACTTATATGGCCAGTATACAGCTGTTTTGTTCATTTCCACTTTATATCCTCTGTGCTCAGAATTTGCAAAATAAGTCTTAATCCAAATGTCTTTCTTTAGATGAAACACATCCAATGAGGAACCGTGTACAAAATTTCTATAGATTGTGATCAAAATCTTAGACATATCATAGAATTTACTGGATTAAATAAAGAACATGATGATTTATTACATTTCATGTGGTCTAAAAGTAATAACAATTATATTACCCCCCCAATCAGTTGGGATATTTCACCGTAACCGTGTCCAATTCGTGAATCATGAAATTAGCTACAAAACGAGGCAAATGAACGTACTGTATTTAATTTCAAATATAAACGTCATCATTCATTAATTTTATTCGCTTCCTTGTAAACCTCCCTCGTGTGCCAAAATTGAAAACCGATACAAACCAGACACACCGTACTGAAGCGACTGGACGAGATTGGCGTACGTGAGTGCAGTGCGCAAAGCATAAGGAATTTTTTCATTAAAACTCGATATCATTGTTGTTGTTTTTGTTGTAGCAGTTAGTTATCGAGCAATACCCAACAAGGGTCATCCGATAAGTTCATGGCAGGACATGTACCATGAAGTTCGAAAGGGCTGCACAGCACACGTTCGTTGCGAATGGGCACAATGGGCTAACAAAAATGCAAAAAGGGGGCGCATACAAGCAACGACATACAAACACACACACACACACTAATGCACCCTGCTGTTTTGTCACACATAGAAAGGACGACTTGCAATGGATGCGTCTGCAATGTATGCGCCTGTGTGAGTGCAGGACTTGATGTGTGTGTGTGTGTGTGTGTGTGTGCAGAAATTGTCTGGATTCGTTGTCCCAGTATGAGTTTGTTAATGAGTTGGTATTGATGCAGATGCATGCGCTCTATTCCTGTCGTTTAGAGTTTGCCCTGGCAAGAGAACAATTGATGGGTTCGCGTCTGCTTTTACTATACAGTTACCACCAGAGTTGTCACAGTTCTTTAGTTTACAAAACAAAACAAAATGTATACAAACTGTACAGTTTATATGGTTTGATGGTGGCATGATGGCAGTTAGAACATGTGACTATCATGCGGATGATCTAGATTCCAGTCCAAACACTTGGCTGTTATAGACAGCAACATCGAGTAGTCGAGGCAGAAATTCCTTGGAAATGTGGTTATATATTGGCAAATACATCTTTTTAATTGGCAGCAATTGATTCAACGAAGTTTTGGTCGCCCCCTCCTGCGCCGGCCATCGAGTTTTTTCAAGAAAATCCTTTCGAGCTGGATCATTTCCATCCTTTCGTACAATGGTACAAGCCAGCGCAATCTGTCCATTTTAACGCGCTTGACTACGTCGATATCGTTGTACAGCTCATACAGATCGTGGTTCATTCGACGACGATACCCGCCGTTAACTATTGTGGGTGCATATATTTTGCGAAGTATTTTTCTCTCGAAGACTCCTAGAATAGATTGATCCGCTTGTGTCATTACCCAACTGCGCTGTAGACAGGTAGGACCAGAGTCTGGTAGAGTTGGATATTTGTTCTTCGAGGGAGCGCTTTGTCATTAAATCGCTTGCTTAGCGCATAGTAGCATCGGTTTGCGATCAATACTCGTCTTTTGATTTTGAGGCTGACATTATTATTTTTGTTAATGGCGGAGCCAAGGTAGACAAAATCATCTACCACTTCAAAGTTATAGTTGTTAATGTTCACGTAGCGTCCTAGACGAGTGGACTCTTTGTTCGTTAAAACAAATAACTTGGTTTTAACCTCATTTATCACCAGACCCACTTCCGCGGACTGCTTTTCAATGATTGAAAAACCCGCAGTAACATCTCGCAATCCACGGCTAATGATATCTATGTCATCGGCATACGCGAGCGGCCGTGGCATAGTGGTTAGAACACGCGACTACCATGCGGGAGATCACAGGTTCAACTCCTGGCTCCAGTCATCTTAAAAGAAAAATTTTCTTTCATTGTCGGCCTCCCTCGAATAATGTCGACAGCAACTTCGCAGTATTAGTGTCGAGTCAATCGGCATGTCTAGTAAGAGCTTCTGAAACAGTGACGTTCGCATTCGTCGATAAACAAGTAGGTGCCGTTAGTTGTGAATCTAAAAATAGAAAGCGTGTTAATACACAACAATGCGAGAAGATATCCCAAACCTCATTCATGGGGTATAAAGGAAAATTAAGTAAGTAAGTACGCGAGCAGCATGTGACTTTTGTTAAAGATGGTACCATTTCTGTTTACTGCAGCCTTCCGCATGATCATCTCCATTACCATGTTTAAGAGATCGCAAGACAGACTATATCGCCTTGTCTAAAGCCTCGCTTTAGTCAGTGTCATCCCGTAAAGTCGTATTAGCTTCGCGGGGATACCAAACTCAGCCATAGCATCTAACAATTTTTGTCGTATCGGACTGTCGATGAACAGATGGTAGGTGTCGATCTACATTTCTTGGGTCTTCTTCAGGATTTGTCGTAGTGTGAATATCTGGTCAGTCGTCTAGTTACTAGGTCTAAACCCACACTAATAAGGTCAAATCAGGTTCGCCAGAATGGGCTTTAGTCTTTCACATAACACACTAGACATGACCTTGTATGCGATAGGTAAGAGGCTAATCCCGCGATAATTGGTACACACACTTGGATCATCTTTCTTAAGCACGGGACAAAGAACACTCAGATTCAATTATCGGGCATGCACTCCTTGAGCCAAATCGTGTTTATGAGCTGGTGCATGCATGTTACCAGCTCTTCGCCGCCGGCTTTAAAAAGCTCTGCCGGCATTCCATCGGCTCCCGCAGCTTTATTATTTTTAAGCCTTGCGATCGCCGCGCTGATTTCGTTTTGGCTCGGTGGTGGACAATCTACTCCGTCGTCTATAATTGGTGTGATTTCGTCACGAGTAGAGATTGAAAGTGTTCCCTCCACATTTGAAGCACACTCAGAGTGTCCGTGACCAGATTTCCGTCTCTGTCCTTAAAGGTGGGGATCCCTGTTCCAAAACCTTTGCTTTTAACTCTTTGGTAGAACTTTGGGCCCTCACCCCTATCCCTGTAGTTTTCGATATCCTTGCTCTCTCTTTTCTTACCTTTACGCTTTTTTCGCCTGAACAGGCGTTTCATCTTCCTCCTTTTCTCATTATAACGCTCCGTTACCGCACGCGTCGCTATAGACTGCAGTTTTGGCTTCTATGCAGCATCCATTTCCTCAGACATTTTGCGGCATTCATCATCGTACCAGGGCTTGTCTGAGCGTGGTTTTTTATAACCCAGTACGATCGTTGCGGCAGTGGTCATAGAATTCGCAAAATGCAGCCACTGTGTGTCGGGATCATCAGAATTAGGGGCGATTGTTTGAAGTAATTAAGAGAGTTTGTTGGAATAGCCATTGGCTATCTCGTTCGTATGCAGCTTTGAGATGTCTAGCTTCCTTTGCGTTTGATTACGAGTGTTGTTGTTGGCTCTACTTAATCGTGTGCGTACCTTGGCTGCAACTAGGTGGTGATCCGAGTCAATATATAATATATCACACGCACGTCCATAACGCTTGAGACATGCCTTCTATCTCTTACCACGTGATCAATCTGATTTCTTGTATTTGATCGGGAGATATCAATGTTGCCTTGTGGATATCTTTATGCGGGAATTTGGTTCCACTCACAACCATGTTTCTTGCCGACGCGAAACTAACCCAGTAGGAAAAAGAAGCATGAAATAACACATTATAATATGCTTACTTTCCGTTCGGGAGGGATTCTATCTTCCCTTACGAATTCCCATTACTTTTTTAAAACAATGGCCGCCTGACGTCAGCATTATTCTGGAAAGCAGATATGACTCACGCTTCCACTTTTGTTTCTAAAAATAAATTGAAGGTAATGCATGTTATCACTCGAGAATCTTTGGGTTTGGATTCTAAAATAACTTCTATTTGGCAATGAAATTGTAATGCAATGCAATATTGAGACCATGCATTCCAAATGTGGCTTCTTTTATGAAGAATTGGTAAGTTATGATTTCCAAAAGCATCCATTTTCGCTTTCTCAAAACCTAAACGTAAGCATAATTACTTCTTTTCTCGCTTACAGTGTAAAGTAGGCGTAATGTTTCAAAAATCGGATGTAAAAACACGTCTGCACACGGCCAGAAACAAAAGCAAACTGACTAAGAGAACATATTTTCTAGTAGTTACCAATCACATGTGTTTTGTTGTCCCGACAGTTGTCTTCGGCTTTCTTGAATAACACTTCTAGTTTCTTTTAATTAGCTTAAAAATGAAGTATTCTAAACTTATCTTCCCATTGAAAGTACCTTACCAAATTTCCGACTGGGAACTAGTCTCAATCCTTTATCGGAGTTTTTTTTGTGTAGACTGAATTTTCCGACTACTTTCAAATCTCCCAGAACAATTTTAATGCCATGTGCAGGGCAGCGGTCATATATTTCCTCCAGGCGATATATGAAATATATCTTACAAAATTGGCTGCGAAAAATTCAACAAATTAAAGGCGCGACCCTCCTTTTCTCATAATTATTGTTTTTGTGTCTCATCCGCATTTCGAAGTTTTGGGAAGATCACAAACTATTTCCAATACTTTCACTTATGTACATTCTTACCCGACACGGATTTGTTGATTTTAGTCATGCCAAAGTGTCCCTATTCTGCATAAGGCAACAACACACTGTAGTTGGCAACACTGTTCAGAATAAACCACCAACGACTATTGTCGAAGTCGCACGTACGCCTCAGACATCACAACCGCTGTATTTGTGTGTTCTTTTTTTTTTATTTCCAAACATTTTTTGTTTGTTTTTGCTTTTTGTGCTTTACACCAAAATTTCATACTTTAATCATCAAGCGGAAGTAGCAGGAATGTTCGAACACATGTCCGTCTGTCCACCATCCAGCCATACATCTACCGTGTCTCTAAATCTGTGGTGGGTTTATTCGCCTTTTGGCTGATTTGAATCGCAGTCATCATCGGCGTCACCATCATCATCATCAGCATCATGGCCGAATGAATAAATCGGAATGATTTCGAAAAAATGCTGGACTGATGAATATATGCCTGGTTAGCGACCGGCTATTGGTCGCTATGACTCTTTCTACACATGGCTGGCTGGCTGGCTGGACTGTCTGTCTGTTGACTGGGAATGACGGAGAGTAGTTGTTGCCTTCGAAAATGGAA
Source organism: Muscina levida (assembly GCA_964034835.1). Lineage (NCBI taxonomy): Eukaryota > Metazoa > Arthropoda > Insecta > Diptera > Muscidae > Muscina > Muscina levida. The sequence goes on along the minus strand of OZ035881.1, from coordinate 46,338,402 downwards.
ACAATATACACACGACGAATTGGTTATATGATCGGTTTGGGGCAAAAGGGTTCTGGCACTTGGACACGATGGCCGTATGTGCGAGCCTTTAAATTTTAATATAAAATTTAGCAATGCATTGTTGTTGTTATTGTTGTTTTGCATTGTGTTGAAGCAACTTGAGCGGACGGACCCAAGCCAATGTACACAAAATCCACTTTTGTTTGTTAACATTTTGCTGTTCTTTCGTACTCGTTTGTTTGTTGAATTTACAGCTGCTGACTGCTGACTGCTGCCGGCTGGCGCTGCTTATGCTGGCACACCAACAACCACATAACGATTAGTTGTTGTATTCCATTTGGAATGCAAACGGGGTGGCTGACTTAAAATGTGTGTTTAGGACTTGAAATAGTTCTGACTATGATTGCCAAATTTCCGTACAAACCGGTTTTTACTCCCGTTGCTGGCAACATTTCAATGAGAGCCAATTTCATGGGCGTGGATTACATCCTTTGGGTTGTGTACGATCAATGTGGATAATCAGGAGTGCGCGGCCCATTCATACATTTCTTTTGTTGTATTACTGCTGTTTCTGACCATTATCACAAGGTGTCATGTCTGTGGTGCCACTTTGAATTAAAGAGTGAGGCTCGGAATTAAGTTTAGATTAAATGAATGTTGAAGATTTTAAAGACTGTGCAAACAACTTTGATGTTGGGAGCGGCGATTGAAAGTTGGAGTGTGGAGAGGGGGCTTTACATTATAAGCGTAGTTTTATGCGAGCTTGATAACACGCTTGATTACGAAGTAAGTGACGATGTCAGTAGGTGCCATTTCAATAGCATTGTCTCTTAGTCGCTGATGTCAGCTATATTTAGTAGCAATCAGTGATGATTCCCTCGCTTATATTCCTGCTTAAATTTAGCATATGAGTGTCATAGGCTGTTTAATCGGTGCGCTCTCGCTTACAAAGTAAGCGACGATGTCAGTAAGTGCCATATTACATTATTAGAAGAGTTTTTAGAGAAGTTAATAACACGCTTTAATACGAAGTAAGTTACGATGCAAGTAGGTGTCATTCCAATAGGAATTATTATGAGTGGACAAAATTTTTTACTTTACACACGCGAGACATTCTAAGTGCTTATATCGCTCGCTTACAATGTCATAATGATATCATGGATTGCTAAATAGGTACTTCGTTTCATTTACCGCTGGGTTGGGAAGAACCAGAATTCTCTCTCAAACAACGTTCGTGAGATAACGTATTCCCCGGACAATGCCATTGAACATCCGTTCAGTCCTAGCAAATAGGAGAGGGCGCAATGTTGAACATAACATAAATAAATGTTGAACATAAATGGCATGCTACTGAATCTCCCCTGCGGTAAAAATACCCATTGCGTAATCGCTGATGTCTGCTATATTTAGTACCGATCAATGATGATTCTCTTGCTTATATTCCTCCTTAAATTTAGCATAGGAGTGTCATAGACTGTTTAATTGGTGCGCTCTTGCTTACAAAGTAAGCAACGATATCAGTAAGTACCATTTAAATTGCATTTACGTTATAAGCGGAGATTTAAGCGAGCTTCATAACACGCTTGATTACAAAGTAAGTGACGATGTCAGTAGGTACCATTTCAATATTGGGCGATATTGTTTACTTTACACAAGCATGACACTCTAAGTACTTAAATCGCTAGCTTACAATGTCATACTGATATCATGGATTACTACCTAGGTACTTCGTTTAAATTACCGCTGGGTCAACACAACGCTCTCATAGTCGTAATCCCAAGAAACCTTGGATTAAGAGTGGAGGCCTTATGAAAACGCGACCTGATTTAAAGATATTATACTGGAATATCCGAAATCTCTATGAAGGTAGTGTCTCTATCCATTTAGCGGATGTCCTCGACAGTAAAAAGGATACTATACAGAAAATGCTTTGAAGGGACAGGGATGCACACTACTAAAGTACTGTGACATCTTATACAGCTGCCATGTAGAAAGATAGGAATTTGGATTTGTATTCCCTAGGTGTTAGTGGCCGAATAGCCACTATTCGCATTAAGGCGAACTATTTTCCCACAAAACACTGATATGTGTACACGCCGCGACATAAGAAAAAAAGAGGACATTTAAAATGCATTCTATGAGTGCCTGGAGGAAATATATAACCGCTGCCCTTGCCATGACATTAGAATTGTTCTGGGAGATTTTAATGCTACAATATTAAGGGAAGATGCTGCTGTTTTTATGCTAGTTTCGCATAGATAAGAAACATAGTAGTGTGTGGAACCAGATTTCCACCTCAAGATATCCACAAGGCAAACTGGGCATCCCTTGAAGAAAACAAATTGTTCACGTGGTAATCGATGGAAGGCAAGTCTCAAGCGTTATGTACTTGCGTGTGAAGCTTGGTGCAAATATTCTTTGAAATCAGCACCTAATTTCAGCCAAGGAACGCACACGATTAAGTAGTGCTTAAAATGCTCGTAACCAAACAAAAAGGAAGCTAGATATCACAAAGGAGCATACCACCGAGATAGCTAATGCCTAATCCAACCAACTCTCTCAATTACTTCAAACCAACCCCTATAGTTCTGATGTTCCTGACACACAGTGGCAGCATATTGCGAATTTTATGACCACTGCCGCAACGACCGTACTGGGTTATGAAAAACCACGCTTAGACAAGCCCTGGTACGATGATGAATGTCGCAAAATGTCCGATGAAATGGATGCTGCATACAAGGCAAAACTGTAGCCAATGGCGAAGCGTATTGTGCCGGAGAGTTATAACGAGAAGAGGAAGGAGATGAATCGCCTTTTTAGGCGGAAAAAGCGTCTGTGGAAGAAGATAGAGAGCTAGGATATTGGAAAATAACATACAGGGATAGAGATGAAGCCCAAAAGTTCTACTTAAAGGTTAAAAGCAAAGGAACAGGGAACAGGGATCCCCACCTGTAAAAGGACAAAGACGGAAATCTGGTCACGGACACTCAGAGTGTGCTGCAAATATGTAGGGAACACTTTCAATCTCTACTCGTTCCCGAAGGCAGCATAAATGAAGAAATCACACCAATCAGAAACGACAGAGTAGATTGTTCACCACCAAGCGAAATGGCGATCGCAAGTCTTAAAAAAATAAAGCTGCGGGATACGATCGACTACCGGCAGATCTTTCTAAATTCGGCGGCGATGAGCTGGCAACATCCATACACCAGCTCATGCACACGATTTGGATCAAAGAGGACATGCAGGATATTTGGAATCTGAGTGTTATATGTCCTGTGCGTGAGAAAGGAGATTCGACATTAGCCTTTTACCCTTCACATACAAGGTCCTGTCTTGTGTGTTATGTGAAAAACTAAAGCCCTTTCTGACGAACCTGATTGGATTTTATCAGTGTGGATTTAGACCTGGTAAATCCACTACTGACCATATATATACACTACGACATATCCTGGAGAAGAATCAAGAAATGCAGATCGAGAGCTACCATCTATTCATCGACTACAAAGCTGCATTCGACAGTCCGATACTTGTTAGATGCTATGGCTGAGTTTGGTATCCCCGCGAAGCTAATACGACTTTGCAGGATGACACTGACTCATACGAAGTCATCAGTGAAATTTGGCAAAAATCTGACAGACACATTTTCTACCAAGCGAGACTTTAGACAAGGCAATATAGTCTGTCTTGCGATCTCTTTAACATGGTAAAAGAGATGTTCATGCGGAAGGCTGCAGTAAACAAGAATGGTAAAATCTTCAACAATAGTCACATACTGCTCGTGTATGCCGATGGTATAGATATCATTGGTCGTGGATAGCGAAATGTTACTACAGCTTTCTCGAGCATTGAAAATCAGTCGGCGGAAGTGGGTCTGGTGATAAATGAGGACAAAAGCAAGTTATTTTTTTCAACGAACAAAGAGTTCATTCGTCTGGGACGCTGCGTGAACGTTGACAACTATAACTTTGAAGTGTTAGATGATTTTATCTACCTTGGCTCCGCCATAAAAAAAATACTAATGTCAGCCTGGAAATCAAAAGACGAGTATTAATCGCAAACCTCTGCTACTTTGCGCTAAGCAAGCGATTTAAGGACAAAACTCTGATCCTACCTGTCTTGCTCTACAGCGCAGAATCCTAATAATGACACAAGCGGATCAATCTATTCTGGGAGTCTTCGAGAGAAAAATTTGGACCCATCATCAGTACCGTCGTCGAATGAATCATGAGCTGTATGAGCTGTACAGCGAGATCGACGAATGGGCTGGTTTGGACACGTTGTACGAATCAATGAAAATGTTCCAGATCGAAAGGTTTACGTCAATAAACTGAAAGTGCGGTTCATTTGGTTGGAAACATCATCTAAGAAGGCATATTCATAATGGGTCTTAACGACCCATTCGTGGCATCACAAATTGTGTCCTCCATTATATGTTTTTTCTAACAAAATAACAATTAAAAATAAATAAAATCTGTTTAAGTTTACAACCAAATTAATGTAGCAACAAATTCATTTAATTATTACAAAGAAATCGCAATTTATACAACAGTGAAAGCATCTCCCTTTAACAAATCACAAACTGACCTACGCAACTTGTCGTATACTCATCACACACAATTTCTTTAAGCGCCAGCAACCTTAACTACCACTTTCTCGTAGCTTTTGTTAGCACTTCCAGTCTCGCCCCTCAGCCATCAGCCATCGTACTGGATTATCTAAAGGACTATTTGTTTTCCGTATTATTTTGAATATTTGTGTAATAAGGAAATGTTCCTGTTTTGGATTTTCGCTTCTTACTTCCACCAGACATTGTTGTTGTATTTATCGCAACAACAATCGTTATTTCCCTCAAAAACCAAGCGAATTTTTTACCTTTATGGCTGAACGACTGCAAATAAAGGGAAAACGAGACATCTCAAATAGGGGAGTAAACCTGCGAAGGGATGGCTATAAGGGCGAAAGTGGCAGCAGCAGCGCTGACTGAAGTTAGCGAAAGACGATGGTGGTTGATGAAAAAGGATATTGCAATGACTACGAGACGAGTGCTTGTTTAGGGAGTTGTAGCATTAACTGCCACCCTCCCTCCCCCATTAACTGGCACGAGAGTTTGTAGTTCTTCGATTACCCCCTTGTGCCCTGGGCTTATCTGCTGCTACCTTCCCGTCATAAGCCTGAAAGCATTATAAATCATAGTAGCAACCCCTGAGTTTAATATCAAACAGTAAAATCAGTTTTTTCCTGTTTGATTTCGGTCTATTGTATGCACATTTTCCACATACTATATAAATGGCCAAAATGGACGAGGGTGAAGAACTGTCTGCCTTCCGCCAGCAGCCTGACTGAGACACAACAGGGTTTTCAGACGGACGGACGGACGAACTGCCTGGCTGCCTGCATAACTTGTGACTGACTGCCGCTCCGTCCGTTCGTCCGTCTGGATTGTCATCTGCAACAAAGATTTGCGCTCTGCTTTACATGTATCATTAAAGAGACGCAAACTAGAAGAGGAGTTGCCTTTCGGAGTAACTATGAGAACCGGCTGAAAAACGGGCCACCCTCGTCCCATTAGACGAGCGAAAGGATGACGACGACGATGATGATGATGATGAGAAATACCGGGATGACGATGGCTCAAAGGGCGACGACCGCACTAAAATGAAGGTGGATGTGGTGGAGGATGCGGATGCGAAAGCAAATGCACATAAAACTGAGAGCATCGCAACAAAGCAGAGATGTTTGTTGTTCAATACTGAGAAGCAGCAGCAGCAACAGCAACGTCAGCAGCAGAAAGTTTACAACCCTCAACCAGCCAACCGACTGTCCCAACATTTCGAGGTCAATAAACTTTAAGGAAAATCCTGTTGTATCTCAACATCCCACCCAATTCAACAATTTGCTGTGCTCTGTGCTCCGTTGTCTGTATCGAGTACTCATGTGAACTGTACTGTACCAGTGCACGTCGTCTGCGTCTGGACCTGGATGTGCTGGGCTAAAGTTTTTCCATCCGGGAAGGGTGAGCATGCAGGGTGGCATGAATTCAATTCATAAACGCATTTTAAAAGCTTTAAACGAATGCGAAGCGATGCGATGTTGTTGTTATTACCAGGAATTTCGTTTGTTTTTCTTTTTGCCATCGATGGATAATAGTTGAACACCACCACCAAGAGGGTTGGTTGGGTAATACACACAAACACACACATGCAGAACCTTAGAGGTCCTTTTTTGCGACGACAACAACAAAAGCAGGAACTGCATGTATTAGCGATAGTGCGAAATTCGTTATTGTTCCGTGTGTGTGTTTCATTTCATGATATCCATGAATTATTTAATCAAAGTACAGCTGTTCAATTTCTGTTCAACTCCCTCCCTCTCTCTGTCTCCCGCCCAGTTCAATTGATGCCTGTACGGTTAAAGCTGCCACGAGTTACAAAGTTACTCATGCATGTTATGCGGCAACATAGAAGTTTACTCCAACACAGAAACACGGAGTAGTTTGTAGTTGTAATAGTAATAGTTAATTCCCTGTAGCACATTCGATAACAGTCCGCGGTAATGTCTTTATGTTAAAGTTTGAACTCTCTTTCTCGTTTGTCCTTTTTAGTTCAAAAAACAATAATAATTACGATTATTATTGTTGTACATTTCCCATGATGTGGTTGGTGGCGGCGGTGATGCATCATCAGGTTTTCTATTGGTTTCCCATTAAATTTGAGTCATAAAAGAAATACCCGGAAAGGACTTTTTATGTTTTTGCCATAATGAATTAGCATTTAGATTGTGGGTCCATCATTTGGGTAGGGGTAACTGGGGCCAATATCCAAGACAGCTGGTCTCCTTAATGAGATTTGTTGTTGGCACAAATATCGTTAAATGATTTATGACGAAGACTTCAGCGAATGAGTACCATAACTTCTTTATAAATTAGCATTTGAAAAATTATTAGGTAGTGTAAGACGATGAAAACCGATTAAAACTAAAATGATACGTAGAACCAAATAGTTTAGCAGCAACAATATGCCACTATGGAAGGGGGGTAATGAAAGTGTGCACTTAGTGTATATATATATATAGCTTCTCCACTTTAATTTACAACCTCCGGCACTATTTTATGTGAACTTGGTTCTCTCTGTTTTTCGCCAACGAGGCTCTGCCGACTGATCATAGGCGGTATAACTTTAACATCAGCATGGGGTTTAATCCCATTGCATTACGCCAACCTGGATGCAAAGCTGACAGCCCCCACACCAGACACGGATGATGTATCCTAATCAATTGCCCATCTTCAAATCACGATTAATGAAATCACACAAAATGTATTCAGAACCAGAGTACGTATTGGCTTGCTCTTTTCGGCTCTCGGCTCGCGAGCCAGGAGCCTCAAAACTCCAAAATAACTCTTGGCTCGCGAGCCTTATTTCAAACGAGCTCTCGTCTCGCGAGCCAAGAGCTCAAACAAGGAGCTGGCTTGCGAGCCAAAAGCTTAAAAATGTCGGCCATGGGCCACAAAATTTTAAATGAGCTCTCGGCTCGCGAGCCAATAGCCAAATAAAGAGCTGGCTCGCGAGCCAAGAGCTACAAAATTTCAAATGAGTTCTCATCCCCGAGCCAGGAGCCACAACATTTGAAATGAGCTCTCGGCTCGCGATCCAAAATGTACTTTTATTGGCCCAAAAGCACTTTTCTGTTGCACAAAGTACTTTTTTGTACCAGAGTAAAGAAATTTTATTGTACATTTTGGTACAAAGTACTTTATTTTGTACCAAAGTACTTTTTTATGCCAGAAAGGACTTTTTTGGCCCAAGAGCACTTTTCTGTTGCATAAAGTACTCTTTTTGTACCAGAGTATTATTTTGTGGCATAGTGGTTAGAACACGCGACTACCATGCGAGAGATCGCAGTTCCAAACCTGGCTCCAGCCATCTTAAAAAAAAAATTGTTCTTTCATTATCGGCTCCCCTCGAATGTTGTTGACACCAACTACGCAGTATTAGCTTCGAGTCTAGTAAGAGCTTCTCAAACAGTGACGTTCGCATTCGTCGATAAACAAGTAGGTGCCGTTAGTTGTGAATCTAAAAATAGAAAGCGTGTTAATTAGAGTATCCAATCGATTAATCGTTGTTCGATTAATCGAAAAAAATTTTTCGAATAATTTTTCGATTAAGAAAAAATAGTAAATTTCGATTAATGAATATAAATGTAACAGATGATGATATTATGTTGGAAGAAGAAGAGGAATTAATTGATATGAATGAAAATAATCTTTTACTGGAATTGAACGATACAATAAAAAGTATTCAAAATTTAAAAAAATCGAATGTAAACTGTAATATAATTGATGATTTTCTGTATCTAGATAAAACAAAAGAAAGAACAGAAAAATGAGAAAAACTTTTCAATGCAACTCTTTCAGTTTCACCAAAATCTACTTTAAGTGAAAGGGTGTTTTCATCATCTAAATTGCATTTTATTTTTAAAAGACTATTTTAGAAGATGTGACTAAAAACTTTTGAAATAAAAAAGATCTCATTTTGTATGTACCTAATTAATTATTATTTTTATTAAACGTTTTTGAATTCACATGAATTATTATTTTACGTTTGTTTTTATGTTTTAATATTATTTTTATGTTTTTTGTTAATAAAATTTAACGCCTACATTATATTTGTTTATTTTTCACGTAAGGTATACAGATATACAGAAATTATTCGAGTTATTCGACTTATTCGATTAATCGAATTATTCGAGCAATTTAAAAACCTTAATCGATTAATCGAGCAAATTAAAAATCCCAAAATCGATTAATTTTTTAATCGAACAAAACCTAAACCCGATTAATTGGATATTCTAGTGTTAATTCACAACAACGCGAGAAGCTATTCCATACCTCATTAATGGGGTGTAAAGGGAAATTTAGTTTTTTTTTAAGAAGTATTATTTTTTACCAAGAAGTACTTTTATTGGCCCAAAAGCACCTTTCTGTTTCACAAAGTACTTTTTTTGTACTAGAGTACTTTTTTGTGCCAAAAAGTACTTTTAATGTACTTTTCGGCACAAATATTCTTTTAGTACTTTGTTGTACCAAAAAAGTTCTTTGGTACAAACGAAAGTATTACGAACCAAAAGTATTTTTTGGTACAAAAAAGTACTCTGGTACAAAAAAAAGTACTTTGTGAAACAGCTTTTGGGCCAATAAAAATATTTTTTGGTACAAAAAAGTACTCTGGTACAAAAAAGTACTTTGTGCAACAAAAAAGTGCTTTTGGGCCAATAAAAGTACTTTTTGGCATAAAAAAGTTCTTTGTTACAAAAGAAAGCACTTTGTACCAAAAAGTACTATGAACCAAAAAATACAATAATAGTACTTTTTGGTACAAAAAAAAGTACTTTGTGCAACAGAAAAGTGCTTTTGGGCCAATAAAAGAACTTTCTGGCACAAAAAAGTACTTTGGTACAAACGGAAGTACTTTGTACTAAAAAGTACTATGAACCAAAAAGTACAATAAAACTACTTTTTGGTACAAAAAAGTACTCTGGTACAAAAAAAAGTACTTTGTGCAACAGAAAACTTTTTTTGGGCAAAAAAAAGTACTTTTTGGTACAAAGGAGGAGTTTTATAGCCAGCTGGGGACAATTTATCTTCTGTGCATCGTCGAGACATAGTTATCCTAATGGGCGACTTCAATGTTCAAATGGGAACATTAACGTGAAGAGTGCTATGAGGAGTTGGCTTTATAAACAAAAAGGGTAAACTATTCACTTAAAAGTCACCAAGATCTCGACAAATAAATTAAACGCAGCGCACGTCAAGACAAGAAACTAAGACAAGATCGCTGCTACGAGACGATAACATCAAAAAAGATCAGTTAGATAGAGTGTTTTTGTCCGGAGAATTCCCGGGAATCCCGGCCAATTTTTTGTCCCGGAATCCCGGGAATGCGACCGGGATTTCCCGGGATTTCATTACGCTTATTTAATCAGTTAATATCAAAATGTTTAATAAGTTAAAATCCATTAAAACCATAAATTATTTAGTGTTCCTAATTTTTACCATAAAATTGCCAAATGGTGACTATTTTCTTGACCATCACTATCGTCTTCCGTCTCCCGTTGTGTTGTTTATGTTTCAAATGTTGTTTAACATATAGAGAAAAATTCGAACGTATTAAATTGCTAAAATGGATCAGCAATACCATGTCCATGAGTTAATGAGAACTTACTTATTGATAGCCAATTGACTGATATATAACATTCTTTGTTGGTGTACTGGGTGATTATACCTATAGGTGCTTGGTCTGAGCGATGATAACACATTTCCTATCTTTATCCCAACGAGTACGAATCTCCAAAATCCCTTCAATTACCCTGTAAAATAAGTGTTAAATCTTATTGTCGCGATTCCACCTTCAGCCGTTTAGTCTGGGTGATCGTAACAGTTTCATCCCATTTTCGGGTTTGTCCTCCTAAAAGTTCGAAAGTCTTTCATATCGCGCAATTGCTCCATAAAATAAATATTCGCCCCAATATCCGCATTTCTAACTTAAGGCATTTGGTCTGGGTGATGGCCCCAATTTGATATGAATTTACAGCGCACAACTACTCACTAAAATAAATACTCTATTCTACTATAAGCCGTTGTTCTACGTTTGATTATGTTTTTCTTTAAGGGGTAACAAATTTGAAAAATCTCCTTATGCAGATCTCTAATTCTATAAGAAGCATTCCTATATAGATTTTTGCGATGCTACCTTTAGCCGTTGGTCTGGGTGATGGTATAAGTTTTACCTTTTTTTAGGGCACTTTTAGCACTACAGAATAAATTTTGAAAAATGTCTTCGGATATGGATTTGTGCGATAATAGCTTTAGTCGTTTGGATTGGGTCCTTTTTTACTTCTAAAAGGACGAATTTTGAAAAATCACTTCATGCAGCTCTCTAATTCTATAAGGATATTGCTCAATGGTACCTATTTTATCTCTTTTTGGCCTTTTTACCCTAAAAAGTAAGAATTTAGAAAAAAAACCTACTAGCAGCCCTATTGTTCTTTAAGAAGGTTGCTCATATATATATTCGACGATGATAAATTTTACCGTTTGGCCTGGATCATGTTACCAGTTTTCTCATTTGTTAGACCTTTTTGCCCCTAAAAGTACGAATTTCAAAGAATCCCTTCGTGCACCTCTCCAAGTCTACAAGGAGATTGCTTATGTTTAGCTCGTTTAAGTATTAAAAAATTTTCGGATAAACCACAACAAGAGATTTTTAGAATTATTTTTATGTTTCATTTCATATTTGTTTTTTTGTATTAAAATAAAAACTATTTTTATAATAGATAAAGGCAATTTTTAATTATTTTTTATTTTGGCCGGGATTTCCCGGGATCCCGGAAAAATGATATAAGAATCCCGATTTCCCGGGAAATGAAAAATGCCGGGAAATCAAAAACACTAGTTAGATGTATGGTACTACACAGAAATGCCTTAAACATCGACACCATCCAGCATTTTCATGTGCAACATCGCCCATCTCACAATTAGTTCAGATATTCACTATTTGTCTCCCAGCAGAAGTTGAAAGTGATATTAAAGCACAAATCGCCAGCGACAGATAACATTGCCACAGAAATGTTGAAAGTTCAAAGCAGACATACTATTTACGACGACTTAAGCCCACTTTACACTGGGAGACAAGTCTGTAAGATGTAATAGGAAATATACGAGTTAAAAAAATATATATTTTAAGAAATAAACATTAAAGAAAGTGTTATGATAAATTTTTGTAAAAATTAAATACATATTTTATGCATTATCCGCTAGGCAGTTCATGTTGACTGCTGGTGAAAAATTAAAGTTCGACAGATACGTGTGTAATGTAAAGGGGACAACAGATGTTTACACGGATTTCAGTGAAAAGGACACTTTAAAGGAAAGCCTTATTGTAAAAATTCCAAAAAAGTGGTTAATCTATCTGAATACTGCTTCTGAGTATGGTCAATACAGTGATAGCACACATTAACGCAAGCAGACTAACATCTACTTGGGTACCAGAACTACGCCCACGTCAAGGACACTTTAAAGGAGAGCCTTATTGTCAAAATTAAAAAGAGGTTAATCTATCTGAATACTGCTTCTGAATATGGTCAATAAAGTGATAGCACACATTAACGCAAGCAGACTAACATCTTCTTGAGTGCCAGAACTACGCCCACGTCAAGTTGGCTTTCAACTTGGGAAATCTTGTGTAGATTAAGTAAATAACCTCAGAGCTGTCGAAAAACAATCAATCTGATACAGCTAGACCAACATGAGACATACTTTGAGATTCGGGCATTATTGGGCATTTGTATGACAAGCATCAATAAGATATTGCATGTTCATTTGGTCGTGAAAAAGCATTATTCTTATTTGATCCCACATAACTTGACGAATGCTCAAAAAATGGCTCGTGTCCAATTGAGAAAAGAAGTGTTAAAAAAATACAACTGCGGTAGCTCAAATGCAGTCACAGGTGCCGAATCATGGATCTATCATTTTGCATCACGACAATGCGAGCTCTCACATATCAGCTGAAACAATGGACTATTTGAGCACTCTATATTAGGGTGGAGTGAATTTTTTTTTTTAATTTGGTGTTTCCTGTGTTACACTACCTTACAAATAATTATTTTTTCTCTGGCCTTTGGATACCACCATTTTTATGATAGATAACGGGTTTCTAATTAAGAAAAAAATTAAAAAAAAAAAATTAAAAAGTAAACAATTTTTTCGATGAAGTTACCTTTGGGTTTTGAAATTGAATGGCCAGCAAGAATTACGCCACGGAAACTCAATAAATTTTTCAAATAATTTGCCGTACTGGCTGAATACATTTGAAATGTTGTGTATCTTCATGAAAAAGAGCGTCTAATTTTTTAGTTTTTAAATCAGGTAACTCGAGTTAAATTTTTTTTGAAAGCTTCTGCGTAAAGCTAACCCCTCAACAACCCAATGAAGTATTGCAGAGGAGAATCTTGTTAGAAACTTTTATACTGTTAATCGTTTTGAATTTGCCAAAAATATTAATGTTTATTATCTGTTAAATATATGTATGTAACACAATATACCCTATACTTAATATAAGACACAGTCTTTTGTATAGGCGAATCTAATAAATAAATAAATCTATGGACTGGTTTAACAGTAAAGGCGTCAGAAACTTGGCGTACAGAAATTAAGTATTATAAATACTTGAATTGTCGTTTGGCGGAAGTGCAGAATTTGGGGCGACAACCCAAACAACAACAAAAATATACCATTCACTTTGTCTTGGTCCCCAAACATCGAAATGGTAGGCCAAGTTGGAGCTGGGCCCTATGGCACCCTTTTGGGGTCAAAAACGGGGGCTCCTTGGATTCTATGATAACCGCCTATGTGCGGGTACTCAAATGAAAGATATTTTTGAGACGATTCCAGTGGTGTCAATTTCAGGAATATACCGGTCCCACCGTTCAAAAAAAATTCACTCCAAAACAAAAATTTAAACAGAAACTCATCCTCTATCATAAAAACTTGTGGTATCCAAAGACCAACATGTGTTATCAAAGACCAAATGTGTAAACATATTAGTACACAATTTCAGCTATATTACACAGTACATCACATGATTTTGGGACTCAATTCTGAAAACTGCACGTGAAAGTAGCACAAAAAAGAAGAAGTTCTGCATCATTCGTTGTGGCAAGTTACATGCCATAATAATTAAATATCGATTTGAAGTTGTAAGTATCATATAAGGGAATTTGTGACGTTTTACGCTCTTTTGTTATATTGTTATATGGTGGCGTATGATTATCATAAGTAATATTCCATGTAAATCATACGCCACGGAGTACAACAGTTTTATTGAAAGTCATTTGATAAATGGAAAAGTAAAACTGTTGCTTATGTAGGGAAACGTTATATGAACACATTAAAGGAATTGTTACTCTTAATTTTTTTAAATTTATTTCAGCTAAATCTGACTAGTGGTTCTCGAATTATGTCAAACAAAAGAGCCTTAAACGTGAAAAATTCCCCTATACGATACTCCCAAATCAATGAGCTGAAAAATGTTGTACTGTGTTAGTTAACATCTTCAGGTGTTACACCTAAATGTAAAAGTTTATTTTAAATGTTAGTATATGATTAATATTAGTTATATATAGTAAGAAAGAAAAAAACTATATTAAACTAGCATTCCCGGCTCGCGTTGCTTCACCCGTACTTACAATGAACCTTGTTATGACTTTAAGCAATACAGGTAAAATGCAAACGCTCCAAAAGACGAACGAACACTCTATTTCTGTGATTGTAGCTTTATTGCTGAGTGATTGTACCATTACAGTCCCTTTTTATTCCTAAAAGTACGAATTTCAAAAGAGACATTGGTATCGCACAACTAATATGGACTGTTACCCCCTCTATTTCTATAGGAAGCGTCTGTATATGATTATAGCTTTAAAGGTTTGGTCTGGGTGATGGTACTAGTTTTTTACTTATTAGGCAATTTGACCACAAAATGTTCGAAATTCTAAAAACCCCATCTGGCGTCTCTCTAATTCTATAAGGAGCAATTCTATATACATTTTCGTAGGAAGGGTATTTGATCTGGGTGATATCATCAGTTTTATCCCTTTTCCAGTATTTTTACAACTAATGAACGAATCTCGAAAAATTGCTTCACACCGCACAACTTTAATATTTATTTAAATTTTTGAGACTATACCTTTAGCCGTTTAATACCAGTTTTATCCCTTTCCAGTCCTTTTTAACCCTAAAAGTTAAGAAAACCCTCCTTGCTTCGTTCTTTTTCCATATGGAGCAAGTCTATATAAATAATCATGATTACATCATCAGCCGTTTGGTCTGGGCGATAGTAAAATTGTTATCCCTTTTTCGATTTTTTTACCCAGAAGTATCGGGTTTATAAAAAAATCCAATTTAATAGTAAGCATTTCCATATCAATTTTCACGATTATAGCATAGCCGATTGGTCTGGGATATGGTATAACTTTTATCCCTTATTTACTCCCTAAAAGTAAGAATTTCAACAAATCCATTCTTAACTGATGTTTACTCGAAAAGGGAAATCACCGTCCCAAATTTCATCATCCTATCTACAGCCAGTTCGCAATTTTAAATTTATAGATTAAGAAAATGTTGTTAAAAATTTTCTTTTAATATGACGGTCATAACAATATTTTCAAAAGGGGTGTGGAACTGCCCATTTCCCAGCGAGACGTAATCCCATTTACCATAGGAAATCTTATCTTCATACCTTACATGGATCGTAAAATATAAACGATTGAAATTTGTGGGCGGTGCCATGCCCCTTTGTCTAGGTATGTTTTCATGTAGCCTATGATAGAGTCCCTACGGATAGTACTACATAGTCCAAATTTCATTGCAATCGGTCCATTTATTTCGCCCAGATAACGATTTTTACAAATGGGGAGTGGCACCGCCCATTTTTCAGCGAGACGGGTTCCTCTTCGTATCAGTAACATATGTAGCAAATCTCATCTACATACCCCTAATGGCTCTTGACATATGACCGAATGAAATTGAGGCTTGAGTGGGCGGTGCCACGCCCCTTTGTATAAATATGTTTCCATGTAGCCTATGATGAAGGTCCTATGGACAATATCACACATAGAAACTATAATTACAATCGGACCATTTATTTGGCCAATATAACTATTTTTTAAAAGGGGCGTGGCACCGCCCACTTTCCTTAAACAAAATATTTTTTCTTATACGTCCAATATACGTACCAAATCTCGACTTCGAACCTATTATGGCTTAAAAGATACATTCATTTAAAAATTCGAGTTGTATGGAGCAGTGCCACGCCCATTTTACCCCTTTGCAGTCCGAATTTCCAAAAATCCCGTCTTACTGCGCGCCTACGTCATAAAAGGAACCTACATTCTAAATTTCTCGGTTCTAGCTTTAGCCGTTTGAGCTGGGGAGTGATCAGTCAGTCACCCAAGCCTTTTATATATATAGATTAAGTCAAAAAGAACAATCTGGGTCTAATCTCAATTTTCAGAATCTGATTTTTTGTACCAAGAAGCGCTCACAAAAAAGCGAATAAAAAGATAACCAAACGAGCTTTAGAGCTTTTTTTAAGCTTTAGTTTAAAACAGCGACCGGCGAGAGCGCGCACTTGGGCAACATGAGCGAGAGAGCCACACATGTATTCTCACACATATTGAACGAAAACAAACAAACTCAATCAGTCTCGCTTGAGCATTCGTCCGACGCCTGTTGTTAGCACGACAATAAAAGAAATGCATTTTTTCGGTAAAAATGAATTCTTATTTGTAAATGTGCATTGCCACG
This sequence comes from Muscina levida, assembly GCA_964034835.1. Classification (NCBI taxonomy): domain Eukaryota; kingdom Metazoa; phylum Arthropoda; class Insecta; order Diptera; family Muscidae; genus Muscina; species Muscina levida. The sequence goes on along the minus strand of OZ035881.1, from coordinate 46,322,042 downwards.
CGCAAAACAGTAATATTTCCTAGATTATTATATTATAATTTTGTTCATAGTTATGAAAAAAACTATACAACAATTTCCTTCACTACAGTGAGAGGGCAAAGAAAACAACTCACCAACACAAACTCATATTGTGGTTGTATTGCTGCCGATGACTGGTTTAAAATAACCATCTACTGCTGAGTTTTCAAAACAATCAGACCTATCTTTCACTTTATAAATCGAGTAATAGCATCAATACTTCCAACGCGATCGTGCCCAAATTCTGTAGGCTATAGGAGGATAAAGCTTTGGAGAAAAAAATTGGAAATCTGGCAACGCCACTTCTGGTACCTCCCATGCAAATATACCACTCCGCCCAATTTGGAAAGCGAGAAGTAATATCAATACACCTGACACGATCGTGCCTGAATTCTGCGTTTTGTTTAGCTGTAACAGGATAAACTTTCGGAGGAAAAATTAGGAGTTTAGCCACGCCCAATCTGGTACCTCCCATACAAATGTACCATTCCGCCCACTTTAGAGTGCGAGTAGTAATATCAATACACTCGACACGATCGTGCCAAAATTCTGTTTTTTGTTAAGTTATAACTTGGAAGTCTAGCCACGCCCCTTCTGGTACCTCCCATACAAATGTACCACTTCGCTCACTTTAGAAATCGGGTACTAATATCAATATACTAGAAAATTTTATGTTTTACTGTCGGTGAGGGTACTGAAATTTCCTTACTGGTTTAAATAAAATTTTTTTAAATTTTACTAGCTGACCCGGCCAACGTTGTTTTGCCATGTATGTTATTTCTAGGAAACATTTTTTCCTTAACATTTAGGGGGATGAAAAATAGATGTTGGCCGATTCTCAGACCTACTCGATATGCTCACAAAATTTCATGAGGATCGGTCGAGCTGTTTCGGAGGAGTTCAATCACGCACCCCGTGACACGAGAATTTTATATATTAGATAGACTTTTGAATTATAAATGCGAGTATCACGGTCACACCCGTCACAATGAAATTACCCTTAAATAATAACATTCTTAAATATTTACAAGTTCATTAATTTTAACCCTCTAACGGGTAAGGCTGCCTCTGGGCTGCCTTTCGTTTTTCTCTCATTGCCGACTCAGAATATTTTGGTTAAGTTATTGTTTTTGTCTCTTCTATTACTTAGGCTTCTATTTACAGTTAGAAACTAATTTGGTTGCGCTACCATGTTCATTGGACAAAAAAAAAAAAACTTTGAGTTGACCAGTAGCTTTGAATAATTTTTGATAAGCGCTATATTAGATTAATTTAAAACCAAAGTGATCGTGGAAATAAAACAAAGTGTTGTCTAGAGGCTTAAACTTAATAGTGGCCTCAGGATACCCTTACCCGTTTATGCCAAATTTACTGACATATGGGCAATTCCACAGAAAGGTCTACAGTGATCGAAAGATAAGAAGTTGTTAAAATTTTTTTTTACAAGTATTAGTAAAGACAAAAACTTTAATTTTATTTAATTTAAATGTCCAAAGATTAACTCTTTTATTTCTTTTATGGACTGCAAAATTGCATTAATGATCTGGACACCTCTTTGAATTTTTAATGACATTTTTAGTAAGTGTACTCTTATCATAAAATATTTGCTACAATAGTAAATAACTCCAATAAAAGTAAAAGTTGATCAATTAGCTGCAAAATTTAGATTATATTTTATTGACGATCTGGTGCAGCATCCGTAATGAACAATTTGTGGCATATAAACTTTAAAAAATTCCCTAATTCACAACAACGCGAGAAGCTATCCTATACCTCATTCATGGGGTGTAAAGGGAAATTAAGTAAGTATGTAAGTAAAATTCCCTAAGCTTGTCTGGGCTCTTTTAATGCCTCAAATTATGTCTGGGCTTGAGGTAGTGTCAGGAACAGTAAGCAGCTATCTTTAGAAATTGAAACGCGTCATGAACGCTATTACGAGGTTTATGTTTAACGTTCGTAGATATGAGCATATTTCCGAATTTGTAAAAAGGTTTTTGGGCTGCTCATTTTTAAATTTTGTAAATTATCGTAACATATTACTTTTCTACAAGGTTATTAAAAATGGAGTACCCGTTTCTCTCTGTGCTTTATTTAGTTTCTCACGCTCCACTAGAAATATGCAAATAATAATACATGTAATAATGGATTCGGTGTTTGAGAGATCTTTTGTCGTGCGAGTTGCTTGATATTGGAATCAGCTTCCTAGCAATTTAAGGTCTTTTGGAAACACCAGCAATGCCTTTCGTTTAAAATTTGTTTCATACTTGTCTTTAATGGAAACTGAGTTAATGGAGGTTTTCTTACTTAATTTCAATTCATATCTTGTATTACTTTTGTACCTTCACCTTTTAAAGTTCTTTTCTTTTATTTTGTTTTTACGATGGTGATGTTCTCTTCGTTATTGTCACTGATGAGGACTAATATTTATTATGCTATTTTTTCCAAATTGAGCTTGCTTTTTTACTGATTACGGCTGGGGAGCCAATGTTATATATAATAAATTAAACTTTTTGAAATTTTTTATTCAACATTGTTACATATTTGTTTTTTTATTTATATTAATTTAAGTAGTTGTAAATATCTATGAATACTCAGGAATGTATTGCTATGTAATACGTATTTTTTGGCCTTAAAGGCTTAGTATTACTATGTGATTGAAATAAATAAAATAAATAAATAATTTCGCAAATAAAAAAAAAATCATGGAATTGCCTATATATGTATGTATATATTTATAGTCATAGATAAAATGTCATGTGTTGAACATGTCACGTTCGAACCACTTAAAAATTATATTTAAAAAACTACCCATGATATTTCTAACAAATAAAGAGGATTCGAAATTTTTTTTTTATTTTTTAACATTTTAAAATTTTTATTTATAAAATATTGTGTTTGATTTCGCTAAATCCCATGTTTTTGAAGATGTCCTCGAAAACTACTTATGTTTTTGTCACGTTCGAACCTTGTCCTTATTTTGTAATCAATATTACGCCTGAAAAAGACTAACTAGTACTATTAAGGATCTATACGTTTATAGATCGATTATGTAAAAGATGAAGCTAAAATATGTTTTATTCTGACCTTTTTTTCGCTTTAAATGTGTACAACGGTCACGTTCGACACCGTGAAATTACCCTATGCAATTTCTCAGCATTTTGGTGCAACTTTTTAGATAACTTTAAGTTTTGAGTTTTTAAGTTTTTACTAAAATATTAAAAAAAGAAACTTAAAAAATGCAGTTTTGACTAATTTAGTAAACGGAAGAACAATACTGATGTCGATTTTTTTTTCAGTTTGTTGCAATGTTATCTTTAGCCAGACCACTAGCGATATTTGATTTTTCAGCTAAATAGTGTCTTTGAAAACATTAAATGTTTATAACATTAAAAAATATTTTGCTGGAAATGTTTTAACTATTTCCAACATGCACCATGCTCTTTTTGTAGCAAATAATATGCATATGTCCTTAAGGTAAGAATATATTAAAACAAAAACTTGTCATAATATTTAAAAGTAAAAGACAAACGTCCTTACAATCCTCATTTTTATCCTTTATTCCATCACATAGTACTCGTATAATGTAAAAAAGTAACAGATAATACCTTTTAACGACTCCGTACTGCATTTAGATCTTGTTCCTTACGATTGCATAAAACCCAGACGACAGCAGCTCTCTTATTGCATTGTTTATTAAACCATTCTTTATTACATTATGTCTTATGAGCCATCCCGCACCCGCCGCTACATCCTTCCACAATGCTTCCGTCCTAGTATCGCACATTCATCGCTGAAGTACATTTATATTTACTTGTAAAGTTGCAATAATAGCGGCATTTTTTATATGTCTTGTTGTTACTGTCTGCCTCAGACATTTCTTTGGAGTTGCATGTGTTTCATCTCGTTGGGATGTTGTTGGGGCAGTTTAAGTTTTCAAGGGGTGAGGGTTAAATGTGTTGGCGCACGCTGTGTTGCTTTTAGGCGATTTTTTTTTTCAAGCTGCACTTCGTTTAAACGTCTCTAATGTTAGCATAATGTCATAGGTATTTTATAACACTATGGGGAAAATGTTGACTTTGATAAAGATATTTTCTTATGTTATAAGAATTCAGAATTTTCGTAGACGATGTATTATTTAAGAGTTTGGTTACCACCCATACGAATTGTATAGCGAGCATTAAAATTTAATCAATTTCAAATATTTCTATCTTTTGTTTTTGGTTTTGATATTATTTATCACGAATAGCGGCAGATTGTGAACGACGAACCTTTAGGTTCTGTTGACGACCCCACCCCCAAACGTTATAGTAAGGACCATGATTTAGGGATATGCCCTAGATTGATTATCTATAGCGAATATGCCACCATCCGAATGGCGGATGTCCTCAAAAAATACAAGGCTGACATCACCGCCATCCAGCAGATGATATGGACAGGACAGGGGTGGTCGCGACGTAATGATATAGACATTTACTACAGCTGTCATGCGGAAAAGCACGAATTTGGCTGTGGATTTGTAATTGCCCATAGACTAAGAAATCTTGTCTCGCGGTTCAACCCTGTAAGTGATCGAATAGCCACAATCCGCATCAAGGTTAAATATTTCTACATCAAGATGATTTGGGTACATATCCTGAAGGAAGGTAAATACAATCTACGAGCTTCTAGAGAAAACATACGACCGTTGCCCTGGCCACAACATTCAAATTGTCCAGGGAGATAATAATGCGCAAATATAACGGGTTTAGGTAGTGAGCTGAACTAGATTTCAGTACATTAGGAAACTTAGCTATCGCCCGATCAAATCAGATTGAACAGAGCGAAAAACGTACGTAGCCAATTACAAAGAACGCTGGGCGTAGTAAAGCTACCAACCCCAGAGATAGCCACTGACTATTCTAACCAGCTCTTCCAACTACTATGACACAACAACAAGGAGTATCGCAATTCAGTGTACTTTCTCCGATATTGTCTGGAATTCCACAACCACCTGAAGACGTAAAGATCGTAACATCTGCTGCCGACTGTACAATCATGGTGTCGGATCAAATATTCAAATGACTTTTGCGAAAAAAATAAACGGCTACTAAACTGATATTGGAGCCTTCTTCACAGCAAGAAAGGATCTGAGAATCTCTACCGAATAATCCTCAGCCACACTATTTACTGCCTGGACAGCAGTTGAATGAATTGATCGATGGCACAACAGCTTGTTTAAGTCGTCGACGTACACCACAGTTGCCTGCAACAATCTGCAATGCACAAATAAGCTCCTCAAGTCGCTGGCCTGCAGCATTTGGGGCACGGACAAGGATACTTTGCTATGCACGTAAAAAGTGATAGGTCGGTCTGTAATAAATTACGCAGCGCCAGTGTGGTCAGCAAATGTAAGCAACACGACGTGAATAAAGGTCCAGTCCTGCCAAAATGCGGCCCTGAGAATAGCTACAGAATGCCTGCTCATGTTATCAGATTCTCATCGTACGGTACACAATATGTTGTGCAAGCAGTACCTGTTGGGTTGCCACAGGAGGAACTACCCTAATCACCATCTCATTGAGTTGGATGCTCCATCCCGGCACATAAGTAGGGATCTTCATGATTTAGAGAGGACGGTTCAGCGCTAAAAAAGAGAGCCCTTGCACTTGTTGCAAAGTCCAGCAAAGCCCACTGACCTGGTCCCCGAGTCACTCTGGACTTTTAACAATTGCTGGTTTCGGAAGGCACCGCACGTAAAGGCTTTGCGCCAATTGTTTATGAAGGTTTAGATTTCCTGTCACCCAGCTAAACCATGGTAAGAATAATGATATCGCAGCCATTGGACTTTCGAAGGAGTAGACTAACAATCCGAAGGTGCCAGGGTACTGGCAAAATAAAGATCGACAAAAAATACTTTTCAAACATTTCTGAGTTCACCAGTCAACAAAACTCATCCTAGATGCTTCCACCACAAAAATCCAGATTGCGCAAGGACCAGGGAAAATGGTTTATCAACATCGCCAATAAATCAACAATACCAGCTGGAGCCATCTTTGGTGGAATTTGGCGATCCCAACAACAACACCTAACAATCCTTGACACAAAGCTTGTAAAGTACAAAGGAATGAAACAGAGTTGCCAACAATGATCGTATGATAGTCGGATTGGTTGCCTGATCGAGTGGCGACAAATTGAAAATCGGTATAAAGAATTATCACCCCAGCTACTTCTACCAGCTGTTACAACAACAAAAAGCTCCAGCAGTAATGAGCTGGGGGGTTACTATGTAACTCGATTCGAAAGTTCGAACAGCTCGAAAGTTGTATTCGATCCGAATTTGAGCTCTTACCATGTAACACTTTCGGATCGAGTGAAAAGTGCTGCCACTAATTGGAACTATTTTTGGCAGTACTTTCGAATGTATTATTCAAAGTTGGCAGCATTTCCTACGCAAAAATGTCAAAAATAACAAAACAATAAAAATAAAAGTTAACAAGTTGTTTCCTATAAAAATGGATTCGGTTGCCCTTTGGTTAGAAAGTGAAGACGAGCGATTGGAACGTAAAATCTTACGCGATGGTGTAGACTTTATGCAGTTGACGGATGCAATGTATGTAACAATTTGTTAAATATGTTGTATGTGTGTACATATTTTAACGCATTTAACTATGTGCTGGAGAGCATTAGTTCGGAGCTGCCAACAACCATGAGATCGACTGGTGTAACACCCACAATCAAATTGGGTGCTACACTGAAGTTTCTTGGGCAAGGTGGGTACCAACACCAAATCGGTCAAGACCGGTTTGCTGGCTTGGCACAACAAACTGTGTCAAACTGTATCAAGGAAGTATGCAATGCTATAGAGAATGTGTTGTGCTCAAAGCACATAAATTTCGTCATGAGCGAAGACGAAAAACGTGCGTCTTCTACCAATCGTGCCCATAAATCATTGGTGGCTTGTTTGGCGTCCGCAGCTTTTATGTACCCCTTAGCCAACTGTGGATGCTCCGTCATAAAGTTGAGCATGATCTCAAATTGGCTTTGCTTGGTATTTAAATTTTTCGTAGTATTTTCCCTATTGAAAAAGACTTGAATTAACATTTATCAACCAATATATATATATTTAAGAAATACTTACATTTTTCAGCGTCTACTATCGCTGTTTCGATTTTTTAAAGATCTTTTTATGTATCATCCGTTAACTAAACATCAAACGAGTACAAATGTCAACTTTCGACCGACTCTGACATCTAAATTCGAAATACATAGTGATGCATATCCGAAAGTAGAGTATGAGTATCCGATAATCGGATATGGCAATTCGAAAGTAGGAAATGTATTTGCGAATTCGAGTTAGTTGGTAGGAAAAATCCGAATTCGTAATATTTAACTTTCGAATCGAGTTACATAGTAACCCCCCTGATTTGCCTTAACAAGTGATCGGACCATATCATGGTGGCTTTAGGCCTATTAAGTCAACAACTGACCAGATATTCACTAGGGTGATGACTTTTATACAACATCGTTCCCCTGTATCATATTTAGATGAGCTTTTATTCAAGATTGGATAAAATTTTACATACAAGGTGATTCGATAAAAAAAAACCTTACGCATAAAATGATTTTAAAATTTTTATTTATCAGCATATTGGGAAATTTTTTGAAGTCACCTTAAGATATATAATTTAACACAAGCTTTAGAGCCACATATATGTAAAATTGAATAGGATCATCAAATACACAAGGAAGTTAAATATTCACGTTGTCATTGGTAAGGATGAATCTCAGTGGAAGGTTGTCCTTGTTGCGGCAGGAGTTGAGTAAGTCTTGCATAACTTAGATCGCATGCTGACAACACTGGTTGCTTCGGGCAATGAGAGCTTTTGGGTAGTCATTCAGAGCTACAGATAGATCTTTAAAATCTTCAGCGCGGAACAATTGAATACTGAACCAATAATCAGGCCATGAGTAAGAAATAAAATACAGATTTTACGCAACCTGTTCCGGTTTCAGGCATCATAATCAACGTAAGAGAGAGTTTCAGCGTGCATTGCTAATGTTTGGGAACTGCTTAAACTTTAAACAAAAGGGATCTCACTCCTCTCAGTGGAGTGGCGGAAGACACGAGTGAGGTGGAAGAGAAACTGCATGTCGTCTCTCCAGCCGCCTGTTTCCCTATTCTCAGTTTTACCATTGCTAAAGGCTGCTTTCAACGGATCATAACTGTTCTTCAAATCCTGCACAAAAAAGTACTCGAAGTTTGGTGATTTAGTCGACCCATGGAGCTCATCGTCCATGGCAACGCGAAGAACGCGATCCAGCACATGGTGCTGGCAACTGATGACTTGGGTTTGGGGTGACCTTTCTCTTCGAACATTCGCTGCAGTCGAACTACAAAGCGGTATTCATGATTGTTGTATCGGCAACAAACATCACAATTGATCCCTACGGGTTGAACTGATCTTACACACTCTGGAGTCCTTCTGCGATTGTTCGAGCTTACCATCATTTAATTTGAGCGCAGTCACCACGACCTGATATTCAAAGCTCCCAATGTGTTTGCCTTCAAAGTGTATGAATTTCAATGCCCTCAGCGGAAAGCTGGTGGCACACCGATGCTGTCCATGGGACAACAGCTTTGAGCTTGTAACAAGGCGTCTTGCAATGCCTGTTGGGTTATGCTTCCTTTTGCTCGTTGATGCTGTATTGTCATTCTCTCAAGGACCATCTGTACTGTTGTCGAATGAGTCTGTGCTACTTTAGGATGGGTGGATGGTATAGGCACGACCAGATTTGTCGCTGGAATAACCAATGCGGCCTTTGCTCTCAATTTGCAGTTTGCAAAGGTTCTCATCCTCTTTGCACATCCATTTGCATTTTCCATGGCCATGTCAATCAAAGTTTTGTTTTTTTTTTCAGCGCTCGTAGTATTCAAGAAGTTTTGTTAGTTTTGCACAAATGGCTTGATCAGATATATGCAGGAAGTTTTATGTTTTGCTCCATAGTGCTGTAAACTCTATACCAATTAGACCGATCCTCTCTCCATCCTTCGGCAGTGGACTCAAGAAATTAGAAGCGCCCAATGACGTGGTTTTCAGGGGCATGCGACTTCGTTCACTCAATAGTGCTTCAACAATTGCCACGTTGCCTCTTCTTGATGGCGTTTGAAACTAGACTAAGTTCCTTGTTCAGGATTACGTGTTAGAAGAGCTCTTCTTGAATGACATGTTGTATTCTTCTCAAGAACTTAAATGGAAAAGACCTTGGCGTTATTAAAAGCCTTAACTATAATTAACTATTCACTTTTTAAAAACAGCATAAATTTATGAGAGTTGATTAGTTCCCTACCACAATCATAAAAATGACATAACCTTTTGTTTCTCACTAATTTTCTTTAATTCTGAGAATCATAAAAAAGTCGTCAACGTTTTTTCCAAAGAGATACTTTTGATTCAAAATAAGATATCTTCACTCACTCTCATTTTGTTCATAGGTTATGTGGCTTTTCGTAAAAGTTATAACACTTGACACTTTTCCGTTTTGAATTTATATGATTTAAAAAAAGAAAAAATTTAAATTTTTTTTACAAAAATATCATTACAAAGTGGTTTGTTCGTGACCTTTTTCAATATTTAAGTGGAATAAACGTTATTTTAGTCATTAATAGGCAAATGTTCATTCATTCGTGCAACAGGAAATAATTTTTGAGAAAAAAAATCAAAAAGTCATCACCTTAGTATTCATTCTGCGGCAAATTCTAGAAATTCAAGAAAATCAGATTGACATATATCGTCGACTATAAAGCTGCCTTCGACAGCCAGATACGGTAGAAATTACACAAAGCCATGTCTTAGTTAGGCATTCCAGCGAAGCTGAATACACCTTTGCAGAATGACCCTGACTGAAACGAAGTCTTCAGTGAAGATTGACAAGGACCTTACTGACCCATTTTATAGCAAACGAGGCCTAAGGCAGGGCGACAGCCTATCGTGTGATCTTTTCAACATACTGATGGAGATGAACTCGTTTCGACGGATTGAAGAATAGCATTGTTTTAAAAAACTGGCAGTCAATGTAAGCGATAAGCATTCTACTCTAACTAAAGCATTTTTTGGTCGTCGTGAAGCCCCTTGTCGGACCGCAGTACAGAAATTGATGGAAAAATTCGAGATGTTGGGACAAGTTAGTGATGTGAAGAATAAAACTCGTGCACATCGCTTAAGAACAACTGAGAATATTGCTGCCGTAGCCCAAAGTGTTGAACAGGACCCAGGTTTGTCCATTCCTCGCCAGTCTTTGGAATTGGGCATTTCACAAACGTCATTACACCGTATTTTGCATAAAGACTTGGGTCTTAAGGCTTATAAAGTTCAGTTAACCCAAGCACTCAAGCCGGCCGATCATCAACAACGTCGTGTCTTTGCTGATTTGGTTCTTGAAATGTATAAAAATGATCCGGAATTCCGTCGTAAAAACATCTTGACTGATGAGGCCCAATGAGGTTGGATCAACAGTTGCGGTGAATAGATTGCGCTATCGAAAGATGATTAATGATTTTTTATGTTAGGAGCTGGATGGTATTGATCTGGACAACGTTTACTTTCAACTACGTGCCACACAAGCAACGAAACCATTGATCTTTTACGGAAAAAGTTTTCGGACCGTGTTGTCGCTCGAAGAGGTGATCGCAATTAGCCACCAAAATCTTGTGATTTTACACCTTGCGAAAGATAAGGTCTACGCCAACAGCCCAGCGTCGATTCAAGACCTCAAATATAATATTTGTGAGGCTATCGAGGACTTAGGGCAGTAACTTTGCGATTTGGTTATGGAAAATTTTATGAAAATATGGTCCTGTAAGCGTGCTCGTAGTGGCCATTTGGCTGATGTTGTTTTTCATTATTAACGGCATACCCTCCTCTTTATTATAAAATAAACATCCGATCATTCATCTCAAAAAATGGCATTTTTCTTTGAATACCAAAATAACACCTCTTATTGAAAAACCCTTTATGTTGGTGATACAGTTGATTGTATGCATATCACATCCTGTCGAATGGTATTTAACTGTTCCTTTTCTTCTGGAGCTACAAATTTTTCTTTGCATTAAAATCTGCAGTTAAATCTCCACCCGTGACAAACTTGATCTTATGTAGCTGAATTAAGTTTTTGTACATATTGCATTTGATTTGATATCGAAGTGAACTATAAATGGAAGTCATCGGCAAATCATGTGTGTGGGCAGTGAGTTTTTATGGAAGATGCCTGAAATTCTTGGGAACATAGGTTTTCTTCGCAATGATTTATCATACACAAACTGAAAACATTTTGTAATTTGTTTAACACTTTAGTATTTTATATGAAAATTGAGATTTTTTTGAAGATACTTACAAGTATTTTTAATTACATAAAAAAATACCTAACGATATCAAAGTTTGCTTATAAATAGATACGCTAAAATGTATACAACTTTAGTGACCTCTCGTGGCGTCAGAATTTATAAAGTTCTATAAATTTTCTTTAAGTTCCAATAATAAACACAAACCCAAAATAACATAAAATTGGCAATAGGTAAAAAAACGACAAATGTTACAAATACGTATATAACCCAATTCAATAATGTTTATTACCAAAACCATATGATCATTCGCTTTCTAACAATTGCTCTCAAACTCTATTTGTATGTGAACTTCGTAGACTTCCTGCGGTGTGTGATTCAATTTCCAATTAATCTAAATGATATGCAAACATCTTAGCAACAGATTAGCGCATTCGCCTTCCTTATGCAAAAGATTTTAAATAAAATCGGAATAATTGTTTAAATTGCCTGCCCAATTCGATGGGAAATCCAATTTGTGGTGCCGTATTGAAAAAAGACAGTTACTTCCGTCCGTTGTTCGCACACAATTTAATTTTGATTTTCATATTAAACCCATAGGATTAAATGTCTTCAACATCATTTGCAATGATTATTTAAACATTTTCTCATTCCGGATAAGGATTTTCATTTTCAATGAGGACGAAAACTGCTGGTTACACGCCGAATATGTGCTTGATTGTGTGTTCGTGTTCACTTAACATATCCTGAAAGGAAAATTACTTCGTGCCCTCTACACCTTCTGCCTCCTGTATTTATTTCAATTTCTATTTCAAGTCTGTCGACTTAGAACAGCTTCAAAACACTTGAGAAATGTTAATTTTTAGAGAATATCAAATTGTAGACAAGGATAGAAAAAAACGATAGAAATCCTGTGGTACTAAATCAACACACAAGAAAAAAAACAACAACAGCAGCAGCATATCAATGTCGTCGTTAGAGGGGAAAGCAGAAGAATCAGTACAGGCAAAAGCAATTTCTTTTTTTCTTCCACTTCCACTGCAAACAACAAGTACATACTCTGTAATCGGTAGCATCAGTAGAGAATAGTAGAACTGATTCTACACAAATTGTTGGAAATAGAAATGGAAAAACGAACGAAACGAAAAACACGCAGCAGCAACGTCAACATTTCATCCTGACAGTCAAAGACTGCTGTAAAAACATAAACGGAGATGGAGGCCACATCCAACTGGTAATGTGCTGGTGCCTACGGCATGTACTCCCTATTTCCTGGTGTATGCTCTCCCCAATGAAATAATAAGGAAACAAAACAAAAATAGAATTTCAAACAAGACTCGAATGAGATAAAAAAAAAACGTTCGAATCAAAATTTGAATAGTATGCATTAACTGTAAATTGCTTTACAATTGCACACTGGATGAGAATTTTCTCGTACATACATATACATGGGACAGGTAGATATTGTAGAATTCTGGCGTAATAAATTCTTTCTATGACGGATATCAAATATGAAGACTGAACTTGGACTATGTGTTTTCAAACAGAAATTATCTCACGCTTGTTTTGTGCCCTCGCCGATAGGGATGGACACATATACCATTTGTATACAATATACCATTTGTATCCGAACTAAACGAGTTTGTTCCGTTTTATGGATATTCCCAAACAGCACTATATTTACATGTCGCTGATTTTTGTACACGCCCCGACGGAAGATAAAGACGAGGACATTGGAGATGCATTATGTAAGCGCCTGGACGAAATACATTACCGCTGCCCTGCCCATGACATTAAAACTATTCTGGGAGATTTTTATGCTAAATACGGGAGGGTAGATATTCTTGATTCAAAAAAAAAACTTAATTTCTCTATACACCCCATGAATGAGGTATGGGATAGCTTCGCGCGTTGTTGTGTATTAACACGCTTTCTATTTTTAGATTTACAACTAACGGCACCTACTTGTTTATCGACAAATGCGAACGTCACTGTTTGAGAAGCTCTTACTAGACATGCTGATTGAATCGAGACTAATACTGCGAAGTTGCTGTCGACAACATTCGAGGTTAGCCGACAATGAAAGAAAATTTTTCTTTTAAGATGACTGGAGCCAGGAGTTGAACCTGTGATCTCCCGCATGGCAGTCGCGTGTTCTAACCACTATGCCACGGCCGGTCCTCTTGATTCGGAAAATTCAGTCTACACAACAACACCACCGATAACGTATTCAGACTGGTTAGCTTCGCGTCGACAAGAAAAATGGAAGTGAAGGAAACCAGAATCCAGAATTTACGCGTAAAGCTATTCAAAAGGTGTCCCGTAAAACCCATGATCAAAAAACATGAAACCAGATTTATCACGTGGTAATCGATGAAAGGCATGTCTCAAGCGTTACAGACGTGCGTGTGATGCGCGGTGCAAATATCGACCCGGAACACCATCGAGTTGCAGCCAAGGTGCGCACGCGAAAAGTTCTCTTAACCTAATGCAAAGAAAGCTAGACATCCCAACAACCTTCTCAATTACCTCAAACAAATCTCTCTACTTGGGATGTTCACCTCACACAGTGGCAGCATTTACAACGGCTGGGTTATGAAAAACCACGTTCAGGAAAGTCCTGGTACGAAGGGAATTGTTGGGCAATGTCTGAGAAAAAAGATGACGCAACGATATAATGAGAAGAGGAATGAGGTGAAACTTCAGGCGAAAAATCGTCTATGGAAAAAAAAAGAGCCAGGATATCGAAAATTTTGTATTACCAAAGTATACAAAGTTAGCCTCAATGAGGCCTTAAATAGTAATTTGGAAAAAAAAAATTAAATCAAAGATGTTTGTATTATAAATATCCTATCCTATAATTTTCATTTTCTAGAATGAATTGTTTTTTATACCCTTCACCATGCGCATGAATTTTGTTCTTACATTTGTAACGCAAATAAGGAGGCGTGGAAGGTATGACACTATATATATATATTAATGATCAGCATCGAAATCTAATTCGATTTAAAGGTGACCGTCTGTCCGTCCGACTGTCTGTCCCCGCGATTACAGCCGCAGTTTAAGAGATATCAAGCTGAAATTTGGAATGCGAGCTTCTATCCTCAAAGCGGAGGTTAAGTTCTAAGATGAGCCCAATCGGTAAAAAACTACTCCCACCTCCCATACAAACTTCCGCTTTTTGGGGTCTGTCCTTGCGATTACAGCCGTAGTTAAAGGGCAATCAAGCTGAAATTTTGTATACAAGCTTCCCTACACCAAGTGGAGATTGAGTATTAAAATGAGACCGATCGGTCAAAAACTACTCTCACATCCCATACAAATTCTCCCTTTTTGGGGTTTGTCCCTGCGATTGCAGCCGTATGTTAAGAGGTATATAGCTGACATTTTGTACGCAAGATTCAATATCTAAGCGGAGGCTACTTTCTAAGATAAGCAATGTCGGTCAAAAACTACTCTCACCTCCCATTCAAACTACCTTTTTTTGGGGTGTCCGCGTAACTGCCCCGCGATTATAGCCGTAGGTTAGGAAATATTGAGATGAAATTTGATATGCAAGCTTTAATCCTATAATACATCTCCCACTTTCCATACATAAAATAAAAATAAGTTCGAACTCAACAACTCATAAGCTTATCGGTAAATCGAATAAAATCGATACAAAATTATTGACAAAATGGATGTGCGAAGCTAAAAGTAACGTCCAGTAACGTCGTCTTACCAACTCCCCTATTTTTTGGTACAAAGTTTAATAAAATATAGTTGTAGTGCAAATAACCAGTATTATGGTGAAGGGTATCTGAGCTTCGGCATAGCCGAAGATAACCGACTTACTAGTTTTTGTTTATTGAATTTTTAATTGTTGTTCTTTTTATATTAAGATTTGTGTTTTTTATTTTTTGTGTTTTTTATTTAATTTTAATTCTCAGAGGTTTGAGTGAAAAGTGAAAGTTTTAATAATTTTTTAAAGTATTATTTAAAATCTCAAAAATTGGAGACTGAATTAAAAATATTTAAGTTCAATTGTATTAATTTATGTTTTCAACAATGTTAAAAAAAATTTTATACAAAACTAAACTTGGAATTTTTTTTCGTATAGCCTTTTTTTGAGAATGACCAGCTATTTTTGCAAAATCCAGTTTTTTAATCCGAATGTCCAGCCTTTTGCGAATCTGGATCTGGCAACCCTAAGTGCAACAGACAAACAGCCACGACTTGCCACTTCATGACATAACCAATAACCGCCACTTTCTAAACTAATATATACATATAGATAGATTTCTGAATAAGGTAAAATAGGATCTAAAGTGTTAGTATTTGTCAATTGCTCTAATAGAAATAGATAGTTTCTTTAAATCCTACTAACGGAGTTAAACTCGTTCAATTTTAATCCCGATATTTTAACGTGTATTCAAAATGCAATTAAAACCATTACTATTTCCCATAAAATAGTGTTATTTGCAGAACCTCAATATGACAATGCTTCCAGCAGTTGCATGTACCTACTATGTTCCCAAATTACCTACAATACCCCATATTTGACCGCGGCTACAGCACAAAAAAAACTGGCTGGTGAGAGCATTAGTCATCAATAGAGCAAAGTAACTAAGCCTACAAAGCAAAAAAAAAACCTACTAACAAAAACAAAACCCACCAAACATCTCTCATTGCGGCAACATATATGAACGAACACCTCCGCTAACAACAACACTCACACATTTGCAATCCCAATAAGAAATAGAGAAAAAGTTCATTATAACCTAAACAAAACAAATGTACACAAGACAGCACACAATTCTTAAACACAAAAGAGAATGATGTAAACAAACCGATACTGCGGCGGTGACAAAGAAACAGCGCAACTGGTGTAGCAGCGACGTCACCGCACTACGATAACAAGAAAACGTCACAGCTTATGCGAAAACAGAAAATAAAAACAATAACAAACCTCACCGACACAGCAACAATTGTTCGTAGCCGTGGCGACGAGTGTTAGTGTTGTGGCTATGCGACTTATTCATTTTTATTTCTAAGCAAGTAGTCCACTTCTATACGTGGTCAAGACTGGAATTTCAATAAGCTTCCGCCTTTACCAATCAACCACATTGTGGCACCATTGGAAAGCTACACACAGGCGGCAACACACGACTCGCTCTGTCAAAAAAAACCAGGCAGCTGCTTGCTTGATTCCCACATGCACGTTGGAGAAATACAAAACAGATTAAAGAGAATATTCAAAGGTGTACTCTTAGTTACTTAGCTCCCGTGGTATGCGCAAACTGTTAATCTCTTGCTGAGAAATACTCTGCCGCTCCCAGGAAATATGTATTGCTAGCATAGAGTTACCAAAGTGTGAACAGATAGATAATAAGAAGCAGGATTTCGTTGTATTTCAACGAAAACTGTGATATTTCTTAATCTATTGATAAGCCAGGAACATGGAGCGTGTTATTAAAAAAAATACATGAATTATAAAATGGTCCGTAAACCCGTCTTAAATGACGAGCAAATTCCTAAGTAAATATACGTATGATTAACCAAAAACAAAAAATGTAGCGTATACGCTCTAATGCAAAATGTGTACAGTAGGGTGATACGTATATCAATGTTCCACATTATCGAATCACTGTCTGGGGGTTGAGAAATTCCAAGTCAGGGTGAAGGTAGTATGCAAGTATAGGAAAACTTCCAAAGAGATCGTAATTCTTAGGCTAATTTTTTTATGGACTTTTATATTTTTTGCACTGCTGTCCCACAGACAAATACAACATGTATATTTTTAAAAGCCCCCTTTTTGACTAAGAAGACAATCAAAAAGCTCGTAAGTGGAGTGTATAAAAGATATTAATATGAAATTTTTACACAACATAAAGTATGATATAATGAAAAATTCTACGTCATTAACTCAAAAATCATATTTTTTGAGTTATGCCGGTGCAAAACTAAATGAGCGGTATGTATGGATAGGTAAAATTAATATAAAACCTTAAACGAATTCATCAGTTATATTGAAGAATAATTCGAAATCTTTCTTCGACATCAACAATTTCTGTAAAAATCGATTTTTATTTCCCGGTATGCTCTACTAATGCTGTTCTTCAGTACTGTCAACTAGTGACCCATTTAAAAAAGTATTTTAAAAACGCGGGTCCGGGATAGACGGGAAATCTGAAAAATTTCATACAAATGTATGAAAATAATACAAATTTTTCGTTCCCTGACCGGCGTTTCCGCATCTTTTAAACATATATCACAAAAATTAGTGGAAATGTTCTACTAATGTTGTTCTTCAATATTGCTAACTCGCGACCCATTTGGGCAAGTACTTTAGAAACGCCGGTCCGGGATAGACGGGAAAACTGAAAAAAATAAAACAAATTTCTTCGTTCCCGGACCGGCGTTTTCGCAGTTTTGAACAAATACATATTACAAAACTTTGTCGAAATGTTCTTCTAATGTTGTTCTTCAATATCGCCAAATTGCGACGTATTTGAGTAAGTATTTCAGAAACGCCGGTCTGGGATAGATGGCAAAACTGAAAAAATTTTAGAAATTGTTTCGTTCCCGGATGGGTTTTTCCGCAGTTTTTAAGCAAATATCACAAACATTCATGAAAATGTTCTACTAATGTTGTTCTTCAATATTGAACAATTCATATTTGCATATGGACCGGCCGTGGCATGATTGTTAGAACACGCGACTACCATGCGGAGGATCAAAGTTCAAATCGTGGCTCCAGTCATCTAAAAAAAAATTTCTTTGATTGCCGGTCCCCCTCGATGTTGTCGATAGCAACTTCGCGGTATAAGTCTCGAGTCAATCGGCATGCCTAGTAAAATCTTCTCAAACAGTGACGTTCGCGTGGAATTTATGTTTTTTCCAAGCTCACGTGGAAAAAGGGCCATCGCAGTTGTCAAAATAAAAGTGGCAGATAAAGAGATCCAAAAATCCGAAGCATTTTCATTTTATCAATGTAAGATATCAAAATAAGACAGATGGGGTAAAAATGTATTTTATGCCATCTGATCAAATTGCAAAACAATCCATTTTATATATTTTTTTTAAGTTGAACTTTTTTTATTGGTATGGTTTTTGGGAGTAGTCATTGATGATAAACTAACTTTTAATCATCAAGTTAACAGCGTTGTTCGACGACTTAATTTTACGCTTCGAAGTTTTTACAATTCTGATTTATTATTACCTCTACATGCTAAGACAAAATTGATTCATGCTCTAATTATGCCCAGTTTGTTATACGGCATAGAAATATATAGTGGTACAACTAATCAGAATATGAGAAAAATTCAAGTAGTGTTTAATAAAGTTATGAGATATCTGTACTCTCTTAGAGGCCGTGTTCATATATCGCTATATGTATGGCGCTTCTTGGGGTGTAGTTTCCAAAATTTTGTTTGTCTCAGATCATTGTTGTTTTTCTACAAAGTTATTTAAACTGGCTACCCTTTTTTTCTTTGTAATCTATTTAATTTTTCACATTCTACCCGTAATATACAAATTATAATACCTGCATTAACCACCCTTATGAATCGTTCGTTTGTAGTGCGAATAGCACGGATTTACAATTCGCTTCCGCGTTCGCTTAGAAGTTTTAATTTAAGTCCAAACACTTTCAAAAATAATGTTATATTACACTTTTCATTAACTCCTTAATTTCATTATTGCCCTTATTACAATCCTATTAATATTGATTATTTTGTATTTCTTGATTATTTTAATATTTCTTTCTTAATTTTTAATGCTTAATTCTCAGCATTGTCCTTATTACCGGTTATCTTAATTTTTTTTTTTTGATCTCAATTTTATTTATTTTTTTTTTTTACCATCTATTTATATTTTTTACCTACGCTTTATGTATTTAAATTGTAACCTGTGGCATATTGTAATTTATTTTAATTGGCCGTAAGGCTTCAAATTACAAGCTAATAAATGAAATGAAATGAAAAAAAAAGTAAAAGCGGCTAGGACTTTTATCATACAAAAATATCGTACGCCGCATTCGTCGTAGTAAGTCTCGCTAATCTCTCTCTGTCTCTTTGCATAAGTCGATAAACAAGTTTTTGATTTAAAGCCACGTTGATTTGAATTTCAAATATTTTTCTGTAATTTTCAATAAAAACGTATTAATTTGTCATCACAGATAAATATCTTTCCTTTCTGCTCAAAAACGTTTTATTCAAAAAATACTTATATTTTTTTCTTTTTTTGATCGGTTAAAAATTAATAAAGAGATAATAATAAATTTTTGTTTCGAAAGAAAAATATTTTTGGAACTGTTGATGAACAATGAACAAAAATATTTTATTTTAATCGAAAGCGTTTGTTTTTATTGTGAGCAAAAAAGAAAAAATAAGGTTGTAAAGTATTAAAATTGGATGTCTGAATTTAAATAAGCTTTTGCTTATCATAATATTAAATAAACTAAAAAGTAAACTATATTCATTATATTCTGTTTTTGGTATCTTGTTATTTTTCGAAAATAAATACATTGAAAACTTTCGTTGAATTGAAAAAAATCTTTTATTCATAAGTCTTTTTAATACAAAAATAACATTAACATAAAGATGATAAAGAATGTCACGTGCGACTAGAGTGTTCAAACCCGAAACCGAAAACCGTCTAACCAGTTTTTACTCCGAAACAGTATGCCGGTTTCTTCAAAAATGCCAATTTCGAATACCCGGTTTAACCGGGTTTTTTATGTCGGTTAACCGGTTTTCCAAAAAGCAGTTTTTCACAAAACATTGCTTGGTCAATTATAGGTAAATCGGCGAAGACGGTTGTTTATGCTTATCCGATATTCTTCAGGCAAATCTCAAAGGATGCTTTCATTTAAATTTGCTTATGCAATAAGAAAATTTGTTTGGATACTGCTGTTAAATGACTGTTTCCACTCATCTTTAAATGGGTAGGATGACTTCCGTATTCAAATAAAAACTTTGTCGCTATCTCCTAAACTAAGCATCAAATCGCATAAAAGAACTATAACGGAGAATAAATTTATACGAATTTTTAACACCACCGGTCTCACAGACCTGTAGGTCACAATTGGCGGATTAAAAATCAATTATAAAATTATTGATGTACTATAAAGAAGCATGGACTACTACCAAAAGTAAGTAACCATCTTTTAGAACAACAATTTTATGAAGTTAAGAACCATATGTTAAAAATTGTTCAGCCATTTGGCATGGCTTTTGTTATTTTTATTAGCAAATTTATTCAAAATATTAATTAAAGTAAATTTTCCCTTAAATTTCTATCGACCCTCCTTTGAAATGAATTATTTAATTTAATGTCAACTATTTCCTTAAAGTCCTGTCAATTGTTCTTCTACTTTTCCTTTGTATTCATTCGTCCAGCTTGGGAAATTTTATTGTTGTAATTTTAAGCCATACTTTATAATAAAAAACACTCTTGAATTATAAATCGAACCAACCGGTCTTATACTTTTTTCGTGCGATTTTTTATATTTTAAAACAGCCCCATTTTGTTGGTTTCAACTTTAAGTAAAAAGTTTGAGACAGCCGTAAAAAGCATTACGGAAATACATTTTGGCGCCCGAGCAGGGACTGTTTTAATAATTAAATTAATTCGCGTATACTAAGCCGTATTCGAACAAGAGTTCTTAGTAAAACAACACACAAGAATAAAATTATTAGTAAAATAATTTATTCAAAAACAATTAAACATAAATTGATAGTAAATCAATAATACAACAAAAAAGGACAAAGTTGTTAGTAAAACACACAAACCAAAACTTGTTAGTCAAACAAATAACATACTACAAATAACAATAAACGCGTAACATAATTAAACAAAAACTTTAAATAACCAAACGGAACACTCATCCACAATTGTTGTCAATAACCTGATCCTGATTGCTGCCGAAATAAAATTAATCAACATTTCATCACCCCCTGCAAATTTTCACGGACTGTTGAAAGGAAAGTGGATACAAACTGCAACAAAAACAACCAGGTATCAAAGAGCCAATAACTCTGTGCAAGAATTTGTATTTGAAACAAATTTCATAATTAAAATAATAATTAACACTGCACATAGAGTTATTCGCACTTTCTCCTTTGATATTATTTTCTTTTTATCGCCCTGTTAAGTGAAACAAGATAAAGTGCCTTTTCCGAAATATATTTATTAAATTTGTCGCGGAAATTTACAATTATTTCACATATCCGACACTTAAACACTATTTCGCGCACTGTATTTTCGCCAATTCCTTGCTCTCCAATCCGTGACGTCACTTCTTTCAACCCTGAAATAATAAAAAAGAGAGAATTTTGCAATTTAATCAAAATTTCTTTTTACTTACCTTTTTTATTTCCATTGCTGCGTGTTGTTGTGTTTTATTTACATAGTGCTGTGACATCTGATTAAAGTGATCGCATACTGGTTATTTTTGGAAATACCCGATTCTTTTGACATACCAATAATTACGACTGGCAACGCCGTGTCAGTGACGATCACTTTAAACAGCCAACCACAACCTAAAGGCACGTTCACACCACGCACATTATCGGTGAATCGATCGTCAAATAATTATCGAAACATCCTTTAATCGATTTTTGATTAATTTAATAAAACTAATATATATATCCATCACAGAAAATTAATTCTGTAGATTTAAAAACATTTTTCATAAATAATCTGAAAAGATTCAACTAATTTATTTCGACTAATTTATTTTAACTCGAAAAATAGTCAAATTTAAAATGCCCAGTGGACGCAGAAATCGTTCACCACTCCAAAGTTCTAACACTTTAGGTACTTTGAGGCAACAGAAATCTACTGTTGTGGCCAACATCACTCGTATTCAACGGTCAATAAAAGAAAAAACGATTTCGATAAATCCAATAGAAGTTGAATGTCGCCTCGATATTCTTAATTCATATATAGAACAGGCAATGGTTTATCAGTCAGAAATCGATATTCGTGATCCTTCAAATGAGGATAGAGCTGAGTTAGAGGACTTATGCGTTTCAACGAAAAGTCTACTTCTTGCCAAGTTAGGCAATAATCGGAGATCGAGTTTTGGCAGCTCGACCATATCCTATCCAGCTCACCAGAGTAGGCTTCCGAGTATGAAGCTGCCCACATTCAGTGGCAAATACTCCGAATACAAAAATTTTATAAGCCTTTTCAAAAATTTAGTGGACGACGATCCCACATTGACCGACATTGAAAAATTTAATCATTTGATTTCATGTCTCTCGGATGAAGCTCTTGGTACGGTAAAAGCATACCA
The DNA here is from genome assembly GCA_964034835.1 of Muscina levida. Taxonomy (NCBI): domain Eukaryota; kingdom Metazoa; phylum Arthropoda; class Insecta; order Diptera; family Muscidae; genus Muscina; species Muscina levida. The sequence continues at coordinate 46,299,426 of OZ035881.1, read as the reverse complement.
GATGACAGAGCAAAATTATGCCAAGGCGTTGGCTAGCTTGAAAAGAGTTTACGATAATCCATGTTTGATATTCTTTGATAATATCACAAAACTCTTCGAGCTTCCAGAGATGAATCAACCGTCGTCATCCGCCTTGAGGAGCATGATAGATACTGTGTCAGCAATTTATGGCTCCCTCTTGTCAATTGGTGACGATAAAAATATAACAAATGCTATGATAATTCATCTTGTTATGTCAAAAGTTGATCCAGTCACTCGTTCTAAATGGGATGAACAACTTGATTATGAAAAGTTGCCCTTATGGAGTGACTGTGAAACTGCCTTAAATAAAAGGTACCAGCACATTTCAGCTGAAGAGGCTTCTGGTGCAAGATCTAGATCCAAAGCAAGTTCAAACAGGAGATCTGACAATAATTCAAAAAAGAATGTCAATTCATTCACTTGTCAGACGGACTCGCAGCAGGGGTTATCAACCAAATGCATTTTCTGCCGATCAGAGGAACATTATGTTTCTGCATGCCCTTCATTCGCTGCCATTCCTGTACAGCAAGGATTTAACTATGTGAAAGGCGTACCAGCTTGCATAAATTGCCTAAGAAAGGGACACACAGTATCAAAATGTAAAGCTACCAAATGTAGAGTTTGCAATCGCTCACATCATTCTTTGTTGCACATGTATACAACACAACATGAAATTATCGATAATGCATCGAGTTCTGATCCAGATCAGCCCTCAACTACAAGGGCTTATGTCAACCATTCGTCGTCCAGTGAGGATGGCGTAATTTTGGCTACAGCATTAGTCCAAATTCGAGATAGATCTGGCCAATATGTTTATGCTAGAACACTATTGGATTCCGGTTCACAAATTAATTTTATAACCGAGGAACTTTCACAGCGATTGCAACTGCAAAAACAAGAAAGAAATCTCAGTTTAATAGGCATTGGAAAATCTAATTCTTCTGCGAAGTTTAAACTTCAAGCAACTGTGAGATCTCGAATGAATGCCCACGAATTTTCATCGGACTTTTGGGTTCTTCGATCGATCTCCAGATATCAGCCAGATACTGTCATTGCGACTAAAGACTGGAATATTCCAAATAACATTGAATTAGCTGATCCATACTTCTACAAGCCACAGAAGATTGATATGTTGATCGGCGCTGAGATGTTCTTCGAGCTTTTATGTGTTGGCCAAATTAAAAGAAATCCCGGTCTTCCCCTATTACAAAAAACTTTGCTTGGCTGGATTGTTTCTGGAAAGTACAATCAGTCAAATGACGACGAATCAAAATCTTGCCACCTGAATTCGATATCAGGAGAAAATAATAATTTTTTGGACACAATAGTTCCAAATTCTTGGGAATTGGACGAAATCCCAAAGGAGGCAAATGTTGCTTCTATACAACGGGGAGACTGCGAGGAAACATTTTGCAAATCAATTCAGATATTGCAAAATGGCAAATTTAAAGTGGCTTGTCCTTTAAAAGCAGACCCAAAGGTACTGGGTCTCTCTTTTGACACCGCAAGTTTATCAAATGTATCTCTTTTGCGTACGTTGTCAAAAGATTTATTTATTAAAGAGATGTACAGCAACTTCGTGCAAAAGTACATTAGCTTAGGCCACATGTCCATTGAGGAAAAATCTTCACGTTATTATGTACCACGACGATGTAATTTAACATCAGTAATTATACTTACTCATAGTAACGTAATGGCTTACAGTAACAAAATATACCATCAAGTTTTAATTGATGAGGCCAATAAAATTACTATAATGTCTTATAATTTGAGACAAAATTATTCCGAAGTAACGGAAAAAGCAGCTGATGTAAATCTAGCCATAATTGTTGCAAGTGGTCATGCTTGCTATAATTCAAACAAAAATGTTGATTTATTGGATGAGCAAATGGCGTTAGAAAAACAAAAATCTATTGATATTCTCGCTCTGGATGAAGCACCACATTCTATTGTAGAATTGGCAAATCGGCAATTATCGTACCGAAACTCATATCGAAATTTATTATATTTTATTTCATTTCTCAATGAGTGTCGATCAATTCCCACAGCGAAGGACATGAAATTATCGTCTCTTCAAATTTGCATTATTTTACAGCAAATTGATTATCGCCAATATTATTTATTAATCCACAGGGTAGGAGGCAAATTTTCCAATCCACCACTTCCTATGTTAATGCCGAATAGTAAATTCGCGATAACTAGCCGGCATAAAAAGCATTTGATGAACATTCATAAATTTAGAAGTTCGGTTCTCACTCCTTTGTCTCACCAAATTTGGATGGTAATTGCAAAAGAAGAATGCAGCCACGCTAATCTTAAAATGAAAGGAATGGTTATGGGAAATTTATTCGCTTATAGGGTGAGGGCTCTACTACCAATTATTACAATTGGCAAACACTTTTGTAGTCCAGTGAATCTAACACTGAGAAGCTGTTGTCGACCACCCAAAGAACTGTTCTTCTCGGCCTTTGTTTGTTTCAATTTCAAGGTCATATATCATAAATTGATGCGAAACTTAGCTCCCAACATCTTTTATATATTTTCTAAAAGGTTCGTTGGCTGGAGATGGCTTGAGAGTGCGGTGGCATGCAAAATATGTACACAAGGTGATGTCCCTGGTAGAAGGCAAACTTTCGTGCCTCCGATGGATGACTGGATAGATGAAATGCTTAGAAGACTGATGGCTTTGATGAAAACTGTTTCCAATGCGATGGGTGATGATAACTTTATTGAAGACCTGCGGTCCTTCAATGGGGCCGGAATGTTCAGCCATTTGGCATGGCTTTTGTTATTTTTATTAGCAAATTTATTCAAAATATTAATTAAAGTAAATTTTCCCTTAAATTTCTATCGACCCTCCTTTGAAATGAATTATTTAATTTAATGTCAAATATTTCCTTAAAGTCCTGTCAATTGTTCTTCTACTTTTCCTTTGTATTCATTCGTCCAGCTTGGGAAATTTTATTGTTGTAATTTTAAGCCATACTTTATAATAAAAAACACTCTTGAATTATAAATCGAACCAACCGGTCTTATACTTTTTTCGTGCGATTTTTTATATTTTAAAACAGCCCCATTTTGTTGGTTTCAACTTTAAGTAAAAAGTTTGAGACAGCCGTAAAAAGCATTACGGAAATACAAAAATATAAGAAATTTTAAAGATTTGACAATTCAATTTCGTATGGAAAACTACGACGTAGATTCAAAACGTTTTCGGGAAGAAACAACATCATTCAAAAGAGAGCAAAAAGCCTGGCAATCCTGCTACTTTGGACTTTCCACTGATTTATTCGAAATAATCGACGATCGAAAAATTTAATTATTAAAATGTTCGGTTACTTTTATAACACTTAACTTAAAAAAACTTAATTTCCCTTTGCACCCCATGAATGAGGTATGGGATAGCTTCTCGCGTTGTTGTGAATTAACACGCTTTCTATTTTTAGATTCACAACTAACGGCACCTACTTATTTATCGACGAATGCGAACGTTACTGTTTTGAGAAGCTCTTACTAGACACGACGATTGAATCGACGCTTAATACTGCGAAGTTGCTGTCAAACAACATTCGAGGGGAGCCGACAATGAAAGAAAATTGTATTTATTTTTTTCTTTTAAGATGACTGGAGCCAGGTTTGAACCTGCGATCTCCCGCATGGTAGTCGCGTGTTCTAACCACTATGCCACGGCCGGTCCCACTTTTATAACACGATCAATCGACTAATTACACATTGCAGCAGTGTAAAAAAAAAGAATATGACAGTATATTTTCGATTCTACTATGAAAACCCATTACTAAGTTTGGCGAGATTATGGACCTCAAAACTTTCTCAATATCAGTGAGCCCCTCAAAGTTTCATCAGTTTTTATCCAATTGCTAACTCACACTTCGAGATAGCGCTATACTATATACGGCAATAATGTAGGTGGGAAATGGCGCACAAATTTTATTTTCAATTTTTTGCCATTTATATATTAAAATTTTTTTTAAAAAAATTTAGGATGAAAATAATCTTTTAACTTTTTTCAGCATTAATTTAAAGCAGTCTAAATTTTATAATAACAATGTTTGCCAAAATTGTAGCCATGGTAAAGCTGAATTTAAAGCCATTAACACTTGTCAAATAACAAAGCTGCCTTGACTAAAATAGTTACAAACTGTAACAACTGTTATTCAATAAAATTTAAACCCGTTAAATTGTGTTTTTTGGCACTCCGCGACGACAGAGACACAAGTTTTATATTTTCATTCGAGATTTTCTCTTGATGTATGGTGATATCAGCTGTTTGCCGCTTAGCTTCCAAGCGAACTTTAAAGTCCAAGATAGTGGCTTACAAGCCTAAGCCAATTTTGTAACGGGTTTGTCAATTTGAATGAAGTATTGAACTCCATACCCAACATTAATCCGGGCAAATATGTAAGAAAAAATAAATCTGGCAACTCCTTAACCGAAATTCGATGATTGCTAGGGGGTGTGTGAGTTAAGGAATAACGTTCACGCTTTTCAAGAAATTTCCACAACTCAAACAAATCAAAGAATCCTAATAAGCAATCAATCATATTAAATGAGAATCCAATGAGTTTACATACCTGTTGTTTGAGCAATCAACGTGAAAATAAACTTGTAGATCGTTCAGCATACATTGACGACGGCTACACACGCATACATAGAGAAGTTACGGCGGTTACTGAGGCGCCACTTGTCGGCGTCGTTAACGTTGACGTCGTTAAACTTTGTAACTCACTTTGCACTTTCCCGCTTTGTGTGGGCTATTTGTTGCTGCCACAAAAGCTATGTTTCTGCCACAAGTTTTTCTTTTTTTTTTGTTCTGTTCTCTTCACATAACTTTGTTTTTGCACGGTTGCACTTACATACATACGTAAAACTATGCTAGATCGTGGACCCTACCAAAGAATTACTTCAATTTAGTAACACCTGTTATTGTTGTTTTGCAATTTTAGATTTAAATTTTTCTGTTAATTTGTGGCAAATTAGCGGTCCGAATAAATATGCCAATTCATATTGTTTATTTGTTAGTTTTTGTATCACACTTCGCCAATTGGATTCCTCTTCCGCTTGTGCCAAACAAACAATTGCAATTGCAACATCTAACAACAAACTGGAAGTGAAACAGAATATTTTGTTTTTTGCAAACAAACCGATTAATTTGTAACACTGAACAGGCTTAGTGTGGGGCAAAGTGTTTGGATGTTAATAAACCGAGTGTGAATTATTAACGCCCTTTGCTGCAATTTGTTTATAATTAGAGAGAGAGAAAAAAACAATTGCTTGCAAATTCCTATGCATTATACCTTTAGTCAATCACTGAACATGCACTTTCGGTGCGGTCACTTAAACGGTATTTGGGACGTGGCCAGATTTTCTGACATAAGATGAAATTTTTTAAAACAATAAATATGTTATTTTTATATATAATCCAAAGACGGAAAGCAAACAAACGTTGATGCATCTTTCTTTACGGGAACAAGGGAGTAAGGAAATAGTTTATGGTTTATTGCCCCTTTAAAGTTGGAAAACCCAATTGTTAAAAACTCAATAATCACCCCTATTCCCGTAGTCGTCGTCGACATCGTCGTCGTTTTTATGTCAATGTCACTTCGATTCAACATCGTCGTCACATCAATGCTATTTCGGTATTCTGTAACTACAATTAGACGACGTCGACTGGTAATCGATAACATGAAAGAAATGACAACAGCTGATGTAACATCTGTGCATCAGCTGATTTATTTTGATTTTTATTGTGTTTCCTGAAAAAATATTTTTGTGCCCGAATCAAATTCAAGCGATGAGGAAAGCAAGAAATATCTTATACTGGAAAGGAAAATACTTCGACTATGATCCGATGATTTTAAACTTGCCAAATAACGAGTATGTTCATCGGTGTTAAAATCGTAATTTGAGGTTATCTGTTGGCCGGCCTTCCAACTTTTTTTCGATTCGAGAACTACTTAAGTCTTAATATAGCAGCATTTAATTACGTAATAGTTCCTATAGAAATAGTTCCTATCATGAAAAGTGAACTGAGGACATATGTTTCAGTCATAATTAAGTTGTCAGCAACATTGAGGTCCTTTGGACAGGGGCCTTACAACCTAAGTGTAAGTGCAGCCAGTAGTTGCAAGATTCCTGTCTAAACCCTGAATGCATTAGAGAGGTGATTTGTCAACCTTGGATACAATTAGAAGTAACTGAAGATGACAAATCTGAAGCATAAACTACATTTTTTAACAACACAGGATTTACTGGAGTTATTGGATATGTCGATGGAACCCATATCAAAATTTTTGCTACAAATAAAGAAGACCAGATTCGTAACTACAACCGCAAAGGATTCTTAAAGGCGCTCCAAAGGAATTAAATTGTTTTTCACCAATTTTCTCACATTACCCCTTAAAATTAGACAAAATCCTTGTACCTATGAGGGATTTTGTTTCCAAGCCCCTATTTGTTACTCGACATTGTTATTCTTGACGTCATTAAACAAAACCTTTTTTTAAATTTACAAAAACTAAAATTATTCCTTCAAATTGTTTCAAGTCGTTACTAACAACTGTGACGACAGATTCAGAGTCGTTTCGATTCTACGTCGTCGTCACATTTCCTTACAGAATACCAAATTTGTGTCAATAGTTACCGATAGTTATCGAAAACGACTACGAGAATACCGATTTTACAGCGTCGTCACAAGACGACGTCGTTTTGCGTCGACGACGACTACGGGAATAGGGGTGAATATAAATCAATTTGACGGACAGACTTACACCATTATTATGTTAAATATCTTTGTTCTAATTTACTAAAATTTGTTGTCAGATTTATCTGAAAACCTCCAGATACTTTATTCTTGGTTTTTCAGTATTCGTCTATTGGAACTGTCAAAAATCATGTTTTTTCTTAAGCTAAGCCAAAGTTAAATTAAAAAATTAAATTAAAATTATATCCTTATGCAAGGATTTTTTGAAAATAAAATTGATTTAGTAAAGTCATGGTTCAAACTGGATTAATTTGAATTGTCAGCATATGAATAATGCATATTTTTATGGTCTTTCCAACAATATATACAGTCCCAGTGCGTCATTAGATATCGGAGTTATATATGTATATGTATGCATATATAGAGGTTCCTACTTTATGGGGCGATATCTCCTAAACTTCGAATTTCCCCCAACAGAAAATATCACTATTATACCGAGGATAACATTGTTTATGTATTCCAAAAATTTTTACTTATTCGTACAAATTATCTGTATCATGTGGCAATACTTTATCTTCACTTGTTTTGCAATGAACCCAAACGAATGTTATCATCTCTTTACCATCTCTAACAAAAACAAAATAGAAAAATATTGCAATCTAAAACAACTTGTTTAGTAGTACAACTTTAGCAAAATGCCCGATTTAAATGAGTAAATATTGCATCAAATTATTTAAAATACTTTACCTAGAATCATTATTTGCTTTCTCTCAATAGCATAAAGATCATGAAGAATTCTATTGTCTGCGAGGACAGTACGCTGCGTGGTGACATCACCATCTCTCCGGGATGTGTCATACATCCAAGTGCATCCATAATTGCAGAGGCTGGTCCAATTATACTGGGCGAAAATTGCATTGTAGAAGAATATGCTACGATTGCTTATCGGTTAACAGAGCAAGAACTGAAGGAGAAGGAAGCTGGAGGCAACATTGAAGCAGGTGCACCTTTAGTTATTGGAATCAACAATGTTTTTGAGGTCGGCTGTACGATCGAAGCGCGAAAAATTGGTGATAAAAATGTATTTGAATGTAAATGTTATGTGGGTCCAGAAGTGAGTGTTAGTAGCGGCTGCATTGTGGGTGCCGCTGTGCGACTGCAGTGCAAGCAACAATTAGGTGAAAACACTGTGATCTATGGACGAGAATGTTTACAAAGGGAAGCTATTGATAAGCATGCTGTGAGTATGGTGAAAATGGTAACAGTCATATTTCTAATTTGTCATCATTTTTTTAGTCTCAAACCCTTCAGATTGATTTCCTACGCAAAGTATTGCCAAACTATCATCATCTGCGTAAACCAAATCAAGATCCTAAGAAAACACGTTCGGTGGTTTAACTTATTAAATAATATATTTTTAAATAAACACTCATATTTCTAATTTGTCATTATCATTCTTTTAGTCTGAAACCCTTCAGATTCATTTCCTACGCAAAGTATTACCCAACTATCGTCTGCGTAAACCAAATCAAGATTCTAAGAACGTTTTTTCTTATTAAATAATATATTTCTAAATAAACACATGTATTGAACTTATTACTTATGTCGCTGGAACTTTAAATTTTGATACCTCAGTCTCAAATGTATCTATAGTGTGATCACACAGCTTTTCCAAATCCTCCAATCCACGCTTCAGGATGTCTATGGCTCGACCTTGGGAAGACTGTATGCGAAAATGGAGTTTGTTTTCCGTAGGATGTGGAATAGTGTAGCCACAGAAATCTACATCGGGGTAACGACTTATAATTGTCTTCAGTGAATTGCCCAATGTATGGCCTTCGTCTTGAAAGACAAATGTACGAGATCCTTCGCCATTATTTTCATCACCAGCCACCTGTGGATGAAGGTCTAATATAGTAGCTATCAAGGATTTTTTAGAACACATTGAACTTACTTCTGCTAAGGCACCCATTTAAGAACTTTTTCGGAAATATTTTTATAGGCGAACGGCGAATAAACGTGCTTTTGTTTACTTTCTGTATTAGGGATGGACAACTTGTACACTCTTCTTCTTGTTCCTCAAACAATTCTATACGAAATGACTGCATATGCATTAAGTATGAGCGAGATGTATCTTATTAACCTTTATGTGCTCGGATGACTACATTTGTAGTAATTTTGAAATATAACTCTTGTAACTTTTTTGTTACAAAAGGGAATGGTACGAAATTTTCAGTAGCTTCCTAAAAAAGTGTTTTTACCAGATTTAACTTATAAAACCAATAATAAAAAATACTTATGATGCCTCCACATCATAATTTTAAAATGACCATCTCCTGGCCGGCTGACTACAAATGTTGTCACCATATAAAATGTATTGAAATTCACTTTATTTTCAACTGAAATCATTTTTTTTTGGTTACCGTTTGTTTAAACGTGTGATTTTAGTATTGATTTTGTTTCTTCACAATTAGTTATAAAGAATTAACGCGAAATACGAAATTATACTTGCTGGGTACAATCTTGGAGAAGACCGCAAGAGAACGACGTAGCTAAATTATAAGATTTTCAGAACGACTTCGTTGCAGAGCATGAGACCATTACACGCCAGCGTCATGGTGCAATGGTTGCAAAGTATAAAAAATCATCAAATTATTCCAAATGTCGAATAAAGAACTATATACTGCAATACTAAAAAGCAGACGATATGAAATCGGGTATCTAACCTAAATAGAACTGACAGCGTTCGTTGAACTTATATTGCTAGCAAGCGTCAATAAATCAATCGATGGGGACTAGATGCATTGTACAGTTTAAACGATGTATATTATAGCTCTGCTACAATGTCCAAATGAACCTATCCCTTTTGATACATCCCATACAATTTTACCTATTTTTTAATATAGTCAGTTTAATTATCTTGAAAAAGTAGACAAATCCTCAAAATGCCGAAACATTTGCCACACCCCTTCTGGTACCTTCCATATAAATGAGACCACTATATTAATCTTACAATAGTAGACAAAGTGTCAGAACGCCCCATCCCTTCTAACATACAAATGAGTGAATTTAGTGCTGTGGCGGAACAATATAATGGGAAGATTATGGAGACGGGACGCCTCTTGGTTTGACAATTACCATACATGATCAGTTTGACTAGACAGCAATAAGGCCGAACTATATTTACTTAGACCATATCACCAAAGCAGCAAGGTGCGACATAGAAAATGGAAGGTCAGTTATAATTCTTTCAAGTGTCCCTCTAACAAAGTCTGTAGTTCCGAAAACACAATTCAAAATACATATTAGATTGAAAAAAAAAACCAAAGCATGCGTAAAAAAGTTAAACTTTGCGTTGCCTTTGGCAATGTTCTACAATATGCTTGATAGTCATTATATATTTGGAAAATCATAGCCATATTCAGGACAAAAGCATGAAGCGAAACTTCCGGCGGTGCTGGGCATAATAGCTTTTCATGTCTCTAATGGAACAACGCACTTACATTCCAAAAATTTTGGGATATACATCTGAAATATGATAACTGTCCTGAATATACAACTTTGGAAGCTTTTTTGATGTTACTTATGACATACATAAATCCAATTCACCTAGTCCAATCCTGGTGTGCGTTATCCATTTTTCTTCATACAAACATGGCAAATATGTTAGTTTTCCAGAACTATTTAGTTTTATAGTAAGATATATTATTTTGTCTTAAAACAAAATAAATTAACTACTAACTTTGAAGCAAATGTGTATTTATTACTTAAAAATCCATGTTTGCTACATTTGTAGTCATCCGACCGTCCACGTAAGTTTACAATCCCGAGCACATGAAGGTTAAATTCAAAATTATGAACTAAAATCGAAATTAGTTTCATCAAATATGCAGCTAACTTGGTGATTCTGGTTTTTGCTTTATCTAAATTTTCGTAGGTAAGCGTTTGCATGAAACATTAATATTATTTAAATATCAGCTATTGTGTATAATGAAAAACCGAACGGTTGCCTACAAATCAGGGTCTTAATCAAAGTATCATCAAAGTATCCGTAAACAAGTCCGTACTCGAATCTATTAAAATTTCGTATCGTCGACACGTTCTAATTACCGTATTTGCTCGATATTTTTTATAACATTGAACCGACATAACTCTAATTTCTGTGTTAGAATTTGTTTTAGTTTGTCAGTCTTTGGTTTACACCCTAAACTGATAATCAGAGCCTATTGAGGATGGTAAAGCCAATTTGAAACAATAACTTTTTACACCAAAAAAAAAACATTTAGCATTTTGATCTGAAAATGCGAAATGCTAAAAAGTGATTTCACACTGCAGATTTGCATATTGCCGGCTGTTGCCTAGCTCACATATTATTCCATTCGCCGTATAAACCTGCAATATTTTCCTGCCACAAATCTATTAACATTGTTTTGGAGGCAGTATTCCACTAAGCGCGAATGATTTAAGCTAATTGGAATAAACATTTATTAATATTTTGGCAAAAATTTACATTTTTGGACGTCCATATTGTTTGGAATTTTTTTTCGATAAATGTAAACAAACAACGAAAATGGATCTACATTGGTGAGAAAAATCGTTTATACATATTCAGCTTTTCAGAGTACAACTCAATGCACTTTTCAGCATCTTTCATGGATGCGAAAATATGTTAACATCTTTCCAACAACAAAATATATGTGAAAAGGCTATTAACCATGGTCACCAATTTAAAAATCTGTACAAACTTCCATTATAGATAACGAATTGCTCCGACATTCTTTTCACGTACATTTCCTCGCTCGGTTGATAAATCCTTTAAAAAATGGGAGTGTCTGAATCTGACTATAGTAATTTTAATTAGCACAATTTCCTTTGTCCTGCTATCATTCATAATGAATGCCTGTATCGTAATATGATAAACGCAACATGGATGGTTATCGTTATCCGTATCGACTATTCGTCAGCTGTTCGCATAAACACTCAGCGCTAACGTTGTTAATTTTCGAGTTTAGGTTATTTCGTAATAATTCAGACAATTTAAACAAATCTTAAATATTTCTTAACACAACCATGGCTCAGAGTAGATTAGAAAAAATTGGAACCATCTTTACAAGGTGCATATGATTATGTGATTTAATTATGTGACCTAATTCATCGTTTTAATTTCAGAGTCACTGGTTTGTTGCGATCTGGTGCCATGAAACCTGAAGACAAGCCGATTTGGTATGATTTATATGAAGCCTTTCCGCCTAAGTTGGAGCCGCGTTTTGATAGACCCGCGTCGAATGCTGCAATCCGAAATATTTTCTATGAGGAAGACATTGTTAGAGCGTAAGTAATTGGAGCGTATGAAAGCAAGAAAATTTTTCATATTGCTTAACTTTTTTATTTTAGAAAATATCACTCAACTTTAAAACAAAAAGAAATGGTCAGCTTATTCGATCGAAAGAGGGAGACACAGAGTCAACAGTTCATCGCAATCTATCAGGGATTAAAATCTCAAGGTGCTTTGGACGAAGAAAAAATTTTCGAAACCGCTGTGGATCTATTGCATCAGCAGAGAACACAAATAAAAACTGATGATTTATCGGACGCATCAGAAAACGAAGACACAAAATATAGCTTGACCCAGGCATTTAATGAAGCAAAAGAAGCTAAAACATATAATGCCAAAAGCTCTACAGATTCCACAACTACTACTAAAGGTGAAGCAAAACAGTCCATTGGTGGCATTGATATACAAAATCTATTTAAAGATTAAAACTTGCAGTTGTTTATATATGTTAGATTAATATATTTTTCATTATAAAGTGAAAGTAAAAGACTTGTGTAAATTTATACAGCTAAAGCATCATTTTGATTTTCGTGACTTAGCTGAGTTTGTAAATTAGATAATTTATTTTTTAACACCTGCACACCCATTACCACAATATTCTCCGGCTTCAAAGCACCCGCTGATTCAACATTGTAGAAAAATTTGTTGGGTTTAGCCTCCCAGTTGTATGGGGCTTCATATTGGTCATCATCCAGTTCGGTGTGTTCACTCTTTGGCCATTCATCAGGTTTAGGAAACAATGTATGACGCATAGAGTTATCGGGATCGTATTCAAAACAGACGCCAGCGGTAGGATTCCATTTGGCATGTTCTTTTCCAAATCCTTTTTTAGCATAGGCCCTCAGCTTAAGTTCTTGTCCTTTTCGCAACTTAATAATCAAAATTTCATCTGTACTCTCGCCGTACTCGTTATCCTCATCGTTTTGATGGCGTGATGTAACGGGGACTACCTTTGGATTACTTGATTTCAAGTCCGCTGTAGTTACATGTCTCGTCTGCTCCTCAGTGCACTTTACGTCCAATGTAAACTCAACACTGCACTCGGGACAGAAATCCAAACAAATGCAATCTCTAGTGTACTGCAAACGCTCTACAACTTCATCAGATATCAAAGGGATGAGACCAATGCGATGAGCCAAAAATTCATCGGACAAAACTGTTGAATTAGCTTCCAACTGCACCCAATCAATAGCCAGTGTTGGTGTTTCTGCTATGAAAACGCGCCTTAAACTATTCGCAACACTCAGTTCAGTGTCTTCCAAAACGAACTTGACATTATCATCAGTAAGTTCAGTAATAGTAACGGAAGGTTGATTGGCGTAAGGCATCTTCTGTTAATGTTTACTATTTTACGCTGTATTTTATTAAAACTCACAAAAAACAATGTTTCTCCGCAAACAAGACTCGTAAATTTGTTATAATGCTGTTTCGGCTAAAATAACGTGGATGCCAGATCCTTAGAAACTGTGTTATCATCTCGAAATGTTTGGAGATGGTGCCAACTGGACTTTGTTAATTGCTTTACCATAAGTTAGATGTCACTGAGATGTCAGCGATAAAAAGTACACCTAAAAAAACACGTGTTTGCTTCAAGACATGCCTAGCCTGCTTTTTTTTGTTAGTTTGTTGTGTACAGAAATAAACGTTGCTGCTGCAATTTTTAGAATCGAGAAATTAGATAGTACTGTTAAAGAATAATAACAGAAAATGTAAACGAAATGTAATCAAATGTTGTTGTAGTGTCCCACTACATATTTACTTTGTTTTATAAATTGTATTTTAACTTTGTTTTCTTTGTTTGAATTTTCAATATTGTCGAATTGAATTATCAAAAATTTTCAGAATAAAATTTGATTTCAAATAGAGAAGTTTGGTTTTTTTAATTAAAAAGTAAGCAACCAACTTCAGTTGTATTAGTTGAGCTAAGAAAACTATATTGAATAAATTTGATTATCGATGTGCTTAGAGTTGAATCGTTTTTAGGCAATTCCTGGTGTCGGCTATCTCGATTTAATCTAGGCAGGCTGCTCTCATGTCAGTTCTAATTTCATAGGATGAGCTATGGGACTGCCAGACAGTTTTAGGTTTGCGGAATTGACAGTATCCTGTCATAGTAGTCAGACCATGTGGCCAATTTACGCTTCTCGGACGAGGCAGTTCCCCCCTCCGCATCTGGTAGAGGGTATGTGGTTGTACCGGCATTCCCTGAAATCTGTTTTGTAATTCGGTCCAGATCTCTACTCCCTTGTGTATCGGCAGGGGACTGGTATTTAGAGGTAATTTTTGACTTCCAAATGCACTTGTCTCGCCGCGCACATTTTTTTTAAATGTATTTGAGACTCTAGTTCGGTCAGTTAGATTATAGTGCTTTTCAATAGACTTCTGACTTCAATTTGTCAATTTGTGTTTCTGTTCGGTGATCAGGGAAACTTATGTTACTTTGTGTACGTCCTTGTGGGGTAATAGCCTTTTTACACCGGAACGCATTTTACATATTTAAGCATTATTCTGCATCTTTGAAAGATGCGGCCAAAACGCTAAAATATTTACTTGTACTTTGTTGTGGAAAAGTTGTTAACATATTTTCGCATCCATGAAAGATGCGGAAAAATGCACACAGTTGTACTCTGAAAAGCTGAATTTGACCGATTTTTCTCAGTAATGTTGATCCGGCAACAACCATTTTTGTTGTTTGTTTACGTTTATCGGAAAAAATTCCAAACAACATGGAAGGACAAAAAACTTAAATTTTTTCCAAAATACTAATAAATGATTATTCCAAATAGTTAAAAACATTCGTGCTTCGTGGAATACTGCCTACGAAACAATGTTGATAATTTTGTGGCAGGAAAATATTGCAGGTTTACAAAGCGAATGGAAAAATGTGTGAGCTAGACAACAGCTGACAATATGCAAAACTGCAGTGTTAAACCCCTTTTTAGCATTTCGCATTTTCAGCTCAAAATGTGTAATGCTTTTTTGGTGTAAAAAGGCTATAAGATGCAGTGCAGCAGATAGTGAGGTCGTTATTCGCACAGATTCCATTGACATGTTCTCCATTCTCGTTAATTTGTCTCAGTCTGTAAGATCCCAATACAATTTCTATATTTTTGTTATCTGGACCCACTTGTGCCTTAAAGTCGCCGGTTAAAATGATAATGTCTCCGCTAGGTGTGGCTTTTATTGTCTTGACCAGATTTGTGTCAGAATACCTTGCAGGATGGAATTTAAAAAAAATGTATGAGTCACATAAAGTCATTACTTGTTTCTTCTGCCTTGTACCTTTGTTTGCAGGCAAAACAGCTGACGGAATAAGTCTGGTGCAAAATAATTAAACCGTTATGTAAGCATTTTTCGGAAATAAAATTATTTTATAAAAAAGGTATGGTAAAAAATGGGTTAATTTGATTTTTTAGCACATAATGGGTAAATAAAACAACCGTTCTGATTGAAGAACATCTATTTTTTAAAACGGTGGTCTATTTTTGTGATCGTTTTCGATTTTGGTATGTTTGCCATCAAAGTCAAATTTTCTGTATAACATACTGAGTATATTTTTTTCGGTGTAAAAAGTACCATTTCGTGACCCCTTTGTCACATTTGGCAACCATTCAGTTGTGTCTACCAGTTCATTGCAATTGTTGCTTAAAAAGAAGCAGCACACAGAAGTGAATTCTTTTTTTTTAGTGAGACTTGAGAGTTTTTACTCCAATTTTCTACAGGAAATTTCGTAAAATTGCAAACAGCTTTTAAAGCTGAAAAACAGATAAATAAATTTTATTACAGCGTCAGAAACATGTACTACCACTGGAAAAGTTAACAGATTAGACGATAATAGTTTTTCCAGAGGTGAATGTAAACATTGCACACTTAACTTATTCGACGGTTGGTTGGTTTGGTTGGTGGCTCAGCAGAGAGTGCGTGCGTGTTTGTGAGTGCGTGTGTGTGTGATTGGGGTGCTCTGCTTGCTTGCCTGTTGTAAAAAGCATAGAAGAAGGCACCGGATAAGTCTCGCAGTCTTGCTGGACTAAACGTTTTGGCTTGGAGCGGTGCCCAAAGCCAAATACGCTATTACAGGCTAAGGATATAACCGTGCGACTAGCCGTGGACAATCACAATATAAAAACGTTGTGAAATGCAACAGCAACAAATGGAAACAACACAAAAAAGCCAATATATTTCGAAATTATTTCTTTGCACTGCCGTTGATGTCAAAGATGACTTGGAGGAGGTAAGAGCAACAAATCAGTTAAAGAAACACGTAAACATGACTGAAACTTTTGTATTCTATTTGCAGCGATTTGAACGTGCCCACGTTAATCTGCAGCAACAAATCAATGGCCTCAATGACAAGGATATGCACGACAAACTGTCGCAGCTAGTCTGTAAAGAGAAACAACATGAGGAAATCTCCATTGGTTTCCTCTATATTATGCTCAGCGATCCGGCCATGGCTCCCAAAAGTTACAGAGATCTTACGCTAGTCGCTCGAGATGGCATGAACATGGTCGTTACCAATCTGACGATGTTGGTGGCTGAAAAGTACAATAAACTCACCGAAATCGCACGACGTCAGCTAATTTGGTTGCTGCGGGAGCTGGTTAAGCATCAGGTTATAAATGTTGAAAACATTATTTGGAATTGCTTGCGCCAGGCGGGTGGTGGTGATGTTACACCAAAAAATCTTTATTTAGTAGAGAGCCTATTAGATATATTCATAGAATATCGTCCATGGCTTGAAACCCACTCATTTCTCATTCAAACTGTGGTCTACAGTTATGTGCGTTTGATCGAAGATCATGCTAGTCCGGCGTTGACACCTTTACGTCACAAGGAAGTGAAATTTGTTATATCATTAATAAGAGATCGATTTCTGGATATCATACCACTAGGAAGGGATTTTGTTCGGTAAGTTAAATATAATTCAAGATAAAATATACTTAAAAAGTAGTTTAGTTTATATCGATTTGTTACCTGCAAATTTTTTAACAAATTTTTGATTACATCCAATTTGAATAGCTTTTTTGAGTTTAATTAAATTCATCTTAAATTTTTAAACTTTTTTGTGACATTTTCTAATGGAAATTCATATACATTCCTCTAATAATAATTTACAAAATACCAAGAAGAATCCAGTGGAACTTAAAAAAATAGTACATACTTACAATACAAACCGAATAAAAATTATGTCTGTATTAACGTTAAACAAATACATTCAATTTGAATAGCTTTTCAAGATATCGATTGATTTATAATTTTATCGTAGCATTTTTTCATTTTCAATTCGAACATTTACTCTCACAAAAAAAGTTTTCTGCTAAAAATTCGCACATTCATCATCAATAATTATTAATTTTATTTACAATGCTACATTTTAATTGTTACTTCTAATCCATTTCAGTTTACTGCAAAATGTGGCACGTATTCCTGAATTCGAACAATTATGGCGTGATATTTTACACAATCCCAAAAGTCTTCATCCTACATTCAATGGTATTTGGCATCTACTTCAAATACGCACTAGCCGACGTTTCCTTCAGTGTCGCCTTACACCGGAAGTGGAACGGAAACTACATTTCCTTGCGTCTTCTGTGAAATTTGGCAATCAAAAGCGATATCAAGATTGGTTTCAAGACAAGTACTTTGCTACACCGGAGTCTCATTCTTTGCGTTCAGATTTAATACGTTTCATTATCAATGTCATACATCCGACAAACGATATGCTGTGTTCTGATATTATACCAAGGTGGGCCATCATTGGTTGGTTAATATCATCCTGCACGAACACTATTGCATCGGCCAACGCAAAGCTATCACTGTTCTATGATTGGTTATTTTTCGATCCCATGAAAGATAACATAATGAACATAGAGCCGGGTATATTGGTGATGTATCATTCAATACGCAATCATCCGAGTGTCAGTAGTACTCTCTTGGATTTCCTGTGTCGCATTATGAAGAATTTCTGTTTGAAGCATGAGGACAAAATAAGGATGGGAGTTTATAATTCACTGAATAAAATTTTAGAGAAACAGGTAAGAGCTTAAAAATAGATTACACAAAAATGATTTTTAGCCAATATTATTGAAAATAAATTTTACTCTACTTTAAGGTCATTCCAAATATTCAACCTTTATTTGAATCCCCAAAATTGGATCGTGAGTTGCGCATGCTTATTCGGGAGAATTTCCGCGAATTTGTGTCTCTAGCTACCCCTGCGGGAAATGTAGGGCCTCCCATGTATCCAGCTTCTTCCGTTATACAGGCCCCAGTTTTCAAAAAAGAAGCAGACCAACGATCTATGCACCAAGGGACTATAATGTTCAGTAGTGGTGCTGGAGGGCCATCAACACAACAGCCACAGCCACAACATGACCTGCTGCATATGCAAAATCACTACCAACCACATAATACAAACACAGCTGAACTACTAGATCACCCTCAGACTATTGATAGTGGAGGTATAGCGGGCGGAGGAGGTGGAATCGGTGTAACCTCTATGGCAGACGAAGATAATAAGCTTTCTATTATACCTACTGAAAGTAACGACATGGAAACCGATGCGGCCTTCAGTGAAGACGATGAGGATATCAGCAAAGATGTGAAAAATGAAGAGAACACAGACGACGATGACGATTTACCTTTGTCGAAAGTGCGCTTAAAAGAGAAACCTGATAAACCAGAAAAAGTCGATCTTCCTGCCTCTATTAGCGATACGTTCGAAACATTTGTTACAAAGCGTAACTCTTTTACGTTTGAGGCATTTTTGGAAGATTTTCGTTCTCTGCCCGCATCAGCTTTAGACGATTCACAGCTTCAGTATGTGATCTCGAATACGCATTTAATCTTACGCGAAACGTTACCAGTGCAAAATCTCTTTCCCGAAAGCAAAACAGATGAAAAGAACTTGGCCAAAAGTATAAGTTATCCCATATTCGGACTATTTCGGTTTTTATACGAGAACGAAGACAAAAGTAAGAAACCATTTCAATCACTACTGACTGAAATCTGCGAACGAGTTCCAGAAACTGGTTACCTTTTGCTGTATTTCATGAAGGTTCATGTAAAACTGCAGACACGTAAAAATGCTCAACTTGCGGCTCAATTCAAAACAAATATATATCGCATGATATGTGACTCGTTCGATGAAAAAGTTGACGATTGTCTAACACGTGATTTAGATCTGTTGGAAAAAGAAAACACAAATATATATCTATGGCTTTTACCGGATATATATCGTGAATTCAAGTCGACGGCTATCAACAACAGCGACCTGCTGCGAATAACTCTAAGATGTATTGATGCAAAAAATTTAAGGGATCTTATGTATTATGTGGCGCAAGGCAAATTGACACTTTTCAAACAAGATGGTCTTATAGAATGTATACGTGATAGTTTATGTTATGAGACTTTCGAACAGCTATGCCTTTGGCAATTGGTACAGGCTCATGACGTGCCCCTCAAGTGTTTGCAAGTAAGATTTAAATATTCTTGGCTAAACTAAGGGCAATCAAATTAATTTATTTTGAAATTTAAGGATATATTACCTGAATTAGAATCTGCCAACCATCCCGAAGCATTAGGATATTTGCTGCTGCTGTTAAAAAGTGAAGAACCTACAAATGAATTAATACGATTACTCTTAAGTCGTGAAACTAAATCACGTGGCGATCCTTTTGTCACATCCGCCTTAAGGTAAGCTTTTGACGAAAAAGGTGTATTTATAAAAGACTTATCACTCATTTGGTGCAAGACCGTCGTAACTCATAAAACGTGATTGTTGAAATAATGATGCAGAAATGCGGAATTGTTCGTTGTATCATAATTAATGTTGTGTTTAAAAAAAACCATACTAATATCTTTTACACACTTCTATTGAGAGCTATTTGAATTCCTCTTGTCTATACAAGGTGGAATTCAATTGAAAACTTAAAATGCAATTATGTCGGAATCGATTTTTTGTTTAGTTATGCCGGTCTTGGACCAAATGAGCGATATATATGTATGTTTGATATAAAAACGGTATTTATATAGATAAACAATTTCTTTCTAAAAGATTGTTTATCTGTACTTAATATATTTGCTTGTACATTATTTTAATTTCTATACAATTCATTTTTAGGTTTTGGTGCCAACGCAGCGAAGAAAAATTATCAGAAATCATAGCATCACTGTTAACATCAAAATATCCATCATCATCGCCCAATAAAAGGAAAAGGCCGCTAAAAGGAAGTTCAGCAATGAATAGTACGCCATCGGCGGATCAGGTATTTGTTAAAAAAATAACTGCCTTTATTTTCATTTATAGTGATTTTTTAAGTTGTATATTCGTAGTAACGTCTAAATTGATATACATTAGTACTAACACTTTTTTAAAAATTAAGATTTTCCTTTATTAAATATATTTTTTTTATATTTATTTTAGGTATTAAGTCATTTGGAACATTATAGAAGAAGTTGTCGTCATGGTACAGGAACTGGTCTCTATGTTCACGACACCATGCAGAGAGCATTACAAACTTCTTATACGCATAGTACAGAGAGCACAAAGGTAATTAGATTATTTGAATTTTTATCCGATTATTAAAAAAAAAACATTCTCAAACTTTGCTATTCTACTCCTTAGAAACAATATAGTGATCTTTTTGCTTTGGCCGCAGAGGATGAGACAACGGCAGTGGGACGGCGCGGTGGGAGTGGTAGAGGACGCAAACAACCTACATCGAAGAAAGATTCAAGTAATTCAAGTTCTAATAGTAAGAAAAATTCTGATCCCGTAAAAACAATATATACTTCTGATGAGGATTCAAGTGAGGTAAGTTCACAAAAAAATTGTGAAAAAAATGCAAAAACGCCTTGCAGCGAAACTGGTAGGACCAAGCGGTTCTTCACTGGATCTAGATGAGACGTAGACTGTATTTTCTTATTTGAAATATGTTGCAATGTGGTCCGACTATTAATTTTTTTTTTTAAAGAAAATTACTTTTTTATGAATTTTGGAAAAGTAAAAAATTTAGTATTTATTTCCTTAGAATACTAACAACTATAAATGCAATTCTTCTTTCAGGAGGATTGGTCGAAGCAGAAAATTTCACAAGCTAAGAAAAGGAAAAAAACTATCAATGACTCAGACTGACAGCAGTACCAATCGTCACCATATTGTCTTGATGATATCGATGATAATGATGATGAGCAGCAACATTATGATAAAGATTTTTTCTAAAAAAGTTTTTAAAAAATCCGAAAAAAAACAAACAAAAAAATTAACAACCACACAAAAACCATAACATTAATATTGAAAGAGTAAAACACACATACATACAAAATTAAATATAAACTTTATTTGATAAGAATAGTATGCCAATGTAGAGTTTTTGAATGTTGAAATATTCACGTTATATTTTTTTATTTTTAATAAAAATAAAAATTTCCAAAATTTATTAAAAAAAAATTTCCATCCCCGCCCCTAAAAAAGTAAAAAAAAAAATCTGTGTAAAAAGACTAAAATTGTAAAACAGAAACAAAAAAAAAATAAAATAAACAAAATGTGTCTTTTTAAAAAAATTTATTATTTCAACAAGAGTAAGTCTTTTTGAGCAGGCATTCAGAACGGTATTGTATCCAATGTTTACCGGAGCGAAAAAATAAAATAATAATGGACTTATATTCTATTACATGCGTTATACTCCTGTTTTTTTTTTTTTTTGGTTTTAGAGTATATACTCCTGTTTCGAACTATAGTTAGCCACAAAACGATAGGGGAAATGCAACAATTACATCACTGCCAGCTACGAATTTTGTGCAAAAATTGCAGTAAACACGGAAACTAGCGCCACAGGACAGTGAATAGAAAATTCAGAATAACAAGTAATTACGAAAAGAATATCAGCCCTATTCTAAATACTTACAAAAAAAAAATATAAAAATGTTCAGTGCTGCGTTTGTGATAATATTTAACTCTTTGCAATTTCCCCGCTTGTGAAACCAGAGCTTTAATGTTATGTTAGTGAGTGATTTTATTGAAGCTTCATATTTGTAATTAAAAATAAAAAATATTTACAGGTGTGTGATCATGAGCTAAAAATACGATACGTATTTCCTGGTGCGTGGCAAGACTCATTTACTTGAAATTCCAGCAAATTGCGAGTTTACCTTGAGAAAAAAAACCTATCCCTTACCATAGGCTGACAAATGTTTTGTACTTTTATCATTAAAATATTAAATACTTTCATATATTTGTACAACTCCCTTGATTTTTTTTGCGGAATTTTCCGTTAATAGGGAAAAAATTCAGAATCGGGGCGTATGTATATCTTAGTTATAATAGGAATGGAAAATATGTTATTTTATTTAATTTTTTTTATTTAACACAAGAACAAAAAAAAATTCGAAATCATCTACATCCAATTTCTGGTTTAAAAGTGTGAATGCGAACAAAAAACAAAATTGCAGTGTGCGTTTCCCTTTTCATACTTGTCATCTCTTTCTACCACGAACTTAGAATTGATGCAATTAAAATGGCCTAGTGTAAGCACAGTCTAATTTTCACAGTAAAGTGGGTCAATTTGTATGGAGTAAAAAAAATGCATCAAACGGTTATCAAAATCTTAATCTACTAAGCATTGTAAGAAAATTTGCCCAAGAAACCATGGGCCTAAAATCAAAATGTAGCCCCCGGTTTTTAACGAGAAGCTTTTCGTAAAGGGAAAAGATCCACAACAAGCACCGCAATCGCGTCTAGGGGGTTCAAATGTAAAACCCACCCCCAGTAATTTTTCCCTCCAAAAATTTTACAAACATACATGCTCCCCATCTTCATTCCCATACAGAATTTTTTTTTTTAAATTTGCTCCCACCGCTCTGACTGTCCCATAGTCGCCCTTAGAGGAGTAATATGTTTGACCGACCCCCAGTCATTTTTCCCTTCTAAAATTTTTTCCCAAACGTACAAACCACACATATCAACCTCCTTAGATGGCTCCCATAAAAAAAACAATATATTTTTATAAAATTTGCTCCCAACTGAACTAAAGTGCCCCTAGAGAAGTCAAATATATCGTCGGTATACTGCGTAAGCTGACCAACTCAACTTTTTGTGTTTCTAAGTTATTGACGCCCCCTTAGAGAAATGTTAGGAGGCAAATACTAGTGGAGGTCTGTCATACATTTTACCCTTCTGGGAGGCACTATGGGATCACATTAACGGTTGAAAAAAGAGTGTAGATATGATCTGAGATACTGTTCAGGTTGTAAAAATATTGGGGTTCAGTCATACATTTGAGTTAGTTAGAAATTAGAGCAGTTAGAAGCAAATTTTATAAAAACAAGTATTTTTGTATGGAAGCCCCCTTAGGTGGTGAAGATGGGGGTATTTATGTTTGGGAAAAATGTTAGGAGGGGAAAATAACTGGGAGTAGGTCACACATTTGAATCCTCTCGGGGCGATTCTGGCGCAGTTGCGGGGTTTGTTGTGGATTTTTTTCCCAATACGAAAAGTTTCTCACCGAGGGCTCGATTGTGATTTTAGACCTTATGGTGTTTCTTGGGAAAATTTTCTTAGAATTCATCGCAGATTACGATTTTGTTAACCGCTTGGTCAAAACAATATAAACACACTCTAATTCACAGTGTTTTTACAAATTGCAACCCTGTTTTCGTATTCAGTTTACTATGGGTACTCGTCAATGTTTGATAAGTATTCGCCATAATGTAACGAATAATATTATTTGTCTTCGTTTGACAGTTCTCATATGTTCGCACGGTTCGTTTAATTTTCTACGTACCCTCATAATTTATTCTGATTAGACGTGGTAAAGAATCTAATTTTGATTGGGAAATATGTGGGGCGATTCGATTTTAATTGTATTTATATCCATTTGCACGGCATTATTGGGTGAAGGTTTGTACACCTGCATATATCTAAATTTGAGTTTAATTCAGAAATTTCTTTTGCAGGTCTGACTTGGGTTTTGGTTTATCGCACTGAAAAATATCAGAAGTTGAAGGGTGAAGTTGAAAAGCAAAGTAAAAAATGTAAGTAGGTATATTTTCTTTTCTTCGAGAATGTTGTTCTTTTTATTATGCACTTGTGGCGTAGTTATATTTTCTATATTATCTAAATCCTCTGCTTGATTTTGGCCTATGAGGGGGCACCACGAATATGTATATGGAAAGTTGAAATACACAACCATCTACGTAAGGGATTCTGTTCTATACGATACACGTTAAGGTGGCTCTAATTTAACTTGCTTTTATATATTAGCGTAAATAAACACTAGGGCTTATACAATATCTATCAATAGTCGTTTTAGGGCAACATCGATTTGTATAAATATGTATGTATATAAAGGTTCAACCAGGTCTGTGCAGACTTTTGGATATAAACATGTGTATAACTTTTTTGTTTTGCGTGTTAGGGACGAATCCGTCCATGACTTCCCAGAAGCGACTGCGGCGAATGCATTTAAGTCAAAAACAGAACGCTTGAGCGTTTGTATTCCGTTTAATCCGGGTTTACGTATGAAATGGTTCATACGGTACAAGTAGGTCTGCGCAGAGCTAGGTATGGAATAAATGGTTGAGCAGGCGATTGAAATCGGTTTTGACTTGTAAGTGTGTATAATGCGTATTAGATCGTACTAATTGAATAAAGCTAAGGTATTATGGTAGTATAGCATCTGTGTGTGTAGTGTGGGCAGTAACCGAAACTCAGGCGAAGCACCGATATAAAGATATTCTACATTCTATATTAGATCCTCCCGACTATTAGAAAGTAAAAAGCCCGTCATCGACGACTTTTGGAACATGCTTATGATTCACATAGATCGTCTTTATGTTCCGGGTGCATTTTTACAGCTATCGATGAACAATTGATTCCTTGTCTGTGCCGCAGGCGCTTCGCCCACTATATGCTATCGAAACCAGCCAAATACAGTATAAAAGTCCATCTATTTAATGTTTTATAACAAAATTTACTGTAATATTGATAAGTTTGATACTCGGCCTTATTCCCGTAGACGTCGTCGACGCAAAACGACGTCGTCTTGTGACGACGCTGTAAAATCGGTATTCTCGTAGTCGTTTTCGATAACTATCGGTTACTATTGACACAAATTTGGTATTCTGTAAGGAAATGTGACGACGACGTTGAATCGAAACGACTCTGAATCTGTCGTCACAGTTGTTAGTAACGACTTGAAACAATTTGAAAGAATAACTTTAGTTTTTGTAAATTTAAAAAAAGATTTTGTTTAATGACGTCAAGAATAACAATGTCGAGTAACAAATAGGGGCTTGGAAACAAAATCCCTCATAGGTACAAGGATTTTGTCTAATTTTAAGGGGAAATGTGAGAAAATTGGTGAAAAACAATTTAATTCCTTTGGAGCGCCTTTAAGAATCCTTTGCGTTTGTAGTTACGAATCTGGTCTTCTTTATTTGTAGCAAAAGTTTTGATATGGGTTCCATCGACATATCCAATTACTCCAGTAAATCCTGTTTTGTTAAAAAAAATTTAGTTTATGCTTCCGATTTGTCATCTTCAGTTACTTCCAATTGTATCCAAGGTGGACAAATCACCTCTCTAATGCATTCAGACAGGAATCTTGCAACTACTGGCTGCACTTACACTTAGGTTGTAAGGCCCCTGTCCAAAGGACCTCAATGTTGCTGACAACTTAATTATGACTGAAACATATGTCCTGAGTTCACTTTTCATGATAGGAGCTATTTCTATAGGAACGATTACGTAATTAAATGCTGCCTTATTAAGACTTAAGTAGTTCTAGAATCTAAAAAAAGTTGGAAGGCCGGCCAACAGCTAACCTCAAATTACGATTTTAACACCGATGAACATACTCGTTATTTGGCAAGTTTAAGATCATGTTATTTCTTTCATGTTATCGATTACTAGTCGACGTCGTCTCATAGTAGTTACAGAATACCGAAATAGCATTGATGTGACAACGATGTTGACTCGAAGTGATGTTGACATAAAAACGACGACGATGTCGACGACGTCTACGGGAATAGGGGTGACTGTTTGCCTAAATTCTGTTATTGAGATAATACTTTGTAGTCTTAAGCACACTACCACTTCACATTTATTTCTAAATTTCTGTTACTATTTTATGTGAAGGCTCAATAAATAATTTGAATTTGGTATAAAAGTCTGATAAATATGTAATGTGTAAAAAATGTATATGGGCACATATGTATGTGACAGTCGTACGTTTTAATGAGATGAGAAACAATGAAAAACATATTTTTTATTAATTATTTATCTTTTTGTGTAAGACTTAAGAAGATCTATATTTAGTAAGAGACGAAATCCTCTGAACTGATGGTCCTAAAATATTAGCAAATAAAGAGGTTGACGTTATTGATAATAATATTCTTTCACAAAAAAAAACCAGTTCGAATGGATTCGGACTTTTTTGGTTCAATCTTCTTTTTTAATATGATTTGGAATATTATATTTTTTTTTACTTTTTTTTTGTAATTATATAGTGAAAATGTTGAACTTTAACAAAACAAACTATGTAAATCGTTGGAAAGTATTTTCCTCTAAGAAGCTTAAATTCGGTTCATATTTAACCACTACTGGCTTATAAGTACGTAAAGGTACGAAAACTCGGTTTTCCCTGTAACTCCAGATTTTTGGGAAATTTTAAAAACATATTCTTGTTGTGCTCAGCAGCACTTACCAGAAAAATAGTATAATTTTTATTTGTCGCACTGTGTTATCCTTAGGACAATGCGTGTGTCCGCAACGTGTCTCTAACTCACATTTAGATCATACACGTCCAAAATAAAGTGAGGTGCCATTAGCGAGCACAATTGTGCCACTGTTGGACGTCTAAGATTGATTGAAGTAGCATAAAAGATAAATGTATTTTAAATGTGAAGTAAGTTGTTTATAAAACCCCAACATATCTACTTTATTTTACAAAAAAGAATCACAAGAAATTTCATAGACAGAAATTTTCATAGACACGTGTTCTTTGTGTTCTGGGGGTTCCTCAACCACCCTTTTAGTCAGTTTTATTAAATTAATCAATAGCTCTCCAAGTGCAATGTCAATATAGATAACATGAGCCGCACATGTCCCAGAAAAAAACTGCACGCAATATTATTGCAATAGTTTAAAAACGGTTTTTAAATATTTGAGTCTAAAAGTCCGTTATGAAATAAAATAAAGGAAGGTATGTATTTTTCACGAAATTTGGGGACCTTAGCAAGAAAGCTTTAAAAGAAATCAAATTTTTTCATAAAAAATTTCCGCATTCGACTTTACACAGACCACATTCAAAATTAAAAAAAGTTATTTGTAAAAAATTTGACCACATTTACAAAGTAAATACACGTGTCTACTTCCGATCATAAAAAAGTAAAAATTATGGTTCGATTTCTGTCCCCAGTTATCTACTCTTTCTTTCATCGGCGGCCTCCTCCTTGTTGTCGACAGTAATTTCGCAGTATAGTGTCAAGTCAATCGGCATGTCGCATTCATCTGTACAGGTAGGTGCTGTTTGTTGTGAGACTATTAATAGAAATCGCGTTAATTCACAATAACGCGAGATGCTATGCCCCACCTCTCTCATTTATGTAGTGTAAATGAGTTTTTTGGTAAAAATTTTAATTTTTAAACATTTATTTTCGCATATTTTAGCTAAACTCAAGAACTATTTATCCGATTATTTTAGTTAAAGTTCCAAAAACTTTTCTAAATTTAGTTACTTTAAAGTCTGTCTAATGTAATTTTGTATTTTTTTCAATGATTACGGATTTATGTAAAAAGTACCAGCTCTAATTTTTAATCAATTTATTTTTAAAAAACTTCATAAACATTGAAATGTATTCAGTTTAGCATTTTAATCCTAAAGTCAAATCTGATGTGAATGAAATGAGTCGTTTCTAAGAAAATCAATGGAGAAATTTTGATGGGAGAATAGCATTTTCATTGCAAAAATTAACTTTTAAACCACTTTCAATGACGTGAAAAGTTAACATGCTATTCCTCCGGTAACATTCATATATTTGTACTAAGTTAAATTTTAAAATGTTTACAAAAAGCATAATCTAGTCAGAAAGTCGCTTCTAAAGATGCACAAATAATGAATTGTAAGTAGTAATTTTTCTGTTTCAACACTGGTTATTTTTATGTCATAGGAAGTCAGCCGGGGTTGCAGTTAGATAAAGTAATTTAGCCAGACACTTACAGCGATATTCATAAACTTTTATTAAAGTTTTATAACTCAAATTTTCATAGAAAAATTGTTCTATAAACCTCTTATAAATTATTATGAATAAGGCCTTTAATTTTTATTTGTAAACACAACAAATATTAGTCACTATATGTTTTTAATATAATCACCCCTATTCCCGTAGACGTCGTCGACATCGTCGTCGTTTTTATGTCAACATCACTTCGAGTCAACATCGTTGTCACATCAATGCTATTTCGGTATTCTGTAACTACTATGAGACGACGTCGACTAGTAATCGATAACATGAAAGAAATAACAACAGCTGATGTAACATTTGTACATCAGCTGATTCATTTTGACTTTTATTTTCTGTTGTGAAGAAATGTTTTTTGTGTCCGATTCAGATTCAAGCGATGAGGAAAGTAAAAATAATCTTATACTGGAAAGGATAATACTTCGACTATGATCCGATGATCTTAAACTTGCCAAATAACGAGTATGTTCATCGGTGTTAAAATCGTAATTTGAGGTTATCTGTTGGCCGGCCTTCCAAATTTTTTTAGATTCTAGAACTACTTAAGTCTTAATAAGGCAGCATTTAATTACGTAATCGTTCCTATAGAAATAGTTCTTATCATGAAAAGTGAACTCAGGACATATGTTTCAGTCATAATTAAGTTGTCAGCAACATTGAGGTCCTTTGGACAGGGGCCTTACAACCTAAGTGTAAGTGCAGCCAGTAGTTGCAAGATTCCTGTCGAAACCCTGAATGCATTAGAGAGGTGATTTGTCCACCTTGGATACAATTGGAAGTAACTGAAGATGACAAATCGGAAGCATAAACTACATTTTTTTAACAAAACAGGATTTACTGGAGTAGTTGGATATGTCGATGGAACCCATATCAAAATTTTTGCTACAAATAAAGAAGATCAGATTCGTAACTACAACCGCAAAGGATTCTTAAAGGCGCTCCAAAGGAATTAAATTGTTTTTCACCAATTTTCTCACATTACCTCTTAAAATTAGACAAAATCCTTGTACCTATGAGGGATTTTGCTTCCAAGCCCCTATTTGTTACTCGACATTGTTATTCTTGACGTCATTAAACAAAACCTTTTTTTAAATTCACAAAAACTAAAGTTATTCTTTCAAATTGTTTCAAGTCGTTACTAACAACTGTGACGACAGATTCAGAGTCGTTTCGATTCAACGTCGTCGTCACATTTCCTTACAGAATACCAAAGTTGTGTCAATAGTTATCGAAAACGACTACGAGAATACCGATTTTACAGCGTCGTCACAAGACGACGTCGTTTTGCGTCGACGACGTCTACGGGAATAAGGCCGAATATAATTTAAAGCATTCATATAACAGTTTATTCAATAGTTTTTCATAACATTTTTATCAGATTAAACATTTTTTGCTCCAGCTTCGCTGCCTGATGAAAAATCAAAATCACTTTCATTTCCAGTAGCTATCTTGGATGCACCCTGTGTCTCAGTTTTGTTTAAGGAGCTGTCATCGGTTTCACTGCTGTCGACGAAATTAACTCGTTTCTTTTTCTTTTGTTGATCATTCTTTTCTGCAGTTGATAAAATGGAAGTCGGTTTAGTATGTTTTGTTGAAACATCGGACACGTCAGCTGGCACCGGCACCGGTGGCGTTTCTGAATCTTGCGTAGCAGGTTCCACCATAGGTTCTTGTGCCACTGATTGCAGCTCTTGTGGCGATGTTAAGCTTTCTTCAGCTGCAGTGTTAGGTGTGGCAGGCTGCACTGATTGTTGCGCGGCATCATAATTTTCATATGCAGATTCCACTGGACCTGATTGAGGATCTTGTTGATTATATGCTTGGTTGTAATCGTATCCCTCTTGTTGATATTGCTGGTCATATCCCTGTGCATATTGTTGATCTGTTGCATATTGTTCTGCTGGAGCATTGGGGTCTGGTTTATATTCGCCAGTTGATTCATCATAAATGTAACCAGGATACGAATACTGTGAGGGATCATAGTTTGTGTAGTCATATTGTTGCTCTTGTTGTCCTTCATCGCCCACAGGAATGTTGCTATTTTCATAAGCTGAGTAATCTTGAGCGTCATTTAAACCATCATTTGTAGAT
The DNA here is from genome assembly GCA_964034835.1 of Muscina levida. NCBI lineage: Eukaryota > Metazoa > Arthropoda > Insecta > Diptera > Muscidae > Muscina > Muscina levida. Next base: position 46,269,016 of record OZ035881.1, on the reverse strand, counting down.
AAATTAGCACCGGTGCTATTGTAATCCAAGGTTTGGTCATAATTTGTAATTTTTTCTGTTGTTGGAGTCTCAACATTTGAACTATCATTTTCGTATTTTTCAACATTCCCTTCGGTATTGAAATGTTGTTCCTCTTTCATCGTTTCCAATGGAACGGCATTTGTTTCTATAGTCTCCGGAGGCAATGTCACAAGATTTTCCAATAATTCTGGAGCAACACTCGGTTTATTTTGCGTTTGAGGCGTTTCTTCGGGAGGGTTTACTAATTCGCCATAAATAGCATTCTCAATATTTTCTAATGACACAGGAGCTTTTGCCGGTTGCACTATATTTAAAGTTTTCGGCGTTAATGAGTTAATGGGATCCTTTTCATCCCGTTGTAATTCCTTGGAATTTATGACAGCTTCGGCTGGTAATTGGTGACTTGTAACCTCATTTTGTTGATCCGCCGATAATATGGTTTCAATATGCGGTTTATTTTCTTGCTGGCGCTCTGGTGTTTGATGGATTAGAGCAGTTTCCATATTGAAATTTGTCGATATTTCTGAAGAGGTCCCTTCTGAGTTTTCGAAAGACGTGCGAGGCTCATAAGGAATTTCGTTGGCCATTGGCAAATTATTTTTAGGGCTATCTTTGTTGCCATCACTTGAAATGAATGATTCTTCAAAGACGTTTGCGTCATTGGATTCAGTATCTATATTAGACAGTCTATTAAATGTCGGCACTGTAGATAAACTGGATGCCGTAGTTGGTATATCCATATCAGGTATTGGCTTACTTTCTGTCGAAAAAGCTGCCCCATATGGAAGTTGTTGATGTACAATTTTTTCTGGTTTATTGCTGTACAATTCCTTGTCTTTTGTTATGGACATGGAATTTCTGAATTGTGGTGGATTCTCTACAAAATCTATACTTGATCTCGTTATATCATATGACTGCGGCATTTGATATGGATCATGTTTTTTCATATCAAAATATTCATTTCTTTCGGAATTCATCCTAAAATCTGGGGTTGACATTTCCATAATTTTTGCTGACACTGTTGGTTGGTTTTGTTGGCGATGAACAAAGTGATCACTGGCCACACCTTGTTCAGGGAATCTGTGGTAATTGTTCCCTAATAACGGAGGTTCATTGTAAACGTTGCTGTAGTTAAATCCTTCCACTGAAGCTGTAGGCATCATCATAGTTTGTCCAACAGGTCTGGGCATGTTTGTGCCCATCATTGGGGTTGTAGTCATATTCACTGTCGAATTTTGTATGCATCTTCGTGTTTGAGTGTGCACCAATTTCGCAAAATACATTTCATATTGGAGCTATAATTCAGATGCATAAATATTAATGTTAAGATATTATTAAAGTGCATACCTTCATCATTTTTAGTCGTTCACTACGTGCATTCATGGCCGATGTTTGCTGTTCGATACGTTCGAGCATTTGTACCAATTGTTTGTTACGTTCATTGCGGCGGTGTTGTTCTTCTAAAAACTGTTGATATTTCTGTTTGGACTTTGAACGAACGGCTTTATCACTGGAATTTAAAAAAAAAATCTGCTTGTGACAAATACTTTTCTATCATTTTTTTAAATTGTTCATAACATTTCAACGAAAGGACTCATCACTGGAATTTAAAAAAAAAGTCTGCTTGTGACAAATATGTTTCTATCATTTATTTTAATTATTCATAACATTTCAGCAGAATTATTTATGTGCCTACCTTAGTACATTTTTGCAGTTATTTGGGCAACATCTTGCAAACTTACTGTTCAGATGTCAATTTTCCTTCTGTGAAACGATGAAGTGAAGATTTTTACATTTTTATAATATTTTTAATTCTTTCATGCAACTGCTTCTCGCATTCAGTACAGTTATTCAGTAAACGTTCATTTTTTTACTCACTGAAATGGACATACAGTTCTGTGACAACCCTTTAACTAAAAACATGTTGACGCAAATGCTTGACTATACGAAGACGGGTGTTATTAAACGGCCACTTTAGTAATGCATCAAGCTAATTGTTTTTTCTTACATCGATGGATACTTTTGTTAAAGAATGTCAATAGTTCCGAAACGGCAAATGTAACAAAGGCAGATATAGCTGGGCCAAGTGCTATTGGAACTTAGGTGTATGTGACTATTCAAATCTGTTGCAGCTGCATTATAAATTATGGGTGAATGTTTTATTATCTTCTTTTTGTGTAAATTTTTTTTATTAATTAATTTATGCCTTAGCAATTTAAACTTTCTTTCAAAAGATTTTCTACTTTGAGAAAGGTGATATCTTCTAGCATCATATAAAGGAGAGACAACGCCACACTTATGTGGTCTTAGATATTACGGCAACCTCAAATGCTTCTCCCCACACACATATGTATGTAAATTCAAAAAACATATCCGTTTGCGTAAACATAGTGATTAACACTTTTTCATGGAAATACATTTATAAGAATTTAACCATTTTCGTAGGTTTCCTCTTTTTCTGTAATTACATAAATCACCACGTGTTCTACTTACTGTTCATCACGTTTCTGCAATATTTTGTCCAACTTATGCTCCAATTGCTGCCGGGATATTTCACTAATTTCAAAAAGCAACAACAACAAAAAAACAACAAACGATTCAGTAAATTTTCACTACATTTTCAATGATTTGCATGCAGCATACCTTCGTTGCAATTTTTCTTGTAATAATTCAACTTGCAGTTTATAATTATCCAATTCCGATTGGGGAAACATGATTTATATCTTAAACAAGCTGCTTTTTAAGTACTAACAATTTGAAAAATTTGTGTGTTTAAAGTTTTAAATTGTTTCATTTATTTTTCGAATGACGTTGGTTATAAAATATAGTGGCAATTTTAAGCCTGCAACGTTACGGTGCTGTATCCTTCTGCTTTATTTTATTAAATGTTTTGTGTATAGTTCTTTGCTAATCTAGGAGTTGTGAAGAGCCAGAACACGAAGAAAAGTATTTAATAAGTATGATGAGCCGTTTGTTTATTTCAAACATAATGCGTTGTCCTGACAACCGAAAGGCACTTGAGTGGCAGACGGCGATGGTGGTGGTATTTGCAGTGGTGGTTGAGGTAGTAAGGACATTCTAGAAGCAGGTGTTCTAATGTAGTACGACTGTGTTTATTAACATATGTATAAGTTATTGGACTTGAAAAAAAATGTTTGTATATTTACCCTATACTTGTATGGAAAAAAGCGTTAACATACTTGACAAGTTGGACAGGTTGATAAAACAAACGTTTAAACAATTCATATTTAGAATAAAGAAAAATCATTTGAAGTATTACATTTTTGGTATTGGTCTATGATGACATTGTTGGTAAAATACATAACCTTTAATGTGAAAGTATTTGTTTATAGCAAATTATGTAAAAGAAGTAATACATATATATTCTACTTGGCACCTGATAGTTCTGAATATCTAAGAAATTTGTTCTGAATATCTAGGAAATATGAAACAGTTATTTAACGAGCAATATTTATTAATTTCAAAACATATATCGAATTAAATGCATTTCTACATTTGATATTTTATTGATGGCTTACCGAACAAGTAAGAGAATAAATTGCATGTATTATTGATTGTTTCTTATTATTATTTCAAAATTATTTACCCATCATTCACGATAGCTCACATCAAAGTCGTCTTATGCCTTAAATGATTTGTTGTAGCTGTGCCCTTTCTTTGAATTATTTATCAATTATGTGCAAAATTGATTTAACCTCTTGCTATTCTCTGCTTGTGCCCATGCTCTTTGTTTACCCTCAAACTGAAGGCTTATATTGTATACTAGTTTGTTTGGACTAGGTCACTACAAAATACATACTATTGTATTTTGTTTCGTGACATAAAACGTCGTCGTTTAAATTGCGCTCTCTTCCCTCGTTAAGTACACTTTTGCTTGCACTTTTTGCCATTGGTTTAATTGAGCCATTTATCGCAAGTGAGAACATGATATAATGTATGAAGTATAACAATCACGAATATTTGTATGTATTTTGAAAGGGCAAGACGATATTGATTTTAGAGTTTGTCGTAAATTCAAGATAAACATTAATAAATAACACTATGCAACAAAATGAAAAAAAAATATCGACATCAGTATTCCCACTATATATATAAGTATTTTTGATGCATTATGATTTTTCTGGTTTTTTTTTCATTGTTGAAAATATTCTTTCACAAAATTTTGCGTAACTCTAGAACCATTTTTTTTTGTTGTATCAGTAAAAAAGCTTCTAATTTGATTACTTCAAAGTGTTTCTAATTTAATTTTCTACCTGATCAATAGTTTCTGAGTTTACAGTTGTATCAAAAAAATATGTTCCATGAGGTCAAAAAAGGGGCCTTTTGGGTTGTATGATGAACCCCCATGTGCGCGGGTAATCAAATGAAAGATATTTTCAAAACGAATCCAAAGGAGTATTTTTCAAGCTTCTACGGATCCCCTGGGCCGAGTTAGTTCTATTTTTGTTGGGTCACTGTCGAAAATTTTAAGTCAAATAATATCACAAAATTATATTATATGTGTGGAATTTCAGACTATATGATAATAATTATCAATCTAAACGCACTTAAAATAAAATATTTTTTTTTTTAAAAAATGCGCCAATTTTTTTAAAAAAATGCACCAATTTCGCTTTTCACTTTTTTCATACAATTATTGATATATATATTTTTTTTAATCTAAAAGTAATTTAGTATCATTTGTTATTTCGAAAAATAAATTCTGAAATTATTTTAAAATTACCTTATTCTTATTCATCAGCTAATAACATTTTACTGGTTCAAAATTCGATAGTAAAGAACAAGTTCACAGTACCATACTTTTGAACTAGTTCGTTTTTTGGACTAGTTTGAATTCAAAAATCGAAATACATAAAGGAAAGAGGAATATTTAAGGATTTTAAAAAGGCTTTAATAAGAGTCGTACATAAAGTGGTCCATCCAAAAATTTGAAATTCGTCCGTTGCGGACGTCACGTTGCGGGCGTTACACTTTTTCCTCTATCTTATTTATCCTAAAAAATTGTATCCACATCAGTCTGTTAATGAGCTATTGACAATCACAGGTATAAATATAAGAATTATATATATTATACGAATGGACCCGGTAGGTACTCTGGACTGGACTTATTTCGAAAATTTGAGTGGATGGACCAATTTAAATGAAATTCCGAATGTATATTTGTTTGATAAAGAGAAAACATTTTATGTATAAATGGACTCGACAGGTGGCGCTGGGGTGGACTTATTTCAAAAATTTGAGTGGATTGACCAATTTAACTGAAATTCGGAATGTATGTTTGTTTGATCATAAGAAAAGATTGTATGAACATTTGCATTGATACAATGCATATCAATATGGTCCTGGCACCGTAACAGCTGACTAACCGCAATACGTGGCAGTAGCGTGGAATTTTGTTGAAGTTGATGAAATGCTCTTAATATCAGACCCGCCACCACGTTGTGTCGTTTATCTGAAACATTAGAACTAATGACCCCATTCCACAAACATTTCTTATAAGTTTACAATTGATGTGTTCAATAAATAAAATTTTGAATAAATTCATTCCGTTGCGGACGTTACGCACTTTGTCATTCATATTTTTCTGTAGAATGGTGTAAAAATACTTATATATATATATATATATTTTAAGCGATTGAGGAAAAACTAAATATTAAAGCAGCTTAATTTAAAAAACCTTGTTTTTCGTTGCGGACGTTATATGCCGAATGCCCATGAGTATAAAAAAATGTATACAGTATAGTTATTTTCAAATTTTGAAATAAACATATTCTCACTACACCAACGTAGTAAAACCAACAACAAAAATTAATTTGTAATTATCATTACAAATCATTTAAAACTAGATATTGATTAATTTTCTTCTTAAACGTGGCAACAGAGTTGTTAAACACTTTTAAAGAGCTAGGTAATTTATTATATATTCTTGCTACTCTTACAAAATAAGACCGATCTAAGGACGGCGACAATTTCGGTATAACTAGTTGCAAATTCCTTCCTTTCTTGTCTTATAAATTTTATAAAAATGTAAAAGCGTTCTTTTTTTGATAAAGTTTGAAAATGAACAACCTAAAAATTCTAAAACATAGTTAGAAATATGTTGTTGCCATTTTACTGGATACACGTATCTCAATACCTTGTGAAATAAAAGGGGCATTTTCTTTAAAATAAAGCCTACTGTTCCAGAATACACCTCTATGCCGTATAAAAAAATTGGCATAATTAATGCGAGGACCAACTGTGATTTAACGTGTCTTGGCAAAGCTAAATCAATATTATAAAGTTTTGTCAAAACAAAGTTAACTTTAGATATTACTGAATTTATATGGAGCTCAAATCTGAGATTGCGGTCAATTATTATCCCAAGACATTCAAAACTATCAACAATGTCTATGTGAGCACCATATAAATTAACTGTGATATCTTCATATCTAATATTACCAAAAAACATGGCTTTTGTTTTATTTGTATTTATTGAAAGCTTATTATAATTCATCCAATTTTCTACCGAATTCGATGTGTAGTTAACTAAATTTTGTAGCACATCTAAATATGCGGTATCTCCTTTAAAAACTATTTATAAATCATCGGCAAAGGCAAAACAATGAGCATTGTTGCTATGAATACTTTCGAACAAGTCATTCATATACATGACAAAAAGCAAAGGACCGAAAACAGATCCTTGGGGTACACCACTACTGACTGAGCTAGTGCTTGAAAGACAACCGTTGCAAGAAACATACTGTTTTCTTTCAAACAAATATGACTGCACTAAATTACATGCACTGCTTAAAAATTTAAAAAGTAAATGCAACTTCTCAACAAGGATGGCATGGTTAAGTTTATCAAAAGCCTTTGCCAAGTCTAATGACAAGAGCACGCAACATCCGCCACTACCAATCTTTTCCCTTACTACATCAGTCATTACCAGTAACAGTGACGTAGTATTGCGATTATTTCTAAATCCTAACTGACAATCATGCAACAGCTCCGAATTATCTAAGTAGAAAAGCATCTGTGATTTTATTACATGCTCAACCACCTTAGACAAGATTGGCATTATAGAAATTGGACGAAAATTATCGACAGAACATGATAAGCCCTTCTTACGAATAGGAACTACCCTGTCAATTTTGCATTCCTTAGGAAACGTTGAAGTAGTAAGTATGGTATTTACAATATGCAGTAAATGGCCGCCTATTAATGGAAAAATCAGTTTCAGGAATTTAAGTTTGAAACCGTCAGACCATACAGCTGTTGACTTAATTTTACTAAAAGATTCAAACAATTCATGGATTTCAATACTGCGGAAAGAAAATCCACTATACAAATTCGGAATCCTGGTTAGACAGAAATACATCATTCAGGTGTTCTACATCAATATTGTTAACTTCTTGGTTAACGTCATTTAAACCATTATTGCCTAGTATTGTCCACATTTCCTTAGCCGATTTGTTTTTAAACAAATTACCGTGATACCGTTTTTTATGTTTCTAATAACTTTATTTGCCCGGTTTATTATAAAATTAAAAGGAAATATGGTGGTTTTTACCATTTTTATGAACATTTACAAAACATTTATTTTAGAAAAACAAATAAAAGCACGAGGTAGGTGCAGTTGTTGACCTGCCATTCATAAATGGATCACCGAAAATGGTTATGCTTTATATATTTTGAAGGTTAAATATATAGCCCACTTTTCCATTAACAAATATATGTGGTTTTAACAACTCTAAAATTCTGTTCTTGGTATACATTATTTTGGATTTATCCATATATGTTGTTGTTGTATCTTTCCATTATATGCAGTTTTATCATATTTTTCCTCTTATATAGTTTAGTTTTACAAGTTGAGTCTTTTTATATTAAGGTATCTATAGGTACGGGTTTTCAATCTCTTTCTATGAAAAGAGTGGGTTTGAGGGTTATTTAATAGCCCTTGACATGAAAAGTTATCCAGTGTTGCCTAAACTACAATTTCACTGAATAGAGCATACAAAACAAACTAGATTCTCTACAAAACAAAAAAACAAGGGAAGAATTTTTTTTTTGGAATATACTTTTCTAGTAATATTTTATGCGGACAGCCACAGAATTACATTTATTCGTTGACAATCTATCAGAAACGGTGTTAAGCAGCAATATCAATTTAGAAAACATCAATTTTCGTTTCTTTAATAAAAATTATTCTAATCGCTACCGATATTTTTGTTAACACAAACTATACAAATTGTTATTACAAATGAGTAAACCTTCTCTAAATGTCACAGCCTGAATGTGGTGCCAATTTGAGATAAGATAGTATATACATATTTAATAATGCGAAAAAATGCAACAAACTAATATTTATATCTAATCTTGTTTTTTTTTACAGTGGAACGTAGAAAAGAAATTCATGGCGAATCTTTGGATAAATCTCAAAAGAAAAAAATCGAACGTGATGAGGAAAAGTTAAAAAACAACAATAGGGATTTGTCCTTGGTAAAAATGAAATCGATGTTTGCAACAGGTTTTGCATTTACCGCCCTATTAAGTATGTTCAACAGCATGTGAGTATAACTGGTTTAATGGTTTATATCACACTCCGACGAGATATTAATAAACAAACTTCTCTTTTTATTTCCCTAGTTTTGACGGTCGCGTGGTTGCACAGTTGCCCTTTACACCAATTTCGTGGGTTCAAGGACTCAGTCACCGCAATTTGTCTGGTGATGACTTCACTGATTGCTCTTTCATTTTCCTGTACATTTTGTGTACTATGTCAATTAGACAAAATACACAAAAACTGTTGGGCTTCGCCCCATCAAGAGCTGCCAGCAAACAAGGAGGTGGTCTATTTGGTCCAGCCCCCGGACAATTCAAATAAGTTTCGAAGTAATCAAACAGATTTTTAGTAGGACTTTTAAAATCCTTATATAATTTTATAAAATTATTGATACGTTTATTGTGTAAACTTTAATAAAATTAATAACAAGGCTCTAAAACGCTTTCAACAAATATATCTCCAGTTTATGTACAAAAGGTTGTAATACAAAGTATAGCTCTTGATGTCAAATGATTTAGATCTCTTCAGCATCCTGCTACACTATGTTCGATTCAAACATAGGGCGATCAACAATAATACGATCAAATCCCAATCGTGTCAAATCAATAGTTCTGAATTGTCCATCAATTATTAATTCGGATACGGCGCGACCTACTGCCGGTGTCTGCTGAATACCATGACCACTGAAACCGGTAGCTATCACCAGGTTATTATAGTATGGGTGAGCGCCGATTATACCGTTTTCATCAAATACGTTGTATTCATAATAGCCAGCCCAGCAATTTGTTACCTTGGCCGATTCAAATGCTTTACAGCGGTTAGCCAAACTGGGCCACACATCTGTTTCGAAATATTCATGATCAACATCTAAATTATCAATGGAAGGCTCCTGATCACTAGAAGGGCTACGACCGCATAAATAATTGCCTCCTAGTCCATCACGTCTGAAGTACGTTCCATCGGGATCAACGGTTAGAGGTGTAGCTAAACCTGGAGCATTCATGCCTTGTGTGTTTATGACGTAGACATAACGCTTTCTAGGTTCAACGGGTAAAGGCACGCTTAACATTCCGCTGCCGACGCCAATGCGAGCTTTACGTGCTATTTCTCCAGAATTGGCTCCAGCTGCTAACACACATATGGCGAATTTAATTGTACGCTTCTCTCCATTGGGCATTTTAACAACCAATTTATCCAAGCCTTGATAGTTTCCACTTGGGTCGCCGCGTAATGTAATATCCGGTTTATTTGTAAATTCGAAATCCACAACTTCGCCATTTATAAAATGAGCGCCATATTCTTGTGCTTTTTTCTTGAAGCCCATAAGCAAAGCCCAAGGATCGAACCAACCTTCACGTTCAAGACCATGACATCCTGAAAAAAGTAAAGTTTATAATTAAAATGGGTGCGGAATTCTTCTTCCAATTCCGCAGTATTAAATGAAGTCAACTACATATATGACAAGTTGGACGAAAACTAATATTACTTTTTTCATGTAAATGATAAAATTTTTAAACGTGTAAATTAACTATTGAAGCATATATCGCACTCGTTCAACAATACTGTATTAACTCAAAATGTTTTTATTTTATCTTTTTGGCAGGAAACAATCCATAACACCTATGGTTAGAAATTCCCACAGTTCTGACTACTCTTTCTTAATAAAATTACATGTTGTGACCTTTTTGCTGCTGAAATCGTTTATTTCTGTGAATCAAGAAAACAAAATTATTTTGAGTTATTTGAAGTGATTGGCCTTAACAAATAATAATTCCTATAAAGAGTAGTATTTTGAGTTAAGTTATTATTCTAATAATAAAAGTTTATTTTAGTCAGGTAGTATTTTGAGTTGAAACAGTTGGATTGATTCTTATGAACAAAAATAAGTCAAGAAAATGATAGTAACTAAAAAAATCGCTTTTCTATCTGCACACAATGAACAAACAAAAAGGTTATGCGGTGCAATACAACAATTCATGGGTTTTCTTAATATTGCTAAACTTTTGTTAATGAAAACTTCCTTAAGCATTAAGAAAACAGTTATTTGTCTCTCCTGAAAACTTTGAAGTTTTTGAGTTAATACAGTATTGTTGAACGAGTGCGATATGCATTTTGTTCCCAGTTAGCATAAAGAATGACCAGGAAGCGCTGAGGCACTAAACATAAATATAAAATAATTAAAAAGTGCTGAACTAAAAAAAGATTGATTTAAAATCACTTTAGTTCTGTAACTGGGAGGCTTCTTAAATAGAATAAAGCAACTTTGTCCTATAATACATTTTATAAAAATACAAAAAGAAACTTGTCGATAAGTCTGCTCCCTGCAGTATTTATTGTGACACTTTAATGTATTTTCATTAGATAAAAAAAATAATATGTGTCTAGATTCTTCAAAATCTGGTAAAAAAAAATGAGATCTTCGAAGACATTAACCTCTTTCGAAATATTACTTTATAAAGATAAGATTAGCTTGCATTTAGCTTCTACCAAAATCTGAGCTCCAAATAAAAGTATAACAACAAAAAATGTTTAGCCAAATATAATCAGTAAAATGCACGAGTGGAATATTTCCTATCGTTTGTTTATTTAATAAATCGTCTACTAATCATGCTATTAAAATATTACCTACTTGTTTTCTGGCTCACGTTTTACTGTCTCAACAAAATACGATTTTTCTGATTAAGCGAACTTGATAACGCATTTAGCTTGTGCTGTCCACACTTACCTAAAGCAATGCCCTCAGGGTTTATCCAGGGAAATTTTGCCTTTAGCTGATTGGCATTCAACAATTCATTGCGTGCACCCAATTCATTTTGCAAACTTGAGTTACGCGCTAGTGTTTCTGCACCCTGTTCGGAGGCCAAAAGCAGGTATCCTTTTTAATTGGAAAATAAACGTTTATAGTTTAATATACTGTCATACATGCACATCTATAAAGTATCATACCATGGGGAGTGAAATTCAGCTCTACATCACCCAAATGTTCTTTAACTTCTCGCATAAAATCCGAACCGTATAATGACATTTGTATATTTTCCGGCAACGAAAATTGCTGTCGTAAACCGCCAACTGATAACACGGTAGATGCTTTTTCATACTATAAAAAATGAAATAAACACTTGAAATAACTGATAATATACACTTGGCAAGTGTAGATGGACGGAAAGCCTTACAGTATTATCTTTTTCTACAACGACAACGTTTAAACCTTCTCTAGCCTTTGATTTAAGCCAATATGCCACGGAGGAACCAACCCCTCCGCCTCCAATGACCACTACATCACAGTGGCTTTGAAAACCATCATATGAAGATGAACTTTCGCCTTGGGTGCCTTTAAAATTCTTCAAATTATTCTGTGCTTCTGAAGCGGAATTATCGCTTTTAGATGTGTTACTATTAAGCAAGTTTTTCATTTTTTTCACGTCATTTTTGAGGATATTAATTGTCTTCGTCAAAGGGTTATTTGAATCTCCCGAACTCCCTGCATCAGCACCACTACTGCCCGGCGAGGAAGACGATGAGGCAGCAAATGCTCTAATTTGCGTCTTCAGTGGACGAACTATTTGCGGCAATCTTAACATTTTCTTATAGTAGAGTGGTTATTAACTATAGTTTATGTTATCACTTTTATACTTTATTGCACTTTTATATATAATTTTCTATTTTTTTGGAGCTCCAAGAGCCCGAGTGGTTCTATAACAACTACGATTAAATAAAATTTGTTGTTTTCGGACAAGTACTGTGCTCAGCACAGCAGGGCTGGGATTAATGTACGTTATTTGGTACGTTTTTGCACACAAAAAGCCGACGAACATAATTATAAGAACTGGAGAATTATTGAGTACTCGATGCCATGTGTTTTTATGAATACCCGATTAATATTGAGAAAATGTGTCCGCTTTGTCATAAACGACCTGATGAGCGACAATGTCGGTCAAATTTTCGTTGATGCCTATACAAGCGACCTGTCGCCCAAACAATCATGCACGACCTGATGAGTGACAATGTCGGTCAGCTTGTCGTCAACCGAGTGTTTTGACGACAAGTACATCAATATTTCACATATTTCTTCCTTGGATTTTGTTGATTGTATTTGTTGCATGACAACATTAGTATTTTGTCGGTTAGCTTGTCGTCAACCGAGTGTTTCGACGACAAGTAAATTCATTTTTCATTTTTTGCCTTGAGGGAAGCGTTGACGACAAAGTCGTGTATGACGGAACTTCCTACTGGGATAAAAATTATTGATAGAGGTGTAAAATGAATATACTTTTGAGTGCAATAAAAAGTATTATAATTTTTTCTTCTTCCAACAACAACTGTGAAATTCATGAATTGTCCGAAAATAATAACAGTTAATGGAATAAAAAGGTGTAGTTCGTTAATGGCGAATACCGTCGTCGAATGTGGCCTTCGATAGCTCAGTGAAGGCGACGTAGACTAGCAATTTGAAGGTGCCGGGTTCAATTCCTGGCCGGGGCACTGGCCATTCAACATCGATAAAAACTTACAAATATTTTCGAGTTCTCCAGCCAACATAACTCATCCTAGATGCTTCCACTACAAAAATCCAGATTGCGTAAGGACCAAAGTGTTGCATGGTCGGTCAGATGAACGATTTTATTTGAATAAAGTGCACAGGCAGGGGGAAACTAAAAGTACTGAATTTGAACGTTAGAGAAATAGAGTTGCCATATTGGGTACGTGCGATCCAATTCCAAAGGTTACACGACCAGATGATTGGGGTATTGCCAGGTGGGGTCCTAAAGATGGCGGAAGAGGAAGTTTAGGACCATGGTAGGGCGGGCAGTGTGGAAGCGCGTCACCAAGCTTCCTTGTGAAAGGTGTATGTTGTGTTGTTTTAAAGTGTTTGTTTGTTTCGATGTTTGTAAAGTCAGTTTGTCTAATAATTTTTATGTTCGTCTCCCAAGGGCTAAATAAATCAACAAAACCAGCTGGCGCCATCTTCGGTGGAATTTGGCGATTAAAACTCACAACAACAACACCTTACAATCCTTGACACAAACCTTGTTATCTACAAAAGGAACGAAACAGAGCTGCCAATAATGATCGTACGATAATCGGATTATATGCCCGATCGAGTGCCGCCGATAAATTGAATCGACGTAGTCATGCGATTTCAAATATATACGAATGAACGAAAATGCTCCGCCTCGAAAAGTTTTCGGCAATAAACTCGATGGGCGGCGACCAAAACTTCGATGGATGGACCAGGTGAAAGCTGTTATCTACGCTTGGTGTGACGAACTATTAACGGAGAGCAAAAGACCGAAGCACTTGGAATAATTTTCTACGTTCGGCTACTGATGGATAAATTTCTGTTGTTGCTGCCATTAAAGAAGAAGAAGTTTATGTTGTAGCAAAGAACGTTAACTATCAGTTCAGTACCGATCTACTAGTGTGGTACTTAAGGGCATAAGTACACTACATTTCACCACGATCTAATTAGACTTCTTCTATAATTAACGTTCTTTGTCGTTGCGAAATGTAGTGTACTTACGCCCTTAAGTAACACACTAGTATATCGGTACTGAACTGATAGCACGGTATAAAAAACGATGGAAATAAAAAGGATATCCACGATTTTTTGACTTGGCAAGCAAAAAGATAAATGTAACATTTAATCAGCATTAAAATTTCATAATTGGTTTTCTTAATTTTTGCATATTTACATCTACTAACATACGCTCTTCTTCTTTCAATCTACGCTCTTCTTCTACCAAGCTACCGTAGTGTTATTTAATGAGCAAAACAAACAGTTAATATACTTCTTCTATAATTAACGTTCTTTGGCGACGGTCTTATTTGACTTCTTGCAAAGAACGTAAATTATACAAGAAGTCAAATACGACTGTGGCAAAATGTAGTGTACTTACGCCCTTAAGTAACACACTAGTAGATCGGTACTGAACTGATAGCACGGTTTAAAAAACGATGGAAATAAAAAGGATATGCAACATTTTTTGACTCGATAAGCAAAAAGATAAATGTAACATTTAATCGGCATTAAAATTTCATAATTTGTTTTCTTAGTTTTTGCATATTCACATCTACCGAACTACGCTCTTCTTCTATCAACCTACCGTAGTGTTATTTAATGATCAAAACAGAGAGTTAATATACTTCTTCTGTAATTTACTTTCTTTGGTGTTATTTAATGATCAAAACAGAGAGTTAATATACTTTTTCTGTAATTTACTTTCATTGCTTCTTGTGATATTTATATTCTTTGATTTTGCTACATATTGTACTTTTTTGCGAATGCAATTACCATCCCTGAGTGTTTACAATAATCAGTGGAGCAGAGGAACTTTTTTTATGATAAAACACTACGTAGATACCTTTATGAACTAATGTCAACATAGTATTCACTCGATCTCTTCAAACGTTTCATTGTTATTTAATAATAAATTCAATTGAGATAAAGTGAATACGCTTGTTTGTACTTTCTTATTTAACTAATCGAAACCACTGATTAACGTACGCCAAACGTGCCTAGCGATACAGAAACAAATTTGTTGAAAAGAGCAATTTTAGGAGAGATATGAGACACACAACGGATAAATTAAGCTAAAACTAAAGAGCACAACACTCTTGTCACTAAAAAGCCTTGTAATATATTTCCATTAGTGGGGTTTCTGAATAAAGTATTGTTTTTACGCTATATACCCATATTTATTCATATCCCCTCAACAAAATGAACGAGATAGCTTAATATGAAAACAGGAGTAAGCGGAGACACACAACAAAATTTTGGAAAAATAGATATTGATTTATAAAAATGTGCATAGGAATTCAAAATGTACTGTTTTCTCTGTGGATAGGCGATATGGATGAATAGCGTGTAAATCAGTCTTAACTAGACGTTTTGTTAACTACAATAATGTATGCAAAGCCCAGAGCAATTCGGGTTTTAGTAAATTGCAGTTGGCAGCCACAAATGATACTTTATGGCTCAATCAATCTTCACTTTACTTAACAGAAGAGACCAGCTGATTGAATCTACTACATACATACATTTTGTATAAAAGTAGTTATTAATCACTTAACGTAACAACATAATTTTGGAACCTGCAGAAAATAGATTTTTCTTAAGTTTCTTACGTTTGGCGGCAAGCAGCAGATTTATTTTGGTATTGTTGTTTTGTTTTGCAAAGTTGGTGGGAGTTTGCAGCCGTTTGGAAAATGAACGATGAAAAGTTAATTTCTCTGGATTAAAAATATACTTTTTTGTACAATAAGACATCGGCATCGTTAAAACATGTGTTTATGTTTCTTAAGTCTCCTTAGTTGTCAATAATGATTATCTTTGGACTTTGTTACGTTCTGTTTAGTTAAGTTAAGTCAAGACTGATTGAGAAATGAGCTATAACGTTATGTTAAGTTAAGTTCTGTTTTGTAAAGTTAAGTGAAGACTGATTGAGCCATTAAACACTAAAAAGGGGAATGGACCAAGTTTACAGTATTGCCAGCTTCCATTTTTTTTAACGTAGTTTGCAATAAACAAGCGCCACCAGGTAGAGAATAGAAACAATACCATTACTAATTTAATATCTTAATAAAGCGATGATACCTCCATGAAAGTTTATTTATCTATGCATTATGAGCATGTAGGAATATTTCTCATTTCATCTTATTAGTCGTGTTTAATAAATCAAGGTGGCATAGTGAAACCACTTTGGCATAGCTATGAAACTTAGCAAGATAACTGAGAATCCCCTTATTTCGATCGTGTGCCGTTTTTCATATCGACGTTTCCCCCTATATTTTATTGATATAACCACCTATTATCCTAGAACATAAAACATTGGAATATATTTGTACTATCCATCTTCAGTTTGATTCAATTGCCCAACTCTACTATGGTCGTTACCTCCACTAGCGATGTTTGCAGGCAAATGACTCAGAGAAATGCAATACTGGCCAGTTTGTATAACTTATTTTTTAAACCATTCGTACATCAAATGGCGAACGATAAACATTTTTAGTTTTTTTTACTCTTTATTTTGAGTGTAACATAAAAGAGATTTTTTTTGGTGAAAATTTTGGTTCGACAAACTCAAACCCGGGAGAAAGAAAACTTCATAAATCGATCAAAAATAACAATCGTTGATGTGTAACATTGCACAGAAAATTAAATATTGTTATTAAAAATTAATATAAAGTACTCCTTATTACACTAAAGTAATTCTCTTCGCCCAATTTGATGCAAAGATTTGAACTCTGTATAGCGTCACTGGTCTATGCCTTCGAAAATAGATAATGTTTCGTGAGCTCTTTTTACAGAAATCATATCCGCAATATGAAATTAAATTATAGTCACACGATAAATAATGAAATGAGCTCAAACAGACATTCAATTGCACATACGCTCATGCATATCCTTAAAAAGTCTCTCAAATATAAGTCTGACGATGAAAACAACAAATTCGGATTATTGAGTTGCGACTTTAGAATATCTAATGCCAAAATGTATCAAGTTGATACATCTTGCTCTAATAAATGTACGCAGTTTTTATTACTGGATATTCGGAATAAAGGTGCTTCGGATTAGTGAGACTTTATTGTATATGAATCCTTAATATAAGTGTATAGGTAGATCAATTACAAAATACGAGAACGGTAATATAATTTTCGTTTTTTGCTGAAGTTTGTGTTTTATTGTGAACTTGCCTTGATGTCCGTTAGAAATTCTAATAGGAATCGGAAATAATTGACGACTTTTTCTTGTTTTTGAATTTTGAGCTTTACCCTGTACGCTGTTTCATTATCCACACGTACCTAGTTTCGGACTAATTTACACAGGTACTTACGCATTGCAAATGATAAAATTAAATGACTTTTAAAAATTTCAATTTTGCCGATTGACAAGTATAGCTGGAAGGAGAAGATTTTTTAACAACAGAAAAGACCATTGTTGGAAGACATAAATAAGTTGGCTACTAGTAAAATATTTATTATAGTAATCTCAAGCAAACGAAACAATAACAATGCCACAATACAAAGGTATGTTAAATGCTTGCTTGCGTCAGGACAAGACATAGGTGTATATTTTTGCAAAATTTTGTATTGTTTTTGCAGTAAAAGTTAAATGGGGACGTGAACTTTTCCCTGACATAGAAGTTAATACAGATGAAGATCCCATATTGTTCAAAGCTCAATTGTTTGCCCTTACCGGTGTTCAACCAGAAAGGCAAAAAGTTATGTGCAAAGGAGGCATATTAAAAGATGATGAATGGAATTTGCAGTTAAAGGAAGTAAGTAAAGATTTTATCAAACATATAGAAGAAATTAAAAGGTTGTTTTTGATTTAGGGAGCTACCATTCTATTGCTTGGCACTAAAGAGCAAGTGCCTGAAAAGCCTGTGGAACAAGTTAAATTCATTGAGGACATGAATGACGTTGAAATGGCATCAGCGGTAAAGTTTTCATAACTTGTTTGACAACTTTCATCAATCACTAATACTCATTGTTACTCTTGCAGATGGAGGTTCCTGCCGGCCTCACAAATTTAGGCAATACTTGCTACATGAATGCCACTTTACAGTGTTTACGTGCGGTGCCCGAATTGCGTGAAGCATTGGATAGCTTCCGTGTTGAGAGTGCCGATGCTGACTCAATGCCGTTGGCTATTACGTCGGCAATGAAATTCCTGTTCAAGCAAATGGAACGCACTGGTTCGACAGTGACGCCATTTGTGTTATTAGGTACATTACATAGGGCCTTTCCCCAATTTTCGCAGACGGGTGAGAATGGCACATACCGCCAACAGGATGCCAATGAATGTTGGTCGGAATTGTTGAAAATGTTGCAGCAAAAGTTACCATCATCGAATAAAAATGATGAAGGAGACAGTGAGAAGCAATTGAAAAAGTACAAGTAAGTATTATTATTTCTTATGAAATGATTTGTCTCAGAAACGTGGGACAATATTGCCCACAATCCAAAATTAAAACACAAGTTTGATTATGTAGTGAATAACGATTACCAACATGTGGATGAGAAAAAGGAATACAGGCTTAATGCCTGTCTAGTTTGAATCGAATTGATTTAAAGTCCATACTATTCTTTACGATATACAATTCTTAATCATTTGAACACTATGATCAAAAATATAATTTTATAATATTAAATAGAATTGTACTTTCCTTGTATGCAATACGCTAACTATATTATGACCCGTAGGCAATATTCAATTTTTGTTTCTCTTTTTTTAGCTCATTCATAGAACAATACTTTGGTGGTACATTTGAAGTGAAAATGAGCAGTAGTGAAGCTCCGGACGAGGAAACTACAATCAGTAAGGAGAACTTTTTACAGCTTAGTTGCTTCATATCAACCGAAGTGAAATACATGCATAGTGGTTTAAAATCGAAACTAAGTGAGACTTTAGTAAAACGTTCCGAAAGCCTAGGACGAGATGCTAATTATACTAGATCGGTAAGAGCGTAAACATTGGAGATGGTAAAAACTATACTTCATACAAAATAAATTTTAATTTATTACAGTATTTAATCAATCGTTTGCCTGCCTATTTAACAATACAATTTGTTCGTTTTCAATACAAAGGCAAGGAAGGCATTAATGCCAAAGTCCTTAAAGACATCAAATTTCCTATTGATTTTGATGCTTTTGATTTGTGCACTGCGGAGCTACAGAATAAATTGTGTCCCATGCGTGCGAAATTTAAAGAGCTTGAAGATAAGAAGCTGGAAAGTCAAATAAAGTCTCCTCTGGAAGGAGCCAAAACAAAGGAAGGCGATGAGAAGGCTAAAGCTGAATATGAAACGTATCATTTTGAGGACGATTTGGGCAGCAATAATTCCGGTTACTATACACTCCAAGCTGTTCTAACACATAAAGGTCGCTCCAGCACATCAGGTCATTATGTGGCATGGGTGAAGCACACTGAAGAGGTTTGGTTTAAGTTCGACGATGATGTTGTCTCTTCAGTAACAAGCGATGAGATACTACGTCTCTCCGGC
Organism: Muscina levida; assembly: GCA_964034835.1. Classification (NCBI taxonomy): domain Eukaryota; kingdom Metazoa; phylum Arthropoda; class Insecta; order Diptera; family Muscidae; genus Muscina; species Muscina levida. The sequence goes on along the minus strand of OZ035881.1, from coordinate 46,249,423 downwards.
GGTGGCGATTGGCATTGTGCTTATGTTTTGCTGTACGGTCCGAAATTACTGCCAAAATCGGTCGAAGCTAAAGAAAGCAAGTAGTGATTTTCAAGGAAACTGTCGAAATAAAATATACAGCTACATAACATCATTACTGTTTATGTATATGCATTTTAATATACTAATTTAAATACAAAAAAAAATGTGTACGCTTTTTTATGTAAGTAGTTCAGTTTCGGGAAATAATTGCTTATTAGGGAAAATACGCCAATCGAGACGCTTTCAATTCTGTTAGTGGCCTTTTGCATTTCAGCTGACGAATTGTTGAAATCTGTGAGGCAGGTCATTTTCAATACATGCTCTGTGCAATGTAACATATTTTAAGCAATAAGTAACCTTTATCTATTTTGTATAAAGAAATGCATTATTTATTAAATGGAATCAGTCCCCGCCACTAGACAAATTTCAAACACATTAACTGTGGTTTTTAGTAATTTATGTTGTATATATATATGATCGATTGACAAAGAATATGTTTCAAAGCACAGCTTTTAAGCTACAATGAAAAGCAATATGAAAATAACGTATATATAGTTTAGAATCCATCATCTTCGTCCTCAGCCATTTCCTTGGCCAATTCCAAATCTTGCTGTTCCCGTTCTCTGCGTTCTTCTGCACTTTCTAAGTCTTTGCCATAAGATTTTGGTGGATAGCGCATGGCTTTAACACTTTGATTATGAAGATTAAGACAAAATGATATGCGCTCGTGGAAAGCCAGTTGAGGCTCGCGGGTGCTATATACATCAGTGCTCTCTTTGCTGCGCATATAGTTGCTAGCAGGATCTAGTGTAGCTTCAATAACACCATCGCGTATAGCTTTTGCAACTATGAATTCGGCATCTTCAGGGCAATCCAACATGAGGCGTTTGGCTATATCTGAGGGTGAGATGCGAGAATAGGATAAACCGATGGATCTTATGGCGGTCTTGATGACATTGTGCCTTAAACGGATTATAAGGGTATAAGTATGGTCTTGTTGAAATTTGGGGCCAAAGTTTTCCACAACTTCACCAAATCTCTTCAAATTTCCGAGACGAACAGCTTGAGTAAGTTGAAAATAGGGTGCCAAGGACTTTCTCAAAGCCGCCTGGCGGAATACTTGCCTCTCGGGTATATTACCCAACAATAGTTCTACGACAATAATGAGTTTTTGCACGGTTTGACGGAAGCCCACGGCAGCAGTTTGTGGCGCTTTACGCAACGCTTGAACCAAATGCTTGTGAGCATCACTGTATTCCAACTTCGCGGCCTTTATGCGACCTAGATAATAAAGGAAACGAGCCCATTCATTGTTACTGGCCGATTCCGGGAAAACTGATTTCTTAACCAGCTTGTCAGCTTGATCGTACAGTGAATAATGAAGATAGTTGCGCAAAAGACAATTCAAAAGGACGGCTTGGCCTTCGAAGTCATTGCGCAAAGTAGCTGTACGTAGACGGGCGTGCAGAAATGGACGGATCCCCTCCAAATTGTTGGTCAACTCGGCAACGCGAGAATGATAGAAATAGAATTTGGCCAAAATTAAATCCAAACTACGACGGTTTTGCCCTTGAATCTTTGTTAATAAAGCATCGGAGCATGCTGAGGCCTTCTGCAGTTCATTGTCATCGATCAGCTTAACTAGTAGCAACAAATGGAAATACGCATCGATTTCCACGATGGGAGCAGTGGTGGCTGGTCTTACTTTCTGAACTTTGGGCTCTTGTGTACCAGCAGAAAGAGCGGGTGTAAAAGACAAAGCAGAGTCGCGGTCAGCACCCGGAGGATAAACAATTGTGGCCAAGTAGCGCAGTACGACAGCATTCAACTTACGCCTTGTACTAGGAAGTGTTCGCAGAACACGGGCAATGAATCTACAATAAAGCACAACCAATTAACAAGTTCATTGTCATAAAAACATAGCCAATCAATACTTACCGATACTCATTGCTTATAACGGCCTTATCAATTTTGCGGATGTGTTCACGAATTTCCAAAATATGAACCACATCTTGATCCTTTTTACCATCGCCAGCTGTGTTCTCCTCGGTCTGATCTACTTCCATTTCGGAATCTTTAACGTTCGATTCACTTACTGTCATTATGCGTATGTTGCAATTTTATAATTCGATAAAAAAAATTCTTTTCGGCTTTTGTTTAGCAAAATTCTGCACAATTTGGCTACTTTAAAAGTTGTCGAGTAATGCCATCTACCATAGCAGACTTTGTTGTTATGTTTGCAAAGGTGTGGTACATGAAACAAAAACACAGGGTGCATAGAAAGAACTCCGAAATATATAAACAGGGCGACTTGTTACGAAATTAATAAAAACGACTGGATGGGAGCAAATCCAAAGTTTGTTTGCCATCCAAAACATGTGTCTAAATGGTTTAAAAGTCTAAAAACTATCAAAACATATGGAACAGTTGGACCACTTTTCTTCTATGGGTGAATCGAGTTAAGTATACCAATGTGATGTTTATTGACGTTGGCAACATTAAAAAACTTTAGCAAATGCTTTCGCGTATGTAGATATCTAGACGATTAACAATATTTTTTCGAAGTTTTCAGAAAGACAAAAACATAAAATCAATGTTTGAATGTATGAATTTTACATACAAAACGACGATTAAATCTTGATATAAATTAACATAAAATGAATGTATTTTAATATAAATAGAATGCAATTCGAGATTTCTTGTGAATCTACTCCTGTATATCAGCTGCTCTTGTAATTTAGAGGGAAAATTCTAATTAACATCTTTTTAAAATTTCTTTACTTGTTTTTTCATAATTTCATTGTAATTTTCAGAAGATACAGCTGAAGAAGTATAAAAATTGTAGATCTCGGCGGCAACGTAAATGTGTCGCATAATGTGAATGACATTTAACAAGAATTTTCATCAATATTTTATTTGTTGCAGTTACCCTGTGTTTTGAAAATTTAGCAAGCATTCCTAGTAGAGTAAATTTTTCTGTCTTATTTTGATTTTTCTTATTTTTACACTTTTTGTACGTGGTCCGTGCACCAGTAAATATTACTTCACGTCCACTTTCAAGGGAGAAAAATTCCAGTTAGATAATATATATTTCCGAATGGACGAAACAGAGACAAATCAAAGCGAAACATTTGTGGATAGTGGCGATGACGAAAAAAAAGCCAAGGAGAAGTTGAATCAAAAACGCGAGGCACGCAGAAGAAAAATACTTGACAATGCTAAGAATCGTCTGGAGAGGTTAAATGGCAGGACAGCGGCAAATGCGCATACCACTACATCGTCAACTCTAGATGGAAACGAGATAAAAAAGACATTTGAGCACATGAATGGTGAGTGGCTGTTGGATGGATGTAATGGAATGAGTGAGGGTGATTATTATGATGTCATGGCAATAGAAAATAACTTGCTTGTGACAACGGTAAAATGCCGGTGCCTTCGAAACATTAAACGTAAAATGCCGCCTAACCGATTCAACATGGTGTCACATTACTGCCACTTCAATGTGGTGGAATTTTATAAAATGACTAGTGGGCCCGGCAATGCTTCGCTATTGCATATTATCGAATATTGCCATTTTCACCCCCTAAATGTAGAAAAATCCAAATAATGTGTAGCCTATGTTACTCGCGGGGTTATTCGGAAGATTCCCTGAAAATTTCATCAAAATCGGTGAAGTGCAGAATATGAAGCGGGAGCCTCATAAGAAATATAACATTTTCGTCTTGGTCCCCAAATTTGGGAATTATAGATCAAAGTTGGCGCCGGGGCCATGGGTCGGTCCAAAATGGAGGTCTTGATTTTTTTGATGACCCCTATTGTGCTGGTAGTCATATGCAAGATTTTTCAAAGATTTGTTTTTGTTTGTGCTCCCGCTATTTATGCTTTCGATAATATTTCTGAACTTTAAGACTCGTTCAGTTACCTGAAAGAGTTTCTTATTTGAATTGCATTCATGACGTACTTACTTTAAATAAATTGAATGATTATTGGTTGTCATTGTGTATTTTGATGTTCGATCAATTGCGTTTTTGATCTCTACAAAATAATGGGCCCTGTTTATGCTGCGTTGCTGCTTCCTTTAAATAGGGTCCGTATTGTACGTGTCCACAACCTAAGGTATCACAACTGAAAAGTCTCCAATCCAGTTGACTTCAGATGCAGCATTCAATATATTTGTCTTATTGTACCTTACTTACATATATATGTCAATGAAAATTTTGACACAGAAAATGCAGCAATTTTATAAAAAAACCATGATTATGACTCAGTAACTGCAAATCGTTACCTTAATATACAAAGGCCCTAACTCATGAAAAACGAAGTTTACAGGAGGAGGAAAAAACTTAATAAAACCAGATACAAAAACATTTAAAATTCAGTTTTTATTAGCTTATAACTTCGCTATTTTTCAACGCATCTCCGTAAATTTTTTATGGAAGGTGTATCTGATGGTGCTCTGTCAGAATCGACAAAAAACACGATTTCAAAAAATTATGAGTTGGGGCCTTTCTATATTAAGGTAACGAAATTCTCTTCGGAACAGTTTAGTTATAATTTTGAACCTATATGCAGATTCTTCCCGCAATGTTAATGAACTGTTGCCTAAAATATAATACATTCAGTTGTATCAGTATCAGTAAGAGCGATAAAGGTGAAGGGTTTAATGTCCTGAGATTTCTGTGGTTTTCGCAAGCAACTGCTTATGTCACTTTTTGTTGATTTTGAGTTAATGATGGCAAATTGCATTATTTTTGACAGTCATTCTAAGTGTCTAATTATTTACCCAAAATAATGTAGTGTACCGAATTTTTTTGTGTTAAAAACAACATAACTTTAACGTTTTATAAAATTGTTTTCATAACACCCTACTTCAAAATGTAAACATTTTAAGGAACTTAGGGTGTGTTTTGGGTCTGGTCGAGTACAACTCGATTTTGAATACCAAAGTTCGTTACTTTCCCACTTGAAGGCTGGCAGATGATCTTGTAGGTAAAATTAAAAAAATTAAAAATTCGTTGTAGTTAGTTTTTGAACAGAACACTTAAGAAAATGTGATCAGTATTTAATGATAACGGCATAGGCACTGATATAGATGTAACTGAAGAAGGTGTTAAACAGTAGATAAGTTTGTTTACCGCTAACCAAGCCGATAACATTAGATAAACGTAGTCGCGAGGTCGGTTATATTAAACTTCTTGATGCCTTTAATATGATAAAGTCCACTGCTGTGGTCTATGATGGTTTAAAGCTCAAGTTTTTAAGATTAGTGTTTCCATTAATTGATTATCCCATTTGGCACATTGCTACCAGAGTTTCACGTACTTCAATCTTTCCTGAAGATTGAAAAATGGGTGGTGTTGTTCCTATACGCAATAAGGGACATACTAATTCGGGCGACTATTTCCGTCCTATTCTATTAAGTACATTTTATTTAATCATGTTTATTCATTCATCATTTATAAATTGATTCTCTATTACATGACTCAATTGCTGAAAGGCCTGACTGATAAAGTATGGGAGAATGTGGATTATAGTGGCTATTGTGTTATTTTGTGTACTTGTGGAAAAGAGTTAAAAACAAATCTGTTAACATTTTCAAATTGTGATCGCATATATTACCTAAAATTAATATAAAATTAAGTAATTGAGTAGAAGAAATAAATCGAAATTATTAGCAAATAAGTTGCTTAATTATTATTTAGAAATACCAACTATTAGTACATATATGGGCAATACCATAATCACAAATGTGACAGTCGTACGTTTTAATGAGATGAGAAACGATACAAAACTTAATTTTTATTACTTCTTTATCTTTTTCTGTAATATTTAAGAAGCTATATATTTAGTAAGAGAGACGAAATACATAGTTTGAACTGATGGTCCAATAATAAAAGAGGGTGACGTTGCGTGACAAAAATAGAAGTCAGTTTTTCTTCCTTCAGAAAACAAAAATTATTTTCAAAATTTTTGTTTTGTTTGCGGAATTGGGTATTGTTGTAAAGTTTATGTACCACAAATTGTTGATCATGAATGTTAAATTAAAACTTCAATAAAATAAAATCATAATCGATACTTTTTTTACGATTATTAAAGTTTTTTACTGTTGTAACGAATATTTTATGAAAAAGTGCACTTGCATCATCAGTAAATATTTTTGCAGTCATTTTTATCATAAATGAAAATAAGATTAGTTTTGGACATTTAAATTTAATAAAATTTAAGTATTTGTCTTTATTAATACGTCAGAAAAAAAATATTTTCAACTTTTTATTTTTCGATCACGGTGGACAAAATATTTCAGCCTTTGCATCCCATGAATTATATATGGGAGAGCTGTTGAATTTTGTCTCCTATTTTAACGAGGAACCCGAACGTCAAGGCTTGGACCCAGGTGACCAACGTGCCACGGTCTCTAATATAAATGTTTATAATATTATATCTATAAAGACTGTTTGTTAGAGAATTGTAGACTAATTTTAATATTGATAATAATAAAATTTAGTATTGGTAGTCGTAAAACATCTCGTAAAAAACCCAAATGTTGAGAGCGACACCGAATATATTGCATTATCGAAATTGTAAATTATAACTGAAATGCGTGAAAACGAGATTTATATTATGATTGGTACAACAAAATAACTTTTAAGGGAGATAAAAGTACTTTTTGGTACAATAAAAGTACTTTTTGTTTCAATTAAAGTACTTTTTGGCACAGTTATAGTAATTTCTAGTTCTAGTGTAATTAAAGTTCTTTTTGGCACATTATACTAACTTTTTGGGACAAAAAATAATTTTAAGTACATTGAAAGTATTTTTAGACAGTACGGCATACAATTTAACCAGGTGAGCAATAAATGGTTTTCGAACAAATTTGCCGTACAAAAAATTCGTGAAGACAATATTCTCTATAACAAGCTGTCAGGAAAACTATACACTTTCTTAATTAAGGGCAGTACTGTGGTTTTTCAATTTGTCTTTATAATCTGTGAAGATGGATTCCTTATTTGACTGTTTAATACTACACAAAGTTTGTTACAACTAATCCACTTTGTAATATTTTCAGGACCAAACCATATTGCAGTCCAGAGTGGTGAATTTTCTGATCCAGAGGTTGAACCAGATATATTGACACAAAACATACGTGAGATTTTATATGCAATATAATTGAAAGAAAACGTCGTAATTTCGAATAATTTTTTTAAATATTTTTTTTTCAGGTCCATTCCGTAGAGAGCCTTTTCCTTTTTCCGGGCCTGAATTGGATGCTACAACTACGCTGCACCAAAATATGCCATGGGGAGAAAGTCAAGCGAGTGATGACTTAACGAACATTTTCAACCTATTTGAAGCGCCACCTCCTGTTCAGAAACGACATATTTTTTTTAGAGCCCGTTTACACATTGTAATCTCGGCGTTGATTTCCTGCATTTTAACAATATTTTGGCGAGCAAATGGTTTCAGCATTTTTATACCACCTGGTTTATGTGTTATTACCGATCTATTGTTCTTTAGAGAGCCGAAACCCTTGAATCCAATTTTGAATATGATTTTAATGATAGTTAATACGCGACTATTGCCACAGGCAAGGAGTTGTTTACATTTACTTGGTATAATACAAAGTATTATTGTTGATCTGGGCGTATTTGTATTTAGTTTTTGTTCACTTTTTTATGTAATATCAATTTGTACGAATAATCTATTTAGCGATTTGATTAATATGAAATAGAAATTATTAAGAACTTCTGTTAACACTTATTACTTTTCTCTGTAGTATATTATGTTCATTTAAAAAAAATACAGAAACACTATAAATAAAATATATTTATAAAGATTATTGACAAAGAATGAATAGAATGTGTTTATTAATTAGTAAAACCATATCAAGGGCTATATTAAATCACACGAGAAAGAATTTAATAATATGCGGAACTTCTCTCTCCTATTGTTATGAGGATTGCTGGCGAAGATCTGGGGATATGAACTGAAAATAAGAATGTATCGGCTCTTGAATTCGATTTGGATAAATGAAGACTGATACCACCAAAGTCGCTACGTTGACAACTAATTACACAAGGGAACAAAATTGAACTTTTTGAGTGTTGTTTGGAATTCGATAGCTGTTTTTTACTAATTTGGGGTCGCTGATTTCAAATCTAATCTCCATTTTTCTCCATCAGCTCGAATTTTTATGTTACAGGTACTAATCGTATTTTCGACTTTTTTCCAAAAAATTATAGTTCAAAAAATCATAATTTTTTTTTCATAAGCCGGATTTTAAAATTTTATTTTTTTTATTAAAGATATCGTTGTTACCTTTGAAAAAAATCAAATTTTTTAATATTACAAAAAAAAATGACTGAGCAACGGCTGTTTTATTCAAAAAAAAAAAAAAAAATTACACAAAAAATTACACATTTTAATTTTCTTCACGCTGAAAGTTAATCGGTTGGGGGCAAATTGTTATTTTTATTAGCTTTATTGAATATCATATTAAGATAGCTTTCTAAAACATGTATGTACATAATAATCGATTGAAAATTGAATGAGGTATGCTAAATTCGGTGATAACAGATTTTTCGCAATTTTTTGTTTTTACCCAAAAAAAATTAAAATTTTGTATTTTTAAAAATCATGATAAATTTGCAAATTTATTTACAGTTTAATTTTTAGTTTTGCCTCCTTTTACAATATTAATTAACAGACCAAATTTAATTAATCGGCAGGTTTCAATTCGGAAGTTAAGGGAGAAATATTAATTTTCCAAAAATAGGTAATTTTGTATGGGAGGTACCAGAAGGGGTGATCCGATATAGTGCAAATTCATTCCTGATTTATATTTTCATAACCGTAAAACTTCCGCATAGTTTGACTGAATTCAGTGTACTTACAAAAAAGATATGTATGTAAGACTATTGGGGTGAGTTCGGTCATTTGTATGGGAGGTACCAGAAGGGGTATGGCAACGCTTTCGGTTTTTCTAGGGTTTGTCTACTTTTGCAAGATAAATAAACTGACCAAATTTCAATATCCTCCGGTAGTCTGTTTGGCAGCTATCGAGGTACCAGAAGGGGTGGGGCTATTCCGCCCATTTACAATCCCATAAGTTCGTTTCGAAAAATATTAATACTGATAAATTTTCATAACGATCCGTTAAGGTTTGCTCGAGTTACACTTTCACAAACATATAAATAAATGTTATTTTTGTATGGAAATCGTGATTTTTGTAAATTTAGTTATCTCAGTAAATTGTTGACAAAATCAAAAGTTGTGCAGATATTTTAATGAAATAAAGCTCATTTAATTCACACTATATTAAACTAAATGTTTTAAGACAAACACTGTGATTTTTGTTGCAATAATTTTTTTTATGAATTTTTAAAAAACAAAAATTTTTTTTTTTTTGTAAATTTTTTGTTTTATTTTTTAAAACTACAACGATATCTCTGAAACTACTAAGCCAAATTAAAAACAATGTAGGCACGGATTAAAGATAATTTTGTTGACGAGTTTAAGTTTTTTTTTTTAATTGAATATGGTGAACCGTTTTCAAGTTATTTAAATATTTGTAGTGGAAGTGCCTTAGTTATGGACATAACGGTATATCGCGAAAAGTCGAGCTGATACAAAAAAAACCAAGTGCAGATTTGGATTCAGCGTCCCAAATTACCTTTAAAACAATATTCAGTTCTTAAACAACAAATACCTTGTTCCCTTGTGTTATAGATGAATTTACCTGCGATGGTCGTTTTGAATAAATAACGTCATTAATGATGTTACATGAGGGTAATAATTAAAAAACAGTTATTGTGTAATACGCAAGAGATTAACTCTGTATATTTTGCTCAGTTCAGGGAAGCAACCAAATTTTTCATAGTTGATTTTCCTGTAAAAAGCACGATCGGTGTTAAGTTGTGGAGACGATGTATCCGCTCGCATATACACAAAGTCACTATATATGCAATATACATGCAAAATGAATAGTCAAATCTGCCGGTCTCAACCCCTTTTAAAAATTGTTTGGCTACATAAAATACAATTTTTGATTTATATTATTCCAAACCGATTTCGACTTAACTCGATCGATCTCAACCAAATACCCGAATATTATATTTTTTCTAATAATAATTTTACCATTTAGTACTTTCAAATTTAATCAGTAACGGTTTCCATTTTATCTATATTTTGATAGCGGTGTCGATAAAATAATTTTAAAACAACGCCGAAAAGATTGGACGCAAGAAAGTGTTTTGAAATTTTAAAAAGCATAGAAGTCTTATTAATAAAATAAGGATTAGCAAGCAATATGTCAACTAAGTCTCAATATTATAAAAATATTTAAAAAAGAAAAATGAAAAAATTATTTAGTTTGGACAAAATATTAAAATCTACATTAGACCAGGAGTAAGAAAAAACTGAATAAAATCGGAACGATTTTGTACATTATTTGTTAATAAAGGCTTTTTTATTGTCTATGAAATATTCTTCAAAATAAAAATATTTGTTGAAAAAATTCTACTTTAATAAAATGGTGCCAAATGTCTTCGTTTATAATTAAAAGTCACAACCCCAAATTTCATAGCTATCAGGAACAAATGATTGTTTTATACCAATAAATATGTTTTAAAAATATTTCGATATAACGAATTTATCGGTACATGTATTAAGCTTTACTGAGCTTCGACAGTATTTTGACTTTTTTTTTAAATTAGTATAAGTTCATGTTCTCCGACTGTAGATATTTATTTATTCTGCAAGCAATAACGCTAACATAGCATTATCCCTTGTATATGTATCAAAAGACATTTTGTGTATTTTAGGTGATTATTCTGTTCAAACAACAAACGTGCACACAATTTCTGTATGTGCATCATAACATAACATGGAGTTTCTATTAGCCAATCGCATTGCAGCTATACACACGTCTCTTCTAATTGGTCGATATTGTGGGGTGGATAAATTGAACTTGTGTTACAATAACAAAGAAGATACAATATAACGCAATGATTTGAAATATTTGACTTCAGTACTGATTCAACACTTATTCCAATACAATCGAATTTCGGAAATGTTGTGATGGGAAATTAAAATAGTGTGTATTAAAAGAAATAATAATAAAGATAAAAGCAGAAATAAAGTGAATAGAAATAAGACAAAAAAAAATACCAAAAATTATAAAAGCAGACGTAAAATACCTAATAAAATGTCTAAATATGAAACCCATCAGATTTGCCGGGAACCATCGCCGTTTTATCAAAATGATAATTTATATTATAACAATAGTTATCGTTTAATGGATATGAATACAATAGAGCGTATGTTGTTAATTTTGATAGTAAATTACTATAAAAAAATGTTGTGTAATACTTTTTACTTTGATATACAATTTAAAAAGACAATATTAAAAAATAATTTTTGTAGTGCGAACAGTGATTTGTTATCAAACCAGCTAAAATAGCAACAAATACACAATAATTAGTAAAGAAAAATACTTAAAGCCCACCGTACAATGGCAGACAAGTCTGTGAGATATAATGTCTGCCTAGACGTATCTCCCAGTTTAGGGCGATGTATTCGGTCTGCCCAGATTTGTCTGTAAAAAATCAAAACGATTTTGATTTTCATTTCCGATTTGATTTTGCAGACATGTCTGATAATGTAGGGACAGGTTCGACAGACTTTTTTTGTGTCAATGAAAGATTTCAAAATAAAAATAGGAAAAGTTGTAAAATATATTTAAATTTACGAATAAAAGTAAAATAGAGAAATATTTTATAAATTAACATTCAAAAAGTGTTGTGGTAAATTTTTGTTAAAATAAAATATAAATTTCAGACGGTATAGCGGATACGGTTCATGTGGACTTCTGGTAAAAAATGAAAGTTCGACAGATACGTCTGTAATGTAATGGGAAGACAGATGTTTACACGGATTTTTTGTCTCCGAGACAAGTCATTTAGTGTAAAGTGCCCTTAACACTGTCTGCCCATACTTATCTCCGGGTTTATGTTAATGTTATTGTAAATTTAGACATTTGTAGGGACAGGTCCGAAAGACTTTTATGATACCAAAGAAGAAATTCAAATAACAAAAATGGAAAAATAAGTAAATTCAATAAATCATACAATTTAAAGTCAAATAAAGAAAACTTTTAAGGAATTAAACATTCCGAAAGTGTTGTGCTAAATTTTAAAATAATAATATTATGCTTATACCGTTTCACCATTTATATTGATTGTTGGCGAAAAATTAAAGTTCGACCGATATTTCTATCATGTAAGGAGAAATACTGAAAATTACACGAATTCGTTGACTTCCTGGAAAGTCACTTCAGTCTATTCATCAAAGCAGAACTGCAAGTTTGGATAATGTATTCTCCACCTGCACCTTCCACCGCAGTTTCGGTCTCCCTCTTTTTCGTTGGCCTTCAGGCGCAGTATTGAGTATTATTCTAGCTGAAACTGTTACAGGCATTCTTGCAACACGCCCTAGCCAACTCAATCGTTTCATCTATATACGTTTCACCAGGTCGATGTCTTTGTATAGCTGGTATAGCTCGTGGTTCCTACGGTGTTGAACTCGCCATTTACAATAATGGTACCATATATTTTGCGTAATAAAATTTACTTTCAAAGACTCCCAAGACTGCTTCGTCTGACTGCGCGACAGACCAGGATTCAGCGCCGATCATTAGGTCAAGTAGAATTAATGTCATATACAGCAGGAGCTTTGTTGTTTTTGTGAGGGTCTAGTCCAGAAAGTAATAGCATCAATGCATTATCAAGCATAATTCTTATTTTAATTTCTATATTTATTTAATAAAAAAAATTAAATTATATGAATAGGACAACGTTTTCTGATAGACTAAAATGAAAAATGTATAACATATTTTACTTCAATTTAGCTTTTAATATTCTACTGCTATATCAAAATTACTTGTTCTACAACACCACCTCTCAATCGGATATTCCAAAAGCCGAAAGTCCGAAGTTGAAATTGGCTTCAGTTCAATCATATTGCCAGTTATACTATCTCTTATAAAGTGATGCTTAATGTCTAGTTATGTGCTTAACCCTTTTTCTCCCCATATTTGTAGCTAAAACAATGCGAAAAATACGAAACCGCTCACAGATTTACGATTTAAAGTAACAGAATCTTACATTTCGTTGTTCATTACACTGTTACATTCTGTCATTCCGAATTTCGTTAATATTCTGCCAATACGAGTACTTGATTCTTGATAAATTTCCATTTGTTTTTCATTTATTTGAATCTTCATTCCAAAGAAGAAGTTTAAAATTCCACAATCATGCATCTGGAATTTTGTTGACAAAATTCTTTTAAGTTTTTCAATGGATGACAATTTGTTCCCGGCAATATTAACATCATCCACGTACAAAATTAACACTAAGTCATCTTCATGGGTCGTGCTCAATTTTGTATATAAACCGTAGTCGTGTTTGGATCTTGCAAATCCCAAAAAAACTATGTAGCTATTAAATTTCATGTTCCAACACCGGGGCGCTTTTTTTAAACCATATAAAGATTTAAAAAATTTACACGACATACCTTTTCCTGCTGAGATGCCTTCTGAAACCGCCATATACACTTATTCTTTTAAGTGACCGTGCAAAAATGCCGTCTTGATATCCATTTGATGTAATATATACTTTCTTTTCATCCCAACTGCTAGTACCAGATGAATTGTGATCAAATTGGCCACCGGGCCATATTTTTCAAAGTAGTCGACACCTTTTATTTGTAGCTAACCTTTGGTACCCAATCTAGCTTTATATTTTATTGTCTTTAAATTCTGTTATGTAGTGAATAATTTGCCAGGCATACGACGTTTCCTGGTTAATCGATTCTTTCTCAATTATTGAAAACGCTGCAGTTACTTCTCTTACACTTCGACCAATAATATCGATATCATCGGCATACGTTGTGTTTACTGCAGCTTTTCACATTACTGTCAACTGAGTTCGATTCCTGGCTTCAGTCATCTACATTTTTCTTTCTTTAATTGCTGTCTACTAAAAGCTACTAAAATAGTGCGACTAAAGACACGTTCCCTACCTAACTTAGCATTAAAATCTCCCAGAACAATTTTAATGTCGTGGTTAGGGCAGCAGTCATATGTCTCCTCTAGGCGTTCGAAGAAGATGTCCTTAGTCTCCACATCTTTTTCTTCTGTCGGGGCGTGGGCACAAATCAGTGTGATATTAAAGAACTTGGCCTTTATGCTAATAGTGTCATGGCGTTGTCTTTTTCCTACCACGAATCCGCATCCATATTCATGCCGGTCTGAGTGACAGCTTCTCAGCAATAGACATATAGTTTTTTTTTACTAGAAATCATCGTAGATTCCGATTCTGGGGGACGCTTTTTAAACCCGCACCTAGGGGGTCATCATAGAACCCAAGTGAACCTTATTTTAACCCCCCAGGACCCCATGGGTCCCGGCTCTAATTTTGACATACCATTCCGATATTTGGAGACCAAGAGAATGGTATATTTTTGACGTTTTTTGTGCTCCCGCCCTACATTATGGGCTTCCACCAATGGTATGCCAACTTTCAGAGCACATAACTTTTGTTTCTACCTTCCGCCAATGGCAAAAATTCAAGAATTTTCAAAAACAATCTCTGTATGCCAACTTTCGGAGCCCATAACTTTTGTTTCTGCAATACCCCATTTTGTTTGTTGAGAAATCAGCTTTATATCTGAATTTTAGATTTTTGCTAATTTAATAACATAAAAAAATATCTCTACCTGAAATCTCCATGCTTCTCAGCGCGATCTAGGAATTGATTTTAGACACATAGTTTATTGGTAAAATTTTCTTAGAATTCATCGTAGATTCCGAGTTTGGTATACGATTTTTACGAAAAAAATTGGCCCGCCCTAATATACATATGTACATATATGCACACTAGTAAGAGTCGGTCACCATACAAAATTAAGCCGAGGCTGACACCCCCTACGATTACAGATTCAGAACACCAACTTTTTTTATCCGTGCATCCTACATACAGCACGAATATGTTTTATTGGGCTACCTTGTTATTTGATGTCATATCGAAACAAAACTCATACCGTTGTTTTTGGTGTATTAAGGGCTCCGTATTTCCCTTAAGTCACTTTTGACTTTGGAGGCAATTTTGACTATTGACTTCCTGTATTTCGTTTTCTATATCCATATGATGTTCATTTCTTGTAATGTCTCTGAAAGCTTCCCCAAATCATGAAACTTTTGCCTTAAAAGTATTTACTTAAATTCACAAACACAAAAGTAATGGAGTTTTAAAAAATATGTTGGTCACCATACACAAAATAATTTAATTTGTTTACCAAAACGAAAGTGACAAAGGTTTTGATTTTTAAGGATTTGTCCGTAATTGTAAGGAATTAAACTGACAAAATTTAAATGTCTTCCAGCTGCACGTTTTAAAGTTATTGGAGAAGTATTATTTTTCCAAAAATAGGTATGGGAGGTACAAAAAGGGGTTGGCCAGGAAGGGGGTCAAAATTTCATAAGCGTACACCTTACGCAAAATGTGATTGAATTGTGTTTATTTACAAAAATGATATATGTATATAAAACTACGATGGTCAATTCGGTCATTTATATGGGAGGTACCAAAAACGGTGTGACAAAGGTGTCGGTTTTCTGAGGGTTTTTCTACTATAACAAGGCAGTTAATCTGACCAAATTCAAATATCCTCCAGTTTTCAGTTTGGAAGTTATGGCAGAAATATTAATTATCCAAAAAAGGTAATTTTGTGTGTGAGGTACGAGAAGGGGTAGTTCAATTCTGCCCATTTACAATCCCATGACTTCGTTTTAAAAAATAATAATACTGGAAAATTTACGTAAGGATCCCTAAAGGTGAGGGTATAAAAACAAAAATTTGGCAAATTCATACTAAATGATAAAAAATCAAAAGTTCAATTATGGCCATAAATTTCTCAACAACTACTGAGCCTCTTACAATGAAATTGTCTCTATTAGAGAAACAATTTCTAAAATATCTCTATTGGTTTAAAAGTTACACAATTTTGGCTGATGAAAACGATTCTGAACCACTGTGTGACGGTATTAAATATGCTTATCGGTCTATTGGTTACAAAATCAAAAAATCTGTATTCCGAATTCTTGTTACCGTGACAATTGTTACCTGTCAAAAAGGAGGTAACAAGGTAGTTTCAGCTCTTTGGAATAATATTTTGAGGTGAAAAAAAATTGAAGTCGTGGGCGAAACACTTTTAGCCCTTTTTGCTATGGAAATGTAGTGGCAAAATGTGTGGAAAGGGAACAACCGCCAAGAAACCTGCGGGACAGCTGTGACCAATTCTTCACGACACAGTATTTGTCCAATATTTTTGACTGCCCACTTAACTGGTGTATGTGTCGTCTCCTTAAGCTCAGTCAAATGTGTATAAATATCTAAAAACTAAAAATATGTTTACTTTTCTCTGTGTTTTCATTTTTTGGTTTTTAAATTCAAAAATTAGCTGTGAATTGTCAATAATTTACATTTCACCACAAGGTGAAATTTTCCTTGTTACTAAATTGCCAGAACACCCGTAACAAGAATTGGTTACAAAATTGTAACAAATTTTCATTGACAATATTTTGTAACCAAATTATTAGAATAGGGCCGTTAGTATGGCATAAGTACTGTTACATACATTTTTGCTATAAAAGTAATACTAATGAATGTTGTGGCATTTGTGTAAAATTGTTTCTTCAAAAACTCTGCCCGACGTTTTGACCCCTTGTTCAAAAAATGCAAATGAGAGACGCCATTGTTCAAAGAAAAAAAAATTGTAATTTTGTTTTAAAAAAATTTTGTTTTATAACCTCTATATTTCTTACACTGTAACAATTTTGTAATCTGTAAACAAGGGTTTTCTATGCAAGTTATTAACGTATTTCACCGAAAGACGTTTACATTTTCCAGTTCTATTTTTGTTTAATGCTACAGGTAACAAGCAGGGCCGTAGCCAGGATTTAATTTCGGAGGGGGCCAAAACCAATTGAAACAAAAAATTATAAAATTTTTCACATATTTATCAAATATATATATGGGTGTTCCTTATATGGTATTTTTGGGAATTTCGTTAAAAATGATAGTAGTAGCGGAGTTGGACATCGAGCTCCACCTTACGTTTGTAATGTACAAAATTTCGAATATATTGTGCGAAATTTTGCATCGATTGTTTGGCATGTGTGTGCCGCAACGAGGTTAAAACTCGATTTTGTTTTCAAATAAGTTTATCGCCGCTGAATATTTTTATGTTGTAGACATTTGAACTCGTAATACGCCGTCAAATAGGTAAAGTGACCTATAAATGTTTTGATTTAATATGTCGAGATATTTGATACGAAAAGTGGGGGTATTTTTGAAAAAATAAAAAATTTTGGAAATGCATTATTAACCAGCAATTAACAATTTAGCATATAAGAACACAAAATCTACAAAAAAAGGTTATGATCATATTTTCAATATCTTTATCAGTTCCCAAGATATCAGTCTTTAAACCCCGTTTTTTGGCTTTTTATAGCAAAGACTAAAGAATCTAGATTTTAATCTCTGGTTTCATCCTCCATTGCATCAAAAATCTTGATATCTGTAAGAGATATGGTAAGTCCAATCACATACTTTTCCTGGTGTTCACTTCACCTATTTAACGGCATATTTCATACAATATATTCGAATTTCATAAATGACAAACTTGAGGTGGAACTCGATGTCCAACTCCGTTACTACTATATTTTTCGTAACGAAATTTCCAACAATACCATATAAAGAACACCCTAATGTACCTTAAAGTGCGCAGAAAAGAATTAGTATTCTTTTTTAAAATTCAGAATTATATCTGGATTGAGCAAATTCAAAATTTTTTTGTAATTGCTTGCTTAAAAATTATACTATTCAGAATAAAACAGTACGATTTGATTTTTTTTAAATTTAAAATAAAAAATTAAAAATATTTTGGAGAAAAAATCCACCTCTAATTTTTTAATTTTTTTCCGTAGTAGATAATATGGTTGTTGAACCCCCAAAAAGTGTCATGACGATGTCTCTTCAACTTCTTGAGAAAAAATTAAATAGATAACGGACAAATTAGGAAGAACAATATTTTTTTTATGTGATCTCTTTCCATGGAATTGATTAATTATATCGAGTTTAAATATACAAGGTGGCGCAAAAGTAATCCTCCTATCAGAAAATGCTATTAGTTTTGCGATTGGCCCCAAATGTCAGTTCTGTTTTGACATTTGTGTAGTAAACACATGCGAAATACACGTTAATAAACAATGTTACGCTACACTGCTCCAGAACGCGGAATATTGCTGACTATTTATTTGACCAATAATCGGTCGGTGACTTTGGCACAACGTGAATTTCGTCGCAGATTTCCTGGCCGTCCAACGCCTACTGGTAAAACACTGCCACGTTTAACGCCTCGCCTCGAAGAGACTGGCACAACACGAGATGCTGCCAGGCGTGGCAGACCTCAGAGTAGCCGTTCTGCAGAGAATATTGCTGCTGTAGCCGAGGATGTCATGGAAGCGCCGTCGGCATCGACCAGACGACGTGCCACGCAAATGGTTATCAGTCGACGGTCTTACGGGACGTATCTTCTGAGAAATATAAAAATAATTTATTTTTTTTTCAAAAATTCAATTTCTGTGTGTTTAGTAAACTAACAAAACACGTCAACCGAGTGTTTTGACGACAAGTACATACATTTTTCACATTTTGTCTTGAGGACAGCGTTGACGACAAAGTCGCGTATGACGATACTTCCTACTGGGTTGCCTCGAGTGCATCTAGCATAACAATACATTATCAATAACATTTTACACTTTTTCAAAATCGTAGATTCATGGAGTACTCCCACCTATTGTGCTGATAACAAGCCACATAACATTCAAAACCATCACCATCCCACTTCACATCAACAGCAGCAGCAGCAACCACAGGCACAACAGGACTGTTGTCAAACGGTTACAACAACGGCCACATGCACTCTGACAGCAAATATTAATGCCAACAACTATTATCGATCGCCTAGTTATTGTCCTGCATCTTCATCAGATTTAGAAGGTAAATTTTGGACAGATCTTTAGGGGTTATTATAAATAAGAATAAAAACAAGTGATGATAGCTAAGCTTTTATTGGCAAAAAAAATAAAAGTGTTTTCCGTTATATCTTATTTACATTGACTCTCAAATGGAGGACTTCCTAAAGTACAACCCCATCTTTAAAACCCCTATACGGTTTTATTTGATATGTTGAACTATGTTGTATTTATCGATTGTTTCTTTTAAAATGTAATTAAGTGATTTCTTTTATTTTTTTTAGATGTGGAGAGCCAATTTCATGATAGTTTGTTTACAAACGTCTCACCTAAACCTCATGCTCTTTCCTCTGTTCCTCCAGTTCGTGTGGTAAAGAAGCGAAATACGGCGAACAAAAAGGAACGACGGCGAACACAGAGTATAAATAATGCGTTTTCATGTCTACGTGAAAAAATACCTAATGTACCATCCGATACCAAGTTATCAAAGGTAAGTTCCTAAGCAAAACACAAAGATTTACCTCAAGTATATATTATATAATGTAAACAAAAATTGTTTTCTTGATCGCTCCTTTGGCGCATTGAATGACGATCTATAAAATTTACATTTATTTGTTAGAAATACATACATAGATAGTATTAGTGTAACGAAAATACAGTAAACCAAGGGGTAGGTGCTAGAGTCACAAACTGTCAAAAATTTTATGTTGGAAAGTGAAGTGCGGCAATTGTTTTCCTAAAATAAAATATAAATATAGATGAATAATTTTTTATTACTTAATTTTTTATATTTTTATAATTGGAAAACCACAATGCACCGAGAAACTATATTGGGAATACTGATTTAAAAAATTTTGAATTGTTTATAATTATACTGAGTAAAATTTTAACTTTCAAAATGACACAGAAAAACGACGATACACCCAAACTTAATTTTGGGCCGAAGAACACCGTGGCATTTTAAAGTTTGTATTGACTCTCAAGCGATTTGTTGGTGTTTTAAGGAAAATACACCAAAATTTCTTTTGATATGAATTTTGCTTTTTTTTATTTACATTCAAGACTTATGACGATGGGCTTCCGTCTTTCGGCTAGCACAATTCACTTATTTAATGTGTGGTACTATTTAATACAATTTTCATAAGTTTTTGTTTGTAATATATTTCGTATTTAATCAATGTTTTTGATTTGGAATCGGTTAGAAATCATACTACAATAATACCTGAAAACAAACGTTTATCATTGTTAGAGTTAAGTATCGACAAATAAGCAATAATAGCTTGCGAGGCAATAAAAACTTGAAAATGGAAAATCACTTGAATTTGACCTAATCTTTTAAAACGGAGTATACCACAGCGTTCTACGACCCAAAATTAAGTTGGGGTGTCTCGCCGTTTTTCTGTGTCATTTTGCCGTACCTTCAGTGTTCTCTAAAGTACTTACTTACTTACTTAGATGACACTTCTTTGCAATCCCACTGGATTATATACCACACGTAGAAAAATATTATAAGCGTCTCGGCTTCTGCGCTTCTTCTCCAGTTAGTCACACCAAGTTCTGTAAGGTTTTTAGTAACCTGGTCTATCCAACGGGGTTTTGGTCGCCCTCTTCTGCGCCGTCCGTCGAGTTCATTGTCGAAGACTTTTCGAGCCGGAGCATTTTTGTCCATGCGTACAACATGGCATAGCCAGTGCAACCGCTGCACCTTAATACGTCCGACCTCGTCAATGTCGGTGTACAGCTCGTACGGCTCATGATTCATACGACCCAGGTACTCTCCGTTAACGATGATGGGCCCATACATTTTACTACCAGCACCGATTCATCCGCTTGACAGGTAGAACCAGTATCTGGTAGAGCTGGATTTTTGTTCGTCGAGAAAGTGCTCAGTCATTGAATCGCTTGCTTAGCCCGTACGCGAGTAGCATGTGGCTTTGGTTGAATACCGTGCGTCGTGTTTACTGCAGCTTTCTTCATTATCATCTCCATCACTATGTTGAAGAGGTTACACGATAGGCCGTTGCCTTGTTTTAGGCCTCGTATGGTGTAGAATGGCTCCGTAAGGTCCTTGCCAATCTTCACTGAAGACTTCGTGTCAGTCAGCGTCATTCCGCAAAGAATACCAAACTCAGCCATGGCTTCGAGAAATTGCTGCCGTAACGAGCTGTCGAAGGCAGCTTTATAGTCGACGAAAAGATGGTACGCGTCGATATGTTCCTCCTGGGTCTTTTCCAGGATTTGCGAAGTGTGAATATCTGATCAGTTGTTCATTTACCAGGTCTAAAGCCACACTGATAAGGCCCGATCAGGTTGGATAACACTGGCTTTAGTTTTTCACATAGCACACTCGACAGGACCTTATATGCGATGGGTAAAAGGCTGATCCCGCGGTAGTTGGAGCACACTATTGGATTACCTTTTTTCAGCACAGGACATAATACGCTTAGGTTCCAATCGTCAGGCATGCACTCTTTAAGCCAAGCCGTGCAAAGGAGCATGCTCGTTATCAGCTCCTCGCCACCGGACTTGAAGAGCTCTGCCGAAAGTCCGTCGGCACCGGCTGCTTTATTGTTTTTCAGCCGCAATATTGCTCTTCTTACCTTGGCTTGACTTGGTGGTGGGCAATCTAAGCCGTCGCCGACAATTGGCGTGATACCTTCACGTGCGCTGCCTTCTGGAACCAGCAGTTGTTGGAAATGTTCTCTCCATATATGCAGCACACTCTGCGTATCTGTGACCAGATTTCCATCCTTGTCCTTACAGGAGAGGAGCCCATTGCCGTAGCCTTTTGCTCTTACTTTCTGGTAAATTTTTCGGGCCTCACCTCTATCCCTGTATCGCTCTATATCCTCGTTCTCCCGTTCCTTCATCTTACGTTTCTTTCGCTTAAAAAGCTGTCTCGCCTATTTTACTTTCTCCTTGTGCTGTTCCCTAACAGCACGGGTTACAATTGGCTGTAGCGTTGCCCTATAAGCAGCATTCTGTTCATCAGACGCTATGCGACATTCTTCATCGTACCAGAAGTCGTCTGAGCGCCGTTTTTCATATCTTAGTACGGTTGTTGCGGCGGTTGCCATGGAATGCGCAATATGCTGTCACTTTGTATCGGGGACGTCAGAAGTAGAGGCGTTGTGTCGTAGAAGTTGGGAGAGCTGGTTGGAGTAGGCAGTAGCTATCTCTGGGGCTTGCAGCTTCGCGATGTCCAGATTTCTTTGTGTTTGGTAACGTGCGTTATTCGCTCTGCTCAATCTTGTGCGTACCTTGGCTGCAACCAGGTAATTAATTATCCGAGCCAATATTAGCACAACGGATCACACGCACGTCCATGACACTAGATGCATGCCTGCCATGATCAATTTGATTTTTGGTGTTTTGATCGGGGGATAGCCAAGTTGCCTTGTGGATATCTTTGCGCTGGAATCTGGTTCCATTCACTACCATGTTCCTTCCCGCTGCGAAGCTAACTAACCTAAACCCATTGTCTGACGTGTCGGTATGCAGGCTGAATTTACCGATCGATGGACCAAGAACATCTGCCCTTCCTATTTTTGCATTATAGTATTCCAGAACAATTTTAATGTTGTGGCCAGGGCAGCGGTCGTATGTTTTCTCTAGGCCCTCGTAAAATGCATATTTAATCTCATCGTCTTTATCTTCCGTCCGGGCATTAACACAAATCAGCGTGATGTAGAAATATTTCGGCTTGATGCGGATTGAGGCTATTCGATCACTAACAGGATTGAATCGCCAGACGAGATGTCTTAGTGTCTCGCCAACTACAAATCTCCATCCAAATTCGTGCAGCTGTAATAGAATTCGCAATTTTTACGTCGCGAGCATCCTTGTCCTGTCCATCTCATCTCCTAGATGGCGGTGATGTCAGCCTTACATTTGGGGGGTTCCGTTTGTTACTTTTTCTTTGTCGTGTTTTCATAGCCAGTAAAGGACCTGAAGGCGGTTGGCTAGCACAACCATCAGGGTTCGTCGCTTATCTAAAGTAATCGGATTTTATTTTGCATTACAATTTAGCTTAGTTTTACACAAGTAGATTATAGTGTTAAATGTAACTCAAAGGTATGGCTAAAGGCTGATTTACACGCTATACACCTATATCCCCTATCTACTGCCAAATCAGTACATTTTTATTTCATATCTACCTTCCTAAAATTCAATATATATTTTGTTGTAATTTTGTAATATGTCTTTGCTTACTACAACATGTTTTCTTATTAGGCTATCTCGCTTTAGGGCTAGGGGGGATATGGGTGTGAAGTGTGTAGAGCATACTTAACTTCCACTCTATATTTATTTTGAAATCCTCTTCTTACTTGGAAGCAGCAACAGAAATTCATCCATTAACCGTACATAGAAAAAAATTCCAAGCGCTTCAGTCTAGATAACAACCCTCTCACCTGGTCAATCCAACGAAGTTTTGGTCGACCCCTTTAATGTTATAGTTGTCAACGTTAACGCTGCATCCGAAACGAGTAGACTGCTACTTAAAAGGCCGCAGTCTTCGACAAATGATATCTATATAATCGGCATGCGCTAGCAGCATGCGACTTTTATTAAAGACGGCACCAATCTTGGAACGTCTTGTACAAAACGAGCGATTTAATGTCCTTGGCTTTGTCTTCCGTCGGGGCGAGTACACAAATTAGCGATATGTATAAATAGTTCGTCTTGATGCGGACAGAGGCTATTCGGTCACTTACAGGGTTTAAGCGCGATATCAGAAGTCGAATTCTTTTGTTCGTGTCTTTCTGTATAGCAGCCATAAAAGATGTCAGTTTTACCGTAGTGTGCATCTCCGGTCCTGTGTGTTAAGCTTCAGCAACTTCTGTTACCGACTGCCTAAGACGCATCGGTGGTAGAAGCTACCTAGCTCAATAGAGAATCTAGTCGAGAATAAAGCAGATTTAACGATATTAAACCTTAAACTATATCTATTAATTCAAATTCTAATTTATTAACATTTATAGCTACATTTATATGAAGTAAATACATATGTAATTCTTATCTTTTCCTCTTTCCAGATAAAAACTCTTAAATTGGCCATACTCTACATAAGATATCTAGTGGAAGTATTAGATGGCGATCAAGATCCCAAAAATGGATTTCGCGCTGATTTAAAACCATTACATCGAAAAAATTCCCACGATAAACGAACATACATTCGCAACGATACAAAGGTGGGTGGTACAACATACATACGCTCAAACATACAATTGCACTTGCATGTAAATAATACTGCTCTCAATATAATGAAGTTTACATTATAAATTACTTTGCTAAATTATACAAAAACAAAAAAAACAGCCCATTAAGAATTATAGACCTGCAAAACAAATAAACAAAAAGGCGAACGAAGGATTAACGTAGAGTGGCACATGCATCGAACAAACAAAAACCACATGATCATTTTGACAGAAACCAGAAAGCGAACACTAAACCTTACACTTTTCCAGATACTCGTGGGTACGCAAGAAATACAGGAGGGTGGATTGAGAGGGCTCATTAAACGACACTTAACTAAATTGGGCTGTCTAATTTATGTGCAATCTAGGGGAAATGGATTTCCACAATAAAAACCGCAAACACTTAAATAATAATTTTCGGGTTTTAAGTAGATATGGATGTAACGAACCAAAACATTACAGACTACATAATTTTTTGAGGGGTGGTTGCTCTAACGCACAATGGAGACCACAGTGTTCGAATGAGGCGTTACATTCTGTTAATAACTCAATTGCATCTGTTATGACATCTTGTATGTATCAGAGAAGAGGGTGTTTGTTTTTGTATCTCTGTTAAGTAGATAATACTGTTGTTGTTGTTGTCGGTGTTCTGGCTTTTTGGTGGCAAATATGTATAAAAATATCAAGTGCTTGTAATTTGACTTAATTCAGCAAGTGTTTCCCCCACAATATTTGTAGCCATATAAATCCATATGATTCAGTTTTATAATTGATTTAACATCAAAATCGATTCATATATTGATTCAAAGCTAAAAAGCATTTACTGATAAAGCCTCAATGATTTTTTTTATAGACTTTTGTAGTTACGAACATGAAATGTAAGTCATTCAAGCACACTGAACACATGGCCATTTCGAAAGAGTAAGACGATATAAAAGTATTTTTATACAAATTAAAGTATCTGCATCCGTATATGCAATGTTTACATATCTAATAATAAAGAAAAGGAATAGCTTTCAGTAATGCCCCTTATGTGGTAGGTGCCCAAGTAATCAATAGATGTTCTCAGAAGATTTTTAGTTCAATAGTTGGACAAAAACATCAAATTGAGATAATGAATTTGGAATACTTAGGGCATTTGGGTAGTCGAAAAAAAATTAAATAACTGGACTCGACGGTTTTTTTCTAATTCGGACACGAGGAATCGAACAGCATCATTATTTTTTTTTAGTTATCATGAGGCCGTCATACTAATTTTTTTTAAAGCATCTCAAAATTAAGGTGATATAGTTTTAAACGCACAATTTTAAACGATTTCTATGGTGTTTTTTTAACCCGCATCATAGTCAACATCACTTACTAAGCTGGCATTTCTTTGCAATCGTATATTTTGGTTATATGCCGCACGTAAAAAGGTATTTTATCGTTATCCAGGGATTCATGTGCTACAAACACATTTTGAGTAAATCGAATTTTAAAGTTTGAAAGGCATATAGAGCAAAGTGAACACGAAATACCTTAATTTGTAGAAGATATAACCAAAAACGGACTGCAGATTTGCAAAAATTTGGTATGAAAAACACGAGATAGCATCATTAACTCAAAATTGTTAAATTTTGAAATTAAAATTTTTTGGCCGCTCTCTTCTGCGACGTCCATAGAGTTCATTGTTAAATACGAATTGGAGGATTTTATTTCATTTATTTATTTATTGTGGGACCGGCCGTGGCATAGTGGTTAGAACACGCGACTAACATGCGGGAGATCGCAGGTTCAAACATGGCTCCAGTCATCTTAAAAAAAGAAAAAAAAAGAAATAAAATTTTCTTTCATTGTCGGCTCCCCTCAAATGTTGTTGACAGCAACTTCGCAGTATTAAGCGTCGATTCAATCGTCGTGTCTAGTAAGAGCTTCTCCAACGGTGACGTTCGCATTCGTCGATAAACAAGTAGGTGCCGTTAGTTGTGAATCTTAAAATATAAAGCGTGGTAATCCACAACAACGCGAGAAGCTATCCCATACCTCATTCATGGGGTGCAAAGGGAAATTAAGTTTTTTTTTTATTTATTTATTGTTATTACCTGCACAAAAGACGTAGTCTTATATTATGTACAGGACATTTATGTTGGACAGATGGTTGGTTATGGTAAATATATAATTATACATTGAATAATGGAGAGTAACATGTTATTGCAAAAACAACATAATTAAACTTAAAACAAATTTTCATCCATACGTACCACATGACCTATCCAACGCAACCGCTGCACCTTGATGCGTTTTACCACGTCAATGTCGGTATATAGCTCACACAGCTCATGTTTTATACGACGTCGATACTCTCCGTTAACAATGATGGGTTCATATATTAAACCGAGTATTTTCGCCTCGAATACTGGCAGAAAAGATCCGCTTGTGTCATCCGCTTGTGTCATTACTAGGGCGACCATTTTTCAGCACGAAAAAACGGTTTTCAGTACTTAAAAACCCTTGAAATAAGCACGATTAATTTTATTTTCAGCATTTATTATTTTTTTTATTTATTGAAAAACAAACAAAAAACAATTTCACATATTAAAGAAGTGATAAAAAACAATAAGTAAATTAACAAAATTATTCAGTTGGGTATTCATACAAAGAAAGTAATTTTCAAACCAAAAAAAAGTTTCTTAAAGTGAGATTATACCTTGGGCAATTTCACGATTACAATTAAGCACTAAGTGCGTTTTTAAATTTTCCAAGGTGAAACTTATACGCTGGTTTGTAAATAAATTACCATATTTAGAAAAAACACGTTCCACGTCACACGATGAAACGGGAGCGTATTTAAAAAGTGTTGATTCAGCAGGCGAATCATTTAAAATTATTTCGAAATATATATTTTTAAAAATAATTTTTTATTTTTTTAAAAATAATATTGTTGATTTTAGTGATTTCCACAAAGCCACAATTTTTTAGAATAATTTTTTTCAGATGTTTTTCTATAGCATGTTGAATTGATTGTATTGTTTTCAAGCTTTCATTCAATGGCAATCCGCTTGACTCAATTTTTGTGATGGCATGTCGGATGCACTTAAAGTTTGTTTCTATGAAGGAAAAGTCGGATTACAGAATTTCATTAGAAAGAACCTCTTTGCTTTATCGCAATGCTTCCGAATCATTTTCGTTAAACTCTTGAATGACTTCCCTTATGTCTTCCAAATAATTAGTATAATACTCCGCTGCTTCCAACCACTTTCCCCATCGTGTCGTTATTGGTTTAGGTTATAGAGGCACATTAGGTTTCATTAGTTTAAATTTTTGTATTCGATAAGGCGCCTGAAAACTATAGGAATATAACGAATCGAACGATCTTAGCTATCGATAAAAACAGGGATATTACAAAATCTTGAACACCGGCTGTGTGTAAAATAAGAGGATAGTTTGGAAATTTAATACTACCTATCGTATTTTTATGAAGGGCATGTGATATGTAAAAATTTTCAATTGATAGAAACATATTTTATCAAAATGTATCAAAAATTTAAATAAGGACAGAAACAGCATAAAAAAGCACAAACCTTTTAAATAAGCAAGATCGCTTGAAATCGTTAAATTAAGCAGCATCAGCAATATTCAGCATATGCTGAAAATTGGTCGCCCTAGTCATTACACAGAATTCTGCGCTATACATCAAGACAGGTAGAATTATTAGGGTCATTCCGCAGAGGCGTTTCTTAGCTTAGCTGTAATACCAAACTCAGCATGGCTTCGAGTAATTTCTGCCGTATCGGGCTGACTGGGCTTCAAATTCGACGAAAAGATGGTACGTGTCGATCTGTTTCTCTTGGGTCTTTTCCAGGATTTGTTAATATCTGGACAGTCATTGATTTTCCAGGTCTAAAGCCACACTGATAAGGCCCGATCAGGTTGGATAACACTGGCTTTAGTCTTTCACATAGCACACTCGACAGAACATTATATGCGATGGGCAAAAGGTTGATCCCGCGGTAGTTGGAGCACACACTTGGATCACCTTTTTTCAGCACAGGACATAATACGCTTAAATTCCAATCGTCGGGCATGCACTCTTTAAGCCAAACCGTGCGTAGGAGCTGGTGCATGCTTGACTTGACTTGAAGAGCTCTGCCGGAAGTCCGTCAGCGCTGGTTGTTTTAGTTTTTTAGCCCCGATATTGCTCTTCTAACCTCGTATGGCTTGGTGGTGGGCAATCTATGCCGTCGTTTACAATTGGAGTAATACCTTCACGTGTGCTACCTTCCGAAACGAGCAATTGATGGAAATGTTCTCTCACACTGCGTATCTTTAACTAGATTTTTATCCTTGTTATTACAGGAGTGGAGCCTAGTAACGCAAACATTTACTCTATATCCTCGTTCTCCCGTTTCTTCATCTGAAGATGTTTTCGCCTTAATAGCAGCCCTAACAGCCCGGCTTACAATTGGTTGTAGCGTTGCCTTGTAAAGAGCAAACTGTTCCTCAGACGCTATGCAAGATTCTTCATCATACAAGGGTTTGCCTGAGAGTCGTTCTTCATAACCATGCACGGTTGTTACTGTGGTTGTTGCCATGGAATGCGAAATGTGCTGCCACTATGTAACGGGAAAGTCAGAAGCTTTTGTTGTAATCGACGTATTATTACTTATTGTACAATACTGTATTGCAATCTCAATTTCTAAAAAAAAGGAAATAAAAGCAATGTTGAATATATAGGAAAAAAATATTTCATGTAGCTCTGCTTGCTCAGATCCAACACTTCCCCTCAAGCGGCAGCTTTCTTATATAACTTCATCTTCCATAGGCCAAGTTTTGTTGGGCATTTTTTGTGTTTGGGAGCTGATAATCCCTTAGTCAGAACATCAGCTGGTTGGTACTCTACATTTATATCTCCTCTTTCAACAGATTCGCGAACAAAATGATGTCGGATATCTATATGTTTAGTTCGTTTATGGAGAACAGGATTTCGGCATAATAATCCGGCACCTTGATTGTCATTATAAATTGTAATTCTTTGTTGTTCACCTACTACTTCGGATGGAAATCGTTTTAGGTAAATAGCTTTCTTAGTGGGTTCGGACATGGCCATATACTCAGCTTCCGTGCTTAACAAAGAGACGGTTCGTTGTTTGCGGAATTCCCGATATTCTGCCATCAGCATTTGTTCCCCAGTCTGTATCTGCGTAACCGGTTAAACCAGACTCCGATTTACTAAATCTTAGTCCTACGCATTCAGTACCCTTTAAGTACCGCAATACTCTTTTTGTCATGCAATGTTGTTTGACAAAATTTGCATTGTACTGACTAAGCATACATACAGCATAGGCAATATCTGGACGAGTTGCTTCGTTCCAAAAGGATTTTGGTTCGGCATTGATTCTACTTCTTTCATCTGTTTTTCTGTCTGTGGGCACATGTGTCTTCATAATTTTTTATTCGGGTTAATTGGTGTTGTAACTGATTTTCAATCTGAAATATCGCGTATATATTTAGTTTGTGGTATTGTTACTTCATTTTTTTCATCGTTGTATTTAAATTCGATGCCGAGGCAAAAATTTAGTGCTTCAGATCTTTCATTTCAAAAGTTTACTCCAAATCAGCTTTAAGTCGTCGTAACATATTCGGGTTGTTTAAGGCAACGATTAAATCGTCTACGTAAATTGCCACGATGACAATTTCATTTTCGGTTTTATAAATATAAATACAGGGATCAGAACTCTTCGACATTAAGTTTTGTTGCTCAAATTTTTCGTCAAGCTTTTTATTGCTTCAATACATAAAGAGCTTCCTATGTCTTCTGGTTTGTTTTCTATCATATTAAAAATATTTTTTGGTCTTCCACGTTTTCCAGTAACTTCTTTTCTCTGGCGGCCAGGTCCTCTTTTCGAGTTCAGTGGAGTTTCTTCTGGTCCTTCTCTGCTTAGCACTGCTTCAGTAGGATAATTGTTTTGAATACTTTCATTGCTTGGTGCAGCTTCCCTGGGCGAATCACTTTCTACTATTTCTTTTGTTGATGCAGCTTCAAAAGTCCGGTTGTCCACTTACATTCCCTGCTTTGTGTGGTTTCAATGTCAGAGACGTGCGTTAGTGTTTTTGGCAAATTTGACTCAGCAAAATACTCGTTTATAGTTTATGATTACTTCGGATAAAATAATCAAAGTTATTCTCACCTGTATTTTTCCCCGTAAAGGTAGCGTCTCTACTTCGAAGGATTTGCTTTGCTTCGGTAGCCCAAAGCCTATATGCCTTCATTTCCTCTTCCTGTTGTAATTGTGTCTGGATGCTTAACATATGCAAACATATAAGTTCAAACGTCGGTATCAGGTTACAAGCCCAGCGCACCACGTTGCAGTTTGCTTCTCCTGTCAGGATTTTATTACAACCGCCCACTCTGGGTCAGACACTGGCCAGAGTTCCGCTCACTCAGAGCAGAAGTGCCTGGTTTTTAGCTTTCGCCCCTCACAGTTAGCCGTCCAGGCGTCACCACGTGGAGGTACTCTGTCCGCAGTAGTACCACGAATACGGAGCTCTGTGAGTAGACTTGAGGTGCAATTGGCAAGGATCACTCTGGGTTTGCCAAGTTAAACCGATCACAAGCTTTACCTTACATTACACTCCTGAAGGACGGCGCAAAGCAGGGAGACCCAAACTCCGTTGGAAGGACCAAGTGGTTGGCGACGTGCCACCATCCGGTAGGACTAACTGGAGAACACACGCTGATGACCGAAGCGTGTGGAATTCTTTAATACTTCTGGCCTCAAATTTATGAACCACGTTCAGTTAACACTTCCTGCAGATGGTTCAATTTCCAGAAACTTAGTTTTGTCGGAACACATGTGCGAGGATGCACCTGAATCCAAACACCATCGATCATTTTGAGAGTTGATGATCAGCGCCACTTCATCCAATTTGGATTCAACTTGCATTTTTCCTTGCTCCTTAGGCTTTTTCTTTATTCTGCAATCTTTTGATTTCTGACCGATTTTCCACAATTAGGGCGAGCAAACTGTAAACGGGTGCTGTGCGACAGGCTACTATTCTGCTTTGGATGGTTGGACTTACCAAACTTCTTATTGACATACATTGCTCTTGCCATATCTTCGTTCCAGTTTTGCGAGCTTCGTTCTCCTCAAGCAACTTTACCTTAAGAGCTTGTGTATCTGGTAGTTTTTCTTAAGTTTCAACAGCGATTCGAGATGATTCATATTCATCTGGAATACTGTAAAGGAGCAAAATTGTTAATACGTCTTCTATTGTGTTAAGTTCCATTTCTTGAAGTTTATCCACAATATCAAAAAAAGTTTCGAATGTGGCCCCTCGTGTCTTCTCCATTACGCATTTTCATTAAATTAAAAGATTTTATCAGCATCGCTTTTGGAGCTGGTCCTTTTGACTGATTAATGCTGTGCAATTTGTCCCATACGTCTTTTGCGAAACTGCAATTTTTAATTTGTTTCAATTCGCCAAAAATCAAGTCTGATTTCGCCTAAGCATCGTTTATTTCCCATTCGGAAACAGTTGTATCCAATTTCGGGTTTCAAAGTGTTACAATTTTCTTTATTTTAAAGTTTAATGAGAACACTGGAAAAACTTATTTTGGTTTCTGTGGCACTTATACTGTCAATATTTTCCTCCCTCACGGGATTCTTATTTGCTTTATTCGTGCAAATTTCTATTAAAATTCCATCTCTGCGCTGAGGGAGCGTGCCGGGCTTATAAAATGTAGGTTTAAATGGTGGATACCAATAAAACACACGAAAGTTCTTCACAGACTGCTAGAATTTTCTACAATGCACTATAGGTCAAATGGAAAATTTTCTGTGCGAAATTAATAACTACTATAAAAACATGGTATTCAAACCAAAACCTGTAAGACTTTCATAAAAAATGGAATTTAACCTATTAACGATCAATAATTAACCCTTTTTCAACCATTAAAACAAGCATAATACAATGAATGGATTTTTTTTATTATATTATAACATTTAGGAATAGCTTAAATCTAATTCATTTTGTAAATTTAAATCATAAAGGGCTTCTTCACTTTCATCAATTATATCAGTTTCATCAATATCATCAATTTCTTCATCTTGGTTGCTAAGCTTGAATTCTTCTATGCAACATAATAGCTCAATAACTTCAGGTGGAAGTGATGAACGTTTACGATTTTGTAAGCGTCTGGTTAAAAATGTTGTGGAAATTAATGGATCTGAAGTATCGACAGCCCTATTAAATACATCTAAAAGGTTATTGGTGCGGCTGTTTTTGCGGGCGTAATGCAACCGATCGCCTTTGTATATTTTGTGTCGCGATTCAGAAGCTTCTTCTCCAAGAAATCCTATTGGTAGTGCGCTGTTTTCTATTATTTGTTTTGAGTGTATGAGCACTTTATGGACCGTGGCAGTCATTGGCAACCAGGGATATTGCTCCTGAAAACGTTTTGCTGTTTCAAAGCAATATATTTAAAATTTATTTGAATCAATTTTGAAATGACAGGATAAGCAAATTAAAATGATTTTGAATCGAAATATTATATTTTTGTCAACTTCAGTTATTTCTGAAAAAATATCATGCTCCGAAAAAGCTCGACAAGCAGTGTTACCATCATTTGTGGAACCAAAACCACCTACTCTGGGCATGTCCACTCGAAGTCCAAGCTTTCTCCAAAAATCGTTTTGTATTTTTTCTTTTCTATTTAATATAGTTATTTTATCATCACCTCGTATCTGCCACTTTTGCAATTTGCATTTATAGCCCAAATGTAATACAAATTCGAAAACTCTTATCCAGCAATGAAGGGGGCTAAGTCCAAACTTTAAGTTTTCCTCTTTTACGCAGAATACTTCACTTTTATAATCAAATGTGTTCATGAAGTCCTTAGGCGTAGCAGCACAAATGGGACAAGCCTGGTTTGATTTCGTTCCAGTTATAATGTTTAAGATTTTTCCATCAATTAGTGTTAAAAACAATTTAAATGAAACTTCAACGAATTTTCCCCCACCAATTGATATCCGAAGGTTAGTCAAAGCGTCAATTTCATTTTTTAAGTCCTGTTCTTCTTTTAGAACAACTTCTTTTGTCTCCTTTACGTACTCCAGTTTAATGGGACGACAAAATCTTACAGATTGCGGTGTGCTGTTGTTCCAAATTGGCTTTCCCGATAAGGACATTAAACGTAAGGAAATAACTGAAGTAGCTAAAAGGGAGGAATCGCAGTTTCTTGACGAACTTGGTTCATTAAATGCTTGTTTAAATTGAGCTTGACCAGTGCTACTATCAAACCCATAGCTTAGCATTAATTCGGAGCTTAAAAAATCTGTCTCCTCCGCTTCCATTACAGCTTGAACTACTTCCTTTTGCATTTCAACAATTCTTTCAGCCGTATGAAGTAAACTAGATTGCAACGAAACTTTAGCAAGAGTCTCATTTGCTATTATACACTGAGGTCGGCATTTTAATTTTGCGGCTGTAATTTTATTATAGTGTGGATAAATATCGCAGTTTCTTGATTTGCTTTCGTAGCGAATTGCATTATATTGTTCTTTTGAAAAATTGTATTCAAGAAGGAAAGCTTAAGCCTCATCCGCAGAAAGTGGAATTGGTTTTTTGATATCTTGATTACACATTTTCCGCATTTTTGATGGCCTTGTCGGACTTTTCATACTTTCTTTTAAGACTGCAGCCAAATCTGAATCACCTTGTTTACGAGCCGATGTTGCTGCTGCACGAACGAGAAGGTTAGTATCAGCTTTCTCAATTGAAAGATTTGCGGCTTCTCTTCTTTTCCAAATTCTGATTTTGCGCTGAATGGAATAGTTATGCGTCCAACACCGGTAGAAATATGTTATTTTGAAATATTGCTTACCACAAAATGCAATTCAGAATTCAGCCACGTATGATTTTGATCCTTAAATACATTTATCTTTCTGTGACATTTTTCCCACTTTTGTGTCAATTTTGTCTTTCTTATTGTATTCTTTTCGCCATATTTCAAACAGATCATTTTTTTTAATACAGAGGTTACCTGCAAGAAAAGGCATAACTCATAAAGCGCAAATAATCGCAATTTGTCACAAACCAAAATTAACTCATTACATTATAGTTAATCCACTTTTTCAATTTGAAAGAGGTCAGATGGGGTCAACATTTTTAAATGCTTACGGAATGTAAAAGTTTAAAAAAAATTAAAAAATTAAAAAAATTAAGGTACTGTTGTCTAATTAGTTCTTTTCAAGTATATCGACATAAATATAAAGCAGTTATAATTAAAAACAGTAGTACTTACCTGTCTCTTTATTTTCCATTTAAATTAATAAATTATAATAAACACAAATCGAGAAATACAAACTTAAAGTTGACCTTGCACTATTGAACACTCGAACACGTTTGTAGAAAAATTGCATTGATTGACTTTGACGTACAAATGTGTAACGGGGCTTTTTTTTTATCTCAAAAATAAACATCGCATGCCTTTGTTTTGAAGCATTTTCAATTAAAAAACAATAACAACAATCGTTAAACATCACTTTGATTTTTATCAATTTAGCATAGAAAAATCTGTCATTTGACCTAATGTGCAATGTAGTGACAATAAAAACAATGTTAAATATATTGTTAAGACAAAAATTTCAAGTAGCTCTGCTTGCTTAGATCCAACAGCATGTTAAGGCAGCGATATTTTTAATTTTAAATTGTATTTATGTACTACATTTCTCTTTTTACTAAACTCGCATCTAAATAATCCACATATGTAATTTATATTACTCTCTTTCCAGTCTGCAAGTCGCCAAGGTAAAGGTCGCACTGGATGGCCGCAAGATGTCTGGGCCTCTGAATTAATTCCAGAGCAAGAGTGAAACTTTTGCTTCAATTTCAAAACCAAAGAAACAAAAAACATGTAACTTATAAAAAACCTATGGATTCCTTAAATTATTATTCCTAAAATAAAAAGATTCAAAAACTCTAGTAGTTTAACAACAACCAAAATTAAGCAAGTAAACATAAACAATTCTCACGAAATCCTTTGTTGGTTAACACATTCGGTTACAACTCAACAAGGAGTAATTAAGTAAGTATAAACATCAATTTCATGGGAAAAAGATACATACTATTTTAACAAGCGGTTAAATTATTACAATGGATCAATGGTAAATTGTTTATCCTTTCCTGTTATTGTTTCAAATATACAAATGCAACGCAAACGAGTAAATACGGTGGTACTGCGGTCCTCAGTGTGTGTGTCACTTGTCAAAGAAAATTAAGTGACATGTGCAATGAGGTGCGATAAGTTTATACTTCTCTCATGCATTGGGGACGATATCTGCTGTTGTTTTTTTTTCAGGGATGTTCTTTATCTACCGAATATCTATTGATAAGTTAACAAAGTTCTGAAGGGATAGAATTGAATCGATTCACTGTGCAGAACGTGGCTCTATTAAGCCGTAAGTACAGTAGACTACGGATAAGTGCACATCGGTTTTCGCGCGACTTTTTGTGCACTTATGCGGTTTTTGCATTTATACAACCCTCGGATAAGTGCACAACTATTGCATATATACAAACATTGCATAAGTGCACGATAATTGCATTTATACAAACATTAGATTATTTTTATAAATCTGTAACACCAGTTCAGTTTGGACGGAACTTTAAGAAAATAATTAAAATATAAAGCTGTTTAATGATTTTATTTATAATCCAGTGTTTAATAATTCAAGCTCGGGGTCTTATTATTGTTTATTGAATTATTAAACACTGGATTACAAAAAAACAGGTCGAAAAATAACCAAAAGGGTTAAAAATCAGTTCAGTTTAAGGTAAAAAATCACAAATTTATATTTCATTGTTTTAGTGTTTTTTATATTTCATACAAAATATTATTATAAATATTCAGTTCTGTGCCAAAATAAGAGCTGTTTATGAATCATTGCAATCATATTTTGCACCATTGTTTTTTGCAAAATACATATTAAATTGCACTCAATTCGATTCACCTAAACCATGTGTGCTGAAAAAGTCTGAAATCTTTTTCTGAACCGTGTTTTCTGTTCCAACCTTATATATTTTTTTCTCCAGTTTCTCTAAATCATAATCTACATTTATTTAGTATGAGAGATTTGCATTTATGCATGCAAAGTTGTACTAAAAAAGCATTTTCAAGTTAGCAAAAGTTGTGCATTTATCCGGTTTTTGCATTTAAACGTGTTGCACATATCTGTGTATTTTTGTATGTAAACGTATAAAAAAACGCTAATGGCTTCAAGTTCCAGTGCACTTATGCGGTTTTTGCATTTATGCGATGTGCACTTATCCGTAGTTTACTGTAATACAATTGTTCCAAAATCCAGCGTTTTAAAATATGCTTGCAAAATCAATAAAAACTCATTAGATTTCGTAAAGCAGCTAAAATCGTTTTGCATTTAAAAAAAAAAATATTTAAAAATTGAATTGAAATTCAAATAGACTAATAGTAGTATATTGTTAAACTCATATATTTTTGTTCAGACCAAAAAATATATGTTCGTTTAAATATTGATTATACTTAATATTATATTTAAATTAATTTACTGCTGATTATGTGTTGTATTCAGATTTCGGTAAATCAACTTAACAATATACTGCTGTCACTGCTTAATAAATTCGATAGATTGATTTGAATATAAACGACACAGCATTGTTATTTTATGTACTGTAAATAAGAATTCAATTACATTTGTACGAATATATTTATTCCTACTCTTCAATAAAATTAATTGTCTTAAAGTTATTTGTGAATGACTGCATGCACACTCATGCATTTACATATATATATTTTACAACTATATAAGAACTATTCTCAAGAAAGTGTTAAAAGTTGTTACAATGTAAACAGATTTTTATAGCTTCGTTTCGTTATTATTCTCTGTTTTCTAATTAAACAACTTCAATACTAAAGGGGGAAGAATCATTTATATTTCTCCATGAGCTCAGCTATCTATTGTGTTCCAAATTGAACGATTGAAAATGTTGAAATGTTTAAAAATACATCGTTGCGTTTCTATTTTGTTTACATTGAACTCGTTGCATTCTATGGCTTGCTGTGCAGTGGAATGTAATTGAACATTGATTTAAATCGTTTCCATATAAAATAGACTTATGGTTTTATTCTTCTCACTAATTTTTAAGTACTTCCGATGAACACGTGTATTATGCGCTGAAATTTAAGTTTGAAATAGACGTTTCAATCCTAAGAAAAATTGAAGCAAAAATATGCAGCGTTTCGGAGTGGAGCTACTTTTACCTTCAACACGACCTGCATTTTAAACAATCCTTTATATTTGTAGGATATCAAAAAAAGTGGTGTTAATTTACCTGAGTGTACCTATCTCAGGACGGGTGAAGAAGGATGTGTCACCAAACTGGTTCTAAAGTGTTAAAGAAAAGTCAATTTTACTGATCTGTAGTATTCTGCGGCGTTGTGATTCCAACGGCGTTGTTTATAAATATGTATAAAAGTCAGAAAAATATAAAATATTTATATATAATTTAACCCTAGACAACTAAGTAATTTATCAAAAAGTTTCATTTAATTTTTACGTCTTATTTTGGGGCATATTACCACAAAACAGATATCATAGTTAGGTGACTGGTTTTTACTGAACCTGTCATAGGGCTTGTACTGTTGAACCGGTTTAAGACACATCACAAAGTATCAGTTAGGTGTCAATTGACACTTTAGTGGCCAACCCCATACAAAACGTACCGGTTCTCTACATACAAAAGTTCCAGAACTAGAACCGGTTCATACACCCCAGAGAACCGGTCCCGTGACTGGTACTGTACCGGTTCATTTTCCCGTAGGGAATTGAAATGTCAATTACATAGACATTCGTTTGTTTTTCACTTCAGATACTAATTTTCATTGTCTATTTCTGAAAAAAGGCAATGGACAGATTAATTATGAAATTGACCAAAAGCAGCTTCATCTAACACCAAGTGTTT
Organism: Muscina levida; assembly: GCA_964034835.1. NCBI lineage: Eukaryota > Metazoa > Arthropoda > Insecta > Diptera > Muscidae > Muscina > Muscina levida. Next base: position 46,211,134 of record OZ035881.1, on the reverse strand, counting down.
TGTACATACTTAATTCACATTCACATTATTTGCTTGGCAAACAACACACCGCAATTAATCTGATATGCGCTTCAGGTTACGACTATTGGGTGGGCAATTAGGCATCTCTAGCGGCATTAAATTCAAATTTGAAAAACGTAAATCTTTTATCAAACGATAACAAATACTTTCATTAGTTTTTTTTATCGATTTTATGAAAGCTCAGTTTACAGCTGATGAACAGCAGTGGGCTGTCGCAATCAACATAACTTTGTGCAATTGTTGTGCAGATTATTACCGTCTTTCTGAACATTGTTTTGATATTCGTGTAAAATTTTTAACTTTTGATTAAAAGTTTGATTTTGTATTAACGGCAAGGTATGTATTATATAAAAAATTTATTTATAAAACGTAATTTAATAGCCTGTTTCTGCATCTCGAACAAATACCGAGACGAACGAAAGCGACTCACTCAAATTGGGTTTCTCTATCTCAATAGCTTTCGTTCGCCTGAACTTACATATGAATTATTGGCATTAACGTATTGTAGTAAACGTATAGTAGTAAAAATCCTACTTATTTGTTCGGATAAAAATACAACTTTATCTAAAAGTAATCAGTTAAAAATGACAAATTAAAAAAGGTAAACAAAACAGAATAATCACAAAAAATAGCTGAAAGAAAGCGGCGAAATTTTTTTTATTTATCAAGCAAATTCAGAATTTTCATCAATGTGGGCAGCTAAAAACTGCTGCAATGTTAGTTTGCTGAAAGAAAATTATCAAAATCTGCTGATATTTCACAATAGCATTAGTGAAACCCAAATGAGTTTTCTTTCGCTTAAAAGGCGAACGAAAACTATTGTTCGAGATACAGAAACAGGTTATAAGTGCATTAGTAACTCGCCCGTTGTAGTGTTCGCCTATCTTTCGTGGAGTAGAACTTAAAACATTCACCTGGATTCAGTCTAACTTTAACTTTACCTGTATTTGTAAACCATTGTGTGTCGAAAATGTTCAAAATGGACTGCGATTATTATTATTTCAAGTTAAAAAAAAATTAAGTAAACAAATTAAAAATCATTTTTTTTTGTGGAAAAAAATTCTCATGCAAGACGAAATTTGCAAGGGCGTAGCCAGGATCTCTGCCAGGGGGGGCTGAAGGTTTTCTGGTTTTTTTCTAACTTATTTTTAAAACAAAAAAAATAAAAGTTTAACTACATAATAAAAAATAAGTACATATCCTTCAGAAGAAAGTAGTGCTGCATAAGTACTCTTCCACTAGCCCCAAAGCGATACCGACTGGTCGCTCTTCATTTCCCCGTTAATGCTTTTAAGTGACGATTTTAACATTGGGCTGTCATACGAAAACCACTACTCGCTATTTCAGCATTTGCGACTACTCTACCAGTACTTGCCACACATCTATAAAGCGTATCCGTTGCGACTACTGGCTTTTATTCCAGTATATCACCACTCGTTAGGCGTCAATGCTTCTACAGGGCAAGTTCAAAAAACTAGTTCAGCATTTGCGACTACTCCACCAGTACTTGCCACCCGTCTATAAATCGTATCTGTTGCGACTACTGGCCTTTATTCCAGTATAGCACCAGTCATTAGGCGTCAATGCCTCTACCTTCTTCTGCAGGGTAATGATAACACAAGGGAACAAAATTGAACTTTTTGAGTGTTGTTTGGAATTCTATAGCAGTTTTTTACTAATTTGAGGTCGCTGATTTCAAATCTAATCTCCATTTTTCTCCATCAGCTCGAATTTTTAAGTTACAGGTACTAAACGTATTTTCGACTTTTTTCCAAAAAATTATAGTTCAAAAAATAATATTTTTTTTTTCATAAGCCGGATTTTAAAATTTTGTTTTTTTTTTTAAGATATCGTTGTTACCTTTAAAAAAAATCAAATTTTTTAATATCACAAAAAAAATGACTGAGTAACGGCTGTTTTATAAAAAAAAATACAAAAAAAATTACTCATTTTAATTTTCTTCACGCTGAAAGTTAATCGGTTGGGGGTAAATTGTTATTTTTATTACCTTTATTGAATATCATATTAAAGTAGCTTTCTAAAACATGTATGTACATAATAATCGATTGAAAATTGAATGAGTTATGCTAAGTTCGGTTATAGTTTAATTTATAGTTTTGCCTCCTATTACAATATTAATTAACTGACCAAATTTAATTAATCGGCAGTTGTCAATTTGGAAGTTTAGGCAGAAATATTAATTGTCCAAAAATAGGTCATTTTGTATGGGAGGTACCAGAAGGGGTGATCCGATATAGTGCAAATTCATTCCTGATTCATATTTTCATAACCGTAAAACTTACGCATAGTTTAACTGAATTCAGTTTACTTACAAAAAAGATCTGTATGTAAGACTATTGGGGTGAGTTCAGTCATTTGTATGGGAGGTACCAGAAGGGGTATGGCAACGGTTTCGGTTTTTTTAGGGTTTGTCTACTTTTGCAAGACAAATAAACTGACCAAGTTTAAATATCCTCCGGCAGTCTGTTATCCAAAAATAGGTAATTTTGTATGGAGGTACCAGAAGGGGAGGGGCTATTCCGCCCATTTACAATTCCATAAGTTCGTTTCGAAAAATATTAATACCGATAAATTTTCATAACGATCCGTTAAGGTTTGCTCGAGTTACACTTTCACAAACATATTAATAAATGTTATTTCTGTATGGAAATCGCAATTTTTGTAAATTTAGTTATCTCAGTAAATTGTTGACAAAATCAAAAGTTGTGCACAGATTTCATTTGATTCAAACTATATTGAACTAAATGTTTTAAGACCAATACTGTGATTTTTGTTGCATTATTTTTTTTATGAATTTTTAAAAAACAAAATTTTTTGTATTTTTTGTAAAATTTTTGTTTTTTTTTTTAAACTACAATGATATTTCGAAACTACTAGGCCAAATTAAAAACAATGTAGGCACTTATTAAAGATAATTTTGTTGACGAATTTCAGTTTTTTTTTTAATTGAATATGGTGAACCGTTTTCAAGTTATCTAAGTATTTGTAGTGGAGTGCCTTAGTTTTGGACATAACGGTATATCGCTAAAAGTCGAGTGATACAAAAAAAAAACCAAGTGCAGATTTGGATTCAGCGTCCAAAATTACCTTTAAAACAATATTTAGTTCTTAAACAACAAATACCTTGTGTTCCCTTGTGTAATAGTATATAAAACATATAACAAAAAGAAATAAATTTATTAGAAAGAATTAAAATTAAAGACCTCATGTTTTTCAGTATCATAAACGTAAATTTGTAATTATCTTAACCATTTTGTTTTCATGTGTATTTTTAATTCTTCAGACGAACTATGTCGAGTCTATTCCATGTAAGTTATGTGTCTTTATAATTAAAAGCCAAATAGATTGTAGAATCATCGGCTGTCCAGAGCCGGTCACATCGCGCATTTGCGAGAAGATTGACAAAACTTCAAAAAACGTAATTTTTGTCTGAAAAGAACAAGTAACTTAAATGGCGTTGCTATTGGAGGTGGTAATTTATACTCTTTAGATTCCTTGTAACATATCAAAAATAAGTACCATTTAACCTCTTAAAAAAAATTTCAAAATTTCTTTTTGAGACATTTTTCTAAATAATTTGTCATAACTCGAAAGCCACTTGTTTGAAATTTCGAAATTTAAAAAGGCCCGAATAATGATAATACCGTTACCATCCCTCAGGCCAAACGGTTTAAGCTATCACCGTGAAAATCTATATAAGCAATATTTTTAGAGAACTAGAGAGCAGCGTGAAGGAATTTTTCGAAACTCGTACTTTTAGTGGTAAAAACGGCCCAAAAAAGAATAAAACTGGGTCAATCACCGAGACCAAACGGATTAAGGTAGAATCGCGAAAGTCGGGTTGAATGTTTATTTTATGAAGTAAATTGTGGGTAAATTGTTGTTTTAGGGTGAAAAGAGACCGAAAAGGGGATAAAACTGTAACCATCACCCGGATCAAATGTTAATGGTAGAATTGCGAAAATTAGGGTGTTCTTATTTTATTGGGCAAGTTAGTTTTTTAAAATTCCTACTTTTATGGAAGAAATGTTGGAAAAGGGATAAAAATGGTACAATCAGCCAAATTGGTACATACATGGGCATATTCGCCCCAAGTTAGAAGGGATTTCTTAAAAAAAAATTGGAAATTCGTACTTTTGGTATTAAAAATGAGAGAAATATAATCGCCGCTAAGACCAAACGGCCAATAGCAAGATTGAGGGAAATATTTATTTTAACGAGAAGTTATGCGATGTTTACAAGAAAGTAGCGGCGGTGTAATGCGAGCCCGGAAAGATATGTAGACTAGCTTGGTTTGACCAAATCCGTCAGCCTAGAAATGGAAAATTTGGTGTGAATATTCCGTTAAAAAAAACTCAATACAGTTTTACCCTAATAACATTGACTTTAGCTACTGTTCAGCGATTTGCCATGACTTTTGTTGTCTTTATTAAGAAATTTACCAAAAATATTAGATGAAATACACTTTCCCATAATTTTCTATCGACCCTCCTATGAAATTAATTATTTAGTTGAATGTCAAATATTTCTTTAAGTCCTGTCAATTGTTCTTCTACTTTTCCTTTGTATTCCTTTGTCCAGCTTGGGAAGACATATTAAATAATAAAAAACACTTGAATTTATACCCGAAACTACCGGCCTTATAATTTTTCTCGTGCGATCTTTATATTTCAAAACAGCCCCATTTTGTTGGTTTCAACTTTAATTAAAAAGTTTGAGACAGCCGTAAAAACTATTACGGAAATACAACTACTAAAAGATTTTTGAATACATAGAAGAAATATGCATGGCACTAAATCAGGGGGGTTACTATGTAACTCGATTCGAAAGTTAAATATTACGAATTCGGATTTTTCCTACCAACTAACTCGAATTCGCAAATACATTTTCTACTTTCGAGTTGCCATATCCGATTGTCGGATACTCATACTCTACTTTCGGATATGCATCACTATGTATTTCGAATTTAGATGTCAGAATCGGTCGAAAGTTGACATTTGTACTCGTTTGATGTTTAGTTAACGGATGATACATAAAAAGATCTTTAAAAAATCGAAACAACGATAGCAGACGCTGAAAAATGTAAGTATTTCTTAAATATATATATATTGGTTGATAAATGTTAATTCAAGTCTTTTTCAATAGGGAAAATACTACGAAAAATTTAAATACCAAGCAAAGCCAATTTGAGATCATGCTCAACTTTATGACGGAGCATCCACAGTTGGCTAAGGGGTACATAAAAGCTGCGGACGCCAAACAAGCCACCAATGATTTATGGGCACGATTGGTAGAAGACCTAAATGCAACCGGTCCACCAATGCGGCAAGTGGTCGGTTGGAAAAAGGTAAGTAATACAAAGTTTGTCCATAAATGGAAATTAATTTTTTCTCCTTAGGTTTGGGCAGACCACAAGACCCACATTAAGGCCAAATTGCGGAAGAACCGCATTAATTTTTCGGGCACAGGCGGTGAGCCGGCAAAAATGTGTTCATTCACCGCACTTGAAGAAAGTGTAATTAATTTACTTCAAATGAAGGAGGCGGTTGACGGTATGAGTGGGGTGAGAAAATTTGGAGCAAACAGTACCTACACAACTGGCGACCACACTGCTACGGGAACCAGTAACAACGCCGAGCAAGATGTTAACACTGTACATGACACACTGTCCCTTCCCCACCTCGTTGTTCATCAACTGCTCGCACACCCATCACACCACGAGCACCATTCAATCGCGCTGTGCCGTCTTCACTTTCTAACCAAAGGGCAACCGAATCCATTTTTATAAGAAACAAATATTTCTTGTTAACTTTTATTTTTATTGTTTTGTTATTTTTGACATTTTTGCGTAGGAAATGCTGCCAACTTTGAATAATACATTCGAAAGTACTGCCAAAAATAGTTATAATTAGTGGCAGCACTTTTCACTCGATCCGAAAGTGTTACATGGTAAGAGCTCAAATTCGGATCGAATACAACTTTCGAGCTGTTCGAACTTTCGAATCGAGTTACATAGTAACCCCCCAGACTATTAAATATTCTGACCATACGACTAGAAAGATCTAGAATCATTTTTTTCACGTTTGTTACTAAGAACAAAATTCGCATACAAGAGGGTATAATAGGGTGGGTCAATAAAAAAAAATTTCGCCGGTCTCATCCTAGTATGAAAGACAATTTAAAGAAAAATTCCAAAAAAATATTCATAAGCGAACATCTTTTGCTAAATACAACTGAGCCAGCTAGCCAGCCAGACCGACGAACATAGCTCAATAGTCCTGAAACGAATTTGGTGTTAAGATACTTTAGTGCGTTACAATTTGTCTCATATCAAATGATAAATACCCTCGTCCCTACGGGTGATGGTATAAAAAGAGCCTCGTTGTGCGTATTAGTAGTTCCAATACAAATAAGCCTACATTTTTCCAGTAATTTTAAGAAGGATTTTTCATTTGTTTTAAATTCTTTAGGACTTTCTACTGTGTCCATTTTTACAGTTTTATACAAGTCTGTAAACGTTTGGCCTTACTATCTCATACAGTTAACGCTCCACAAGCAGGAAATAATAATACAGAGGGACCTTTACTTAAAAATAATTTAATTTAACTTAAGTTCAGTTAAAGGTTATAAGGTAAGAGTAATGAGCAGTCAGTTGACCTTACTGAACTTTCTGCACTGGTTTATATTAATTTCCATATTTTACAACTCCATGTAGTGTATAAAAAAATAATGTAATTGTGTTACAAAATTATATAAATATAAAAATATAGTTTCCAATCTGCTCCTACCTGGCTACGCCCTTGGAAATTTGGCTTTAAAATTTTGTTCGCTGTGTGTCCATAAAAAATAAAACAAAAACAATGGATTTGCCAATTTGTGTCCTACAAAAATCTGACAACCGTATGATAAATATGAATATGAATGTATTCTCGTTTTCAGTTTCGTTTCTGTGCTAATATGTTTTTAATTTTATTATGTTGGCTTGGTAACATTTCTTATCGCTTATTTTTTAATTATGTTTATTAAATATGCGGTAGAAATTCTTTTAATCCTTCTTTGCTATTTGGAACGAAAATTGATTAATCTTTCTGTTGCCTTATAGTAAGTGCGTCCAAGTAGGGTAATTTGGAATTGTTCCCAAGTTCCATTATGAACTGTATTTATCTGTTTAGAATTGAGTGTATATTCAATATCACCCATATTATGTAGAGTCACGTCATGACAATTAAACTGGCAATCTGGTCATGTTGGACCGGCCGTTGCATGATGGTTAGAGCACGCGACTAACATGCGGGAGATCCCAGGTTCAACTCCTGGCTCCAGTCATCTAAAAAATAAATAAATAATTTTTTCTTTTATTGCCGGCCCCCTCGATGTTGTCGTCAGCAACTTCGCAGTATAAGTGTCGAGTCAATCGGTATGTCTAGTAAAGTTGCCATTAGACGACGTGTATTTTACACATGGCTTGTCAATTTAAAAACCGATATGTAATTCTGCATGTCTGTCAAAATGAGCGTGTACATTTGGTTTATAATTTTTGCGTTCAAATGTGCTTGTGTATGTACACATGTGTTTATCATTAACAGCTGACTTTGTTATATCTTATCATCGCCAAACACAGCTATATTAGCCCAATTTAAATAAAAATATGTTGAAAAACTCGCATTAATTGTTCTAATTACGATTTGAAATAAAATACTTATCCTTTTCAACTTTTTGTCAGCAAACGCTTTGTTGTTTTGTCAAAAACAGCTGATTACCGATATGTATTACATATCAAAATAGAGCACGCTCTAAATGAAATGTATACATGTTATCTAACACATTATTTTACACAAGCAGTGTTTGAAAGGGGTCACACGACATGTATAAATTTTACACTGGAAAAACTGACATGTCATATGTAAAATACACGTCGTCTAATGGCAGCTTAAAAGCTTATCAAACAGTGACGTTTGCATTCGTCGATAAACAAGTGGATGAAGTTAGTTGTGAATCTAAAACTAGAATGCGTGTTAATTCACAACAAGCTATCCCATACCTCATTCATGGGGTGTAAAGGGAAATTAAGTAAGTAAGTCTGGTCCAAGATGTATCAATTATAAGGTGGTGTTAACATTTGAGCACATATTTTTTTAGCGTGTCATAAGCTGTCAAATGTATATACAGTTGAACTTCGATTAACCGTGACTATATTAACAGTGATTATCTATTAACCGTGATGCTGAGTGGTTGGTTTTTTACCTCTATTAACCGTGATTTACCTCTATTATCCGTGATGCACATGTAAATATGACTGCTTGTTTGTTTATTTCGTATAATACACACACATCATTCATATTAAAATTCGGTGATTTTCCTTTTTCATGAAAGTGTAATTTTCATATTCATTCATCAGTGTGAAATTTGATCTGTCAAGACGTGTTTTCCATACATCATGCCACCGTCAAAAACTAAATCCGCGAAAAGTGCAAGAAAGGTTCTTTCAATTAAAGAAAAAATGGAACTGATTAATGAATACTCAAAACGTAAAGTTCCTTTTAAAATGATGTCTGAATAATATGGAGTTGGCATTCAAACTGTATCCGATTTAATAAAAAACAAAGATCGGATTTTAAAATTTTGCTCCGATACTGAATCAATGCTTGGTCTTAAAAACATCCGAAAATCCAAAAGTTGATTTCGGCAAGAAAGATTTAAGGGAACTCCAATTTCAGTAGTGCGATTCACTAAGCTTTTTTAACCACAATTGTTTCGTTTAAAAATGTTAACCACAATTTTAACCATTTTGCTATTCACTAACATTTTAAACGATATCTGCTGGAGTTAAAAGCCAGCTGTTTCTGTCAGCTGTTATTTTTAGCGAAACAAACTGTGGTTTATTAACACCAGCATTTTTGGTGTGGTTTAATTCGTTGAGAAAAGTGTTTATTTATACAATCGTTTTATATAATGACTTTGGAGTATTTAGCCTATAATTTATTGGAGAATGAGCCAGTTAATAATGCTCCTTCAGTCAACCGGTGTGATCTTCAGTTTAAGTCACGAATTGGCTGAATAATTATATTTTAAATTCTAAAATTATTTACTAAATTAATAAAATAGTAAACATTTACATTGTTTAACTTACTTTGTACAAAACTGTATAAAATTTTTAAACCAAAAGGTTTTTGTTTGGTTTTTTCACATTCCTCTTTGTTATTTTCTCCTATTTTGATATTTCACTTGACAAAGTTGCCACTTTGTAAAAATTTACAGAGAAAAATAAAACTGTTTACCATGGTTAAAAATAAGTAAGCGAATAACATGGTGGTTAGTGCAAACATTAAAATGGTTGGTTAAAGTTAACACCTGCTAAAGTGTTAAAAGTTACTGAATCGCACTACAGGTAAGTTAAATGAAATCGAGATATTGTATGAACTTAAACTGAAATTTGCTTCTGAACTTCAGGCGAAATGATCTTCGAAGAGACAAAAATGTTCTATTTGAAGTTAAACATGAATTCAGAGTGAACTTCATTTGGTGTGGATGGTGTGCTACTCTGATGTCGCTACGTTTGCTATTATATCTGAAGACGAAATCGTAGACATGGTTACCCAAAGCCAAGAAGATGAGCTTGATTCAAATTCCGAGGAATCAGATGGAGGAAATGCGGACGAAACGCCTACATTTGTTCAGGCAATAGAGGCACTAGTATTTTGTTAGGTTTTTTTAGAAAACTAATCGTCCAAGTATTTCAGAACCAGATAAAATGCAAATATATCGCATACAAACTCATTTGTTCGAAGAACAATCAAAAGCTAAAAACATAAGACAGACTTCCATAATTTTTTTTTTTTTAAATAAATGTATGTATTCCTAGAGATATTAATTTAATTTTCGGTTATCCGTGATTAGCCCGGTCCCGAGCATCACGGTTAAACGAGGTTCAACTGTATTTGCTGCCGAAATTTTGACAGGCCATGACTCGAAAACATGAATTTGTTGCAGTTGTTGTGCTGTTGTTGTAATGATGCCACTACTTTATAGTGGATACATCTTGGTCTGGTCATGTGTAGTTCAAAAAATGTTCCGTAGTTCAAAAGTCTTTCTAACGTTTCAACGTAAATAATTAAATTCATGTGCAAAGAAATACGCGATTCTCTTAAGCGGCATATTCTTAATTGCTCACACCTTTGAAGATTGCCTACTTCCGTTGTGACTATCGGTTCTCTTGTATCAATGTTGAGAATACCCCTTTAAAAGTACTTCTTCATTTACTTTTTAACCTCGAAATTCTTTATAGACAGAAGAAAACTATTTCCTATCGTAATACGTATTAGATTTGTTTATACGAACCAATTGTAGAATAAATAAAGTCAGAATGCCTAGAAAATACAAACACAAAATCAAAATAAACAATTGTTTATACAAGTATTAACCATTTAAATTTTCCAGCAGTCACCACCAATTAAATACTGGTAATTGCTTTAAATATAAACAAAATCATACATATTAGAAATTTATAGATGACAAAATAGTGTGATTAAAATTAGCATAAGAACTTTTTTTAGGCCAGAGAAATTGAAAGGTCAAATTACTTACGAACATACAAGAGGTGAGTTATATTCGTCACGTATATTAGTTTCGTCTTGTTTTGTAAATGTCTAAACGTTAACGTGTATACCCCAACTTACCTCTCTTAATGTGGTAACTATTTAAAAGTGGTAACACTATGTTAACAGTTTTTGTGTACAGCAATAAGAAATATGGTTGAACTGTTAATGAAAAATTGTCACACTTTCTACAATTTTACAATGCATTAATATTCTTATTGTATTTTTTCCATCAAAAAAAAGCAGTTTGGTACAGTATCAAGCACTTTCTAAAATGTGGATCCACTACAAGCGGTGTCAAATTACTCAGAGTTTTCCATGCATTACTGTAGTAAGGTAAACACGTATTTTGCAACAAAATGACGTCTGAAACGCTAAGAAAAGTGCAGTGCAACACTTTTAAAGCACTGCCAGCTACAATTTCTGTGCATAAATTATTCTAAACACCACCAGACGGTAAATAGAAAACTACAAAAACAATTAACATTTAAAAAAACAAAGGCTGTTTTTTATGTCTTTAATAAAACAGTTATTCGTCTTAGAAAATTGATTTGTTAATGCATAGTCAGTTTGTAGGAAGTTCAATAAATATTTTTGACTTTTTTTCTTTTTGATGTAAATAAAATAACTGAAAAATTAGCATATTGGAACCGCTTTGAGATAGTTACGAAACTAATAATGGCGGTTTCTTTTCTAAAAAAAAATGTTGGCTTGTTACTAGGTGAAATCTATAAAATGTTCACCCTCGAAATTAAATATATTCCATCTATGGCCAACATAAACTAGTTTTGTAAAATTTCGCCGCCATCGAACCATATTTGAAACCTGTACTTTGCGCCTATACGATCTGTACTTTGCCTGTTCCGATCCGGACAAAAATTAAAATCCAAAATTTGTTTGCATTACGCCAACTAACCAGGGTTCGTATTGGCTCGCTCGCGAGCCGCTATTTTCCTGAAAATTGGCTCTTAGCTCGCGAGCTAGGAGCCACAAATTTCAAACGAGCTCTCGGTGCCCAAATAAAGACCAAATAAGAGCTGGTATGCTAGCCAAAAGCCCAAAAAAGAGCCAACTCGAGAGCCCATTTAAAATTTTAAGGCTCTTGGCTCGCCAAAAGTACTTTCATTGGCCCAAAAAAACTTTTCTGTTGCACGAAGTACTTTTTTTTGTGACAAGAGTACTAAAAGCACTTTTAATGTACTTTTCCGAACAAAGTACTTTTTTTGTACCAGAGCACTTTTTTGTACCAAACGTACTTTTCGACACAAAGTACTTTTTTTGTACCAGTACTCTTTTGTGCCAAAAAGTACTTTTAATGTGCTTTTAGGCGCAAAGTACTTTTTTTGTACCAGAGTACTTTTTTGTACCATAAGTACTTTTTTGTACCAAAAGTACTTTTAATGTACTTTTCAGCACAAAGTACTTTTTTTTGTACCAGGTTACTTTTTTGAACCAAAAGTACTTTTGTAATGTACTTTTTACTTAAACTTGTTTCTAAGCGATTATAGAACTAATCGTTGCCACCGGAACTTATAAATTGTTTTTAGTTAAAGGACTGATATCGAACATTTATGAATACTTAAAACTTAATTTACCTTTACACTTCATTTATGAGGTGTGGGAGGTATCTCTTGCACAGTAGTTCTAACCATCATGTCAAGGCCGGTCCCATTAATCATCTGAAGTACGCCTGACTTTCAATTTACATTGTTATTTGCAATAGTTGCGTTTTTAGGCCTACTGTTTGTACAGCAACCTACAGCCACTTATTGGAAAAGTTGGGAAAAGGTTCAAAGGGCAAAACACTGTTCGACATCACGGTGTGAGATGCAATCACACTGGGGCAATGTAGAGAAGATAACAAAATTCACCAGAAGTCATCAACATTTCGGCAAGTAAAGAACAAGTCACCGATACTCACCAAATATCTGGTACATACTGTGATCGTAGTCCAAACGCACTAGGAAAAATCGAACACCTTTTAAAATAGACTAAAAATTGTGAAATTGATAATTACTTACTTATTTTCCCTTTGCACCCCATGAATGAAGTATGGGATAGCTTCTCGCGTTGTTGGGAATTAACACGCTTTCCATTTTTAGATTCACAACTAACGGCACCTACTTGTTTATCGACGATTGATCTAAGTTGCTGTCGACAACATTCGAGGGGAGCCGACAATGAAGGAAAATTTTTCCTTTAAGATGACTGGAGCCAGGAGTTGAACCTGTGATCTCCCGCATGGTAGTCGCGTGTTTTAACCACTATGCCACGGCCGGAAATTGATAATTACCAAAGTTTTAATAAAGGAAATCCTATAAGGAAAAAAAATTATTAAAATTTTGATCTGAAAGAAAAGAAAAACGAAAATTAAGAGGAACATTTTTTTGTTTGTGGGCTCCAACCCCATATTTTGCATATCAGCCGAGAAAAGAAAATATACCAATATTATATTAAAATTATGTCCAATTGGACTCATGTTGCCCAATTAATGGCTAACTATGCAGCATGTAACGGATATCTCTTATAAGAAAAAACCGCATATAAGAATGTTTTCCAAAAACACCATGTCTTTTTTATATTGCTTAGTAGCAAAAATGTTTCGTATAAGAACAACTTTTATAAGAAAAAAACTGATAAAATAAATTTTTGCTAAACACCGAAGATGAGAAACGCCTGTAAAAAATAGTTCCTCTAAGAAAATATGCAATAGGCAACACTGAGCATATTTTTTTCAAAAAAAGGAGCATTATATTTTTTAACTCATAGTTTTGCTTTTTTCTTAGTTTTCCACAAAGGTTACAAAAAACAAATTTAATACATTAAAAAAGAAAACAACATTTTAAATGCATAATACCAATTTTAAAACTTACAAATATTACTTTCTACGTTTCTCGATAAAATGTAACTGTAACGTAACATTTTTGTATATGAAACAAATTTCTAAACAATAATTCCTCATAAGAAAAAATCGGATATAAGCAAGAATTGTGTGGAATTTTTTAAGTCTCATTTCCATTACCTACTGTAGTTTGTACAACTTTTACTACTAATAAGATTTTGTGTTATTCAAACACAACTCTGCTAAGCTTTTACTAACAGAATTAACAACTAAGTAATGTAACCACGTACCCATTTAAACGAGTACTCATTGTGATGAACAAATGACTCATACGACCTTTCAAGTACTTGTTTAAAGTAACGAACACTTGGAAAATTTCTACAATCAATTAATATTTCGACACCAAGCAAGCAAATAGTTCCGCCAAGCGACTACAGAGCAAAAAGTTATAAATATCAAAGTTCAACAAAACGCGCTATACCCAAACGCAAGATAAAAATAACCGAAGCAAAACTAAAAAAGGAGCGAACGAGCATCATTTCTGCAGAATTAATAGCGAGACGGAAGTGAACAAAACGAATACAGAAAAAAAATTGATTTTCCACATTTTGGTTTTACATAATTGAGTGATTTTCATTAAAGCTACGAGAATGTCTTCTTTATTACGATTATTAGCAATTATGTTTGATATGGATTTTGAAGAACGTTTATAAAAAACACCGAGGAAGTGTTTAAGAAAAAAGGAGACAGAGAAAAAACATCGAAAAGTACAGTGTTTTCATATTAGAATTGAAAACACAAAAAGCAAAAAAAAAAACAAAAAAATTTTATCAACAAATGTTGATTTCGTAAACAAAGAAAGTCAAACACCAACTTTGCTTTCTGATCCAGCCATCATCGCTCCACAGCTTTATTTGTACGTGTGTGAGTTAGAAGTGAAGTGAAATCAAGGGCAATATAAATCCATTTGCCATAGACGCCATTTTCTAAACGTGCTACCCACCTAGCAACAACAGAAAAACAAAACGGGAATTCTGTGCTAAGAGGCAAAAAAACACTAGAGAATTTTCCAATTAGAATTTTGGTACCATATTCCGGTCTAATACGGTTCGGTGTATTAGTGTAATGTTTACTCAGCAACAACAACTCAGACTACAACAGCAACAACAAACAGCCGCCAATAGAATCTACTGCATAAAGGACAAAAGAGCCGGAGTGAAGAAAAGAATCCTCGTCCATCCCTCGACCATGTTCAGAAACTTCAATTGCCAATTGACGACCCCAGCGACAATAACGGCCATGAACACTTGCTGCAAAAGACAAATAATTATTTGCCAGCAACCGAGCTGTATAAGAGTCCAAGCTTAAGAAGTGTGACACAGCGACCTACAGTTGAAATTGGATTGAACGGTATCAATACAATAATACTATTAACCTTTAAACAAGGTCGTCTTGTCTTCACTCTTAACTTAGGAATGTTAAGTTATATGCATCGTTAGACAAACAGATTTCAAACAAACCCTATAAAGACAGAAGAGAAATAGTCTCTTCAGCAAGCTATAAGGAGCAGCAGCAATTTTTGTTGTCACAACTTGGAAAAGGAAAATCAACCGACAAACTCCATTGCAAAAGGATTTTACTTGGAACGTAGAATTCCTTTATATCATTGTTTTGAAACGTTGGCAAATTTTTATAAAGCATCACCATGAAACTTTTGGAAAGTTCACGTTTTGAAGCTATTAATAATGCTTTGTCCATTGGCTCCGGCAGTAGTACCATATTTGGACGCATAGAATCGTATTCTTGCAAAATGGTGGCCGCCGACAAGACATTGTATAAACGCTTTACGGCAGAAACTCATGGTTATGGTCCTCATGATTTGCAGGCACTATCACCACCCCAGACTTTGACGGATATGTCGCCAAACTTCCATAGGAACAACAGCCAGTCAGGTGACGAGGGAGTGATTTTGTGCGATACTATTTCCAGAAAGACATTGTTCTATTTGATAGCTACATTGAATGCTTCGTTTGAACCGGATTATGATTTCTCAGAGGCTAAGGTAAGATAATAATAAGGATAAAAAGGTATCTTTTAGTTTTCTTCGAAAATTAATATTAAAAATATATTGTAATTTGTCCTCAAAATGTAAAAAAAGGTGGCTTAACAATATGGAAAAAAGGTCACACAGTTTACAAGAATCTCAGTAGCAAACAGTCTAATATTGGTGAGAGTTGTTTTTTTAATTTTAGATATTGAGCACCATCATGGTAATAGAGTCTTTTGTGTTCCGGGTTGTGCAGAAGTAGAAAGCTTCAAGAGTTCTGCCGATCATAGGTTATGAATGGGTTAATTATTATCGAGGGAAAGTAAGGTCCTTCGGTAATCAGGCATAGTTTCAAGGGTTTTTTGGCGCCCTGTACTCGGCAAATTTATTTCCAGTAGTTCTAATATGTGATGATTGAGTGAATTTTTGCTGAGTTCAAAATGTATCGATAAATGTTTCTTTTGTTTTTTTTTTATTTTAACAATATTTAACCCAATATTCAGTAAAAAAAAGTTATGTCAAATCCTAGATTCTCCTATTATTTTTATTGGTGCGGTTAGTAATCCTTAATTATAGTACATATAATAATACGTCGTCCGCAAAAATCCTTATTCAAAACTTTTTCTTTTGTTCATATTAAAAAGAATAAGAATATTATTACCTCAAAAAATATAAAAACAAATATTAATTTACGTAAATATGTATGTTTATATATACAAAATATGTCATACATATATGTATATCAATATGTGTACGAAATATATTTAAGGTACATACATATACACATAAATATATTTATTATGAAACACATCATTTGAGCGTAACAAAACAACTTTTAAATACAACAACAAAACATTTGACAGTTTGTGTGCCAAAAAATACAATTGTTGCCAACTTTTCTTTTACTTTGTGTTCTTTACTAATCAATGTCAAATTTCGAGAATAGAAAAACAGAGTCCAATAATATATTCTGGATATTTTGTTGTTAAAATGTAGACCAACAAATATATTATAATTAACCGCGTAGTTTATGCTATACATGCTATACATTCAATACATACAATTATATGTAGATTCGTGTGTATATTGCTGATAATATTTACCAAATTAAAAAATAACAAACACTTCGTGTCGTAATTATAATGAAGTAATAATCGATACCTTAAACTTTGTATAGGTATAGTAAGATAAAAGTTGTTTTATTTTAGATCAACAAATTGTATAAAGTTATTGTATTTTACATTATATGAAATAACACAACTGATAACATAGACCGACGTAGGCTTTTGATTTAGTGATGATAGATGCTTGCAATTTACCGGCACCCTTTTGGTATGCAGTCGGACAATATGTTGCTAACGGAAAGTTTTTTTTTTTTTTTTTATTTATATTTCAATATTACATACACATTTAATATTTATAGCCCCAGCGCCTTATAGGCTTTATAGGAGCAAAGTTAATTGTTTAAAAAATACAAAATGCCAATTATTAAATGTAATGCTAAAAATAATTAAGTATTCAATACACTGGATAATGGGATGCCAAAAAATGATCTTTTGCCCCTATTACTGTTTACAACTCATCTCTGTTGAGTGCTACATCATTTTTGTGGGGGAATGTCAAATTTCTGTTCTATGCAAAATAAACGAGCAACATTTTATCATTTAGAAACCCTAATTCGACACATTATTAACGAACCCACTTGACATTGAAGTCCGGAAACGTGCCCAAAGGGAATAACCAACGGACTGTTGGCGGATGAAATGTCCGTTTTAGAATCCGAAAGGGATACCAAAAAAGACGCAACCTTGTTTTTGACAGCAAAATTGTCCGTTTTTGGATTCGCCAATCTTCTATTTTTGGATCCACCTTCGGAAGCTAGTCGGAGGTTTTTCGTGTTTCATATTTAAATGTTCCTATGAGAAATGAAATTCTTATTCTCTTTTGTTTTCATTTTGTTTACATTTTTATTTCAGTTCTTTTGTTTGCGAGTATACACAACAAAACAAAAAAAAAACCAAAGAGAATGAGAATGAAACAATCAATTTTATCCCGCCAGCGCGGACCTCCGCGGTTAAGCGGAATAAATGTCAAGTGGGGAAGTAACATCGGGTATGCTTGTAAAAGTGGCGCAAAATTGGCTTGACAGGATGGCGGAGGTCATATGCTAGAAATCTTTATATATAAAATTCTACTGTACGTGTGTTGTGACTGAACTCCTCCTAAACGGCTAGACCGATTTGCATAAATTTTTTTGTATGCGTTTGGGTGGCGCCCCGGTTGGTTTAGATTTACAATTCGGTCCAATTGGACAAAGGGGCGTGGCACCGCCCATACAACTTGAAAATCAAAAGGGCTGTATCTCATGAACTATCATAGGTATGAAGATGAAATTTGGTATATATGTTGTTGGAGCCGTATTAATTTCAACCAGGGTGGAAGTGGGCGGTTCCACGCCCCCTTTTGAAAAATCGCTTTGCATGCTTTTCCAATAGACAGATTGATACGAAAATTTCACCAAGTGGTACTGTTGGACTGTAGATAGTCCCTGGCTATATTTGGTTGTGATTGGATAAAAGGGCGTGGCACCGCCCATACAACTTGAAGATAAAAAGGCCTATATCTCATGAACTATCAGAGGTATGAAGATGAGATTTGGTATATATGTTGTTGGAGCGGTATTAGTTACAGCCAGGGTGGAAGTGGGCGGTGTCACGCCCCTTTTCAAAAACGCTCTGACGGCTTTTCTAATAGACCGATATGTACGATAATCTTAGAAAGACCTGTTGATAGTCTCTGGCTGTACTTGGTTGTGATTGGATAAAGGAGCGTGGCACCGCCCATACACCTTGAAAGTAAAAAAGCCTATATCTCATGAACTATCAGAGGTATGAAGATGAGATTTGGTATATATGTTGTTGGAGCAGTATTCATTTCAGCAAGGGTGGAAGTGGGCTCTGCCACACCCCTTTTAAAATAAGCAGTTATAACTGTAAAAATTCCACAGTATTTTGCAGTTCGCCTAGAGATATGAACAGTAACGTGGGCCGATTGTTTTTATTCGGAAAAATCGTACCCAAAATCGGAATCTACGATGAATTGTTAGACAACGGCGTAAGATGCGTAACGGCGTAAGATGCCATACAGCGCGTGAGACCATCACGTTGTTTAGCCAAACGTTGGTGACCGAATTATCTCAAAAAATGGTAATACGAGTTCAATACAAAGATAGTTTTCGGGAATATTCTTGATCCGTGGGAGAAGAAGACATGGCAAAAGTGTTTTTTATGGCTAAAGGCGTGAAGCTTTAAACGAAATATTAATTTGCGGTCAATAGGAGGAGAAGGCATGACGAAAGTGTTTTTCACGCCCAAAGAGATAATTACACCCATGTTCTGGAAAACAATTCGGTTTGAAAACAGACCGAAATCGGTAAAATTGTATGTAAAAAGATTTCGGTCTGTTTTCCAACCGAATTGTTTTCCAGAACATGGGTGTTAGTATACAGATGGTTCCCGCTACTACAGATAAAAATAAAAATTGAATTTTGATCTATTTCCGATTTGTGAAACAAGTGTTTTTTCGCCTAACTTACAGGCAAAACTTAATCTACATGTCGGAACTTTACATATGACTTTGATGATGAACTTTTTACTATCGTCATAGGGCCTATGATATTTAGAATTTAACTTCCATGTTAAGGAGTTACATGAAATTAGTTAAATAAGTTAATAAACTCAACAAATTATTGTCGAGCTTAAGTACCGTTTTAAAGTACTTTGTAGACATAAATGTGAAATATATTACAAGTTAATATGCAATAGCGAAGCATTGCCGGGCCCACTAGTTATATATAAATTTTAACTTATTCCACTGAATTTGTTGTGTATCATTTTCAATGAATAAATCACCCTTTAAAAAGAGTTGTACAGATTCACACACATGTCGCGAGTGTTTTTTTTTATCATTTCTATGTAATGTATATTTAAATGTTTAAATATAATCAGTATCAAATAAAAAATGTTTATTGTTGATATAATTAATTAAAATTATTTTCCTTGTTTCATTACAGAGTCATGAATTCAGCAAGGAGCCATCGCTGCAGTGGGTCATGAATTCAGTTCATTCAAATCTTTCTGCATTAGCTGGGGATCAATATCAGGGCCTACGTCAGCCTCTTTGGTCAGCTATTGATGATGAGATCAATTTGCAGGAATGCGACATATACAGTTACAATCCAGATTTGAGTTCAGATCCATTTGGTGAACCTGGTTGTTTGTGGTCATTCAATTACTTCTTTTACAATAAGAAATTGAAGCGTATCGTATTTTTTACATGCCGCGCTGTAAAGTAAGTAGATCCATCAATTTTTAACCCATAATTACAAAAAAAAAATGAAAAATTTGCATAAGTAAATGTGTTTCAATAAATATTATACTTATAGAAAACAAATACCGCCATTAAAGCTATTTTTAAGTGATATAATTTAAATTTAAAATACAAAATTTCACAACAACGCGAGAAGCTATCCCATACCTCATTCATGGGGTGCAAAGGGAAATTAAGTTTTAAGTTTTTTTTTTTAATTTAAATTTACAGAGATAGTTTTCATTTAAAATTGGTTCAGATACATTAAAACGAGTAGCTTACTGGTGTTTAATTGGTTGAAGACGGCGTTTTTAAACTAGCAAGGATTAAAGTTTTTTTTTATAAATTATTACTTTAGGAGTCGATTCCCAGGGACTTTGCAATATTGAATAGTTATTTTTGTTAAATAGCTTGTATTTTACTTAATATGTAATCTACTTAGTTTTGGAAAATAATGGAAGAGATATTATTAGTTAAGTTGTCGGAATCTAATATTTGTTAAGTTGTGAATAGAAAATGATTTTAAATTTTCAGATGATTTCAATATTTAAAGCTTTTGACAATTGGCAGACTGAAAATTTGTTGAAGCAAGCGCGTAGGTCAATTTAATCGTTTGTTAGGTTAGCACAAAAGTCTCTGTACAGCATTTTAATGTGATCTGTTATGCATTTTTAACCAATGTTTGTTGCCTTTATTTGCAGTTCATTATATGCCGGCGATACATCAGATTTCTCAATGGAAGAAGAGGTTTATTAAACAGCTGCTTGTACTGCGTCAAAATAGTTACTGCGACGTATCCAAACATTATGTCACACTGATGAGCTATACTCGTCATTTCATAATTTTGATATCTAATATTATGCAATGTTCTCTTCGTCTCCCTTATCCAGTTTGAATTTTGCTCAGAGAATGAAAATTTCCTAACAATATACAACATCAACATATGACATTTTTTATTGAAAAAAGTGGAAATTATCCCAGATGTTTGAAATCTTTTACTTGTTGGTGTATTTATGGGGCCCGAAGGCAGGTGAGAGCTGCGGTGTGAGAATTCGTGCCTCTAAGTACACGCGATGCCAATTGAATTATTCAATTTTATATACTATATTACACACACATATTGTAAGATCTTCGAGAACACATATGTTTTTCTCCCCCACTCTTAAATATATCATTATTAAATTTAGCTATAAGACACAATTTTTTGCAAACAAAGAACTTGAATTTTTTTGAATTTAAATAGATTCAATAGAGTTTGAGTTACAAATGCATATTTATCACAAAAGGGTAAAACTACTTATTACTAATAAAAAACCGAGCAACAAATAAATACTAATTTCGTCTTAAGGATTGAATTGTTTTCCAATTAACTATTGTACTTTAAGTAAATGTTTAACAAAATTGGTTTATTTGTTCATATTTCTATTTTTTTGTTTGCTTTGCAAAATGTTTTATTTTATATATATATTTTTTTTTTCCAATATAAAAATTCTCAATATAATGCAATGCAACCCATTTCCTTTTAAACATTTAAAATATTCTAGAACAAAGACTTAGTTTTTTATAATTGTGTTTGAGATTTTGCCTATAT
This sequence comes from Muscina levida, assembly GCA_964034835.1. NCBI lineage: Eukaryota > Metazoa > Arthropoda > Insecta > Diptera > Muscidae > Muscina > Muscina levida. Next base: position 46,189,649 of record OZ035881.1, on the reverse strand, counting down.
TTTTGTAAAATTAGTTAAAGCTTTAATAAATTCATATTTTATTAGCAATCGCTTATTAAAGCAAAACTTAAATTTATTAAAAAGTAATTGATAAAGAATAGCTTGAAATAAAATTAGTTATGTATCATCATGGTCAAAATTACCCCTGTGTTTTGTTTTTAATTATTTCCGTAAGTAAAAACATTTTTTCCAGAGAATAATATAGTTTTAAGAATTTGTATCCCCTATGTTAGGTAAAGCGTTGGTGGCAACCAATGATCGACTCACTAAGACTATATTGTTCATTGGGGTACCACGTGCTCACAAAATTCAGCGCTAACCCCACCGAAAAACTATTAAGATGGCTCCAAGAGCTTACAAAATATTGGTATGCCCATTTGAACTAAAACATTGATATGCTTAAAATGTTGTTTTTAATCTCCAGGTAGATCATGCTGAACATTTGTAGAGGCGTTCAGTGGATTCTTCCCCACCAAGACAGCTTCTACAGCTTGGGTTTACCCATTAGCATTTCCGCATGCTTTTCTAAAATTAGTATGTTTATTCATAGATTGCGGAAGGAAAATAATCTTAATGAGATTCGAAGAAGTTAATAGCTTCCTGACTTTGTCGAGGATATTTCCGCCCGGAATACACTACAGTTTTTAGTTAGTCTCCGAGAGGTAGACATCCCTAGTTCCATAGAGTAAACCTAATTATTAGTAAAGGCAAAAATGTACTTAATTTTTATTAATTTAAAATGTTCAAAGCTTATCTTATTTTCATTTATGATTAAACGGACTGCAAGATTGCATTAGTGGTCTGGTCACCTCTTTGAATTTTTAATAACATATTTACTGATGTTGGAATATCATACAAATCATAAAATATTATTTATAATAGTAAATAACTCCAAAGATAGTATAAAATGATCAGTTAGCTGCAAAATTTTGATTTTATTTTTTTGCCGTTCTAATGTAACATTTGTGATCAACAATTTTTAATATATAAACTTTATTACATTCCCTAATTTCGCAAATATTTTTTTTAATAATTTGTACTCAATTTTCAAACTCAGCCTAGATGACTCCACTACAAAAAAAAATCCAGATTGCGCAAGGACCAAGGAAAATTATTTATCAACATCTCATATAAATCAACAAGCCAGCTGGCGCCATCTCTGGTGGAATTTGGCGGTTAAAACTCACAACAACAACACATAACAATCCTTGACACAAACCTTGTTATCTACAAAGGAACAAAAACAGAGTTGCCAACAATGATCGTATGATAATCGGATTATATGCCCGATGGAGTGCCGATAAATTGAAAATCGGTAAAAGAATTATCACCACAGCTAACCACCAGCTGTTACAAAAACAACAACAAATTAATAATATGGGCAATTTCATAGTCAGGTCGTACGTTACAATGAGATGAGATAATGTTTTAAAAGAGAATTAAAACTGCTGGAATGTTTATAAGACTTCCAATTTATTTGTTTCTGATTTCAGTATTTATTTTGTAAATAATATAAAGAAATTAAAGTTAAAATTAAAATGAATGGAATAAAAATTTAAATATGCTAACATGCTTCTATGGCAATTTCTCAATGTTATTTTATTGTAAAATCTATTCCTCGTTGTCATCTTCACTGTAGTTTTCAGAAAATTGCACATTCGTACATTTTTTCAATACTTTTCCACCGTCTTCCGTTCTCACCAGAAACTGTACAAATTTATTGAATTGTTGTTTATTCGTATGAGCTAAACAAAGGGATGCATACTGGAAAAAAAATAAAATACAAAATTAGATAAAAAAATTCTAGTATTGAAATTATACTTTATTTTTTGGTAACATTTAGATATAAAATTACCTAACACTCAAACGAACCTGTTTTTACACTATCAAATTTTTGGTAGCTTCATGTGAAAAGTATTACTTTATGGTAAAAATGGACTATTTAAATTAATCATTTTGTAGCAGAAATATGTCTATATGTTATGCTGTCGGTACTTTTCTTTCGATGTCACACGGCAGATGTGTTAAGGAAAGAAAATTTTTAACGAACAAGTACTTCGTACAATTGCCGACGTATACTTTTTAAAAGGTTCGATAGCGACCCAACTTCGGCGATCGGCCATAAACACCCTTTGGTAAATGGATATGATATGATCGTTAAATCATGTAATAAAGTACTATAATTTGTTTAAAGTTTTTAGTCTATGTGAAACATAAATGGGCTCTATTCTTATATATAGCTAAGTGTAAGGTCTTATTAATTTCGATCAGTAGAATATTTGTATGCTTCAGTGGCTATGAAACATACAAGACAAAAATTGTAGCCAAATTGAATAATTGTAACCCCAATTGCAACAATGTAATGTGTCCTACATAGGGTCACCTAAGGACATCAACCCGAATTCGTCTGGAATTTCAATGTCTGTTGGCTATTGCAACAGTATGTTTGTTCTAATATTTCGAAATTCAACCGATCAATAATTATTGTTTAATTATTGTTAATTGTTATTATTATTAATTATTGTTTGATAGTTAATAATTATTGTTTATAATTATAATTAATTATAAATTATAATTTTATAAAAACCAAAATGTGTATTAAAAATGTCAGATGTAATTAATATCAGCTTACCTTGGCCAACAGCGGATAATAAATATACTGGAAACTTAGATCCTGTGATGCAATACTCAATACTTTCGATAAGTTCGCCCAATCTCTGCGCATTAGGAACTGTCGAGCAAATTTAAGTCTCAAATTGTGATTTGATAAAGTGTATTCGCCCCAATGGCGATGTATCGATTTATTGCATGACGTGTTTCTATCCTCCCATATAGGATGCTCGGAATTACTAAGCATTGTTATTGCTTCGGCGAGTCGATGTTCTGGTATTTTTCTAATATTCGTAGGTTGATAATTGTATTTAGTCATGGTTGGGTCCTGCTTTGCCATCTCCATTCTTTTAAATATTCTTTTTTCGAGATTTTTTGCCATTTTCTTTGGAATAAGTTTTACCGATTTTAGTTTATTCCTGGCACCTGGTGGACGACCTTTACTTCTTTTATCTTTTAAGACTTTCTGCCTCGCGGTCAAATTGGCTTTGTAATAAAAGGTTACTTCGTTTTGAAATCCTTTTCGCCCTTTTTTATTAAGGGATCCTCGAGGTCTTCCCCTACCGCGTTTTTTCTCTACAAATTCTGTGGTACCTTCTTTGCTTGTGTTTGTTTGTTCTGGTTGTTTGAACGTACCTTCTTGGTTTGAAGACTCCAAAATCTCTAGTCTTTCATTCGTATCGCTGGTAATATTGTTAGCCTGTGTCGTCCGTATAGTATTCTTAGACAGCGACGGTCTGCCTCTAGATCGTTTTATAATGCTGCTATTTATAGTTTCGTTTTCTTTCCCTTCTTCAAATGTGACAGAAAATTCGCCCACTTTGGGAGACTGGAGTATGCTTCCAGGATTATAGTCTTTGTCATCGGTAGCAGAGCATTTGCTTTTATTTTTAACGCCGCGCGGTCGTCCCCTGCCTCTTTTTTGACTGGAAGTTAATGAATTATCATCACTGCAATGTTGAGTTCTCTGGTTAATACATTCATCAGACAATTGCTGTTGCTGACCACTTTTATTTTTCAAGCCGGATGGCTTTTCCCTGCTTCTGAAACGTTCAGTACTCTGGTTGCAAATGATTTTGTTTGGATCACCTAGTTCACCATATCTATTTTTTGAGCCTGGTGGTCGGCCCCTGCCTCTCTTTTGGCTTGAAATCAGTGAATTATCATCACTGAAATGTCCAGAGCTATGGTGACCACCATCCCCAGTTGAAACGTCTACCGGTAGTCTATCAACATTTCGTTCTCGCGTCTCAAAACTAGTATTTTCCATATTATTGCCAACGTTATGCTGGAACTTACTTGGGCACTTCATTATTTACGCCAATTTAAGCGAGTAAATTGTAAACATTTCACAAACGTCAATTGGTACGAAAGCTGTGGTGATGCGGCCGCACCGAAATCAAATAAGTTTTCCAATATGACGGTACCACTTCGCTGTTTACAAATTAGCAAACCTTGATCGTTTATACCGGTGTTACTTGATTTCGTTAAATTTGAAGATAACGTAGTTAGAGCCGTCAATGCAAAACGTTTGCCGCCGATGATAATTTCGTATAAGTTGGCCGAAGTGGAAAAAATGTCAAGCCGTCAAGTGTTTCTTAAGTTAGAGGCGCAAAACTTGATTGTCGGCTTGGAACTTAATTGGCGTGTATGTGTTTTGCAATCTGTGTTTGTGTATACGCGATTGGTTGTAAAAAAGTACTTTTTTCGCATAGATATTTTCTCGGATTATTTTTCGTGTCAAAATGTATGAGAAAACTTTAAGATATGCATTCGATTTGCAACAAAAACAAGAAATACTTGATTTGTTGCCCTGCGTAAACAGGCTTTAATAAGCCTCGTGCTTTATTTATTTTCAGAAGAAAAGATAAGAAAATATTTTAACACAATAAAATCTGCTTTATTGTGTTATTTTATTTAGTTTTTCTTTTAAAACAGGAAAATGGTTTATAAATTTTAGTGTAATTCACCATTATACCCTGTCTATTCAGAAGTCAGTACAAATTGATTTCCTATTTACCTTCCAATAATATACTTCATTAAAATTTGCTAGAGTTTGAATTAAACTATATCTATAATATATCATTTTGACTAATCGGAGTAATAATTTTGGCACGAAATTAAAAAATCTGCCATATATTTTGAAGTTTGCCATGCTTGAAAAAAACTTTCACAATTTCGAGGAAAAAACCAATGATATAAAGAGTCTCGGTCTCAATTTTACTGCGTAAAATTGCATAGATTTACTATAATTTTTTTTTTTCATTTTCAAGTGCAGCAATAGAATTTTATGATTATGTGTTTCATTATTTAGAATTTTCCATATAGCACAAGGTAAGATTTTTTTACTTAAAAGATACTATACAAATTTTGACATTTGTAAAGAAATCACAATCGGCAGTAAACGAAATACAGTCGGATGAGAATTATAGCCTTTTTACACCGGAACGCATTTAACATATTTCCGCGTTAATCCGCATCTTTGAAAGATGCGGCCCAAATGCTAAAATTTTTGCATGTATTTTGTTGTTGGAATGATGTTAACATATTTTCGCATCCACGAAAGATGCGGAAAAATACACTGAGTTGTACTCTGAAAATTGGAACTTAAGCGATTTTTCTCAGTATTGTTGATCCGGCAACCACCATTTTCGACTTTTGTTTACATTTATCGGAAAAATTGCCAAACAACATGGACGGACAAAAAATTTTCATTTTTGCCAAAATATTAATAAATGATTATTGCAATTAGATAAAAGCATTCGCGCTTCGTGCAATACTGCCTCCGAAACAATGTTAAATGGTTTGTGGCAGGAAAATATACCAGGTTTACAAGGAAAATGGAAAAATGTGTGAGCTAGACAACAGCTGACAATATGCGGAACTGCAGTGTAAAACCACTTTTTAGCATTCCGCATCTTCAGCTCAAAATGCGGAATGCTTTTTTGGTGTAAAAAGGCTATTAGATTTCGCAAATTTTTTCAACACATAATCGCTACTGTGTGAATGGCCAATAGTAGCCGTAATTTTGTTTCCTATTCATTTCGGGAGCAGTACGGATTTGTACAACCCTGGTGTATGTCACCACTTGTTTCATATCCAAAACGTACCAAAAATACAAAACATAAAAGCTATACATATTGTAAACCTAAAGAAAACAAAAGCACAGAATCCAAACGAAAGAAAAATTATACATTTTTTTCTTGGTTGCAGGCAAATAATTGCGAATACAACCAAACTACGTTTAATTCATTGAAAGGATATATCTCTGATCGTTGTATAATAATGAAAATGCTGTTAACGTGAAGGGATAAAGGTAATCGAAATAGAAGTACAAATTATTGTACGTATGACAAAAGACTATGGGATGCATTTGTTTAACAAGCAGAAATTATTAAGTAAATGCAGTTCCAGAGTAATCAATATAATCAGCCAATTACAAGTGAGTTATTTCCTTTCCAGAATCCCTTTGTCGCCAATCATTAAAATATCAGCACAATTGGAAAATGGAGAAGGAACCCGACAGCACGTTGGACAGGGTTTTGGATATACAGAACTCAATCAGTCTAAATCCATTCGATAGACCTCCCAACATCATGGACGATGACTTGAACAGCGTCACCCAAGAGGAACTGGAGGCAAATCTTTCCACAGATTGTCCAATTAGCAACATTGAAAGTACCACTCAGACCAGCTGGGAGCAATTAATACAAAGTGTCTTAGAGGACACATCCACCCAAGATGTTGTGGAGCAGGAAGAAGTGATGACAAATAAAGAGGTTAATTCACAAATGCCGTCTATAGACGATAGTGGAATATTCGACATATTAGCTAAGACGGAAATACAATCCAGAAAATATACTGAAGATAGAAAAGTTAGCAATATTCCAGAAATCCAACAAGATATCATCGATTCAAATAAGAAAATCACTGAAAATGAAAACACGGAACCGAAAATAGCTAAATCAACATTTAGTGAGGAATCAACTAAAAAAATCAAAGGGGAATACGACACCCTAATGGACATTTCTGTGGAGGAGGAACAAATACTTACCCAGAATATTGCAGCTTGTTATTATGAGGACACCATAAATGTGGAAGACAACGATAACGGTCTGTGCCAAGTCGAAGTTTATGCCTCAACCAAAGAAGTATTTGCGGAAGCGTTGCAACATGGGTGCACATCCCCTATTAAGGAAGAAATGATGAGTTTTTTCGACGACGACAACTTAAGCAATGCTTCTTCTGTTACAATAGGTCATTTAGAAGAAGTTGAAGGCGACGAAAATAATGAAAATAATGACAAAGAATCTCATTTGTCGGTAATCACCAGTGATCATTGTTATTCGCAGGAGGTAAAGACCACACAAGAAAAAGATTTCATCAAAGAAAATTTACTTAGTGTTATAATGCAAAGAAATCTACAAAAGGACTATCAAGAAAAGGTTTCATGTTTGGTGGACAAAATACTAGATGGTTTGGACAATGATAAAATTGACAAAATTTTACATTCTTTAAACATGACAGAAAAAGAAGGTGATAAATTGATTGATTCTAACGAAACTGTCAAACAAATTCAATTTCCAGAAATAAAAAAATCTACACAGCAAGTTGAAGATTCCGACCATGTTCCATGTTCAGATTCGTCTAGCAATGAAACAGAAAAAGATTTGGAAAAGAAGAAAGATAATGAAATTTCATCTGAATACGATACCAACGTTGCGGAAGAAGGAGTGGCAAGTGAGAAGAAATTAATTTCCACAAATAGTAATGAAAACCTTGTTGATGTACCAGTCTCAGAAATGAATATCGAAGAACGGGTTCACCCACCTGATAAAGCAACCACAGATAACGTTGAAGACACTTTTACTTCAAGACCGTCTGATATTGAGTTAAACTTTGATGAGCACATAAATGAAATCTTAAATTTGAATGAAAATAACATAAAAGATACGAAGAAATCGGAAGACGCTGTAAAAGATCAATCTGATGTGCTAAGTGAAACAAAAGTCACAGAAGAAAATGTATCGCCATTTCGGGCTAATGAAGAAGAAATTCAATCATCACAGTTAACCGAAACAACACAAACATCTACAGATGCAAAGCATTTAACAGAGTCTGTGGCCGACAATTGTTCAGAACCATTAGAACATCGCATGTTCGAAGAAGAATTCGAATTGTTATGCAAAAATGGTCAATTAACCGTGGACAACTGCAAGTCTGATGTTTCGTCACGTCTTTTAGAAAAGCTGTCGGAATTCTCAACACACATCGAAAGAGACTGCAAAGCGTTTTCATCGGCATCGACAAATATTGACCAGAAATTGCACGAATATATTCGACAGCAGTATGAACTTTTTCAAGAACTTTTCCAACCATATTGTGCACCAACTGTCGTCGCAACAACGCAATCTATCGAAACCCAAACAGATTTTAAAAAAATAGCAAAACGTATGAATATGGAATCAAAAAAGAATCTTATGAAAGCTTCTGACAACTCGTCATCTTCGCGGTCTTCCTCTACATCCGCAGATGAAGATGAGACATTCATCAAGGAGCAAAGAAAGAAACGTGCTTCTAAACGCTCAAAGAAGCAGAAATTGCAATCATCAGATTCTGAAAACAGTGCAATTGAAAAAAAGACATCTATTGCGGATTCAGTTGCTATGCCACCAATGACATCAACACAAATGGTTACAAACTATTCGCAAGAATATGATGATGGTATTAATTTATCACAATATGTGCAATCCGAAATATTCGATATAGAGTCAACGTCACAACAATCGCCGTTGCCATCATCTGTGGAAGACAGTGAAGTATCAGACAAAGAAAACGTGGAAGGAAGTTTTACTGTACAGAATGAAGAAGATGACAATGGAGACAGTGATTCCACTATGATCTTCAAAATAAATCGGAATAAGAGCAAGAAGTCTCTACGTTCTTCACCCTCAACGAATTCAACAGCGGAATCCAAGAAATGTCGCACAAGTCATGGTGATAATTTGTCGGTTAATAGTGAAAGTGATAAAGAAAATTTAAGTACAGACCGAAAGGAAAGAAAAGGAAATGAAACCATGGATGAAAATGAAAAGAATGATAAAGAAATTGAAAGGTAAGTTTAATGGAAAAAGCAATACCAAACTATTTCTTTTTTTTGCATGGCGACAACTTTGATTTTTGTATTGCAGTCATGTCCGTGAAGATACGGTATTTAACAAATTTTGTGAAAGTAATAATCAGAACATAACCGAGCACAACATTTAATTTAAAAAATATTGCTTCAAAATTACTTTCTACATGTCATTCATAATCATTTTTAAAAAGATCTTCAGAAAGAGAAAATGTTGCATTTTGGCCCACTGTGCTTAAAAGAATGATCTTGGGCTATGATATATGGGCTATGTAATTCAGTCCTTAATAAACATTTCGGCTACTGTGCACAAACGATAAATGCTTCGATAATATTTTCGTCTTTATAACTCCCGCATATTTAACACCATAAAACACCACTTAAAGTACAAAAGAAAGTTTAAAACTAAATTTTAGTATGAAACATTCATTGTAACTCAAAAAGACTAATGATGCAGTTCGATTCCCCTTGTCCGAATTAGGGTAAAATCGTCAAGTCCGGACTTGTCTTCGAAAATTTTTGTCAAAAACTGTCATACAGAGCAAAATCGGTAAAAATGTAATACTTTCCGAGATTACATATTTCGATTAACAACGGTTTAACAAGCTATCCGATGGATGTAAAGTTTCATAAACGGGCTAATTGGTTATTGTTTTTGTGTTTTCTCCATACTAATTATCACTTAGGTAATGCGATATTTGATTTTATCCATTTTTTTAACTCCAGATTAATTAATATCGATGGCCTGTCTAAACGCCCTGCCACAAATGCAGGTTCCACAAAGAGCAGCGATAAAAGTAAACCTAAAACAACAGCTGTTAAAACTCTAAATGACCGGTTTGATTTTATGGATGTGGAATTTGGTTCAGACGATGAGGTTAAAAGCGAAGTGAGTATGTAGCTATCAATAACAAAAATAAATGACGGGGATCTTTAATCATAGAACATATATGGATTATACACACAAATATAATTTTTTAAATATTTTATCGCATAGGCGGAGGAAGAAGTCATTACGGAGAAACAATTTCTGGAACGTTGTAACGAGGACATCAAGCGTCAAATGTTAGACGAATCAAGCACCGATTCCGATAAAATGGACGATGAGGATGATGAACTCCTTAAATGCTCTTCTGAGGAGGACGAAAGTGGCAAAAATTCGCCATTAGTCGAAAAATTCCTAAAAACATTTGTGGTCGATGACAGTGATAACGATGTAATAGATGAGGATGAAGACGTGGAGTTGGATAGCGATAAGGATGAAGAATCGACAGCGGCGACAAATAAGGAGGTCCCCAAAGATGTTGAAGATAAAAAAGAGGAAGAAATTGAAAATGAAACTAAAAACACAGATGATAACAAGGACATAGATGGAGTTTCTCCAACAGCATCCGATATAGAGCTGTTAAATGACAATCTGTTGTTCCGCAAACGAAATAGCCGGCCTCAGAAGTTGGATAAAATGTTGTCAGACGCGGAAAAACGCCGAAAGATAAGTAAAATCGATGAAGAACTCATTAGTCTTAGTTCAGAAAGTGATAATTCGGACGTTGAGGCCATAGACGAAGATCCAACACAATCTACAAAACTACGAGCTATTAAACCGATGTTAAGGCCCGATCAGTTAGCCGGAGAAACCATAAAAGCTCAAAAAAGCGAAAATGAGCGTATATCACGTTTGGAAAAGAAACATAATATGCTTGAGAAAGTACTAAAGGAACATCCGGATCTAGATAAAAACAAGGAGTTGATCTTGGATTATATTAAGGAGTCTAAAACTTTCATCAAGGTTCATCCGGGTATAGTAAAACTTTTAAAACCGCATCAATTTGACGGTGTACGATTTATGTACGATTCCTGTTACGGCGGCGTGGATTCGCTCAAAAAAAGTCCTGGATCTGGTTGTATTTTAGCTCATTGCATGGGTCTTGGAAAGACGCTGCAACTAATAGCACTGTTACACACTGTGATTTCCTTTAAGGAATTAGAAACTAAAAGAATTCTAGTTTTATGTCCGAAGAGTACTGTTATGAATTGGGCTGATGAAATCTTAAGATGGTTGGGTCCGTTAAGACAGAAAAATTTGAAAGTTTACACTTTCAATGATACATCGTAAGTAAACGAATGAGTTAATAAATTAATTGAATTAACAACAGTATTTATTTAAATTACCCAAAACAACGCGGAGGAAATTGTTAATCTAAGTAAATATCACTAACAAAATAAAATTGCTTTTCATTTCAGAGATATTTCAGAGAAATTAAGTATCTTAAGAGAATGGTCGCTATCGAATCACACTCGAGCAGGTTGTTTACTTATAGGCTATGAAGCATTTCGTACTTTAGTTTTTTATCACAAGTATAAAAATCGTGGCAATTACAGTGCCCAACGTTTAGAACATATACGTAAAAATGTTAATACATATCTTCTGCAGCCTGGTAAGTTGACAAACCGAACATGCAAACAAAATCATATTGACAATATTTTTTCTTAAAGGTGCTGACTTAGTAATTTGTGATGAAGGTCACATTATTAAGAATAGTAAATCCGCTATTAGTTTGGCTGTGGCTAAGATTGTTACACCGCGTCGTATTGTTCTAACTGGTACACCAATACAAAACAATCTAAAAGAATGTAAGATTTATTTGATTGAATTTACAAATTTGCTCTAATGGTTATTGTATGTTTTTAGATTATAGTATGGTTAACTTTATCAAACCATTATTTTTGGGTACCGAAAAAGAATTTGCAAACCTTTATGCAAATCCAATTAAAAATGGTCAGCATAAAGATTCGGGTAAAACCGATATCAAAGTAATGAAACAAAGATCGTTTGTTTTACATAAGAAACTTTCGAAGTTTGTGCAGGTAGGTTATAAATACTACAATATTTGTTTTTATTTAAGTAATGCCAATTCATCATTTTGTTTTCAGCGCAAAGAAGCTGAGCTACTGAAGACATTCTTACCACAAAAATTCGAATACGTCTTATTTATACCTATGACTGACGTACAGAATAATCTGTATCAACATATTTTAAACACAATAACAAATCGTGAGGATAATTATCGTGGCAAAGGTCTTATTACCGATTACACATGCTTGCGCAAGGTAAGTGCAATAAGATTTCCTGCACAGTGGATTTTTAATTTATGTTTCATTACAGATTTGGACACATCCAAAGGTGTTGGAAGATGCATGGAAAAATGCTGTTAACGTAAGTTTGATAAAAGTCAAATACACTATACAACACCAAAAAACATCAGTATTCCCATCAGTATGTTTTGGATGTAATATGGTTCCACGATTACAAAAATAGTTTAAATGAAATATAACACGATTTTTAAAAGAGTAGACTACCAAAAAATTAAAAAAAAAATTGATTTTTTTTGTTATTGTGGAATCATAGTGCATTTATAAACATAAGGTAGGAATAATGATGTTTGTTTGTTTTTATTTTGTTGCACAGTGTTATTTATAATTTTAGTATTAATATTAAGTAATTAGTAAGTAAAGTTTATAGATATGTTGTTCAAAAGAATTAAAGATAAGGAATTTTGTAATTTGAGAAAGTTGTACAGTACCTAGTAGGATAAATGAACACGTAGTTCTCCTAGGCTTTTGATTGAATTATCCATTTTGCGCTGGAATAGATTAGAAACAGTTCAGAGCTTCTAGTTGGGCGATAGTTGATTGTCTCCTTTAATTTATTTTGGAACCAAAATAGTTTGATATGAACTAGTACAAATGTGACGAATTAGAACTACTTATTAATTCTAGAAAATTTAAGATAGTACTGTACTAGGAGTACCGTTTATCTTGTTACTTAATGATAATAACTTATACTACAATGTTTCAAAGCAGGCGAATAATATGATTTTGTAATTAAATATAATAATTGAAAATATATTTTTTTCATTTAGAACCATTTGTCTTTTGCTGTCGTTGAAATTTCTTGATATAACTTCTGAAATAATATCAAAATCCCCTTTTTCTTATTCAACAAATAATAATGTTTAACTGGTTTAAAATTCGATATTTTGTAACTAATTCCATAATTTTAAGCTAGTACGTTTTGGAATTAGTTTGACGTGTCCCTCCTGGGTATGAAATAAATAGTTACACTTCCGTTATTATAAGTTAATTTATAGGGTGGTTTATTATTGATGTATTAATGATGTATTTTTTTAGCAACGCAATAAAAGAGAAAGTCGTAAAGCGCAAGCGGGTCATAATTCGGAAGATGACCAGCCCGATGACATTTACGATAGCCAAACAGGTCAGATGTCGGTGACTAATGATTGGTGGCGAAGCCTGGTTAGTGAAACGGACTTAGAATCTGTTATGCCAAGTAATAAACTCCGAACTATGTTTAAAATATTACAAATGTGTGAAGAAAAAGGCGAAAAATGGTTTGTCACATGAATAATTCTCAGCGGAAACATATTTTATATATTATATTTTGTTTTGTTTCAGTTTGATATTTTCAGCCTTTGTTGCAGTCTTAAATGTTGTGGAATATTTTTTTGACAAAATAACCAGGAATGATCAAGCAATTAAGCATGAATTAAGTAAGTATTCTGTGGTACTTTTTAATTATATTGATATCTATTTATATTAAACAATTTTTTTTATGTGCTTTCAGATTTAAGCTCTCAATCACAATGGGAACTGGGTAAAGATTATTATCGGCTGGATGGTAAAACCCCCAAATCAATACGTCATGCAATGATCAATGAATTTAATAATGTCCTCAATAAAAGAGCAAGGGTGTTTTTAATATCTGCCAAAGCTGGAGGTCAGGGTATTAACTTAATTGGTGCCAATCGAGTAATCATTTTGGACACCTCATGGAATCCTTCAAATGATCAGCAAAATATATTTCGAGTATTTCGGTTGGGTCAAAAGAGAAATTGCTATATTTACCGGCTTTTAGCAATGGTAAACTATCTTATAAATTTTGTATTTTGTTGATTTATTGACAAATGTCATTTTGTATAGGGTACAATGGAAGAAAAAGTTTATTCTCGCTCTGTCACCAAACAGGCTATGAGTTTTAGAGTGGTGGATGAGCAACAGATTGATCGACATTATAGCATGGCTGAGCTAGCCGAACTCTATACGTATGTTCGTCGTCCCCTTTCCACTGTATTTTACTTATAATTAAATTTTCATTTTAGGTTAACATTGCCCGATCACAACAATCGGCCAACACCAATTCTTCCCCAGGATAGCATTTTGGCTAGGTTATTGCACTCTTTCCCAGATCTGGCCTACAAATATCATGAACATGATAGTTTGCTGGAAAACAAAGTGGAACAAGAACTAAGTGAACAGGAAAAGAATGAGGCTTGGACGGCTTATGAGAGAGACCTACAAATGAGTTCAGAAATTCGTGAAATGCCAAACATGGAAGAGTAAGTTTTTACATGAAAACAGTTATAATACTCATACTAATTAAACATCTTTTTTTATTGGTGTCATTACAGTGCTCAAAACAAATTTAATGCATCTAACTTAGCTAATTATATGTCACCGTTTTCTGGTTTAGACGTGAGTAATAATAATACAGCTAATACAAATAATAGTAGTAATAACAAAAACGTGAGTATCATTTTTTATTTATTTTTTGTTCATTATAATTTTTATGTTGTATGATGAATTACTAACGCATAGTATTACTGAAATATTTCTCTATAAGTTCTCTATATCGCCAACAAATGAAAGGTAGTAACAAAAACTAGCTGACAACTTTTCATTGAAAACTAATGGATTTAATGATCTTTACTTACATATTTTCGAATAGCACTTTTGAACTACAGACAAAACGTAAATACATGCATTCAATAAGTATGTATTGTTTTTTTTTGTATTAAACTCAATTAGTGTGAAATATTGAGAAAAAAAACATATTAATGAAACAATACCTCTAACCAGAGTACGTATTGGCTCGCTCTTTTCGGCTCCCGGCTCGCGAGCCAGGAGCCTCAAAACTACGAAAGAGCTCTTGGCTCGCGAGCTAGGAGCCACAAATTTTAAACGAGCTCTCGGCTCGCGAGCCAAGAGCCCAAAAAAAGAGCTGGCTCGCGAGCCGAGAGCTCGTTTAAAATTTGTGGCTCCTAGCTCGCGAGCTAAGAGCCAATTTTTAGGAAAAGAGCGGCTCGCGAGCGAGCCAATACGAACCCTGCCTCTAACAACACTACTTGTATTTCTGTTCACTTCTTTATCGTATTAATAGCTTAACGAATAATATTGATTTTTTAACATTACTAGAAACTAATGAAATAGTCTAATTTATTTCTGGTGTTTGATTCGGTATAAATTTAAATGGTTGTACGATATAAACACCTACCAAATTAAAACCCAAACCCAAAGGAATCAAGATATAACATTTTTTATATTCTTACAAAGTAAAGAGAATTTTTTATATGAAGAACATTTTTTAGTCACTGGAACGTAGCTATTAGGTTCAACACCACCTAAGTGCATTATTTTATATAAAGGCTGTCTTATCTGTGATAAGATGAAAATTGATCATTGCTGATGATATTGGATGACGACCCTGACCAAGTACTATACTGTACATAGTATGTAGCGAGTTTGTGTTTGGTTCTCTATGTATGTACAACATATGAGTAATATTATTTTATGCGGATTTTATATTAATCATACGCACATCATTCCAATATAGTGAAATTATGGTTTAACACAGTGCTACAGGCAATCTGGGGGGTGAGGAATTCCAAGTCAGGGTGAAGATCCTCCGTCAGTATAGGAAAAACCCCTAAAGGGTTTGGCGTTTTCTACAATTCTGGTGAAGAATGAAATGATAAATTATCAATGGTTTTTGAGCTATATCTGAAAAAAATTGTCATTAAACTTTTCACCTAAATATCCAGTAATGTTTAAGTTTCAAGGTTGTCTTCACATTGTATTAATTTTTTTATTTATACATAATTTAATATTTATATTATTTTTTTTCCTCTGCTTACATATTTTATACACAATTGCGTCTTGTATTTGCATGTTATACAATATCATTTGTTTTTGATGATTTTACTAAATTTCAACTAAATTTTAAATTCTTACCAAACAGATGTCTCATTTTTTCGGCACTCGTGGATTCGGTCAGCCTTTATTACAATCTCTATTGGGGCCAAATAGCAATCCAGCCACTACTCAACAATATATTGATATAATAAATTATTATAAGAATCTTGGAAGTTATGTTGATCTCAATTCTTACTCAACTCTTATGGGCGCTGGCCGTATGCCCAGTACATCATCAGCGTCGCCGGCAACTAATCCATTGGCTGCGTTGGGAGATTTAAGCATGTATGGACTAACATCGCCAGCATTACAAGGTCTGGGACCTGCAGCAAGTACGATGAATTTAGCCAATAGTGTTTTGGCTGGGGCGTTGCCACAACTGCCCCCGCCATCTTCATCTGCATCAATGTATACACCGTCGGCTTCATCAATGCTAGCTTCGACGGTAACAAACCCGGCTTTATCTTCCAGCGGCTTAACAAATACAACGAATTCAGCTGCCTTGTCAGCATTTGAACAGTACACCCACTCGTTAAGGGGGTCCTTCCCAAATATGTACAGTTATGCTGGTGATTTCGGATTGGGCTCATCTGGTTCTACAATTTTGGATAAATCAAAGACAAACAAAAGTTCAAAGCAGGCGGTGGGTGGTGGCAACAAAAATTCAACAAATTTACCTGGTGGTTCAAAGAATAATAACTCAATCAGTTTGTATCCTGGATCATCAACCTATATTACACCCCATCAACAGCAGCAGCAGCAGCAACAGCAATCAAGACCCAGTTCGAGAAATACTCCTGTAGATTCGATTGGTAAAGCAAAGCCAACATCAGCACCAATGGCCTTGCCCACAACGTCATCTTCAACACCGATTGTCACAACGTCATCAAACTCTATGACGACATATACTACGAATTCAGCACCGCCATCTGGAAAAGCTATGGTTAGCGTCAAAGATTTAATAAATGCATCAAAATCGATGACGAAGGAAGCCACAAATAGCCTGATTAATTACAGGCGGTCTGATTCATCTGGCAGTGGGCAAATAACAACAAAACAAAATCACAAGAAGGCCGAATTGCTTGATTCGTCAACCAACTCAAGCGGAGCCAATAAAACGTCGGCACTTCCCCCAATCAATACAACGAACACCAAGCAATCGTCCAATTCTCTTAGCCCTACGACGCAGCATACGACACCGGTAGGTTCAACTTCAAAACAACCACAGAAGTCTTCTTCCACAGGCCAGAATACGCAGTCATCAAAATCTTCTTTGAATATGGGTATTATGTATCCTAATTCTAAGGGTTCTGACAAGTCTGGGTCATCGAAATCCAACTCACCATTAAATATGGGCATTGTTTATCCCCGTAATCAAAAATCATCTACATCGGAAATGCAAATAATACCCACCTCCTCCCCGCCGGGAACTACTAGCATATCAAAGCAATTAAATGATTTATCCCCAAGTATATCCTTAACGGCAGTCAAAAATACCCCACCTAGCAAAACTTCCAATTCAAATGTGAAACCAATTTCAAATCCACAGGGTATACAAATAAACAAAGTTTTGCAAAACAATACTACAATCAGGCGCACCACTAGTCCGGTAGGTAGTACAACGCCAAGTAGTTCCTCTCAAAAACCACCAACCGCTGCAATTAGTGGTAGCTCTAAATCTGCGGCGACAAATCAAAATAATTTCATTGCCAGACTTAAAGCGGCCAATAATAAAAAACCACCTACAGGTAACGGCAATATTAACCCGCCGCCATTACATAGAGCTAACACAACATTAGGAACTACCACCTCAAGCTCAACAGTGAATATTTCCAATAAAACCTCTTCTGGTTTAACAATAACTAATGTTAAAGCCCCCATAAAGGCGGTAAAACAACCAACAAACACAAATGCAAGTCAAGCAACAACTTTAGCCAAGCAACAGGCGGCAGCATCTGTTGCCAAGTCCAATATTCAACGAACTCCCACCCTGGCAAGTAACACTAATCCCACCACTAAATCGAACAACAGTATCCTCTCCAATATACAAAAATCTATTACATCTCCCGCCCTGCCATCTTTAACATCAATAAAAAGAACCATTATTAAGAGGCCGTCTCCCAACAGCAGTGTACCCAACAAATTATCAGCCTTAACCTCCTCTCCATCCTTAACCGTTACAACGAGTAATAAATTACCCATAATAAGCAGTGTTAAGTCAATGTCACCTTCTATGGCTACCATTAGCAAAAATTCACAAGGCAAATCGAATGTATCGGCAATTCTACAACATGGCAAGCACAATTTGCCATCTGTAGCGAATGTTTCGAAAACAATAGCTCAAATGCAAAAGCGTCCATCGGCAGCAAACTCGTCATCTTCGGTAGCAGCGAGTTCCAGTGGCAATAGCGCACGTAATGCAGTTAATATAAGACCGGTGGACAATACGCAAAATCCAACAGGAACAGGAGGAAGTGTTTATATAATAGAGACTAATATCAACGATAAAAAGGTTGCAATAGGAACGCCAACAAAAAGGTAAATATACACGAATATCCTTTAATAGTAATTTAGCTTGGAAGTATTTTGTATTATCGTTAAAAGTTTTATGGGGACTTTTAAGCATTAAAATATTTAAAATGTTTTGTACTAGAAGTTGTTTAATAACTCGTTCTATAAAGTAGACTTTTTAATAGATTTTTGAATGAGTATAAGCACAAAATACAATTTTATGAAATCCAAGATTTATTTAACTATAATCTAGCTTTTTGGTAAAATATAATTCTGTAATACTTTCATTCGTAACAAGAAAATAGTCAGACCTTGAACTCTTTACAACCTCAGGGCAATGATGTGCTTATTTACCAAGCAAAACAATCTGCTATTGTAATACTTTTAGTAATACACACTGTATCTTGTCTCCCATAACCATATAAATCAAATAATTTTATTTTCTCTGTACCTTTTCAGTGGTGGTGGCACGACAGTTACCAAAGTTCTAATGCAAAATGCAAATAAACGTAAGGCCGCAGATCCTTTACCCAAAGATATTAGTACTGATAATAAACGTGCGAAAAATTAATATGTATTAAACTTCTATGTTAAAACTACTTTAAGTTATTTTACTGTAATTACAACTTCGTCATACAATATATAATTGATTTGTACGTCTTTAATTGAAACAAATGCATAGTTTATTTATTTTTCTATTACAACATGTTATTTGCAGTGTTGCATTAAGCATTTTAACCGCTATTCTTAATATAAAAACAACTTTAGGTAACATTTTCTACAATCGTTTTGTTGTATCACTAATACTTAGTATGTATCTATGTATGTAAGTATAATTATTATAATTACGTATCTTTGTTAATGTTGTTGTCGCGTATACAACAATTTAAATGAAAACACTTTTTATTTCTAATAAATGTAAAAAATATGTGCAAAATAGAAACATAAAATAAAAACTGCATGATTAATGGAATTAATCAATTAAGTTTTACTTTGTTTAATAAAGGACAGTCGTTTGCTAGTGGCAGGTGGCATCGCAAGTTTACATGTGGAAACTATCATCTATTGTTAAAAGCAAAAGTTGGTCAATTTAATTGTTGTAACTGACAGTGGCATAGTGGTTAAAAAATGCCATTATGATGCAATTAAATTTGGGCTCAAATCATGATTTATTCATTGAATGTCGGTCAAATACCGCTTCAGTGGATTAGGGTACACATACCATCTGTTTTCTCATACACATCGCACCTGTTCAACGAAAGGGTAACAAATAAAAATATAAAAATGTTCAGTAGAGGACAAAAACTGTTTCCGGTAGTACAAATGACACATGTATTACAAACCAAATGTAATTGCAAAGAAACACCGTTAAAATAATATAACCGTTGTGTTGTTTATTATTTTTTTAAGTGTTTGTAGAAAAAAACATTTTGGGTTGTTACTTTTTACTGAATTTTTTTTTATATTAATAGTTGTTTTATTTTTAGTTGCGTGTATGTACAATAAGAAACAAGGTGTATTTAATAAGGTGACAGTAAAGTCTCTGCAACAAAAAAACATTTACATTCGGGCTTATTCCCATAGTCGTCGTAGACGCAAAACGACGCTGTGACGACGCTGTAAAATCAGTATTCTCGTAGTCACTTTCGATAACTATCGGTAACTATTAGCACAAATTTGGTATTCTGTAACGAAATGTGACGACAACGTAGAATCAAAACGACTCTGAATCTGTCGTCACAGATGTTAGTAACGACTTGAAACAATTTGAAGGAATAATTTTAGTTTTTGTAAATTTAAAAAAGGTTTTGTTTAATGACGTCAAGAATGAAAATGTCGAGTAACAAATAGGGGTTTGGAAACAAAATGCCTTATTGGTATAAGGATTTCGGAGAGAAACAGTTTCGTCTAATATTAAGGGGCAATGTGAGAAAATTTGGGAATAAAAAACTTTATTTTTGGACCGCTTTTAAAAATCCATGGCGGTTGTAGTTAAGATTCTGGTCTTCTTTATTTGTAGCAAAAATTTCATATATAATAACTCCAGAAAATCTTGTTTTGTTTAAAAAATTTAGTTTTTGCTTCCGATTTGTCACCTTTAGTTGTTTCCAAGGTGGACCATTTGTCCTCTCTAATGCATTTAGGGTTTCTACAGAAATCTTGTAACTACTGGCTTCACTTATACTTAGGTTGTAAGGCCCCTGTCCAAAGGACCTCAATGTTGCTGATAACTTAATTATGGCTGAAACATATGTCCTGAGTTTTAATATTAAATTTGTTAATCTAGCCTTAACGATCAGAAAGGTTATTTATTGTCAATATTAATGGCAATTCATTGTCACTCACTAGGATGACGCGTTTCGAACTCCATGACTAGTTCATCATCAGACCCAAAAAGTATATATGATTACAAGAGGAGCCAACGTGGTAAAACTGTTCAACGAACATAGGCAGAAATAGTTTTAGTACACTTTTTGGTGAATATATTTTGGCTTATTTAATGAAAATAGAAAAGTTTCGAGCAAAGATCCAAAATAATTAAAACGAATGCTAATCAAACTAACTTGTAAGTTTTAAGCCATAAAATTGGTTATTTTTCTTGTATTTTCAAATACGCTGCAAAAATTAATCCAACCAAAATTTGCAAGATAGAAGGGCTGTTAGAAATTTAAATTGTGCAACTCCAAAATGAGTTCCATTGTTTCATTGGGGTCTTTAGGGATGAAGATTATTTATTAAAATTCAACAAAAGCATCAACTCCCGTGCAAAAACATGAAAATGAAAATCGAAAAAAAAAACAACAACTGTTTTCTTGCAAATTTTTACTGGATGTTGTTCGAGTACTATTTTTTTGTTGTTGCAAATTTTGCATGAAGAGAGTACAATTTTTCTTACTCTCCCAAACTACAATCTTACTAAATTCTGTACCTGTCCGCCAAAATATTTAAAATATTTTTTTTGAATCATTCTCCATTCTTGGCATGTGCAATATTTCTGAGCAATGAACTGCTTTGTGGCTTTCGAGCTAATGTCAGGATATTCAATGGTCATATGACTGGGATTGAAAAAAATATGTCTTAAATATTACATATAAAAATTCTCAATTAACAAAAATTGGCTTTTGCGCAAATCATGTGTTCTGAACTATAATGGAAACGTGTTAACATTCTTACCCTTAGTTTACTGTCGATAAGAATGTGACTGCTAACCGATTTAACAGAGATCTGTTCAGTATGTACAACTCTGTAACTCTGCTCTGTTGTTATTCATTCTGTTAAAAGCCGAAAAACAAGAAACATGAAACGTCAACAAAACCATTAAAAACAGCAAAGATAGCAGGCCAAAAGAAAACAATACAACAAAAAGCGTAGACCGACCGTAGACTCCGACAACAATCATCTTATTTATTGTTTCACTGCAGCTGCGTCAATTGCATCGAATATACACAAGCTGGTGTACATTAAATAAATATTAAGACAAAAAGTTCAGCCACGTCTCACCATTCATAGACATTTGCGGATCAAGCTGAGCATATCCGCGTGTTCAAACCTAAAACACGTTGCGATCTAACGAAACTAAGCTTCCATCAGACCAGATTCACACATAGTCAAAGGCGTTACTTTGAGGTAATGACTCCCTACACTCATCATATTTAGACTTGTGTACACTAAATCAATTTTATTCCATTAGTTGCTCATTTGCCGTTTACAATGTCCCAACAACCTGTTGCCTTGTTAACCCGCAAAGAGACCTTCAGTGCTTGTCATCGTTTACATAGGTAAGAGTACACATCAGTAATCAAATCCATATCAATTTCGCACTTTGTGCCAATGTTTGTAGGTATGTAATTTCCGTATTATCAATATGAGGACAGAGAAAAGCAAGCAAAAAAAAAAAGAAAAAACAAATAAAACAATAAAATCATGTAGGTATTTGCTGCTTTTATTTCGCATAATATATTGAACTTTATACTATAACAAAGATTTCTTTCCTTTCACTTTCATTACGTTTCAGTCATTTCTTTCTATTATCTTCCATCTAATCACTGTTTCTTTCTTTCTGTTTGTACTCTCATTTTGCGTAGCAAACACTTGAGTGATGCCGAAAATGTTGAAATTTATGGCAAATGCAATAATCCACACGGACATGGACACAATTATACGGGTAAGTATATATAGAATCGTGCATTTCTATCACACATTAATGTGAACATAGTCCATATAAAATTACAGAACTTTTTACAAACTACCCACATGAAAGCAAAAAAGACAAATATACAAATTTCGCCTACATATGTATGTATTTAAATCAAAGTTCTTCTTGTTATTTCGCACAAAGATTTGAATTTATCTATAACGCCTATGGAACATGTATCAAATCTTCTTCCGTATTGAACAAAAGAACTATTTTCAAACTGTCAGATTTGGCGTGGAATGCCCCATATATAACAAATCGTCATTAGAAATGCAAATGGGCCTAACAACAACAAAAAAAGGCAAAACTAAGCTTTTAATTAAAAATGGTACACTGCATCGAAAGAACTACATGCATCAAAAATATGTAGCATCTTACAATCAAAAATAATGAATTTAAGAAAACTAATTGCTGTTTGCAATTTAATTTTATTCATTTTATTTAGTTTTGTATCCCCCATTTAACATTTTTAAATGTGATGATAGGCCCTTTAGTATTTCTTATGACGATATATTTACATTGAAAGCACATTGCACTTACTTTTCTGGTTGTAAATTTCTATGTGTACATTGGTTTACAATTGATTTCTTATGGATTGTTAGGAAAGGCATTGAACACGATATTTGATATAATCTAAATTTTGCTCTAAATCAAGTTAGGTTTTTATGGTTTGTAACCACAGATATTAAGTAGAAAATTATTTTATTTATTTATTTTGATATTTACTATAATTAAAATTACAATAAAGCTTAGGAATTGAAGCACTAGCTGAATGTAGAAAATGATAGAATCTATTGTGCACGGCAAGTAGGAAATAGAAAATATCAAAATATCAAGCGATTATGCAGTTTGCTCCCAATCTTCAATTCCCCTCCCCAAGTTTTTATAGTCTAAATTTTCGTGCTAAAGCCTTTCAAACAGTGCAATTCATGTATTTGGAAATATAACTCTTAAAACAAAATAGCCTATATTATTTGTTAACATCCGATACCCGGAATTCTGCACCATAAAGCATGACAGGTACTACTAGTGCCTGGTACAGTTTTTTTGAACACTGGAGAGCGAAAAATTATACGCTCTACTTTATTTCGGTGCAGATGGACTTAAGGGCTTATAATCCGAATATGAGTTAGGAAAAATAATTCAAAACTACACTTTTACATCCAACAACAACTAAATTTTATTTTGTTAAGTTTATCTTTAGTGATTGCTTTACATTATGGGTTGATCATACAATAAATCGCAGTGGGTTTTAATTACGAAATAAAACTTTTTTATTAAAACATAAACCAAAATCAAAATAAAAAAAAAATTTTAATAATACGTATGTCCTCCCTTATTTTAAGTTAAGTAAAAATGCCTTTCGGTTATATCAGGGTTTTTCGAGGTTGGACTGTCTAAGGAGTTCCAAGCCTGTATTACTGCCGATTGGTATAGGCTGTTGTTGAACTACATTTTATGAACAAGTATGCCCCATACATTTTTAATAGGTTTCACACGCTAGCCTCTCCAAGACTTCAACGTTTTATAACCGAACCCAACCTTTTGTTTCCTTACTGGAGGGAGTAGACAGACGCTTTCTCATGCTGAACAATTTAATTTATCTCTTTGTTTAGCTTAAAGAAGGGCAATAACGTTATTTTCAGTATATCTCTTCGAAGTTAATGCGACAGCTTGGATAGGCCAGTTCCAAAATTCATTTAAAGTGTGATCTTACATTATATATTTTAATTTTTAAATATTATATGTAACATAATTAAATCCAATCTAAATAATATTGTATTAAAATTATTATAGTTGAAATCACCGTCCGTGGACCTATTGATGTACGCACGGGCATGGTGATGAACATAACTGACTTAAAAGTAGCCATGGATGGTGTAATATTCAAACAGTTGGACCATAAAAATCTGGACAAGGATGTTGAATACTTTCACAATGTGGTATATAAAAATTAATTAACGTTATTTAATAATAATGTCAGGACAACATAAAATATTCTTAATTTTTTTTTACCTTTTTACACTTTAGCCAAGTACAACCGAAAATCTTACCGTCTTCATATGGGATAATGTACGCCGAGCCTTAAAACGCCCTGAATTACTGTATGAAGTTAAAATCTACGAAACAGATAAAAATTCAGTTATATATCGTGGCCCTTACATTCAAAATGGACAATATTTCAATAATAAACGTACAGCAAAAACTAGTTGTAACAATATATCATCGGACTCCGATTAAATTTAAAATAAATATGCATGATGCAGGCCGACAAAAATTTATGATGTGAAAAAATTGATGTTTTTAATATTTAAAACCATTATTGATTTTAAAACAACGTACATATGTTTTAAATGTAAAATTCCTTAATTTAAGCAATGAACCATAAACAAAATTTCCGGGACCAATTACCATAATATATTCATAAACGTATTTACTTCGTTTTTAAAAACTTTTTATAGAAATTCAATTTTTTCAAATGCTGGCCTGTTAAAAAATGCTTTATTAATGATATTATCCAAGTTTATAAAAAATACAGGAATAAATCGTCTTACATATTGTGTAGGTAAGAAGTGGTACAAGAACAATGTGATTGAATTGTTATATAGAAATGCTTATATATAATTTATAAATATATACAGTAATATACATATAATACATTTATGGTAATGATATCTAGAAATGATTTATTAAAGATTATAAAACTCTGTAATCGAAAACAATACAACTTAAATAAAAAATGTGCTTATTAAGAATTTATGTCGTTTAAATATATTGCTAACTTGCGTTGGAAACGTGATTAGATATATCTTTTCTGGGAAGTCAGATTTTGGTGCAGTATAAAAGGAAAGTTAAGAATATATTGTTTTCAGCACAAGCATTTAAATTAGAATCATGATTAATTATTATTTTTTACACATACGTATTAAAGTGTTTACACTATATTCCGTAAATACTTGTGCTGAGTCTTGTCTATATCTATGCCTCTGCTCATAGACTACAAACAATCATTACCGTTTACATCCCATGATGGTGTAATGGGAGAGTTTCTCGCGTTCAGTAAGTTAACAGCTAATTTTAAAGCCTTTTCCAAATGCATGTCGATTGATTATTGCTCGCTTGACTACTCGCAGTACGAACAAATATAGCAAAACACAAGTACTACATAACATTACAGAAACTGCAAGTTTTAAATACTTATATAGACATTTGAATGATATATCATTAACCTTATTACTGCCTCCACCATAGACGGACCTTCATGCACGCCCAGTGTTCAAAGTAATTTTAATTCAATAATGTAAATTTTTTTACTTATTTCGGTTTTGATTCTTAAAATTCTATCTTTTTCTACATAGCTTATTATTATGTCATTAACATAAATATCAATAAGAATTAGATAATTTAAAATCCCCAAATCAAAATCTCCAAAATTAGAGATTTTATGTTTCGCATTAATTTTTAAATAAAAAAATGACGAATACACAAATTTTTAAAAAGTATTTAAATTAAACTTACTTTTCATTATGGAAATGTTTAAAAATAAAATGTAATTTAGGACACTTACATTAACAATAGAGAAAAAACAGCAATATTTATTTATTAAAATATTCACACAAAATAAATTTACAAAATTTTTTTACAGCTATTAATTAAAATGTGAAATATTATGCGATGCAGATGCGAAAAATGTTTTTTGTCTAAATCAGAACGTTATTCAAATACTTTTATAATTTTCTTGGTATAGTACACTTTTTTTCGGGGGTTGTATTGAGGGGCAGCCGACTTTGTTGTTGCACTGACATAATTCAGCCTAATCCAAACACTATTTTTTTAATTTTTTATCTTTTGAGCTTTTTATGATCGGTAACATCGTTTACATAATAAAAAAATTTGGGATTTTTGTGACACTGTCTCCAAAAAAGTGTGGGGATTTTGTGCATGGGGATTTCTTTTTTGGCTGGGGATTTTGCTTTTGGGGATTATGTGATACTTCCTTATTTCTTTTACATACATTGGTCATAGCCTAGTGGGTACGACAATTCTTGTTTAAACGTTCTAGATTTTTGATCCTCCACACCATTACTTAGTACGTTTGGAATTTCCATGTCATTCGGGCCGTTCCGTAAAATTTTTGGTCTACCAGACAAAGAAAATTGGTATCTTCGGGAGTTTTCTCATCGGATTAAAACCCATAAATTCTTCAGCATCTGAACAATTACCGACATTGCTTATATTAACTGCAATGTCCTCAGCGTCCGGCACTACGTCGCCAGTTGAGCAATTAATTTCTTGTAATCCATTAGTAATCATAATATTTATCAACAAATAAAAAAAAACTGTTCGGCGTATCAGGTTTGAGAGATTCCCTCTTATTACGTATATCGTAGTCACGTCGAATGTTTGTCGATTTTTAAATATGGCATCGCCGATGTCGATTGTGAGTCTGAAATTACAAATTGTGGTATTTTGTATGTCGTTTCTGAGAAATTCGACGCTGTAATCGTAGTGTAATTTGCCAGTGACAACTTTTAAAAAGAAAAGTGACAAGGTTTAAAAGAGTAATAGTTTTATAATAAATAATATTTATTAAATATTTAGCAAATTAATAGTTAAAAACATAAATTTTTACTTACTTAAGGGTGGAAAAAACACCACAGTTATTTGAAGGTCTAGTTGACCAGATGCTAAAAAATTCAAAACTTGCACAAGGGTACGACAAAATTGAAATGAAAGTTGTAATAAAAAGTTAAAGGGAAGTTAAACCGCATTGGTCCTACCTCATGCAACTCCGAAAGATGGATAAAAATCTGGACTGACATGAAGACAAGTGTTAGAAAAGAGTTGTATTCAGTAAGCGACAAAATTGTGAAACTAGAGCTGTTCCCTTTAGCCAAAAAAGTATTAAGAGCCTTAGATGAGGCAGTGTAGGGAAAGTTATAACTTGATTCCATAATTTATCCGATAAGACTAACATTTGGTGTTAAAAATGTCTTAGCAACGCGCGTTTATCGACATTCATGCTGAAGCTTATGTGATATCGTTCTTTAAACATAACTGAAATCGTCCTTGATAATTAAAGTAGCTTTAAAATCTGTGGAAGAACTTATTAAGTATAATTTCTAGACAATTTCACAGATAACTTACATGGTACTTGGAAGTGTGAATATGTTCGAACGGTGTCTTAATTGTCTCTTTAGCGGTATAAGTTCTTCCTCTTCCTTCCATCAGAAGATGAAAAGTTCGCAACACTAAGCATTTCTGTTAACAATTACTAATTTTATTCGCGTCGAGTCGAGTACCAAATAGCGGTTTGGAAACAAAATCTTTCATTGGTCCTACGATTTCGGAGAGATACCGTTCCGTCTAATTTTAAGTGGCAATGTGAGAAAATTGGAGGAAAAAACTTTGGACCGCCTTTAAGAGATATCCAAGAATCCTCTGCGGTTGTAGTAACGATTCCGGTCTGCTTTAATTACAGCGAATGGGTTCCATTGACATATACAATTACTCCAGGAAATCCAGTTTCGATTAAAAAATCTAGTTTAGCTTCCGATTTTTCATCTTCAGTCATTTCCAATTATATCCAGTGTAAACAACTGTTCTCTCTAATACAAGGTGGCGCAAAAGTAAACTTCCGATGTTTATTGGCTGTAATTAAAAAAAAATGAAAAACTTTGATTCTTCTTGTGGAATATTTTTATTTGGTCTTTTAATTTTTTTTACATCAAGTCGAGAATATTATGTCATGTAAATGGCCGCCGCCACAGTTGTTGATTGTCATTAGAGCCCTTTTTATGGCATTTTCCATCACTTTGGCCAAAACTTCCGGCGATAGGTCTTCACATTCTTGACGGATATTGTCTTTAAGAGCTGCAAAAGTCTGAGGCTTGTTGACATAAACCCGCGACTTCAAAAAGCCCCACAAAAAGAAGTCTGGAGCGGTCAAATCAGACGATATTGCTTGCCAGTGCAAATCGCCAAAACGGAAGATTAGGCGCCCGGGAAATGCATCCTTCAGCATATCGGTTGTGCCGTTGCACCGTCCTGTTTGAACCACATGTTTTCCAATCCCAATTCATCAAGTTGCGGCAAAAAGAACTCGTTGATCATTGCTCTGTATCGCTCACCAGTAACCGTTTGGCCCGCGACGTCTTCGAAGAAAAAAAGTCCGATGACTCCTCCAGCGAAAACAGCACATCATACAGTGACTTTGAGCGGGTGTAATGGATCTTCGTGGGTTACACTCGGATTTTCAGTCTCCCAGATGCGTAAATTTTGCTTATTTACGTACCCGCTAAGATGGAAATGGGCCTCATCACTCATGATTATTTTTGATGAAAAATCATCTTCCTCTTGGTGGTGATTAAGGATGGCTTGAGCGTATGTTAAACGCGATTGGCGGTCAGCAGCTAAAAGCTGATGCAACGTCTGGACTTTGTACGGAAACATCTTCAAATCTTGTACCAAAATTCGCTGTAAAGACCGTCGACTGATACCCATTTGCGTGGCACGTCGTCTGGTCGATGTCGATGGCGCTTCCATGACATCCTCGGCTACAGCAGCAATATTCTCTGCAGAACAGCTACTCCGGGATCTGCCGCCCAGTTGGACGCCCAGGAAATCTGCGACGAAATTCACGTTGTGCCAAAGTCACCGACCGATTATTGGTCAAATAAATAGTCAGCAAAATATTCCGCGTTCTGGAGCAGTGTAGCGTAACATTGTTTATTAACGTGTATTTCGCAAGTGTTTACTACACAAATGCCAAAATAGAACTGACATTAGGGGCCAATCGCAAAATTTATAGCATTTTCTGATAGGACGATTACCTTGTACATTCAGTGCTTCGACCGGAATCTTGCAACTACTGGCTGCACTTACACTTAGGTGGTAAGACTCCTGTCCTAGGGACCTCAATGTTGCTGATGCCCTGAATACACTTTTTATTATAGAAACTTCTTCTTCCAGCACGCAATTCAATACCGCCTTATAAATTCCTTAAGTAGTCCTGGAATCTAAAAAATAAAAAAGTTGGGAGGCCGGACAACATTTAACCGCAAATAGGGTTTTAACACTTATGTTCTTACTTCTTATCTGGCAAGTTTAAGATATCGGACTGTCGTAATATTTTCCTTTCCATTATAAGACAATTCTTGCTTTAAATCAGCTGATGTATAAATGTTACATCAGCTGTTGTAATTTTTTTCATGTTATCGATTACCAGTCGACGTCGTCTCATGGTAGTTACAGAATACTGAAATAGCATTGATGTGACGAGGATGTTGAATCGAAGTGACATTGACATAAAAACGACGACGATGTCGACGACGACTACGGGAATAGGGGTGAATGTCATCATCATCATCATCTTTGGATGCCTTTTCATCAAACTTGCTTTTCCTTTTCATATTTATAGCAACTGCATACGATCTAAAACTTTAAGGTGTTGCATATACGCAGACTTTTAGCAAATACGCAGTTTTTTCACCCAAGTATTTTCGTAAGCATCTGAGCTATACCGCTGTTACCACAGCTTCAGCCCATACGTTTATATCAAGTCCGGAATTAACTAGAAAACAACGAGCAATTTATACAATTGTAGGATAGGCTGTTTCTGCTATTAAACTTTGTTTAAAAAATAGTTTTTTTTATTTTTATTATGAATTTATTAAAAGTGCAAAATGTTTCTTTAAATGTCTCTCGTTGTATTGATTCGAAATTAACTCACCTTTAATTTAAAAAAAGATCTTAAAAATCGACTAAGAATTGAAGTATAAAAGTGAATTTGTCCAAAAGCTGCTTTTTTCCACTGTGCGGCGATTGGAAACTCAGCAATCGGTAGTGTAGAATGCATATCACTTATTTATTGCAAGAACGGCATAAGTCAAAAAATCGATCTTTCTGCAGAATCTTTTAATTTGCTCCCACCTTGCAAAGAATAGAGGAATTCATATAGTTATCAAGCAGAGTGTATAAAAGATATTATTATGATATTTTACACAACGACTATCGGTCAGCATTCTCTACAAGAAATAAATAAATTATTTACCTTTTCCTAATATGTTAGAGCAATTTTTGCGTTTGGAACATTTTTAAAAATCAAAGTTACTTTGACTTTAGCCCACCCAGTGAGCACAAGAGTTAATTCTTAAAATAAAACAACCTTAATTATTTTAATATTGTATTGCAATTGTATATTTTCTATTATACTTAGCACATGTTAAATTAATATAGATACATTATATTATTAATGACAAATTTGTATATAAATTTATATTGTGTGGGTTGGCCATATAAAAATTTAGATTTAAAGCTATTTTCGTTAATCTACTTGTTAAAACGGAGTTTGATAGAGGGAAAGATACTATTAAATTACTCAAGGATTAATTAATAAATTTATTTAGAAATAAATGTTTATTTTACTTTATTTTGCTTCAGTTTTTAGAAGAGCGTAATTTAAAAACAGCCTAATGATTTTAGATTATCATCATCATCTACAATGTCATAGTTAAGACATTTGGAGCTAACAACTTAATGGTTTCATATATATTATTTATTTTAATATTGTATTTTTTATTACAACCTTTATATAACAAAAAAAAATATGTTAAGTTTAAGATTTTAATGTCTTTTTTCGTTGAATAAATTTGGTATTTGTAGGAAGTTTGAGGGATCCAAAAATGATATCAGTCGAATTTTGTCAAGTGTGTAAAATATGATATTTTATTTTATTTATATATTTTTTTCTCTATAACCTATAATGTGAACACTAATTTATGACTTAGTTATATGATATATAGCGACAGGTTTCAGGATACAAAACAAAACATAAATGGACCGACTGGCGGTTGCAGTAGTAAATATTTTAACAAAAACAGAGCGCAGTGGTGCGATATTCTTTAAAACTAGCAGTAAAACTGCTTTTGCTGGACTCGAAGGAAGCTGTGAAATCGCTTTTAAGCAAAGACTCGGCTGATTCCAAAAATATCTAAACATTTGACTGAAAATCACAATATGATTTGTAGGGGATTTTAACATAGTTTAATTATATACTATATTAACTACGAGCTATTCTTAAGAGTTATTGCTAAGCCGCATGTCATAACATATTTACCTGTATTTGGTCGCCGAATACAAGATTCCTAAGGAAAATCCTTCAGGCGATTTTATATAACTCTTTAGTTTATCTTTCTATTTATTACTTTGTAGTATGTTAAGCGTTTTTCTTTTAAATTTCTTCTTCTTCTTTACTAACAATATTATAACAATTGTTATAGTCTATTCTTTTAAAACCTAACTAATACTGATTATATATACATATATATATAATAGCTAGCAATTATGCCATATGCATAACATTTAATTGAAATATTGTGCAACAATTTTAATAATAATATATCACCTATAGAAAAAAAATCTATAAACTATATCAACATTACGTTTTTTTAAGGATACAAATCTCTTTTGACTATGTAAATATTTATGACTTCACAGTAACTTCTTCTATATCGTCAACAGAAATTCCATGATTTAACCCAATCTTGGATTTGCCGATCCAGTAAACTAATCATTATTAATAAGTTTACTGTTCCTGAATTTATCACTTTGTTGCTGTAATGGTTCTTGTTTGTCACAAACTGTCACCGCATCAATGGCATCAATTTTAAATTGTGTTTTTAAACTCTTTACCCGGATTTAGTATACTTATGAAAGGTATACCAAATTCAAATTCATTAACTGGCCAATATTTGAGCAAAGGTTGTCTCTGCGGCAACTCATTTTCTACATAGAAATAGGCGTAAACAACGAGTACAGTGTAGGCGGCAATAAAGATGAATATATGCCAGAAACCATGTAAGTACGGAAAACTGATGGAGGACCAGACATCACAGAACATACGATCGTTGATCCAGCAGAAACAAGCAACAACCCAGACGGCAAAAGAACGTAGGCCCAAACGATAGACGCGTTGATCTTGAACTCTGCAAAGAAAAAAGAAAAAAAAGAAAACTTTAGTTACATCAAATTATATAAGTATGAAAATTACAAGGTACTAAAATTTCATTTTAAAAATTACATAACATAATTCTAAACTCGGAACGATTTGTGGTATATAAATCTAAATAAAAGTTATAAATACAGGAAATTGTTTTATTATTATTATATTAAAAAAAACATGGTTTCCTTTGCATGCCGAGAATGAGATATGGAAAAAGTTCCCGGATTTGTAATAATAGCATCTATTGGCAAACATAATTCTTCTTTCAATTTCAAGGCTGACGTTGATGTTTTCCTTTAGAGGTAAACAAATTCATTCACATTTCGAAGTAATAGTTGTCAGCATTAATGGTTTGTCCTTCCAAGCGCTTTGGTCTTTTGCGCTCCGTAGATAGTTCGTCACACCAAGCTTAGAAAACAACTATTTCACCTGGTCCGAAGTTTAGGTCGTCTTCACCTGCGCCGTCCATCGAATTTTTTGCCGAAGACTTTTAGAGCCATTTATCCATTTGTACAACGTGTCCAAGCCAGCGCACTCAGTCTATTTGTACGCCCAAGATTAAGTTGGTGTCGTTATACATGGTTCATGGTTAAGGCTCGTATCTGTACTGTTTTTCGCAGTATTGTACTGTGTACTGCTTTCTTCTCCAAAATACTGTTTTTCGATACAAAATAGAAATAAAAACGGCGAACAGCGAATTCACCAACATGGAATGAAGTCGAAGCCGTTAAGAACAAGTTGAGCGAATACAATTAGTACAATGCCAATGAAAATGCGGTAAATTTGCAATTTCGATATATCAAAAACTATTGTACGAGCGACGAAATTATGCAATGGAGAGAAGGCAATGTTTCGATTGTGGATCGGTGGGTGGAGATATTTATTCATCTCAATAACGCTGATTGCGAATTCATAGAAATGGCCACGAATGTTGAATATATTTTATGTTTGCCAGAAACTACAGCATCAGTGGAACGAATCTTCTCTGCAGTGAACAAAACTTGGACGTCAGGCAAAACCCGATTAGATGTGCAAACATTGAAGGCGATTCTGACCGTCAAATGTAATATGAATTACAAATGCGTTGATTTCTACAATTATCTCAAAAAGCTGCCATTGCTTATTCAAATTGCTTCAAGCGACAAATACAAAACAACCACAAAAGCTGATTCTGATGGAAATTATGGTTAATTTTTTTTATATATTGAATAAAATATATACTGCAAAAAGTACTGTTATTCCAAATTGATGTACTGCTTTTTTAAAAAAATTTCTGTGAAATGTACTGTTTTTGGTCCAAAAAAATATACGAGCGTTAATCATGGTCCATTCGACGATCTTACCCTCCGTTAACGATGTTGGGTCTAAAGTATATATGTATTCCAACTGCTCCTTAATGCTTAAAAAGGCCTCAGTCCTCAGCCAATGATATATATATATATATATATATATATATATTACTAGCTTTCCCGACTCGCGTTGCTTCACCCGCACTTACTATGAACCTAACTCGGAATTTTAGCAATAGGTGAAGTGCAAACGCTTCATAAGACGAACGAACTACGCATTTATGTGACTGCAGGTTCATCTCATTGATCTTAGTGCTTGTACCACTTTACTTACTTACTTACTTAGTTGGTACTTCTATGCAATCCCAGTGGATTATATACCGCACGTAGAAAAATATTATAAGCGCCTCGATCTTCTGCGCTTCTTCTCCAGTTAGTCACACCGAGTTCTGTAAGGTTCTCAGTAACCTGGTCTATCCAACGGAGTTTTGGTCGCCCTCTTCTGCGCCGTCCATCGAGTTCATTGTCGAAGACTTTTCGAGCTGGAGCATTTTCGTCCATGCGTACAACATGACCTAGCCAACGCAACCGTTGCACCTTAATGCGTTTGACCACGTCAATGTCAGTGTACAACTCGTACAGCTCATGATTCATACGACGCCGATACTCTCCGTTAACGATGATGGCCCCATATATTTTACGGAGTATTTTTCTCTCGAATACCGCCAGAACCGATTCATCCGCTTGTGTCATAACCCAGGATTCTGAGCCATACATTAGGACAGGTAGAACCAGTATCTGGTATAGCTGGAGTTTTGTTCGTCGAGAGAGGGCTCTGTCATTGAATCGCTTGCTTAGTCCGTAGTAGCATTTATTTGCAAGCAGGATTCTTCTCCGGATTTCTAGGCTGACATTATTTTCTTTGTTGATGGCGGAGCCTAGGTAGACAAAATTATCTACCACCTCCTATCATCAGCATACGCGAGTATCATGTGGCTTTTGTTAAATATAGTGCCACTCGTGTTTACTGCAGCTTTTCTCATTGTATTCTCCATCACAATGTTGAAGAGATCGCACGATAGCCCGTCGCCTTGTTTTAGGCCTCGTCTGGTATAGAATGATCCCGCGGTAGTTGGAGCACACACTTGGATCACCCTTTTTCAGCACAGGACGTAATACGCTTACATTCCAATCGTCGGGCATGCACTCTTTAAGCCAAACCGTGCGCAGGAGCTGGTGCATGCTCGTTATCAGCTCCTCGCCACCGGACTTGAAGAGCTCTGCGGGCAGACCGTCGGCACCGGCTGCTTTGTTGTTTTTCAGCCGCGATATTGCTCTTCTTACCTCGGCTTGACTTGGTGGTGGGCAATCTAAGCCGTCGTCGACAATTGGCGTGATAACTTCACGTGCGCTGCCTTCTGGAACCAGCAGTTGCTGGAAGTGTTCTCTCCATATGTGCAGCACACTTTGCGTATCCGTGACCAGATTTCCATCACTGTCCTTACAGGTGGGAAGGCCATTACCGTATCCATTTGCTCTTACTTTCTGGTAAAATTTTCGGGCCTCACCTCTATCCCTGTATCGCTCAATATCCTCGTTCTCCCGTTCCTTCATCTGACGTTTTTTTCGCCTAAATAGCTGTCTCGCCCGTTTTGCTTTCTCCTTATGCCGTTCCCTAACAGCACGGGTTGCAATTGGCTGTAGCGTTGCCCTATAAGCAGCATCCTGTTCCTCAGACGCTATGCGACATTCTTCATCGTACCAGGATTCGTCTGAGCGCCGCTTTTCATATCCTAGCACGGTTGTTGCGGCGGTTGCCATGGAATGCGCAATATGCTGCCACTGTGTATCGGGAACGTCAGAAGTAGAGGCGTTGTGTCGTAAAAGTTGGGAGAGCTGGTTGGAGTAGGCAGTAGCTATCTCTGGGGTTTGCAGCTTCGCGATGTCCAGCTTTCTTTGTGTTTGGTTACGTGCGTTTTTCGCTCTGCTCAATCTTGTGCGAACCTTGGCTGCAACCAGGTAATGATCCGAGCCAATATTAGCACCACGGATCACACGCACGTCCATGACACTAGATGCATGCCTGCCATCAATTACCACATGATCAATTTGATTTTTGGTGTTTTAATCGGGGGATAGCCAAGTTGCCTTGTGGATATCTTTGTGCTGGAATCTGGTTCCACTCACTACCATGTTCCTTCCCGCTGCGAAGCTAACCAGCCTAAACCCGTTGCCTGACGTGTCGGTATGCAGGCTGAATTTACCGATCGATGGACCAAGAACATCTTCCCTTCCTATTTTTGCATTAGTTTCCTAGTTTCTTGGGGCTGCCAAAGCCACTAGGAGAGCCTGTGTTGAGTTTCAGTAACTTCTGTTACCTACTACACAGTGTAGTACCACAGTGTAGTACCAGTTTTATCATTTTTTTTTAATTTCGATGAATAACTTCACATCGCACAACTAAAATATTCACTTCAATTTTTGACACTATAGCTTAAGCCGTTTATTACCAGTTTTATCCCTTTTCAGTCCTTTTTACTCTTAAAAAGTAAGAATTTCGGAAACCCTTCTTGCTTCGTTCTAATTCCATAGGGAGCAAGCCTATAAAACTTATTATGATTACATCTTTAGCCGCTTGGTCTGGGCGATAGTAACTTTTTCATTCCTTTTTCAATTTTTTTTTACCCTGAAACATCGGATTTAAAAAAAATACTTCAATCTAATTTGATAGTAAGCATTTCCATATCAATTTTCACGATTAAAGCTTTAGCCGATTGGTTAAGGTGATGATACAACTTTTATCCCTTATTGGTAATTTTTAATCCATAAATGTACGAGTTTCCATAAATCCGTTCTTAGCTATTAATATGGCCGACATTAAAAATGTTTTCAAAAGGGGCACTGTCCATTTCCCAGCGACACGTAATCCCCCATGTACCTATTACATATGTAATCTTTCATCTTTCGTTTAAAGATTTGAACCGTTATTTTAAACTTTGATTTATTCGTTTATCAAAATTACGCAAATAAATGACATAATTTTGTCAACTTTATGTAACATTTAAATTTCCTATTTTTTAGAAAAATGTCCAGTGATATAAATATAAATAAATATAAATATTTAAATTTTTATTACCAAACCATAGCCTTAATATAGATGGTGTTTATCATCTGAACTGTTTTCTAATATGACTGATTAATTTAATGTTATTACTCTTGATAGAAATTCTGCTTAACAAACAGTAACATTTTTGAAATTTCTCAGGCGATAATATCAAAAAATGATTTATGATATACACGAGGAGTACACTTTCGTTAAACATTTATTTATTTGCCGCAAGAAAGTAGAGAATACGCAAAACTAATAGATAAAACAATCATTAAGTCAAATTTTCTATGATTAATGGCGAGTTTTACATAAATACATATGTGACATTACTGTTGGTAGATAAATATGTTATGTGATATTACTGCGATAACTGTTGTTGGAAATCTACAAATGTTCAATATCAAACTATCCATACATAGATAAACCTTACAGCGACACTATGTATTATCAATTGTAATAAACACAATACATCTTATTAAATACGGTAGTTGCCATAAAATAGTTGCACCAACTATGTAAAACAGGGTTGCTTGATAACAACAATAAGTGTTAAATATAGAAATTTTTTAGGGTAGGGTTAGCTAAGTGCTATATACTTTTTTTTATCAGCTAATACTTGCTAATAAGTTCGTGTGCACCTGTTGTATTAGTCAATTTAGTTTTTTAACTGCAAAATATTTATCAATTATTACTTGGTAATAAGTTCGTTTGCACCAGTTTTTTATATCTTTGTCGGCATTTGTATTTATGAATTTTGTTTCGTAAACGAATTCAATAGTATGTATTACGGAATTATTTTTGTCACATAAAATTTTAAATTATTTTACAAAAATTTCTTATACAAACAGCAACACTTAATATTAGATCATCATGTCTCTCTTCGTTTTTTACAATTACGTATTTTTATGGAATCCTCAGTTAGACTTACGTTGTTTTAATAGAATTCTTGACAACGGTTAATCTTTTAAAATGAAGAAAAACATATATTTTTAAAATATTTTTTTTTTATATTTGAGTTGTCTATCGAAATAGAAAAATAGTTCTGAGGTGGAAATATCTTTATGGGTTTGGTATAAGAAACATAAATTGTGAAATGTGTAGCTAGTATATATTTTTAAATAGCAACAGGTTTTTAGTTGGATGTTAAAACAGAGCTACGTTATAATTAAATTACAGTGGATATAGAATTTTTGATCGTTATGTATTTGGGAATAATCGGAATCTCTCTTTGGAGGTCCCCGGGAAATGCCACTGAACAT
This sequence comes from Muscina levida, assembly GCA_964034835.1. Classification (NCBI taxonomy): domain Eukaryota; kingdom Metazoa; phylum Arthropoda; class Insecta; order Diptera; family Muscidae; genus Muscina; species Muscina levida. Next base: position 46,151,490 of record OZ035881.1, on the reverse strand, counting down.
CCGCTCCAATATAAGAGTGCGCAATGTTGAGCAACCTAAATGACACGCTACCACCGATGCAGCTTAGGAAGCAGGTAACATAAGTTAATGAAGCTCAACAGAAAAGCTCTCTTAGTGGCTTTGGCAGTCCCAAGAAACTAAGATCGGCCGTGGTGGCCTTATAAGCCACTCTCCTTAAATAAAACATCTATTTGAAAACACGAAGAAAAGGAAAAACAATTACCGTCCCGCTAAATGTTGACGACACCCGCAAATGTTATAAGGACCATGATTTAAGGATATGCATCTTGAACTCTCTATAGAGATGGTTCTTCTGTCCAATTCACGGATGTCCTCGACAAATACATGACAAACATCACCATTATACAGGAAATGCAATGGACGAGACAGTAGACTCAAAATACCAAAAAAAAACAAAAATTAATCATAATTTTTTTTATTTAACATACATGGTACTAAAGACAACATTAGTAGCTTTCCACTGATATATAACAGCGTAATTATTCGCGAACACCCTCGTATTGTAGTCAATTAAAATAAATGTAAATATTTAAAAAAACAAAATCCGATTTTTTTTTTTAAAAATTACGTTATCAGTAGATTATTTTTACACAACAAAAAAACAGGTTGGATTGTGTCCTTTAATTTTATATGCATCTTACCTGTGCAATTTCTCTTTTTTAATTTAAAAAATAATATTTCTTATCAGTATGGCTTATTTTGGAATTTAAAAAAATTAAGCCAATTTTTTTAATAATATCAATTTTACGAGTATTTATTTTTACATAAACAATGAGGCTATTTGCACAGTCGTCTTGTGTACCAAATAAAAGGTTAAAGTGCCAGCATTTTGAATTTTCAAAAAAAATCTATTAATTATACATTTTTTCTTGCTACAATACGAGGGTTGTTTGGAAAATTGTTACTGGGTTACATATTTTTTAAATGCTACTGTAATAACCTTTTATATGATAAACATATAACTTAATTTGGTAGGTAGCATTATAATAAAAAATATTTTTAAAAAAAAATATATTTTAAATATTTTTAAATAATTTTTTCTTGTTTTTTTTTTAAAAGTAATTTTTGTCTTCGTCATACGAAATTAAAAGTAACCGACTATATTTAGTAATCACCGATGATGAATGATACTGACATTTTGTTTAATATTAAGCCGGAAATTTTATATTTATTGTCATCGCAAAATATTAATGGTTGTCAAAATTCAAAATTTATTTCAGAAAATAAAGATTTTTTTCTTACTACTCGTCCATGAAGTAATTGAATTTATCATTCAGTTATGGAGCCGATAAATGTGCATTCTTCCGATTTGTTTTCAGTATTTTTCTCTCATTTCATTACAACGATTTCGGACGTCTTGTAGCATTTCTCATTTTGAGTTAAAAAAGCGAAATGTTACAAAAAAAAGCATTTCTAAAAATTCGGTATGCGATGAAAAATAACACAAATCGAGTGAAACGTTACGAAAATGAATTAAATGAAAACAACTATGAAAAGCATATGACGGTCTTTATTTTGAGTGTTTGTTTTGGCACTTTTCAAATGAAGAAGAGACGTTAGATGCATTTATCATGTGGAATATTTTTTTTGTAATCTTTGAGCGTGTATAAATTTGTACACAAAGAGACTTTTCATTCATAAACTGCTTATCATTCAAAATATTTTTAAAATTTATTTGTAAATAATTTAATAATATTCGTGATGTGTAAAAAATCAAAACAAAGAATCAAAATTTCAATTGATGAGTTTTGAATATCAATTGATGTGTTCTGAATTTCAATTTACGGATTTTTAATTTAAATTATTATTTTTCGACTTTTCAATGAAAAATTTGAATATTAATTGGTGTGTTTTGAATTTGAATTGAAATTTTTGAATATTAATTGACGAATTTTGAATTTCAATGAAAAGGAATCAAATGTAATTTTTGACAAATTAAATTAGCCATTACGCAAGGTAACACTTAATAATAGATTTAAAAATTTTATTTCCTTTTCATCAAGATAAAATTATAATCGAATACCGATTTCCTTATTGTATTTGATTCTTTGTTTTGATTTTTTACACATCACGAATATTATTAAATTATTTACAAAAAATATTTTGAATGGTAAGCTGCTTATGATCCAAAATTAAAATTTCGTCAACATATTCATATTCTTGTTGTTGTATTTCTGTACCAAATATTATCTCTCTATGGCTTAAGAAGATCGCACACTCCGCCCACTGATCCATAAATAATTGTCGAATACTATCCTTGTATCAGATATTATCTCTCTAGGACTTATATACAGTTTTGTCACGCCCCCTTCCCTCAATGATCCAAAAATTTAAATTACGTTTGAATATTCATATTCGTATTGTCGAGTACTATTTGTGTACCAAATTTTATGTCTCTGGGTTTTGTCACGACCACTCCTCCCACTGGTCCAAAATTAAAATTTCGCCCTAATATTCATATTCGTGTTGCCGAGCACTATCTGTGTATCAAATTGTATCTTCCTAACTCAAAAAGTTTTATAAAAATTAAAAAATGTATAGCCTACGGCAATTTCCATATAATACACTAACTTTCTTCCTAATTTCATTGTAATCGGTTCTGCCTTTTAGGCATGATTGAGCAATAAACACACAAACGAACAAGTAAGCAAACAGACAAAAACCAAAACTAAATAGTAACTTAACTTTAACTTTTATAGATATAATTTTTTTATAATGTATAATGTATAATAAACATAAAATTAGTAAAAACGTATATTTTAACAAAAAAAAAATTAAGAATTGCACTTTTTTTTGCCTTTTTAGCATATTTATTTTCCAAATTGCACCTTTTTTGAGTTTTAGCATATTTTTTGGCCGACTTCTGGCAACACTGATTTGAATTTGTTCAGTTAAATTATCATGTAATAGTAGAAAAATTCTTACACGGGGTCTCCACCTGAAATAATGTTTGGCATAATATCTGAGAAAACGTCGACAGAATGAGAGAAGACATTTCTTCTTGTTCATCTAAATCTTAAACAAGGGGAACACGTAGTTATGTTAATCTTATAACAATTCATTTTTGACTGACTCTCGTACAGTAAACTTGTGTTGTTCATGGATTTTTTTTTGTGTGCTGGGCTTGTCTTTTTGTTTTTTTTTTTTATAATTTTTTGTAAAAAAAATGCAGAATAATAATTAAATTGATTTTTTGGCTGTATTTTTATTTCACAATTGTACACTTTTCACAAGAATTACATTTTCAATGATGGCGTCTGTTTATTGTTATGATTGTGTGTGCTGTTTTTGACAGCCCATATTATAACATAGTTGTTACGACAATTGTCGTAACAACTGTGTCTTGACATTTTTTAAAATACAAACGCTAACACTATTGGAGAGTCCACACGTAACATAATACTCTCTGCGATTGAATTTGACGTTCGCTGATATAAAAATATTATGTCTTATTTCAGGTGTAGACCCCATGTTAGGAAACCGCACATTTGTTTCACGGTCTTATTTGAGGCCATTTACACGACGAAATTATTTGCATGCAATTTTTGAATTCTCTTTTAAAGTTGCTTCTAAAAATCATGAGCATTTACACGAGGAGTTTTTGCATGCAATTTTTTGACGTTTATTTTGCCAATCTTCTTTAGTTGTTCATTCGTTGAAAATTAATTTATTCGTAATAATTTAGAATAAAAAAGGTGTTTAAGCAATTACAAAAATAAAAATTGAAGATTGTATTAAAGAAATGATAAAGAAATATCTCTTTGACGTTATCTTCACAATTTCTTAAAATATAACATAAATTATTCTCAAATATGCTCCTAACACACGATACAAACACTTTAGAAGCCGAATACGAATAAAACAAATTAACAAGAATACGAACCATAGCAAAAAGAAATGTCAAAAATGTCTTGAAAAACGAAAACTGTGCAATTTTTGCTACCCCGCTTGCTTCTCTACACCGTTTGCCTGCAAACAATAGTTGCACGCAACATTGCATGCAATTAGTTGCATCGTGTAAATGGCCTCTTTGACTTCTTCTATTATTTACGTTCTTTGGCGACGGTGTTATTTGACTTCTTGTGAAATCTATATTCTTTGTCTGTATCTATGTTCTTTACATGGGGCCTACATAGAGTGTTCAAATACCGCCTTTTTTCAAAAACCCGGTTTCCGAGTTATTCGAAAAATTGATTTTTTGGAAATCTCGGATTTCGAATACAGCATTTGAAAGAAAACCGATTTAACCGGGTTTTTTCCTAAAAAGTTAAAAATAAAAATAAAAAAAATAATTTGGTTTAAAACAATGCATTTGTTTCAAAAAATAAGAAATGTGTTGTTTTGTTTTATGTTTTTACTTTTTAATAAATTTTTGGAATCTCTCATTTTATTTTTTAGAGCAGTATTTTTGGAAAGGAATAAATTTTTGGAATATTTTTAATTTTTTTTTTTTTTCAAAATAGTATTTAAGAAATAGTATGCAATTTAGGTGTTCAATTTTGAGTCTATTCTTCTGTTTCGTTTTTATAAAGCTTGATACAGAAAACACGCACTCACTAATAGTGGAAGTAGGATTTATTGCCAAAAGCGCGTTTAGAAGGATGTTGAGCTTTTCTGTCCTTTTATTAAATCTATCGAAATAGTTGTACTCATCATATAGTCTTGAGTAATTGCAATTGGTTTTCACTGCTGGATTTTGATTATCTTTTAATTGCGAGCGCTAAGCTTAAATCTCTCAAAATGGTTATTTCTTGTAAGGGCATGGTTGACACATGAGTTAATTCTTGAAACTGTTCAATCATTGCAGATAAGGAGATCCACAGGTGTTTCACATCGACAATGAGCCTTAGTTCTTTATTTTGCTCCTGGAAAACATAGCTCTGCAATTTTCTTTGTTTTTCGCTCGACTTGTTAAATGACTTAACATGCTTCCACAATTTTCCGAAAATTTAAGACTCGTTTTTAATGAGCTTGTATGATTTTGTGACTTTCACTATTTTACCGCATTCATCATCGTCACTATCATCTTCGGCGAGATTCACTTCGACTTGTTGATCCACTTAAATAACGTGTAAAAAGATTTTTCTAAATTAATTCGAAAGCTGCATTCGACAGTCCGATACGACAGAAATTGTTCGCGGTATCCCCGCGAAGCTAATTCGACTTCGCGGGATGACACTGACTGACACGAAGTCTTCAGTGAAAATAGGCAAACATCTGTCAGAGCCATTTTCTACCAAGCGAGGCTTTAGACAAGGCGATAGTCTGTCCTGTGACCACTTTAACATCGTAATGGAGATGATCATGCGTATGAAACGTAAAAAGTTTTTTCTAAATTAATTTGAAATTGAATTTTAACATTTTACAAAGCTTCAAGCATTCTCGTTTACAAACTGTAAAAAGTTTTTTATAAATTAATTTCAAATTCAATTTTAAAATTTTTTCCTTTTTCAATAACTCTTTTTTGAGTTGTAACAAAGAAATTTAAAAAAACCGAGTACCCGAAGGAAAAAACTCGGTTTAACCGGTTATTCAAAAATGGCTCTTTTGCAAAAACCGGCATACGGTTTTAAATAAAAAAACCGGTTTACGGTTTTTCGGTTTCGGTTTTGAACACCCTAGGTCTACACCAGAGATAAGATATAAGATTTTTATATCAGCAAACGTCAAATTCAATCCCAGAGAGTATTATGTTACGTGTGGACTCTCAAATAGTGTTAGCGTTTGTACTTTAATAAATGTCAAGATACAGTTGTTACGACAATTGTCGTAACAACTATGTTATAATATGGGCTGTCAAAAACAGCACACACAATCATAACCAGGGCAACCGGAAATATGCCCTAAAAATCGTGTTTTATGCGCATAAAATATGACCTGAAAAATGGCAAAATATGACCTTAAAATCAACAAAAACATGCTCTATAAAATTAAAGTCACACAATTTTTTTCATATGAATTAGAAATATTTTTATTCCAAGTAAAAAAAACAGCTTAAAAATTAAAAAAAAACAATATTATTTAAAATTCAGACTTTGTAAGAATTTTTGGTAAATTTACATACACAAATGTTGAGTAAGTAAAATAAAATATATATTAATATTTAAGTATTATTATTTAAAGAACAATTGCAGGCCTGTTCTGAAAATCACAAATCACAAAAGTGATTTGAAAGCACAAAAATGGTGTTCTGCACACCAAACTTTTTGAAATTTGTGTTTTCAAACCGGTCACCTAAGCACCTATCGATTTCAAATCACATGCTTATTTTTACGAGTACTTTTATGGGAATTTAAAAATAAATTGCTTTATTTATTAACAACATGTGTTATTTCTTAATTTATGTAGTAAAATAACACATGTAGCGCAATAAATGCTCTAAAATGAACAATTTTTTGAGACACTACTTTTTGTGTATCTGTTTTGTGAATTTGTTTGTGATTTGTTAATGAAGTGCTTGTGATTTGATTTTGCTTGATGTCATCAGCTGATTTAGTTTTCGAAGATTTAATCACTGCTTTTTTATGCGTTGTTGTTTAATTGTGTCCTTCGCAAATTTTCCAGAGCAAAAAATATAGCACCCGGCGTTTTACTTTAAACTTTTCTTTCTTTTTCATCTTAAAAACGTCAAATTTCTACTCACTTGAATAATCCTTATTAAATCACAACAAAATAAGTCAAAAAATCAGCTGTTTTGTTGTGATTTCGAAAAATTCAAATCACACCGAAAAAGACAAAATCGTGTGATTTACAGAACAGGAAAAAATCACACGTGTGATTTCAAAACGGCATGTGATATGAAATCACGTGATTTACAGAACAGGCCTGTTAAATTAAAAAAATATCACATGAATTTATTTAACATTAAAGTAACAAAAATCTTAAACCATGTTTCCTAAGTATCACAGTATTTTGTATGTTGAGCATCTTTTTTGAGATTGTAGTTGAAATAAACTACAAAATATGGAGATAAATTACCGAACAAAAATTTTGTCTATTACAACGTAAAATGTTTTTGTACACAGATGTAATTGGAAAGAATTTAAGGGACAGTATTTCCTTTACATCGTATTTTGATGTTAATGTTGGCGCAGATCCACACAATTCTTTACAAATGCTTTTCACTTCTTCCAAGCTATCGTTTTTTAATATAATTTGATTAAATTTTTTTTTACTATTAAATTTATTTCGGAATCCGATAAATTATCTATCAATTGTAAAGTGTCTTCATTCACCTGAACTTTTTCAATAAGCGTAAGATCTTATGTTTGCACATTTTTTAAATGTTTTGCAGTAAAACCGTAATTTGAAGCAATATAAATCAAGTCAGATCTAGTTTGGGGGTCTGTCAAGACATCCTTTGCAGTTTTAATGGATTGTACATCCTCATCGTTTAATGCACTTAGGACCTTTAAAATGTCTTCATAATTGTTGGCATAGTAGTTAACTGATTTCTGATCGTAAGCCGAATTTGATGTATCATTTGATACACTTAACGTAAATTTAATATATAAAACACGATCGACTAAAATTAACAATCAAACACTCTGGCACGGCACGGCCTAAAACTAAATGCCTTACTTTGACATAGAAAAATTTAAAGTAATCTTAGTTTACCAACAAAAAAAAAACCTTATAAAGAAGCTTAAGCTTTAAGGTAAAAAAGGGGAATCGTGGGGAAAGAATTTCCCCCATTTCTCATGTTTGAATATTAACGGTCAAATTCAAGAAATACAACACTGGTGCTGGACATTTTCGGCTGATATCTACTTCGCATGTACATGTTTGACATAATTGTAGATATATATACAGCTGATAATGTACCATTGTGTATCAGTTGGTCACAAAGGGATCTGAAGATGAACTCGTCATGGAGTTCGAAACGCGTCATCCTAGTGCGTGACACACTGAATTTGACCAAAATATTTAAACAATAAAATAAAAAACACTTTTCTGATCGTAAGCCGAATTTGATGTATCATTTAACCCTCTCATGCCCGATGTTGCATATACGCAACATTGTGTTTCCGAGCCTCTAACTCCCGTTATTTTCAAGTTATTGTTTTGAATTCTCTTTTAAATTATAGCTTACTGTGTTGAGAAAGCAAACAGCAAGTTGTTTGGCAGTCTGTTGTACACGCTTTCAGTCGGTAGCAATATTTGTGAGCGAGAAGTTGAAAAATTGATTTTGCGAAAAAACGGTGTTCTAAAAAAGTAGAAAAAAATTATAAAAATAATAATTTCATCCTGAAACCAACATTACTACATAAATAAAGAAAGGTAAGAGAGAATTTAGAAAAAAACCCTACATGAAAATATTATTTAGTTTGTCTGTAATAATTTTATTATTTTCGTGTTGCGTATATGCAACATTGGTCTATTGTGGTAATTTTCAAAAAATATAATTTATTTCAGTATACACTTTCTAAGATGCGCCCAAAAGGTCTGACTCAAGCTGAGATAGAAAGAATTGCCAACTTTGATTGGGATGATTCGGCTGACGATGAAACTGAAGAAGAAGAAGATCAAAATATGGAGGAAATTATAGGGAAACATTGACAAAATTTAGATAACAGAGCTGAAAATCTGGAAGTTGGTTTGATTGATCTAAATTATTGGAAGCAAGGATGTTGAAGATTTGAAGAAATGAAATCATTGCACAGAAGGTAATGGAAAAAATTGATTTCAATAGTTTGAAGTGGAGTAGTGCTGAGTTTATGGAATGCGAGACAACCTGGAAAAGTAAATTATGCAGGAATGCGGTGGAAAAACCCATAGAATATTTTAGTACTTTCTTTACGGATGAACTGTGGCTGAAAATATGTGAGGAAACGCAGAGACATTGCACATACAGACGGCGAATCAAAGTATATGCCGCTTATAAATTTTCAATTGGATGTTGCTGCCGAACTTTTGAACGCAAGTCAAACTACAGCTGTCGCCAAAACGAGAGGTCGTCCATCATAACTCCTTTTGACAATGAATTCAGGAACTGCACCATCTTCACCAGCATCACCAGCTGCTTCTACGGGCTCTATCAAGTCAAATTCCTATAAAAGAGCTTATGTTGAAGGCCCACCAAAATCACTACGACTTGATGGTAATGATCATTGGCCGGAATGGGGAACAAGAGGCAGATGTAGAGTATGCACCACTGGGTTTCCAAGCTGTAAATGCAGCAAATGTAATGTGCACTTGTGTTCCAATCCCCAAAAAAACTGTTTCGTGTCTTATCATACATAAAATATAAATAAACGGCATTTGTAAAAGAAATAAACTTGTTTTTAAAAATATACCACCATTGCCCAATGTTGCATATACGCAACATCCTGTAGCTCTTGAACCAGGACACCTAGGACCTTGAAATTATGAACAGTTAATATTGATGTCAACCCTATCTTATATATCTACTCAAAAAAATTTTAGCCCCGCCCATTTTAATTCGGGCATGCGAGGGTTAATACACTTAACGTAAATCTGTATATATAAAAATGGTGGCAAAAATGTATAGTAATTCATCAATTGAGAACGGCTGGACCGATTTTGCTGAAATTTTTTTTCAGTTGTTCGTAATTGCCAGGAGAAGGTTTATGTTAAAGAAAATTTTGGGAAAATCCTCCGGAAAAGCCGGAAAATTGGAAAAACCGAAAATTGCTTTTTTGTATGGAATTTTGTGTGCAATTGTTACGAATGATTATTTGAATGGAAAAATAAAAAAATTTTGTTGGAAAATTCCGAAAAATTCGAAAAATTTTCATACTATTTTTCGACGAAATTTTGCAATTTGTCGTATGATTTGATAGTTTTGAAGGATGTAACTTGCGAAAAATTTCGGATAATTATTCCGAAATGACTTTCCGAATGGAAAAATAGAAAAAATTCTCGGTGGAAAACTCGGAAAATTTTGATTTTTTCGGAAACATTTTGCATCGCAAATTGAATTTTTGTATAACATTTTGTATGCAATTGTTCCATTGTGGCTTTTCGATTGGAAAAATTGAAAATTTTGGTTGGAAAATTATGGAAAAATTTTATTTTTTTTCGACGAAATTTTACATTTTACTGTGTTTTGATCATTTTGAATGACGTTAATGTGAAAAATAACCGAAATAACTTTTCGAATGGAAAAATAGAAAAATTCTTCGTGGAAAACTCGGAAAATTCCGGAAAAAACTCGAAAATTTTGTTTTTTTTTTTAACGAAATTTTTCATTGTATCGCTTGATTTGATGATTTTAGACGACGTAAAGGTGGAAAATTCGTTGTGATGCTTGGAAAAATTCGATTTATTATGAAATCTATATCTATAAAAATGGTGTGAAAAGTGTATAGTAATTCATCAAGAGAGAACGGCTGGCCCAATTTGCTCAATTTTTTGTTTTCAATTGTTCGTAATTAGTATGAGGTTATTATGCAAGAAAATATTGAGAAAATCCTTAGGAAAATTGGAAAAATCGAAAATTGGTTTCTTATGGAATTTTGTGTGCAATTGTTACGGAATGTCTTTTCGAATAGAAAATTCTTAAGGAAAAACTCGAAAAATTCCGGAAAAACGCAAAAAATTTGATATCGAGAAAATTTTGCAATTTTCGTCTGATTTGATGGTTTTGAACGATGTTTAGGTGGCAAATTTCGGCTAAGTGTTGGTTGGTATCGAGATAAATAATATTTAGATAAAACATATACTGATATCCTATGCAATATTTATTAATTTTTATCATATTTTGAAAAAATGAGTTTACGTGTGAAAAATTAAGTTATCCAATGGAATTGCGGGCATTTATTCCGTTACGACTTTGTAGTTTTTTAGGGAGAGTTATTTGCTTTGGTAATGCCTTCTATTAGAATATCTAACCTTAAATGACGTAAACATCATGCAATAATTAATCAGACTATACAACGTTCATCCACGCCAAGGATACCTTAACTATCCCTTCAATTCGCTACATTCTGTGGATGGTGTTCTGTGTGTCGCATTTCTGGAGGCTTGGCAAAATTTAAATTTCCTCGAAAGCGGACTCAATACTCGCCGAGGCGACCGGTTCTGAGTCAGCGATTCAAATTTGTACATTGTTTGCGATCACGTCGAGTTCGACGTATGACATGTGCGTGCGCATGTGCGACAATCTGCTATCGACATTGGGAACGCCAGCGCCAAAACGTTCGATGCAAGATGCATTCGATCGCGAATTTTAACGGGAGCAAAACTATAATCTAGATGAGCTGACCGGAAGAGTTCGAACAAATGTGCCGCTGTTAAATGCCGAGTACAAGAACGTGAACGATTCACGATGAAACGAAAGGCATTTACATTCACGATGCTCCGGGTGGACAGCCAAGACATTTTTTTATTGATTCCGGCAACAATTCGGTCAAGATCTCAAATAACGTTAGCCGCTGCATCGTCTGGCATAGCTGCTACATTGTTGGAAGGCAGTTCAACTGCAAATTCTGCTTTGAAACTGTTGATGAATCATATCACGGATGAAAAGACAAAGAACTCAATGACCGAGAATTTCGCAACAGCGAAGCAGATGCGGGAATGCCAAATCTACATTTCGGGTGAATGTGCGATAACGAATAAACGAGCTTTGGAAGTAGTTGACCGAACTATAAAGGATTTACGAGGGGATTTAACACGATTTGGTGGGACTTGACTTTACTCACAATGTCTAATGCTGCTGATTTACTTAAACCATGCTTGAAAACGTCGTCAATGCCAAGAAGTTGTAATTGACCAAAAAATTAAAATTGACCAATAAAATTAAAAAAATAATTAAAATTATTAGAACCTCCCATCTTCTGCTGAATTCTCGAAACAACTGCTGGCGCTTCGCAATGGCTAATTCGTGTTGATGTTTCGACTGGATTGATATCGTTCCCTGCAAATTTTTGCGAGTTCACATCATTGGAAAAACAACTCATGACATTGCACAAAATTATACAAATCTCGATTGGATTAATTTACGGGCAGTATGTTACTAGCAGCGAAGAATGAAGGCATCGATAGCTAGAATTTCAATTTAGAAAATTAAATCGCTGGAGAACTGCATTTGTATAAATCTGTATACAACGTGACTGACGAGGATGAAGCGACCAACAATTCGACTGAATTTATCAACCCGCGTAATTTACAGATAAAGGTGGAATCGATCATCATGTTGCGGAATCTGAATGAACCGAAATTGTGAAACGGTACGAGGTTGTCTGTCAAGAATCTGATAAACAATGTGATTTAACCGACGACCATCAAGAACAAATTCAAAGAAGTGGTTCTTATGAATCAGATAATTCCAACTGATCATCCATTCCAATTCCCCGATGACAATCAATAAATCGCAAGGCCAATCGTTGGAAGTATGTGGGATTTTGCGTTTTGGAGAACCGCCTTCGTTGTTTGTTTTTGCGGCGGAAAACTAATCGAAAAACATCTACTGAGTTTATCTAAAGGTACTAAATTGTAGCGAGACGAAGTTCGCCGGGTCCGCTAGTTTAATATATAAAACACGATCGACTAAAATTAACAACTAAAAATCTTATATCTTATCTCAGGTGTAGACCCCATGTTAACAGTGTGATTTTTGAGAGCGATTGCGCTGTACGACTTGCTTCTCTGCCGGTGATTCACATCGATAGGCAACAGCTGACTGTAGGGACTTTACCCGGTAACAAATGAATCAGTCCGACAACACTTTGCATTACTTAAACATTAAATAATTGAAGGAGAGTAAGTGCTAATATTTAATAATCGGATTTGGAGTTGATTTTAACATTTTCTTTTCATATCAACGTTTAAGCATTGGAGATGACGACCGATACGTATGTGCGTAAATACATAGCGACACCTTCTGAGGTCAGAATGACAGGCACCGAACAGTGGGGTTGCAGCGGCATGAAAGTGGTCACTTGCAAATATTTGTGGAAAATAGATCATTTTAGTTTCATCAGAGGTGAAATATCTTCGCCAATCTTTGGGGCAAAACATTACGACAAGATACAGTTGAAATTGTTTATTGAACGGATAGAACAAGATACAACGTTCGGTGTCAAATTGATTAAATGCGATATGCCGGAATTGTGTTACAAATTGTTAACTCGCATCGTCAATACGGGTGGCCAATTGGTGCCTTATAACGATAAAGATATTCTACATACGGCGACAATATCTTCTCGAAGTATAGTGAAAAAAAATCATTTAAATGAATTTATTTCCAAGGATTTGTTACCAAATGATACATTGACCTTTGTGTGCCAAATTAAAATGGTGGTGGGCCGCACCTATTCGATACCATATGCAAATTGCGACTCACAAGCAGTCCAATCGAATTTCCGCCAATATTTGTGGAAATTGTACCAGAATGGCATATTTACCGATTTTACATTAGTGGTGGCCGGCAAAGAGCTGAATGTTCACAAAACAGTATTAGTCGCACAGAGCGACGTCTTCACTGCTATGTTCGGGCACGAGATGGAGGAGAGCAAATCAAACCGTGTAGTCATAACGGACATTGAGCTCGACGTGCTTGAGGAATTGCTGCAGTTCATGTACTTGGGTACAACACCAAACATGAAAACAATGGTCGCCGAGCTTATGCATGCAGCAGACAAATACGCCGTGCAAGACTTGAAACTACAATGTGAAATAGAACTGGGCAACAATATTACTACTAACACGGCAGTATCTGTATATGAATTGGCTGAGCGCCATTCCGCAAATGAATTAGAAGAGCTGGCAAAATGTTTTATAAAAGACCACATTACCGATGTCATAAAGAAAAAGGGTTGGAAAGAAATGCTAGAACTTTGTCCCGACTTGGTTGGTGAGGCTTTGAGTAAAATGAAGCTCAATTGAACATTGTTTCAATCCTCTTTTATACTGATGTATTTATTTAGTATGTATTGCAAATGAATTTTTAAAATAAAGGCAAAAAATTTCTCTAGAATTACTATATATTTGTGAAGTAGATTAATTTGTCTTATGTTTATGATTTTTTGCCTACATTCACATTCATTTGGCATAATAGAGTAGAGTATATCGTTTCCATATTATAACGTGCTATTTGGTTGACCATTAAATGTTACAAATATGCGTTTAAGATATGTTGTAAAATATAGATATGTCAGAAATTTTCATTCCAAGATATATTACTGGCAATTATTTATATTTCTTAAGTATAATATCAATTAGAATTTAAATAAAGGAATTTAAATTATTAAAGTCTTACATTAGTTATATACGATTCGCCTAAAATTTGTAATTGCCCAGCTAACCAAATGATCCGACATTGGCTGATATCCGACAAGTCTGCACATTGTCTGATCTCTTAAGAAAATTCATACCGACATCGTTTCGAATTCTTATCGACATTGCTGGGAATTGTTTATTTTGCTTGTGCAGAAGTTCCTTTAAGATTTCTGTACGATTTCGGAGCTTAATGTCTGGGGGATATTTCAAGTTATTGTCCGCAGAAATGTCTGCACGAAATCGGTAAGATTTCTTAGCGAAAGTCTGAGGGAATTTTATTATTGCTTTTTGATTTCTGAAAACACAAGTACAGTTTATTTGTTTATTTTGCTTTACCGACAGTCTGAGGGAATTTTGTCTCTGCTTGTGCACAGACTGAGGGAATTTAGTCTCTACTTGTGCGTTGTGACACAAGTACCGTAATTTGATTTATTTGTTTATGATTCTTTGGTGTTCTTTGTTTTCAACAGCGTCAACTAGGCTTGCCAGATGGTCGGGAATAGGCGGGATTTTCCCGACTTCTCGCGAAAATCCCGAGTCCCGAGTATTGAAGCAATTCAGAGGAAAATCCCGACTTTTTAATATTTACTACCTATACTTAGAATAATCAAAGAAACAACATATTAAAGAAGGTACACAAAAATACTTTTCTCTTATGAACTAGTTGTGTGCACCTAACATTCTTTCATCACTGGTATTAATCTCTTTCCCATCCCTAGCAATTGTCTATCATCTGATTTTACCACAGCTGTTCATAACATTACAACTTTCAAGAAATGTAAATTTTTAGACATATTGCAGCATTTAATCTAAAAGACTCACTATTGACTTGGGAGTAATTGGGAGAAATACCCAAAGTTCTAAAATTATCAGATGCAGCGGACAATGCCATGTTGTACAGCGACTTCTGCAGTCTTCGAGCTGTTTATGGAGAATTGCCCAAAGATGACAAAATATGGTCACATTTTTACCAAATGTGGCAAAGAAAATCACTTTAATTTGTTTAAATTGATCTCATTTAGTTTTTCTTTGCCGATAAGTAACGCTTATTGTGATAAAGTATTTTGTATTTTAAACAATTTATATACGAAAGATAGAAACCGAATGTATTTTTATAATATAAAGGCTGAACTAATCATAAGATTGAATATTGGTAAAAGCTGTCAGGAATTCCAGTCATTTTTAACAACTGACGAGAGAGTAAAACTAGTCAATTCGGTGAAAAATAACACAAAGTATATGTGGCAAAAATAATATTAACTTATAGTGTATGTATAAGTCATGTCTAAATATTGTTATGTTTGATTTTTTTTTAATCCATTATAATAATGGCTGTTCGATGCGTCTTAGGAATTAGGTAACAGAAGTTACTGAAGCTCAACACAGGCTCTCCTAGTGGCTTTGGCAGCCCCAAGAAACTAGGATCGGGAGCGGTGGCCTAATAAGCCACTCTCCTTAAACAAAATTTATTATGAAAACACGGGGAATGAATATAACAAGAACCCCCCCAAATGTTGACGACCCCCGCAAACGATATAAGGACCATGATTTAAGGATATGCACCTGGAATGTCCGAACTCTTTACAGAGATGGTGCCTCTATCCAACTGGCGGATGTCCTCGACAAATACAAGGCTGACATCACCGCCATACAGGAAATGAGATGGACGGGACAGGGATGCACACGACGAAAGAACTGTGACATCTTTTACAGCTGCCATGCAGAAAGACACGAATTTGGATGTGGTTTCATAGTCGGCAAGAGACTTCGACACCTAGTCTCGCGGTTTAACCCCGTAAGTGACCGAATAGCCACCATTCGCATCCGGGCGAAATATTTTTACATCACGCTGATTTGTGTACACGCCCCGACGGAAGATAAAGACGATGAGATTAAAGATGCATTTTACGAGCGCCTAGAGGAAACATACGACCGCTGCCCTGGCCACGACATTAAAATTGTTCTGGGAGACTTTAATGCAAAAATAGGAAGGGAAGATGGCAACAAGGCTATCCCCCGATCAAAACACCAAAAATCAAATTGATCATGTGGTAATTGATGGCAGGCATGCATCTAGTGTCATGGACGTGCGTGTGATCCGTGGTGCTAATATTGGCTCGGATCATTACCTGGTTGCAGCCAAGGTTCGCACAAGATTGAGCAGAGCGAAAAACGCACGTAACCAAACACAAAGAAAGCTGGACATCGCGAAGCTGCAAACCCCAGAGATAGCTACTGCCTACTCCGACCAACTCTCCCAACTTTTACGACACAACGCCTCTACTTCTGACGTTCCCGATACACAGTGGCAGCATATTGCGCATTCCGTGGCAACCGCCGCAACAACCGTGCTAGGATATGAAAAGCGGCGCTCAGACGAATCCTGGTACGATGAAGAATGTCGCATAGCGTCTGAGGAACAGGATGCTGCTTATATGGCAACGCTACAGCCAATTGCAACCCGTGCTGTTAGGGAACGGCATAAGGAGAAAGCAAAACGGACGAGACAGCTATTTAGGCGAAAAAAACGTCAGATGAAGGAACGGGAGAACGAGGATATTGAGCGATACAGGGATAGAGGTGAGGCCCGAAAATTTTACCAGAAAGTAAGAGCAAATGGATACGGTAATGGCCTCCCCACCTGTAAGGACAGTGATGGAAATCTGGTCACGGATACGCAAAGTGTGCTGCACATATGGAGAGAACACTTCCAGCAACTGCTGGTTCCAGAAGGCAGCGCACGTGAAGTTATCACGCCAATTGTCGATGACGGCTTAGATTGCCCACCACCAAGTCAAGCCGAGGTAAGAAGAGCAATATCGCGGTTGAAAAACAACAAAGCAGCCGGTGCCGACGGTCTGCCCGCAGAGCTCTTCAAGTCCGGTGGCGAGAAGTTGATAACGAGCATGCACCAGCTCTTGCGCACGGTTTGGCTTAAAGAGTGCATGCCCGACGATTGGAATGTAAGCGTATTATGTCCTGTGCTGAAAAAAGGTGATCCAAGTGTGTGCTCCAACTACCGCGGGATCAGCCTTTTACCCATCGCATATAAGGTCCTGTCGAGTGTGCTATGTGAAAGACTAAAGCCAGTGTTATCCAACCTGATCGGACCTTATCAGTGTGGCTTTAGACCTGGAAAATCAACAACTGACCAGATATTCACACTTCGGCAAATCCTGGGAAAGACCCAAGAGAAACAGATCGACACGTACCATCTTTTTGTCGACTATAAAGCTGCCTTCGACAGCCCGATACGGCAGAAATTACTTGAAGCCATGGCTGAGTTTGGTATTCCAGCGAAGCTGATACGTCTTTGCGGAATGACGCTGACTGACACGAAGTC
This sequence comes from Muscina levida, assembly GCA_964034835.1. Classification (NCBI taxonomy): domain Eukaryota; kingdom Metazoa; phylum Arthropoda; class Insecta; order Diptera; family Muscidae; genus Muscina; species Muscina levida. The sequence goes on along the minus strand of OZ035881.1, from coordinate 46,133,882 downwards.
TTCAGTGAAGATTGGCAAGGACCTTACGGAGCCATTCTATACCAAACGAGGCCTAAAACAAGGCGACGGCCTATCGTGCGATCTCTTCAACATTGTGATGGAGATGATAATGAGAAAAGCTGCAGTAAACACGAGTGGCACTATATTCAACAAAAGCCACATGCTACTCGCGTACGCTGATGACGTAGACATCATCGGTCGAAAACTGCGGGATGTGACTGCAGCATTCTCGGGTATACAGAAGGAATCAGCGAAAATGGGCCTAACGGTGAACGAGGACAAAACGAAGTTATTAGTTTCAACGAACAAAGAATCTACTCGTTTGGGAAACTGCGTGAACGTTGACAACTATAATTTCGAGGTGGTAGATAATTTTGTCTACCTAGGCTCCGCCATCAACAAAGAAAATAATGTCAGCCTAGAAATCCGGAGAAGAATCCTGCTTGCAAATAAATGCTATTACGGACTAAGCAAGCGTTTCAATGACAGAGCCCTCTCTCGACGAACAAAACTCCAGCTATACCAGATACTGGTTCTACCTGTCTTAATGTATGGCTCAGAATCCTGGGTTATGACACAAACAGATGAATCGGTTCTGGCGGTATTCGAGAGAAAAATACTCCGTAAAATATATGGCCCCATCATCGTTAACGGAGAGTATCGGCGTCGTATGAATCATGAGCTGTACGCTGACATTGACGTGGTCAAACGCATTAAGGTTCAACGGTTGCGTTGGCTAGGTCATGTTGTACGCATGGACGAAAATGCTCCAGCTCGAAAAGTCTTCGACAATGAACTCGATGGACGGCGCAGAAGAGGGCGACCAAAACTCCGTTGGAAAGACCAGGTTACTGAGAACCTTACAGAACTCGGTGTGACTAACTGGAGAAGAAGCGCAGAAGATCGAGGCGCTTATAATATTTTTCTACGTGCGGTATATAATCCACTGGGATTGCATAGAAGTACCAGTTAAGTAAGTAAGTAATAATGGCTGTTATCAACATGAAACTGCAATGAGTTTTCAATAAATGTTTCTTTAAAAAATATGTCAAATCCAATACAATATGATCTTTACATTTGTCCCGACAAATCCCGCTTTTTAGTCCCGACTTTTTGAATTCGGTGCCTGGCAACCCTAAGTGTCAACAGTGAATTGAAGTAATAAACACGTTTGTAAGGTGAACATAAGAAAGTGAAAGTGGTAAAACATATAACATAAACATATAATATATATTAGACTTTTTGATAATTTTGTTACAGATTTCTGTCATGATATGTCGACAAATATATCGGACTTTTCTAGGATTTTATAATAGATTTAGAATGTCGGGAAAACTCTCAGAATTTTCTGCGATTCTATAACAGATTTCTGTCAGATATCGGCTCGACATGTCGGTAAAATTTTCAGTATTTCCCAAGGATTTTACTTCAGAATTCGATAAGATATCTGAAAGATTTGTAGGCAAAAACAAGGGAATTTCCCCCGACGAATCTTGCAGACATCGTGTCAACCCTCCCATACGTTTTTCGGCACGAAATCTTACGGAAATCTGTACCGAAATCGGGTTCTTTTGCCGAAATTCGTAACGAAATCTTAACGATTTCGGGACATTTGGTTTGCTGGGTGTAGACAAAGTTTTTTGAAAACCATGTTGATAAGGAGAAAAGTAAATGAACAAAGATTGAGAAATAACATCCGTCACCATTTTCTCTAATACTTTGGAGGATTGCATTAAATTTAACGATTCCTCTAAAACTTTCCATATCAAAAACACATTCCGAATTATGATGTGGGATTATGTATGAATCCGAATAGGAAAGTAGCCAAATTTCAATGAAAAGTAAATAGCAGACAGCTGTTTGACAGGATATTAAAATAATTCTTGTTAACCGATGGCGTTCGCAAAAATATTTGCTAAAGCTAGATAATCGAAGGACTCGATATCCTTATATATCAACCTATAGGACCTGAATGAATGTTACAGTTTTATATTAAGGAATATATGAAAAGAATAAGCGTCCTCCCCAATATCATGTTATAATTTCCTTAATAAACATCACCTTTTAGATTCCGAATTTAACTTTTTTTTAGCTTTTAAAACTTGCAGTAAGCTTAGTTTACCAACAAACCTTGTAAAAGGCTTGAGCTGTAAGGTAAAATGGGAATCGTGGGGAAAAAATATCCTCCATTTCCATGTTTGAATATTAACGGTCAAATTCAAACTATAATTGGTGCTGGGCATTTTCAGCTGATATCTTCGCATGTAAATGTTTGACATAATTGTTGATATATATACAGCATATCGTCAACTAAAATGCAAACGGACGTAACTACAGAAAAATTCGAAACCGAGTTTTTGATTGACTATTGTTCGTTTCATCAAACTACATGTTCACACAAAATTTTAGACACCTACCACCAAAAACAGCGAGTTAATTAAAGAAATTCAAACGGACGTAAACTACTTACTTACTTACTTACTTAGCTGGTACTTCTATGCAATCCCAGTGGATTATATACCGCACGTAGAAAAATATTATAAGCGCCTCGATCTTCTGCGCTTCTTCTCCAGTTAGTCACACCGAGTTCTGTAAGGTTCTCAGTAACCTGGTCTTTCCAACGGAGTTTAGGTCGCCCTCTTCTGCGCCGTCCATCGAGTTCATTGTCGAAGACTTTTCGAGCTGGGGCATTTTCTTCCATGCGTACAACATGACCTAGCCAACGCAACCGTTGCACCTTAATGCGTTTGACCACGTCAATGTCAGTGTACAGCTCGTACAGCTCATGATTCATACGACGCCGATACTCTCCGTTAACGATGATGGGTCCATATATTTTACGGAGTATTTTTCTCTCAAATACCGCCAGAACCGATTCATCCGCTTGTGTCATAACCCAGGATTCTGAGCCATACATTAGGACAGGTAGAACCAGTATCTGGTATAGCTGGAGTTTTGTTCGTCGAGAGAGGGCTCTGTCATTGAATCGCTTGCTTAGTCCGTAGTAGCATTTATTTGCAAGCAGGATTCTTCTCCGGATTTCTAGGCTGACATTATTTTCTTTGTTGATGGCGGAGCCTAGGTAGACAAAATTATCTACCACCTCGAAATTATAGTTGTCAACGTTCACGCAGTTTCCCAAACGAGTAGATTCTTTGTTCGTTGAAACTAATAACTTCGTTTTGTCCTCGTTCACCGTTAGGCCCATTTTTGCTGATTCCTTCTGAATACCTGAGAAGGCTGCAGTCACATCCCGCAGTTTTCGACCGATGATGTCTACGTCATCAGCGTACGCGAGTAGCATGTGGCTTTTGTTGAATATAGTGCCACTCGTGTTTACTGCAGCTTTTCTCATTATCATCTCCATCACAATGTTGAAGAGATCGCACGATAGGCCGTCGCCTTGTTTTAGGCCTCGTCTGGTATAGAATGGCTCCGTAAGGTCCTTGCCAATCTTCACTGAAGACTTCGTGTCAGTCAGCGTCATTCGGCAAAGACGTATCAGCTTCGCTGGAATTCCAAACTCAGCCATGGCTTCAAGTAATTTCTGCCGTATCGGGCTGTCGAAGGCAGCTTTATAGTCGACAAAAAGATGGTACGTGTCGATCTGTTTCTCTTGGGTCTTTTCCAGGATTTGCCGAAGTGTGAAAATCTGGTCAGTTGTTGATTTTCCAGGTCTAAAGCCACACTGATAAGGCCCGATCAGGTTGGATAACACTGGCTTTAGTCTTTCACATAGCACACTCGACAGGACCTTATATGCGATGGTTAAAAGGCTGATCCCGCGGTAGTTGGAGCACACACTTGGATCACCTTTTTTCAGCACAGGACATAATACGCTTACATTCCAGTCGTCGGGCATGCACTCTTTAAGCCAAACCGTGCGCAGGAGCTGGTGCATGCTCGTTATCAACTCCTCGCCACCGGACTTGAAGAGCTCTGCGGGCAGACCGTCGGCACCGGCTGCTTTGTTGTTTTTCAGCCGCGATATTGCTCTTCTTACCTCGGCTTGACTTGGTGGTGGGCAATCTAAGCCGTCGTCGACAATTGGCGTGATAACTTCACGTGCGCTGCCTTCTGGAACCAGCAGTTGCTGGAAGTGTTCTCTCCATATGTGCAGCACACTCTGCGTATCCGTGACCAGATTTCCATCACTGTCCTTACAGGTGGGGAGGCCATTACCGTATCCATTTGCTCTTACTTTCTGGTAAAATTTTCGGGCCTCACCTCTATCCCTGTATCGCTCTATATCCTCGCTCTCCCGTTCCTTCATCTGACGTTTTTTTCGCCTAAATAGCTGTCTCGCCCGTTTTACTTTCTCCTTATGCCGTTCCCTAACAGCACGGGTTACAATTGGCTGTAGCGTTGCCATGTAAGCAGCATCCTGTTCCTCAGACGCTATGCGACATTCTTCATCGTACCAGGATTCGTCTGAGCGCCGCTTTTCATATCCTAGCACGGTTGTTGCGGCGGTTGCCATGGAATGCGCAATATGCTGCCACTGTGTATCGGGAACGTCAGAAGTAGAGGCGTTGTGTCGTAAAAGTTGGGAGAGTTGGTCGGAGTAGGCAGTAGCTATCTCTGGGGTTTGCAGCTTCGCGATGTCCAGCTTTCTTTGTGTTTGGTTACGTGCGTTTTTCGCTCTGCTCAATCTTGTGCGAACCTTGGCTGCAACCAGGTAATGATCCGAGCCAATATTAGCACCACGGATCACACGCACGTCCATGACACTAGATGCATGCCTGCCATCAATTACCACATGATCAATTTGATTTTTGGTGTTTTGATCGGGGGATAGCCAAGTTGCCTTGTGGATATCTTTGTGCTGGAATCTGGTTCCACTAACTACCATGTTCCTTCCCGCTGCGAAGCTAACCAGCCTAAACCCGTTGTCTGACGTGTCGGTATGCAGGCTGAATTTACCGATCGATGGACCAAGAACATCTTCCCTTCCTATTTTTGCATTAAAGTCTCCCAGAACAATTTTAATGTCGTGGCCAGGGCAGCGGTCGTATGTTTCCTCTAGGCGCTCGTAAAATGCATCTTTAATCTCATCGTCTTTATCTTCCGTCGGGGCGTGTACACAAATCAGCGTGATGTAAAAATATTTCGCCCGGATGCGAATGGTGGCTATACGGTCACTTACAGGGTTAAACCGCGAGACCAGGTGTCGAAGTCTCTTGCCGACTATGAAACCACATCCAAATTCGTGTCTTTCTGCATGGCAGCTGTAAAAGATGTCACAGTTCTTTCGTCGTGTGCATCCCTGTCCCGTCCATCTCATTTCCTGTATGGCGGTGATGTCAGCCTTGTATTTGTCGAGGACATCCGCCAGTTGGATAGAGGCACCATCTCTGTAAAGAGTTCGGACATTCCAGGTGCATATCCTTAAATCATGGTCCTTATATCGTTTGCGGGGGTCGTCAACATTTGGGGGGGTTCTTGTTATATTTATTCTCCGTGTTTTCATAATAAATTTTGTTTAAGGAGAGTGGCTTATTAGGCCACCGCTCCCGATCCTAGTTTCTTGGGGCTGCCAAAGCCACTAGGAGAGCCTATGTTGAGCTTCAGTAACTTCTGTTACCTACTTCCTAAGACGCATCGGTGGTAGCATGCCGATTAGGTTACTCAACGTTTCGCCTTCTAACTCTAGCTAACTTCAAAGCGGTTGCTTTAAAGTCATTGCCCAGGGAATACTTGGTCTAAGACCGGAAGTAGTTAGCTGCTTGGACAGTGCCGCAAAGGAATCGATTCTGGTCACTCCCAAGTGAGTGACAGTCAGTAACTTTCAGCCTCTGGGCAAAGTCCCATTCCCCAGGACGTAAACTACACTTTTATTAATTTTACAGGAGAAGTAAAAAACGACATAAATTTTAAAGAAAAAATTGCCGGATACTCGTAAATAGTTTTTAATTGTATGGCAACACAATCACTGTTATCATTCATTCGATAATTTATGTTTGCTTGCCGGAAAAGTAACAAGAACAAAACAGGGGAATTTCCTCTGTTGTTCATATGTATACTTTTTGCCTGTAAATAAATCGGCAAGTCACCGATTTTCGTGACGTCACGTTGTTTCTGTCTTTACTGTTTCTGTACATTGAAATCGTTAAAAATTCGGTATGCAATGGAATTAAAACACAAATCGAGTAAAACGTTATGAATATGAATCAAATGACAACCACAAAGAAAGTATCCACCGATTTTTGTAATGAATTTTTTGGAACTTTTTATATGGAAGGGATCCTTTTTAATACATTTATAAAGAAGAAAATTGTCTGCGTATTCTTTAAGCATATAGAAAACAATACTCACAGTCACTTTTCATTCATAAATTGTATATCAAAGAACATATTTTCAAAATTTGTTTGAAAATAATTAAAAAATATTCGTGATGTGTAAAAAATCAAAACAAACACATTCATGTAATAAAGTAATCGGTATCCGATTATCATTTTTATCACGTTGCAAATGAAATACTATTAATAGTTTTACAATTTTTCTGCGTTATGGAAGTTGTTAATCTATTAAAAAATTCTGCTACCGCAAAGTCTTATACATAATAAATAAATTTCTAAATCATTTATTTTATCTGAATATAGAACAAATTGTTAGTTCTTCACAATACCGGAACATATAAATCGGTTTTATGTTATAACACTGATAATAATCGTTTATAAATATACGCATAAATGGTTGTTAGAGTTATTATGTGCTTTAGCTTAAGCTCGCTTTATATCCTAATTTATAAATTATATTAATAAGACTGATTACACTGTGCGAGTTCAAAAATGTAACAACACGGGGCACCCAGCTAGTAAACCTAATTCGAGTACCCTGAATCCAGTCGAGCTATTTTTTTTAGGTTATTTTGGTCTGGGGACCCCGAATTATGGGAGTAAGTATGGCTTCTTTGGATCTGTTTAACCCAACTAACACACGTGGAACGAAAAAAAAATAAGGCCACCGCTGAATTAGTGAGATGAATAACTTTCGTATAAGTATTCACACTTGTCCCTATTCCCAACTGTCCCTAGGTGTACTCTTTTTTTGACCCTGTGGGTCCTATATATCCGATCGGAAAAAATTGGTGTATATTTGGCTCGATTTTAGGTTTTTGTTTTGGACCCGGGCATAAAATTATGCATTTCACCCAATAAGTGTGTTTTTTATACACTTTTAACCAACATTTCAGCGTACTCGAATTGGGTTTACTATCGGGTGCCCCACTTGTTACAAAAAGTTTCCGATTCGAGCACAGTGTAATCATTAATAAATTTTATTGTTATTTTACGTTTGCACAACATTATTTACATTTATGAAAATCGGTAAAGTTCTCACAATCAAAAAAGTCAGTGAGAAAACTATTCCCATTTTTTGCAGAAACACTTTTTGTCAGCGTTCCTAAGAAAAGAAACCGGAACATGCGACAACTTATCGATTTGGAATGAGTGAATTGAACAGAAATCGATTCAGATTCTTACAGAAACATTATGGGTGAGAGTGACGTCAAAGTGACGTCAAATCGGTATTATGAGTCGATAACTGCAATCGTTACTAGTTACAGAAACGGGCTACTGATGGTCCTTAAACTTTAGGAAATAAAGACCGTGACTTTACTTGTCGAAGAAGTCAGTTTTTTCTTCTTTCACAGAAAGACAATCCTGTGCGAATTGAGTCGGACGATTTTGTTAAATCGTTTTCTTAATATGATTCGGAATATTATAAATTTGTTTTACAATTTTCTGAACTTCTAAAACATATCTAATTTCTATTTACAACTTATTTTGTGGCCGTCGGTGGTGTAATGGGTAGAGTGCGCGCCTGTTATTCATTAGATCGTGGGTTCGAATCCCGGTCAGACCACTTTACATTTTCTTTCGACGACGGTCACCTCGCTTAGTGCCGGCGACACTATCAAGTATAATTAGCCATGAAAAAGCTTCTCAATTCCGTTCGGAACCGGTGTAAAACTGTAGGTCCCAATCAGTGTGTCTAAAAAATAGAAAGCGCACAGCTCATTGATTGCGAGAAGCTCTCCCCTATCCCTCCATGGGATGTAATGGGAAATTTTTTTTTTTATTTTGTGAAACGTGACGTGACGTTGCGTAATGGGACATAAATTTCCTCTTGGAAAATTTATGACAAAATTATTTTCAAAAAAAAATTTTATTAGGGAATATTATTATAGTTTATATACCAAAAATTGTTGATCACGAATGTTACATTAGAACGTAAAAAAACTGAAATTAAAATGTTGCAGCTAACTGATATTTTTACTTTTATTTGAGTTATTTACTGTGTTAACAAATAATTTATGATAAGAGTGCACTTTAGACCGTATCACCTTACAGACACAAAAAAAGCGCACCGTACACCAGCGATTATAAATTATTGTTGCAAGGACATTTAAAAAAATTTTGTTTTTTTTTGCCGAACGTAGGGGTCGCCTTTTTAGTTTTTTCGTTATATCTTCCATATTTACCGTCCGATCTTAAAGTTTGATATATCGATTTTTTTTTTGTATCAGGGAGGCCAATATTTTTGCTCTTAGGTCCTCTGACCTCAAATGTACCGTTCTAGTACTTACCCCCCAAATCTCATTTTGTACCACCCTAATGTTAGAAATTTATAGCTCGCGAAAAATCATAAAACTTTTGCTAAGAAAGTATTTCGATAATTACAGCACAACTATTAAAAAATGCTTTTATAAATTCAGGGGGGTCATATTTTTAAATTTGTCATATCTTTAATATTAAAATTTAGATATTAAAGTATGATAACGAAAAAACTAAAATGGCTACTCCTACGTTCGGCAAAAAAACCAAAAATTTGTTGAAATGTCCTTGGAACAATACTCTATATCCGCTGGTGTAGGGTGAACTTTTTTTTTGTGATACGGTCTAGTGCACTTACATCATCAGTAAATATGTTATTAAAAATTCAAAAAGGTGACCAGAATATTAAAACAATTTTGCAGTCCGTTAAATCATAACTGAAAAAAAAATAAGATAAGCTTTGGACATTTTAATTTAATTAAATTTAAGTATTTGTCTTTACTAATACAATTCAGAAAAAATTTTATTGTACTTTTTATTTTCGAGCAAGGTGGACCTTTCTGTGGAAATACCCATATGCTGTTTTCTACTTTCGTTTCAGGTATGATACGAATTACACTATTTATAAAGTATATTTTGTTTCGAATGTGAAACAGACTCAAACGTCTGAAACTAATTCAAAACTAATTTACTTTTATCAACGTCGACAACAATGTCAACATAAAATAAAGATAAAGCAAAATATACATACATTTATTTAAGCTCATGTAAATAAAGCACATACAATATGCAGACATATCTAATGACGAAGATTATTTTTAATCGACCATTAGAGTTGTAATCGATAGAGTATTATGATGTTATCACAGCTCCTACCACCATGTGTCCTACTTACTTTTTCAATTCTTTGTACAACATCACCATAGTTGGAACACCCATTCCCATTAGGACGAAAGCATTGACAATGGGTTTCCATATCGATAGTCCAGTTGCGACTATAGCTGCTATAAACATCATCACACCGAATATGCGCCTGAAAATATACGAGAAAATATGCGACAGTGTTTATTATTGTCAGTGCATTAGATTAGATGTGAAAGTATATTGGAAAACAATAAAATACAGCAGTTGCACTATCTATGTATGTATGTACAGTTGGCTGGCATTGTAATGACACTGAACGGATTAAAGTGGCATGTTGTGTCCTCATATCACTTATTCAACAGTTTTATGTAAATTACATAGTCATGCAAAGGTATAATTATCAGTTGGTTGCAAAGAAAGGATTTTCACTGACGGAATATATTGCTAATTACCATGTAGTCGTCAGGTGTTCTACGTTAATAATTCGCACGGTAAAATGCCTACGAGCTGGTCTATTACAACGATAGAAGACAAAATTATACCAGTAACAAATAGCACTAGTTTGCAAAAAATTAAAGCAACGTATAAATAAATAAGATATTTGATTTTCAACGTCAAATGTATGAGAAGTACCAGAAATGCCATAAATTGCAAAGAAATTTCAAAATATGTATTTGCTTTTGTTTATACAATGTTTGAATTAAAAAGGTTTTTACATCCTACTACTTATTATTTAATACATTTATAATGCAATGGTTGTTTCAATATCTACATACTACATTTTCTGTGTTATAACATTTTTTTCCTTCTAGAATATTACATTAAGGAACATGAAAGCTTTACAGCATTTCTTGATCCACAGAAAAGCGTTCTATATCCGATCTTAAAAGTAATCCTTATAAAAAACAATGACGTAGAACTGGACGAAATGTAATATATGTGATTGCTAAGTTTGTTGATTTATTTTCTTTCTTAATGGCTTAATATAGAAAGGGCGTATCTTGTTTGGTATCGATTTTATTATATATAAATTATAATCGATATGTGCTACTAATAGCAGCAGTTTTTTTTAACAATTTATTTATCAAAAAAAAATATCACAAATGTGAATTTGCCTTAATATTTTATTTATATGGGTACCTCTACCGGAAGGACGGACGATTTCATTGAAAAAAATTGCTATATTTTGAACTTAATGTTGTTGTAATCATATAATGAATTTGTTGAACTTTAACAAAACAAACTATATATATCGTTGGGAAGTCTCTTCTTTCCAAATCTACTGAGAAACTTAAAATCGGTTCATATTTATCCGCGTTACTGACTTTTAAGTGCGTAAAAGTACGAAAAACCGGTTTTTACCCGCAACTTAAGATTTTTGGTGTTTTGAAAAACAGATTCTTGTAGTGCTCGGCAGAACCTACCAGAAAAATAGTATTTTTTTCCCAGGTATTGTTTTTTTTCGCTCTGTGTTATCCATAGAAAGTGCGTATGTCCGCAACGCACATTTAGATTGAAGTAGCGTAAAAGGTAAAAGTATTTTAAATGTGAAGTAAGTTGTTTGTTAAACCCCAACATGTCTTTTTAATTTTACAAAAAAGAATATACTGGTCACATTCACAAATTTTCTACGACACTTCAAGTTGCTGTGGGAAATTGTGTGTGTCCGTAACGCACTTTGTGTTAGTCATAATTTTGAATACAACATTTTAAGTAGTTTCATTAAAATAACATCAAGTACGGTCCAAAATCTACATTTTTTAAAATGAACATAATCTTCAAAATATTTAATCTTTTCGAGAAAACTACAAAATAAGAAAAAACGTGCGTCCGCAACGCTAGGGAATACTCATATAATAATTTCTTTTATAACAAGTATTTTAATAATTGCGTGTAACTAAAAATTTTAATATATCTATATATGCTCATTATGTTTGTTATAATCAAATTAAATTTAAATCAAATATATAAATTAAAACAATGGTTGAAATTTAATTTGTAATAACAAACATGTTATAGCGAAAATGATTCTCTGAAATAACAACTGATTATAGCACAATTATAATATTGTTAAAAATTTTATTATTGTTGGCATTAATTTATCTTTTTCTATCAGCTTGTAATAACATGCATGTAACTGAAAGCGTTGAATGCCAATGAATTAACAACTTTCATACAAAAAATATAATAGGTCATTATTTATTTGAATGGGCTTCTTAACGCAATCATGCAAAATTGGGCCAGGGTAGAATTGGACAGACGTTACGATAAAATATGACCAAACAGGTAATACCGAACTGTGTATATTATACATACTATACACCAAAACTTAAAAGTAAGTAAAAGCCATAATTTGATTTTTTTTTAAATCCTGATAAAGTATTTCATAAATAACTTTTAAATGTAATAATAAAAATAAAGAAATCAATTGTCATACTTTATCAATGTGGACAATAAATAGGCAAAAAATATATTATAAGTTTCGTATCCTTAAAAAGCAAACTAATGTTTAACTGCTCCAGAATACCAATAACATAAATTTGCTATAGTTGCTCCATTTTTGTCATGTAAAAATTTAAAATAATAGCACAATTTTTAATTTTTTTCGTATTTAACCCTTTTTAGAACCATTTATTTATATAATTTCGTAATTTTATAGCATTTTTTAAATGAAAAGTTCTATAGCACGATTGTGACACAAAACAAGGAAACGTCTCTAAAATTTTAAAATATACATCATTGTGGTAGTATTTATGTGTGCGCTTGTGTATTAATGAAAAATGTAAAATATGAAATGTAAAATATGAAAAATTTAGTGATGCAGTTCTGTAGGATATGCTGATTTAGCGATATGTATTTTTAGCCTTTTGTAAATTTTTTTTTTCCCAAATAACGCCCCAAAATCACCTAAACGAAAATCAGCAGTAACTGCTTCAGATTTTCATGAATTTTTTTTCATAATTCTTTGATATATCTATGTAAGTATATTTGAAAAATATATTATCTCAACATAAATATTAAAAAAAAAAATTGGATAACAAAAATAGTTAAAAAAAATATTCAGGATTTTATGATGGCGCTCAAAAAGTTTTTGTTTTTCTTGGACAAAAAAACGTGAGCTTTATCGAGCTTTATGTTCTGGTTGCAACTGAAAGATGGAACTGAATTCTTTCGATTTGATAATTTAAATTCGTATAATATTATAAACTGTTGAACAAAGTTTTAAATTTTAAATAACAGTCACACGAAATTTTCTATCTGTAATTCAAGAAAACACGATATAAAATGGAGTATGCTTTTAGGCTCAAGTATTTTTATGCAATCAGATATAGAATCAATTTGTTAATGATTACACAGTGTGACAAAAAAATATACCTGTGACGTGATATTCTTTTTCTGGTAGGCGCTGCTGAGTACAACAATAATCTGTTTTAAAAATTTCCCTAACACCCCCAAAATCTTAAAAAAAACCGGTTTTTCGTACCTTTACGCACTTATAAACAGTAACGTGATTGAAGATCAACCGAATTTAAGTTTCTCAGCGGGTTTGGAAAGAAGAGACTACGGCCTTTCCAACGATATATATACAGTCAAAACTCTCTATAACGAACTCCAATATAACGAAGTTATCTTTATTGCGAAGTAATAATAAGAACACTGTGTTTTGGGTCTACTTTAAGTGTATTATAATCTCCCTATAACGAATTTCCCTATAGCGAATATTTTCTTATAACGAAGAATTTTTGCGACCGTAAAGGCTGAAACACATAGAAAGCCTCGCATTCCTTTCATGTTTTCATTGCAAGCATTAGCCTCGCCTTTGAAATTTCTAAAACACATAAGCGGCATACTTTATACGCTTATCCAATCATATGTTTGTCGGTAAACACAATATTGGGCATCAGTTTTGTCGTATATGAAATGTTTTTCTCAAACATCATAAAATTCCTATAATTTAATTAAAGTTTTTTTGTTCTTTTGTCTGTTTGCACAAAATAAACTTCATAATCAGCTGTTTTCAGATGTCAATGCTTGTGATGCTTACAAAATTTTTAATTTTTGTAAACTTTGCGCTTCGCTTGCGCCTGATGCTTTGAAGAACGCTTTTTATGTGAGCGCACACGTAAGAACGCATGTAATAAAAAAAAATTGACATATGCTTGATGCGAGGCAAGAAAGAAATGCTTTCTATGTGTTTCAGCCTTAACTTCAAGATTGAAGCGTTTTCAATCTCCATATAACGAATTGAGGCAAAACCGAACGCACGTACACAAAAAAGAAATCGACGTCGCTTTGTTGTGTGTTATGGGCGTTGTTATTTTTGCTCTGTGTGTACTTTGTTTTTTTTTTTACAAATCGAGAGAGATGAGACTGATGCTTTGAATCGTTAATTTACCATAACATTGAAAGTGTATTTTGGGGAACCACCGAACTATGCAAGTGATAACTGGAATCATTACCATCTCTCACATTTCTTGCCGTCGCTATCAGTTTACCTTTGCATATCGCTATTTGTATTGTTTTTACTTCTCTAAATGTATTAGAAAGTTATATTGAAGAAGAAAAGTGAAAAAATGTACTTCAAACCAAAATAACGGACTACTACAAATACAAAATTTTAAAAGGAACAAAATTGTTTTTCTTTTCTGTATAGCGAAGTAAATATCCAGTCCCTTGGAATTCGTTATAGAGAGTTTCGACTGTAGTTATATGATTAACATGTAGTTATATGATTTGACATCTGCCTGATTCTGCCTCGATATCGCAATTTTTTTTAGATTTTTTCACTATTTTTTAAGTATTTGAAGAAAAACTAAAAATAAGAAAAAACTATATGAATTTTTATAAGTTCAGCAAGTGTCAAAGTGTTTAAAGAAATTTCAATAGCGTCCTTGTATTGTACATTTAATTAATAAAATGTATACTTTTGCAGTTACTTATTTAAATCTAGCTGCGGCTCAAAAAAATGGAGCAACTATAGAAAACTGATGACTTGTTTTACGACTTTTGGTGAAGAAATACAAATTTGGAGCGAAAATATCTTTTTAGTTTATAAGGGCAGGTGGCGATGAGCGTAGTCGATTTCCATGAATCTTTCCAGATATCTCAACTTCATAACACTGGATACTTCATGACTTTTTGTAAAGAAACACGGTTCTATTATGGTATGGGGATGTGTACCCACAGATGGTGTGGGACCACTTATACGAATCAAAGGCATAATATCTTCGAACATGACAACGCCCCAAAACATTCTGCAAAAATTGTCAAGGAATGCCTAAGATCACAGAAATTTGAAGTCAGGGAATGGCCACCGCAGAGTCCATATCTGAACCCGATCGAAAACCTATGGGACCAAGACAGGGATTAGGCTGAATGAAACAAAATTTCTGCATATTATGTTGCTTAACTTTGTCAATCTATGCTAAGTTGGATGGATCAATTGAAGAAAGCAAAAGTGTGTCAATGGTCTGAATTAGGAAATGTTTTGTTTTTAAATACTTACAGTTCTGAAAATTATATGTTTGTTATTGCTTTATATTTTCTACAGATGCATATTTTAAATTTAGCAAAAAGTTTGGAAATAATTTAATAAAAACTATAAAAAAATATTTTAAGAATTAATTCTAAAATTAAATTTATGTTTAAGCACTAGCAGCTATGGCTATCGGCCCTAAAAAAGAAATTAATTACATACTTTGTTTTAAACATTGGCACCACAGTGTAATATATACACAATGAAACGGTCGCAACAAAAAACAGAAGTTCTTTAGAATCTCTAGAAAAATATTTAAAATGTTGAGCGAGTTTTGGGAACTTTGTTTTTCTATATATATATATCAGAGTGGGTCAATTTGTATAGAGTAAAAATATGTACCAAGCAGTTACCACAATCGTAATCTACGATGAATTCTAAGAAAATTTGCCCAAGAAACCATAGGTCAAAATCAAAATCGAGCCCCTGGTTTTTAACGAAAAACTTTTTGTTTTTGGAAAAAATCCACAATAAGCCCCGCAACTACCCCGGGTTCGCCCCTAGAGGGTTCAAATGTATGAACGATCGCCAATAATTATTCCCTCCTATAATTTTTTCCAAACATACCTAACCCCCATCTTCACCCCCTTTTGCACAAGGATGCGACAATAGAAAGTAGGAAAAAGCAAACTCAACAGATTTCCGTAATTCGAACTCCGCTCTCTCAGATCTAATACATACGATTGTTATTTGTTTGCATTGCTGAGATTCTTACCTTTCATTTGATACCCATTTCGTTATCATATGGTTCGTGGAAATATTTAATTTAATTTTTTTAAACTGGTTTTTAAGCATTGGAGTCCTTTTAAAAAAAAACTCCTGATGTTCTGGCGATAAACTGAGAACGCAGTTTTACTACATAAGGTCTCTAGTTTCACGTGTATATGGTCTTCATCAAGTGTGAAAACCACTGTTGCACTGTGTAATAAGTAGACGTTTAAGTTTTATTTATCGAAGTTTTTAAAAAAAAGTTCATTGAAGAAAACAAGACCAATTAAGACTTTTTTTTAATATTAATATTTTAATATAATACTTGAGCAAGTGTGTAGGCCCAGTAGGAAGTGTCTGCAAGACATCCTCAAGGATTGGTGCATGACCATAGTAACTCGTTGATGACATTTAGGGGACCGTCCATACAAATCGTCAACGAAATTTTCATACAAGTGTCCGCTTTGTCATGCACGACCGGATGAGCGACAATGTCGGTCAAATTTTCGTTGATGCCTATACAAAAGACCTGTCGCCCACACAATCATGCACGACCTGATGGGTGAAAATGTCGGTGAAATTGTCATTGATTCCTATGTATGTCTTGAATTGTCATTCAAGCCATATTAGTATGACTTTGTACCATTTTAAAAGATGGATTTTTATCTGTTTTTATCTTTTTATTAGTATGACTAATTGTTAATACTTTTGGGAAACTAAGAGAAAAGTGTAGGATATAAACTTTTTTATGGCATTCACCTTCATTCCGTCCGTTTAATAAACTGAAAATTTTCTTACGTCTGATTTCATTTTTTTTTTCTTTGATTTTGTTGAATGTGTTTGATGCACGACAACATTAGTATTTTGTCGGTGAGCTTGTCGTCAACCGAGTGTTTTGACGACAAGTCCATACATTTTTCAAATTTTGTCTTGAGGACACCGTGGACGACAAAGTCGTATATGATGGAACTTCCTACTGGGGGTTTAAAAAAGTAAGCAACTCGTCCCCCCTTTTCCATTTGAAAGCAGTGTGTATGTGATTGTTTCTTTAGTCAGTTTTATTTCTATTGATTTCACTATGTGACAGTTATTTGGAATTTGGGAGTGACTAGAGTGTTCGAAACCGAAAACTGTCTAACCGATTTTTTTCTCCAAAACCGTATGCTAGTTTTATCAAAAATTCCCGGTTTACCGGTTTTTTCATGTCGGTTAACCGGTTTTTAAAAAAGTGAAAATACACAAAACATTGCCAAGTTAATTTCAGGCAAATCGTTGTTTTTTGATTGTTTCCTCTCATCTTGAAATGGGTTGGATGCTGTCCATATTCATATAAAAAATATTTTAATTGTCGTTATCTCCTAAACTAAGCATCCAATCACTAAAGATGAAATCACTAAGATATAGTTGGGAAGCCATCGATATTGATATGAAAAATTTTAAGTGCAGTTATCTCCTTAACTAAGGTAGTTGGGAAAATCACCAAAATACAGTTAAGATCTCATCTTAAAAAAGATTGAGATCTCACCTTTAAATAGGTGGGATTGCGTCGATATTCATATAAAAAACATTAAGTGTCTTTATCTCCTATACGAAGCGTCAATGGTCAATTTGTGATCAAATCGATTTCTTAATTCTGAACCATGCTGATAATGATATCTTAATTCTTAACCATGCTAAATGTGAAATGCAAGTTTTACGGGAAACGCGTTCATAGTTTGTGAGTAATATAGATTCTTTTTATATGATTAGCTCTTATTTCCTAATAACTTCTGTTTGGATGAACTGATCCTCCTGGATCTAAATAGAATACAAATTTATTTATGTTAAGTTGACTTAGCATACTTTAGAATTAAGGTATCGATATTCATATGTTTTCATATTTAATTCTTATTTAATTTACTAAATCAAGTATTCAAAAACCGAATTGTTGGAAAATTCTCGAATAAACCGGAAACCGGTTTTCTAAAAAATTTAAGTATTTGAACACTATCGGATTGACCTAGTGCGTGTTATAGGTCAGGTCGTGTACAGCATGACCCTGAATACCAACGTTTCCTTACACCCTCAAAATCTTGATTTACAATTCAAAAAACGGTTTTTCGGATCTTTTCTGCCTATGATCTTATAACTAAGTCAATTCTTAATCAAGATTTGATTTCTTAACGGTTTTGGAAGAAAGAATCTTAGGACATTTCATGTATATATCATGTATACAGATAAGTTGTCACATCTGGCATGAAACTACATCGAGTCTTGACTATGAGTGTTCGACTGTCAAACATTTATCAAAGTATAAAAATTTATTGTACTGCTTCTTTATTGCAGAAAATGACTAATGGCATTAACAAATGCAGTTTTTTATATAGCTCACAATTCAAATGCGATTATAAATATAATTTGAAAGTACAACATGCACATTAGGGTGGTAATTAAATGTTAGAAAAAAATAAATGTTGAAATTCAAAGACGTCGAATCTAATATTATTATGCATGGTTTTAAAACTTATACATGTTGAATTTAAGCAAAATCACAATACTATACATATAGATCAAACTTTACTGTGAAATCGGGATAAACTAAAAAGTTACACATTTAGATCAAAGGGCACGGTTTCTATGCAATCTATATAGAAAGTTATGGAGTTTCTCAAATTGTATCTCATCGTAAAATGGTGAAAAATTAAGGAATAACAACCCTGCATGCCTAAACCGAAGGGCAATGAAATCGATCAAGTAAAATATTGCCCTTCAAAATGTATCAGTAAATAGTAAAAAAATCACAAATGTTAGAGATTTCGAGGCAAAAACAGAGACAGTTACGACAAGTTATTTGGATAAATGTATACATCGTTGGAAAGGTCTAAGACTTTTCTTTCCAAAACCATTAAGATATCAAAACTTGGTTAACAATTGACTAAGTTATAGGCTCACAAGTGAGAAAAGAGCCGAAAACCGGGTTTTGAACCGTTAGTCAAGATTTTGAGGGTGTTAGGAAACTTTGGTTTACAGGTTCATATTATACTCGACTAGACCTACAACATGCACTTGGACAGCCATAGTGTTATAAATGAAAATGGATTAATGATTAATGGATTCTAAAATTAATTGGGAAATTCTAAATCTCAACTATTTCGTTCTAAATTACATTTCTTTTTCAATTGATTTATTCCAAAGAACGTATTTATTCCGAATTTCAAATGCAAATCAAAGGTTTTGTTAAAATCATGATCATCATCATCATTTTTGTAAATTACAAGTACCAAAAGTTACGAATACTTAAAACTGCGACATTTTATGTAAATATTTCACATGTATGAGTATTCCGATATATCTCAAATATGATAGCTAGCAGTTGTAGCAGCTTTTATATCTCACAGTTTAATTTAAACTGCCACCCTAATGCACTTACATATACATATATGTGCGTTGCTGTGCGAACACAACACTAAACTTATATTTGATAGGTGTAAATATATATATATATGTACTCGTAGTTACATACCTGTTGCTCTTACAAAATCGTGGAAAATATCGTTTTGGGCAAAACAATGAATACGCTGCCATAAACACCCACAATATGGCCAGTTCATCCAACAGTTGACCTATTAAACTCAAAGTGGCATGAAAATACATTGAGCTTAGGCCGACGATTATCAAGAGAGCCCATAACAGATGTATGCCGGGCGTTACAAATCGTCCATACTCTTTGAACAGACACATGAGAACCGGCGGCAGCAACAGAAACAAGAAATTGCTTATCTGCAAAGAAAACAAATGAAAAACCATAAGAACATTAACAATTGTAGTGTCCAAAGTTTAAACAAAACAAATTAATGTTTATCAATGCTATTACTAAGTATTTTGATATTTTGTCCATATTTAGTTCACATTCATTAGGATTATTTTAGAATGTAATTAAAATTTGATCGCATGTTATCACAGTGGCATAATTTATAACAACTTAAATGTGCCACATTTGAATCCTCTGCATGTACGAGTATAAGAAACAAAATTAAAAATTTTAATGCATATAAAAAATAATACTTGAAAGTTGTGGCCGGTTTCTCGACCTTTGTCTTGGAACTGACGTGGTGTTAATTAAATGTTTTTTTTTTAATATGTGCGCTCATGGTGTAATCAACCGTTTAATACTTGAAGTTTAAAGTGCACTTCACATACTAAATAATTGAAATAAGTAAAAAAAAACAAAATGTCAACGAAAAAAAAAACAAAGAAGACAAGGAAAATCAATACCTAAAAACGGTTTATTTGCTCACAAGGCTTTAAAATAATTATTATTTGACAGAATTAATCAATTTAATCTATTTGATAAAATTTGAGCTATGGTTAAAAGACTACTATCAGTCAAACTTTAAACCATCTCCGAAAAAATAAATGCAGGGAATTTATTGAAATGTCATTAAAAATTAGTATAAGTTACGAGATAGGACATTGAACGCCACCCCAGATTTATTGTTGACAATATGTCAAACGTTTTTTGCTGGCCACCTTTGAATAGCTACACAAATATGTATTGGTAATATAACTCTTTAAAGGTAGATAGCAAATTAAGTTTTATGTTTATGGGGATGAGGTTATATCGATACCTTCCCATAAAAATGTATTAAGCGACATTTCTAAAATTGTGTAGGAAACGAAAAAAACGTCTCATTTGGTTATTTATTTGTGTATTTTATTGAAAGGAACATATTTGGAAGGCGATTTTCACAATACAAAACTTGACATCATTGCAAAACCAAAAGTTTAATCAGATCAAATTTCAGGGTGCAACATTATTCCAGTGAGAAAACTTGACGGTTGATACAATTTTATTTTCTCTCTAGTTTCCTTTGCATCCATCATATGGCAGCAAAACCCAGGCCAAAATGTGGCGCTTAACTTCTAGTATAGTTTTACATCAAAAAGTAATTTTCCAAAAAAGTGTCGCTTAATACTTTCTTATGGGAAGGTATCGATATGTAAATCATTTGATACGAGAAAAAAGTTTAACGCTTTAAAGGAGGCGAGCTAGACGCAAAGCAGGACTTTTTAAGCCAGCCTGAATGGCTGGTGGACACGATAACTGTCATGTAACTACATATATAGTTATGGAATTAAAAATGGGCGAAAAATCCCAGCCCATTTTGATACTTGCCATCCAAATTTTCTATTTACTTAGAATACACTTGGATATTTAACTTTGAGTTGATGTCGTGGAGGAATCTAAAATTAATAGAATCTTATAAGTTGCAAGTCCTTATCTAAATTTGATGATCCTCAATGGTTCTTGAGTTATAGCTGAAAAACTAAGCGAATACATCAATATAAACAACAATATAAAACGTCGTAAAAAAAGTTTGGCCTAAGAACTTTGGGGATTTTACTATTCTGACCTAGTACCATCCACTTGGCTTAGAATTTTACACGTCCCAGACAATGGCCTCGAAATGGTCAAATAGTGGGGCATCGTGGTGTAGAAGAGAAAACCACTAGAGGAGTAAAATGATCGACACTCAATCATTTTTACCTCCTAAAAATTTCCCCAAACATAACTACCCCCATAAGAGGGCTTCCATACAAAATTAAATTAAATTTTCTATAAAAATTGCTGCCATTGCTCTTGCTCCAAAGGTGCCCGTAGAGGAGTAAAATGTATGACCATGTATGTATTATGTAACCCCAACAGTTCTTCAGAAAAATAACTACTTTCTATCTTCAATCCTAAAGGTGTATGGCCGACATCCACTAGTATTTCGTTATGAACAGTTTTCCCGAACATACCTCTCCCCCATATTCACCCCCTAAGGGCGCTCCCATACAAAATGCACTTAAAAAGGCCAACACAAATATTTTTCCACAAAATAATATTTCCCTTCCCCATTGTTCTACAATGTAGATTTTTATCATTAGTATGGGAGGTACCAGAAGGAGTGTGCCAAATGATTCAGTTTTCTGATGTTGTGCTTCTACTAGTACAAGAACAATTAACTAACCATTCGTTTGGAAGTTATGGGAAAAATATAAATTTTCCAAATATATGCCATTTTGTATCAAAGGTGCCAGATTGAGTCAGCCGATATAGTCCACATTCATTCTGAGCCAAATTTTCATCAACACACATCTTACACAAAATGTGAATGAATTCAGTATACTTTCTAAAAAAGATATGCATGTAGAACTATGGGGGCAATTTCGCTCATTTGTATTCCCTAAGGGGAATGAGACTTTGCCCAGAGGTTGAAAGTTACTGATTGTCACTCACTTGGGAGTGACCAGAAGCGATTCCTTTTTGGCACTGTCCAAGCAGCTAACTACTTCCGGTCTTAGACCAAGTATTCACCGGGCAATGACTTTAAAGCAACCGCTTATAAGTTAGCTAGAGTTAGAAGGTGAAATGTTGAGTAACCTAATCGGCATGCTACCACCGATGCGTCTTAGGAAGTATGTATCAGAAGTTACTGAAGCTCAACACAGGCAGCCCCAAGAAACTAGTATCGGGAGCGGTGGTCTAATAAGCCACTCTCCTTAAACAAAATTTGTTAGGAAAACTCGGAGAATAAATAAAACATGAACCCGCCCAAATGTTGA
Source organism: Muscina levida (assembly GCA_964034835.1). NCBI lineage: Eukaryota > Metazoa > Arthropoda > Insecta > Diptera > Muscidae > Muscina > Muscina levida. Next base: position 46,111,628 of record OZ035881.1, on the reverse strand, counting down.
CGACCCCCGCAAACGATATAAGGGCCATGATTTAAGGATATGCACCTGGAATGTCCGAACTCTTTACAGAGATGGTGCCTCTATCCAACTGGTGGATGTCCTCGACAAATACAAGGCTGATATCACCGCCATACAGGAAATGAGATAGAGGGGACAGGGATGCACACGACGAAAGAACTGTGACATCTTTTACAGCTGCCATGCAGAAAGACACGAATTTGGATGTGGTTTCATGGTCGACAAGAGACTTCGACACCTGGTCTCGCTGTTTAACCATGTATGTGACCGAATAGCCACCATTCGCACCCGAGGGAAATATTTTTACATCACGCTGATTTGTGTACACGCCCCGACGGAAGATAAAGACTATGAGATTAAAGATGCATTTTACGAGCGCCTAGAGGAAACATACGACCGCTGCCCTGGCCATGGCATTAAAATTGTTCTGGCAGACTTTAATGTAAAAATAGGAATGGAAGATGTTCATCGATGGAACCAGACTCCAGCACAAAGATATCCACAAGGCAACTTGGCTATCCCCCGATCAAAACACCAAAAATCAAATTGATCATGTGGTAATTGATGGCAGGCATGCATCTAGTGTCATGGACGTGCGTGTGATCCGTGATGCTAATATTGGCTCGGATCATAATCTGGTTACAGCCAAGGTGCGCACAATATTGAGCAGAGCGAAAAACGCACGTAACCAAACACAAAGAAATCTGGACATCGCGAAGCTGCAAACCCCAGAGATAGCCACTGCCTACTCCAACCAGCTCTCCCAACTTTTACGACACAACGCCTCTACTTCTGACGTTCCCGATACACAGTGGCAGCATATTGCGCATTCCATGGCAACCGCCGCAACAACCGTGCTAGGATATGAAAAGCGGCGCTCAGACGATTCCTGGTACAATGAAGAATGTCGCATAGCGTCTGAGGAATAGGATGCTGCTTATAGGGCAACGCTACAGCCAATTGTAACCCGTGCTGTTAGGGAACGGCATAAGGAGAAAGCAAAACGGGCGAAACAGCTATTTAATTTGAGCGATACAGGGATAGAGGTGAGGCCCGAAAATTTTACCAGAAAGTAAGAGCAAATGGATACGGTAATGGCCTCCCCACCTGTAAGGACAGTGATGGAAATCTGGTCACGCTGCACACATGGAGAGAACACTACCAGCAACTGCTGGTTCCAGAAGGCAGCGCACGTGAAGTTATCACGCCAATTGTCGACGACGGCTTAGATTGCCCAAAACCAAGTCAAGCCGAGGTAAGAAGAGCAATATCGCGGCTGAAAAACAACAAAGCAGCTGGTGCCGACGGTCTGCCCGCAGAGCTCTTCAAGTCCGGTGGCGAGGAGCTGATAACGAGCATGCACCAGCTCCTGCGCACGGTTTGGCTTAGAGAGTGCATGCCCGACGATTGGAATGTAAGCGTATTATGTCCTGTGCTGAAAAAAGGTGAGCCAAGTGTGTGCTCCAACAACCGCGGGATCAGCCTTTTACCCATCGCATATAAGGTCCTGTCGAGTGTGCTATGTGAAAGACTAAAGCCAGTGTTATCCAACCTGATCGGGCCTTATCAGTCTGGCTTTAGACCTGGAAAATCTACAACTGACCAGATTTTCACACTTCGGCAAATCCTGGAAAAGACCCAAGAGAAACAGATCGACACGTACCATCTTTTTGTCGACTATAAAGCTGCCTTCGACAGCCCGATACGGCAGAAATAACTAGAAGCCATGGCTGAGTTTGGTATTCCAGCGAAGCTGATACGTCTTTACGGAATGACGCTGACTGACACGAAGTCTTCAGTGAAGATTGGCAAGGACCTTACGGAGCCATTCTATACCAGACGAGGCCTAAAACAAGGCGACGGCCTACCGTGCGATCTCTTCAACATTGTGATGGAGATGATAATGAGAAAAGCTGCAGTAAACACGAGTGGCACTATATTCAACAAAAGTCACATGCTACTCGCGTACGCTGATGACGTAGACATCATCGGTCGAAAACTGCGGGATGTGACTGCAGCCTTCTCAGGTATACAGAAGGCATCAGCGAAAATGGGCCTAACGGTGATCGAGGACAAAACGAAGTTATTAGTTTCAACGAACAAAGAATCTACTCGTTTGGGAAATCCGGAGAAGAATCCTGCTTGCAAATAAATGCTACTACGGACTAAGCAAGCGACTCAATGACAGAGCCCTCTTTCGACGAACAAAACTCCAGCTATACCAGATACTGGTTCTGGCGGTATTCGAGAGAAAAATACTCCGTAAAATTAATGGGCCCATCATCGTTAACGGAGAGTATCGGCGTCGCATGAATCATGAGCTGTACACTGGCATTGACGTGGTCAAACGCATTAAGGTGCAACGGTTGCGTTGGCTAGGTCATGTTGTACGCATGGACGAAAATGCTCCAGCTCGAAAAGGCTTCGACAATGAACTCGATGGACGGCGCAGAAAAGGGCGACCAAAACTCCGTTGGAAAGACCAGGTTACTGAGAACCTTACAGAACTCGGTATGACTAACTGGAGAAGAAGCGCAGAAGATCGAGGCGCTTATAATATTTTTCTACGTGCGGTATATAATCCACTGGGATTGCATAAAAGTACCAGCTAAGAAGAAGAACAAAGCCCTAAACTCCAGTTTGCTCCACTGCGTCACAAATTTTTTCTTACAGTGGTTTGAAGTTTAATTATTTGGGTCAAAATTCGATTAAAAATATAAAAATAAATTTGGGGTATTTCATGTCTTCGGAGACCTATATAAAAAAAATTCAGAGGAATATTTTCTCGGAACATTTTAACTCTCTACCTCCCACCCATAAGGGACATTTTTGACCCAATATCATTTTATTTAATTTTAATTTTATTTTGAAACCTTTGACTTATAGAGGCTATTTGTCTTCGGTGACTTACTGAAATTTCACGGAGAATATTTGTATCGAAGATTCTCAGCCTTGACCTCAGTCAAAAGTTGACCTTTAAACTGTTTTTCAAAATTGGGCCAAAAATGTCCCATACGGGTGGGAGTTAGAGGGTTAAAATGTTCCGAGAAAATATTCCCCTGATTGTTTTAATATAGGCCTCCGAAGACATGAAATACCCCAAACGTATTTCAACAGATGACTTTTCATATTCTATGATTCGACTTTTAAGCAAAAAATCAAAAGAAAAATGGAGTTTAGGGTTTTGTTACTGAGGCAAAATGCTATCGTTTGATATTGGTTTGGTTCACCCCCCGAAAAAGTGTGTTGCACTGTGTAATTCAAAAATAGGTAATTTTGTATACCAGAAGGAGTAGGCCCATATGGTTCATATTCATTTCTGAGTCAAACTCCCACAAGCGTTGGTATATTACTACAAAATTGCCTAATAAAACAAGATTAAAATGTCCAAATTCATATATCATTCAGTTCGTTTCGACGTTATGGAAGAAATATTAATAATCCAAAAGTGGGTAATATTTTTTTGGAGGTACCAGAAAGGGTGGGCTATTCTGCATAGTTACAATCCCATTACTTTATTTTGGAAAATATTATTACAAGATAATTAAACCGACCAAATTCAAATATTATCCAGTTGTGCGTTTGGAAGTTATGATAGAAATATTAATAATCCAAAAATATGTAATTTTGTTCTTAAATGTCTGCAAACAATATAGATACAAAAGAAGTTTGTTTTTATCATTAAATAACACGGCGGTAGGTTGGTAGAAGTAGAGTGTAGTTTAGGAGATGTGAATATGCAAATTATGAAATATTAATGCTGCTTAAATGTTACAGTTATCTTTTTGGCTGTCGAGTCAGAAAATGGCGGAAATCCTTTCTATTTCCATGGTTTTTTATACTGTGATATTAGTTTAGTACCGATCTACTAGTGTGTTTTTAAGGGCGTAAGTACACTACATTTGCGATGGTCCTATTTGGCTTCTTGTGATATTTATACTCTTTGGTGTCTGTTAAGTTTTTCTCAACTTATCCTGTCATCAGCCAGCCAGTTTTAAAAAGTGTTAAAACGAATTTAGTCTTAATATACAGTTATATGTTAGACTAATTCGTTGGCAGCCTTATGTATGCAGTTCTTTGTACTTATAATTGATTACGTGTTGTCATTCTAATTAATGGTTTACTGTATTCTTAAATACTACGCAATTTTGAGTCATTAGTAATGACTCATTACCAAGACAATTTAATTTGAGGTATGAACGATATGTATGTCGGTCTTGCACCAAATGAGCGATATATTCAGTGATAATCGTAATCGGTGTTTCTAATATCTAATATTATAATAGCCACCAAAGGAATTAACAACCAGAAGTCAAATCATTGTTTGACGACTATTTTGAACTTTAGACAAACTAAACATATGCCATTTGCAACTAGTCGGAAGTCATTTCGACTCTTTTATTTACATGTCTTTTGCTTCTTAACAAAATGCATAGATAGCACTTGTATTAAAAACACCCAATAATATAGTTCAGTATATAATCAATAATATTTATGATTCGTACGTACAACAACTTTGATACGAAGCTTTTATCTCATAGTATAGTGACCGATTTTGTATTTAATCGGTTAGCAACATCCTCTTGAGCATTTTATTTTAGGAAAATACCGTTAGTTGCTGGTGCACTCGCACCAACGACTTGCTAATCTATTGATTAGCTTAAATAAAATAAAATCCCATTAAATGCAAGATTAAATCATATTGATTGGTATTTTATCATCATTCCGTGCCTTTGCACTAACATTTGCATTGTAACAAAAGCAAATACAGAATGTAACGATAAAACAGCAAAGCTGACAAATGCGCCAAATAATGCCAATAATATGTTTTGTTAGTGGCGATTTATTTAAAACAGCAAACATAATTTTTTCCTAGATTTTATTTAATTATATATCCTTACGTATCACGCAATAAGAAAGAAACTACGACATTTTACTAGTTTCTCTCTAAAATAACATATGTGTATCTTGTATATACATATTAAGACGGCTCTTCGTTATATGGAGGGAAAAAAAGTGTTAAAATTTCAAGGCTCACCCTGATAAAAATTGGCATACCAATAATCAAGTTATGAATTAAAATTGCTGCCACGCCTGGCAAAAAAAAAAACACAACTACACTTTGAAATACTTGGGAAAGGATGGTTTGTTTCCGGTATGTGTTATTGAGTACAACAATAATCTGGTTCAATGAATAATTTCATTAAAATTCAAAGTACCGGTCATTTTATGTATGAATGATAATTAAACTCATTCATTAAGATTTTTGTCAGTGACTACGTTATAGAGAAGTTCGAGGGTATTTCAAAATTACTTACAATACTTTGGAGTCGCTTTTGGCAATCGTTTGGGAGCAAGGGTCGGAAAACGATACTTTTTTTGTTTCTAACAAAAATAAATAACTTAGAAGTTGAAAAATATTTCTCAACACATGAGTTCAATATGTTTTCTAACAAAGTTTGTTTGAAAACATAACTCTCATGTTCAAAATAAATAATGAACAATGATGGAAAAACCATAAAATTTTTATTTTCAACAAAGATAAATAACATTCAAGTTGAATATATTTTTCAACTTTAGAGTTGAAAATCTTTTCGAACAATGTTCGTTTTAAATTGTAATAAACAGGGCAACCGGAAATATGCTACAGCATGTTTTTTTACAACGAGATATTAACAAATGGGTAATGTATTTACACGTTTCATGGTCCTACAAGTGTTTTGAGACCTATTTGTTAGAGCATATTTCGGCATATTTTACCCATAACGTCATATATCGGTAAATTTTAGTTTTAGGAGCATAATTTAAAAAAACCTCCTTTTTTAAAGCATAATTTATATTTTTTAGGTCATAATTTTTCAAAAATATCCCTTTTTAAGCATATTTTGTGTTTTTGACATTATTTTTTTGTTCGTTTAAACAAATGTCTTTGCAACTTTGGTTTTGTAAAATGTAACAGCCAAATCATGTTTTACACAACTGTGAAATGTTAAACGTTTATTAATCTTTTTTTTCGCGCATTCTTATTCAATAAGTAAACAAAACATAAAACAGAGGTGCTTTTCAACCACCACCGATTACAACCCTAGACATAATCCCTTTAGCTAATCCGATAAAAGCAGTTGTAGAAAAGTTTCCTGACTTACGAGCTGATGGTGGATTCCTCTATTCTAAAATCAGCAGCAAAGTTATTGCAGCAGATCGCAGATTTTAAGTGAACAACATGTGGAAAGCGCAATCATATTCAACTAAGTCATAGAAGTGAAAATAAGCAGACCAAACAATTATTTTTGTCAGAATGTTCCGGTAGACTTTAAAAAGAACATGATTTTCAAGAAAAACTATGCCGAGCTTTTTGTTTGCTTTACAAAATGAGAAACCGAATTATAAGAACAATATTTGAGGAATACACGGTCTACCAAGTGCCATCCGAAACAGTTTTTTGAATTAAACATTTAAAAGATGTTTACAACGACTTCATGGACAATATACGAGAAAAACTAAAAAATCAATTTATATGGATCTCAATCGATGAAACTATAGATGCAACAGGCAGAAATGTGGCAAAAATTTTAGCAGGTGTATTAAGGAAATTGTAAGTGAGAAATTTTTACTAAATACAGCAGCCTTGGAAAGGGCTAATTACTCAACAATTGCTAGACTGTGGGACGACGCCATCAAAAATCTGGATGTCAACTTCAATAAGAATAATGTTTAGCTTTTTGTGACGGATGCAGCAACACGATGGGGAACACGGCTTGAAGCAGTTTACTACTATTCCAACAATTATGAAGACATTTTAGAGGTCCTAAGTGCATTAAACGATGAGGATGCACAATCCGTTAAAACTGCAAAGGATGTCTTGACAGACCCCCAAACTATATCTGACTTGATTTATATTGCTGCAAATTACGGTTTTATTGCAAAACATATTAAAAATTTGCAAACATCAGGTCTTACGCTTATTGAACAAGTTCAGGTGAATAAAGACACTTTTAAATTGATAGATAATTTATCGGATTATGAAATAAATTTAATAGTAAAAAATACTGAATCAAATTATATTAAAAAAACGTTGGCTTGGAAGAAGTGAAAAGTTATGTAAAGAATTGTGTGTATCTGCGCCAACATTAACATTAAAATACGAAGTAAAGGAAATACTGTCACTTAAATTTGCTTCAATTACATCTGTGGATGTCGAAAAATCATTCTCAATGTACAAAAACAAAACTACTAACAAAGCATGTTTTGTTTTTTTTTTAATTTTTAAGCTGTTTTTTTTATTTTAAATAAAAATATTTCTAATTCATATAAAAAAAATTGTGGGACTTTAATTTTTTAGAGCATGTTTTTGTTGATTTTTAGGTCATATTTTGCCATTTTCAGGTCATATTTTATGCGCATAAAACACGGTTTTTAGGGCATATTTCCGGTTGCCCTGGTAATAAATCTACATTTCTATATATACATGATAAAACTGACGATGGGTTCTATAAAGATGCATAAAGTTGATTATTTCACAGTATTCAACAAAACTCAAAATACCTGGCCTCTGTTATTGGCGATGGTATAGTATCGATCATATCTCATTCATTAGATGTAAGGGTAAATACATAGCTCTAAGAGTTTTCTGAAATTTTAGATTTTCTCCTAAAAATATTTGTTGAAATTCTTAAGATGCTGTATTCCATTTGTACAGTCATGACTTATCTTAATACAAACATATTTCTTGCATTTAATTTGGTCGAGACAATATTTATGATATTCCAGTTTCGGTACGGTATTTAAAAGTTCATTATTTTTTTGTACATGAACGTTAAATATTTTTTTCAACAATGATAAGTAACTTTATTTTGAACAATTGTTCGTTATTTAGTTTTTTCATAGGTTGAAAATTTTTTATTGAACACAAGAGTTCAATATTATTTCGAACATTTGTTGAATTCAAATAGAACAATTGAAAGAAACATTTGATTTTGAACATGTAAGTTCGTTTTTTTTATGAGGAAAAAATTAAAAAATACCGTATTTTGGTATTAATATCCCTGCAGAATATCGTATCAAAGAGAAAGGATTGCAGGCTTTGCTAAAAGTTTTGGATAATTAACCTATTGATAACGGTAGTTTTTTTTTAAATACGCCGACGAAAATTTTTCGTGACCTGTTTTTTTATTAGAAGCTGCTGCAGTTCAACATATGTGGTGCCTCCAAGGACATCTTTTACCCACTCAAAAGCTTATACGTAAAGACAATAACAGTAAGAAATTGATTGTGAAACACAATTAAAAGGCTCCAGACCAGAGTACGTATTGCCTCGGTCTTTTCGGCTCTCGGCCCTACAAAAGAGCCAAGAGCCCCAAAATTCAAACGAGCTCTTGGCTCGTGAGCCAAGTGTACTTTCTTATGCCAAAAAGTACTTTTTTTTTGCCCAAAAACACTGTATTGCACAAAGTACTTTTTTTGTACCAGAGAACATTTTTGTACCAAAAAGTACTTTTGTTGTACTTTTTGGTTCATAGCCAGAAACACTTTATATTGCACAAAGTACTTTTTTTGTACCAGATTACTTTCTTGTACCAAAAAAATATTTTTGGTTCATAGTACTTTTTGGTACAAAGTACTTTCTTTTGTACCAAAGTACTTTTTTATGCCAAAAAGTACTTATATTGGTTCAAAAGAACTTTTCTGTTGCACAACGAACTTTTTTTGTACCAGAGTACTTTTTTGTACCAAAAAGTACTTTTAATGTACTTTTCGGCACAAAGTACTTTCTTTTGTACCAAAGTACTTTTTTATGGCAAAAAGTACTTTTATTGGCCCAAAATCAGTTTTCTGTTGCACAAAGATTTCTGTTCGGCTCTCGGCTCGCGAGCCAGGAGCCTCAACACTACAAAAGAGCGAAGAGCCCCAAAATTCAAACGAGCTCTTAGCTCGTGAGCCAAGAGTACTTTCTTATGCCAAAAAGTACTTTTTTTGGTCCAAAAACACTTTGTTGCACAAAGTAATTTTTTTACCAGAGTACTTTTTTGTACCAAAAAGTACTTTTGTTGTACTTTTTGGGTCATAGTACTTTTATTGTACTTTTTGGCACAAAGGACTTTCTTCTGTACCTATGTACTTTTTTATGCCAAAAACACTATGTTGCACAAAGTACATTTTTGTACCAGAGTACTTTCTTATACCAAAAAAATATTTTTGGTTCATAGTACTTTTTGGTACAAAGTACTTTCTTTTGTACCAAAGTACTTTTTTATGCCAAAAAGTACTTTTATTGGCCCAAAAGAACTTTTCTTTTGCACAAAGAACTTTTTTTGTACAAGAGTACTTTTTTGTACCAAAAAGTACTTTTAATGTACTTCTCGGCACAAAGTACTTTTATTGGCCCAAAATCAGTTTTCTGTTGCACAAAGAACTTTTTTGTACCAGAGTACTTTTTTGTACCAAAAAGTACTTTTAATGTATTTTTCGGCACAAACTACTTCATTACCAATGTACTTTTTTATGCCAAAAAGTACTTTTATTTGCCCAAAAACACTTTTTGTTGAACAAGGCAAATTTTTTGTACCAGAGTACTTTTATCTACAAAATAAAGTAAATTTTTCCAAAAAGTACTATGAACCAAAAAGTATTTTTTGCTACAAAAAAGTACTTTGGACAAAAAAAGTACTTTGTGCCGAAAAGTACTTTAAAATTACTATGAACCAAAAAGTACAATAATACTACTTTTTGGTACAAAAAAAGTACTTTGTGCAACTGAAAAGTGCTTTTGAGCCAATAAAAGTACTTTGGTACAAAAAAAGTACTTTGTGCCGAAAAGTACATTAAAAGTACTTTTTGGTACAAAAAAGTACTCTGGTACAAAAAAAGTGCAACATATAGTGTTTTTGGGCCAATAAAAGTACTTTGGTACAAAAAAAGTACTTTGTGCCGAAAAGTACATTAAAAGTACTTTTTGGTACAAAAAAGTACTCTGGTACAAAAAAAGCACTTTTTGCAACAGAAAAGTGCTTTTGGGCCAATAAAAGTACTTTTTGGCATAAAAAAGTACTTTGGTACAAAATAAAGTACTTTGTACCAAAAAGTATTATTAACCACTATGCCGAAAAGTACCTTAAAAGTACTATGAACCAAAAAGTACAATAAAACTACTTTTTGGTACAAAACAAGTACTCTGGTACAAAATAAAGTACTTTGTACCAAAAAGTACTATGAACCACTATGCCGAAAAGTACTATGAACCAAAAAGTACAATAAAACTACTTTTTGGTACAAAAAAAGTACTCTGGTACAAAAAAAAGTACTTTGTGTAACAAAAAGTGTTTTTGGGCCAATAAAAGTACTTTTTGGCATAAGAAAGTACTTTGGTACAAAAAAAGTACTTTGTGCCGAAAAGTACATTAAAAGAACTTTTAGGTACAAAAAAGTACTCTGGTACAAAAAAAAGTACTTTGTGCAACAGAAATGTGATTTTGGACCAATAAAAGTTTTTTTTGACATAAAAAAGTGTTTTTGGTACAAAACTTCTATATTTAGTTCGCGAGCCAAGAGCCAGCTCGAGAGCCGATTTAGTAGTAGTTTTGAGATATTTGGCATTTATGTTTTTTACCTCTCGCGCCTTTAAAGCAAATATTTTTGAAAATTTTCAAAAATGATTTAAAGATATATTATTTTATCCAATTTTATGATCGTAACAAACAGTGAAAATTTTGATGACAAAGTAGAGAAAATGGACTTATGACTTTTTTGCCTAGTGTATGTTAGGAACCCAATAAAACTTACAAAAACCAAATCGTACAAATAAGTTAAAAATTTCTTTGTATTTGTTCGACATAAAAAAATATTCAAAATCAAACATATCGGCGGCTTAATATGCAAACCTGCTTAATCCACATTTTAAGTAAATTGAGATTTTGATGTCGTATGGTAAAGAAAGGTACGCCTCTTCGACTAGCACTTAGTTTTTCTTTAATTTGAGTATTGAAGTGTGTTAAATGGTTTGATAAGAAAAACTGCTAAATCCACACATAGAAAAATTTTTGTAAGAAAAACAGCTAAACCTAGTACATTATTATTATATTTTTGGTTTTTCTCTCAAGCTGGAAATATGATATAAAAAATGTTTTTTGTCTCTCCTGTAAAATGTGCTGAAAGGGAGTTAGCAGGTTTGCATATTAGGCCGACGATAAGTAATTGAAACAGGAAACGTTATTAACAAATAATGAAGTTGTCGCTACAACTAAATTAAAAATGAAAGGTTCATTGAATCGGCTCACTTTCGGTTTCTGGAAGAGATTTCCGAAATTCCAATCTGTTCTTGGGCAAAATATTCTTAAGCTCTTTTTTTATAAGTTCGTGGTTTTTATTGATTACTATACTAAGAAAAAACGTGGTAATGCTTGACATTATTTTTAAACAATCTATGTTCTTACTAGCAGGTGTTCATCTGTTATTTATACTTTATTATTGTCTTTACCTATATTAGTTGCTATTTTTTATTTATATAGTAAATTAGGGTCTGAGATATTTGCAAAAACTTGATCGTGATATTGAACAAGCAAAGAATAAAAGTAATACTATCCAAAGAAAAAAATAATAGATACTAAGGAAAAAAGTCTTTATTTTGGTCTATCTGATTTTTTATCATAGTAAGCAGCAGATACGACTTTTTTAACTAGGAAACACGCTAGAAGTGGTAGATGTGACCTATTTGCTTAACGTTTTTCGGTAATTTACAGCTGAAAATAGGTTATTAAAGTAGAATGCTAAAATCAGAGACTCATTCACTCTTCCGAAAATGCCCTAATCTCAGTTTTGGAATTTTGGCGCTTATGACTTTCTTTTTTAGGAGGGCAGATTTGTCCTAATGTATTTTTTCATTAATAGTATGTACCTTTTTTGTTCAGTGTAAGAATAAGAAATTAACCTTGTCCGATAATAGGGAAAATTTTTTTGTAACACAACAAACCCATTCATAGAAAGTTTAGAATTTGCGTTGCGTTTTGAAATTAAATGACGACCCACCATTATCAGTCAATTTTAGGTCGTGATAACAAAATTGAAATCATAGACCACAAAAACGTATTTTGTTTCAATTGGACACATTCTTGAATTTTAGGCATGTTTAACAATCATATATACTTTTGTATGCTATGACTGATATCGATAGGGGTACCAATATTTAAATGTAATTAATTTAGTGGTTATTATTTAAATATGTATTGCTTAAAACTATGGCGTTAGTTGTTACATTACCTGTTAACGAATCTAACTACAATCATTTCTCATTATAATGTAAATGAATTTGAATATCTACGTTACACAATTTCCATATAGAAGATTTCGCATGTTCTATCATCTAAACAAATTGCTATCTCTTACAAATAGATCACTCACATATGTGTTAAAGCTATAAACCTCAATTAAATTTCATTGATTTTGCCACCAATGGCAAATATGAAAATTATAACAAAAATCATAACACTCTACTAATTTGTTAATTTTAGATAGCGTACCATAATAAACATGCACAATAATACGACATATGTATAACAATATGACATAGGTGTGTATGTACAATGCAAACGTATGCTGCAAGTAGATAAATAGTTTTAATAACTTTTGTGTCATTGTATTTGAGGTCAAGGCTTAACAAGGTAAATAAATGTGACAGTGAAAAAAATGAGGCACGGAATAAAAATAAAATACGCAAACTGAGAGAACAAGAGAACGTGTGAACTTAACGTTCAATGAACTCAATACATGTACAATTAAAATACAGTGGATTGCAGTTACAGCAATAAAGTTAGTCATATATGACAACAAGGAAGTTGGAAGAAGACAATCATTTGCCTTTGAAAACATTGACATTTGCAATACTTCAGTATCTTTTTGTTTATCCTAAATTGACTGTATTGAATTCAGTTTTATTCAAGCAGTAAAAATGGTTAATACATTTTTGAACGTTAAAAATAGAGCTGTCAGTTCATTTTTGTGCTTTCTTTTGTAAGTAAACAAACATTCCAAAGTTATGGAATCCGCTTGAAAGAAACCAAATTAAATTGTAAAAACAAAACAAGACAATATTTTTGCTTTTTATATCAGCTGTTACCAAATCAATGCTTGCCAAATGTATCTCGTAAAAAAGGCACAACTATTTAGTACAGTACAGCACAATCAAAAATAAAAAATACAATATATTCTAACTTATTAACCAAGTGTCGCCGTTTTACCCGAACTCCACTGTAGTGGAAAAATAAAACAATTATTATGTTAAATAATATACATACAACCGTAGGTCTGGAAAATAGATTCTGTGTGATTCTTGATGTAATAAATTGGACACTAATTAATTTCAAATTATCATTTAATATCAATAGTGTTATGCATGGCACAATGGTCCATTTCCCTGATCTAGCGTAACGAAATTAAAATTTTCGACATTCGAAATCTACTAAAATTTTATTTCCCGACGATAACTAACTGTTCGTTTAGCAAATCGATAACTTCCATATTTACAAATGTGCTATAACACAAGGGAACAAGGTATTTGTTGTTTAAGAACTGAATATTGTTTTAAAGGTAATTTGGGACGCTGAATCCAAATCTGCACATGCTTTTTTTGTATCAGCTCGACTTTTCGCGATATACCGTTATGTCCAAAACTAAGGCACTTCCACTACAAATATTTAAATAACTTGAAAACGGTTCACCATATTCAATTAAAAAAAAAACTTAAACTCGTCAACAAAATTATCTTTAATCCGTGCCTACATTGTTTTTAATTTGGCCTAGTAGTTTCAGAGATATCGTTGTAGATTTAAAAAAAAAAACAATAATTTTGCACAAAAAAAAAATTTTTGTTTTTAAAAAATTCATAAAAAAAAATAATGCAACACAAATCACAGTGTTTGTCTTAAAACATTTAGTTTAATATAGTTTGAATCAAATGAGCTTTATTTCATTGAAATCTGTGCACAACTTTTGATTTTGTCAACAATTTACTGAGATAACTAAATTTACAAAAATCGCCATTTCCATACAGAAATAACATTTATTAATATGTTTGTGAAAGTGTAACTCGAGCACACCTTAACGGATTGTTATGAAAATTTATCAGTATTAATATTTTTCGAAACGAACTTATGGGATAGCCCCACCCCTTCTGGTACCTCCCATACAAAATTACCTATTTTTGGATAATTAATATATCTTCGCCAAACAGACTACCGGAGGATATTTAAATTTGGTCAATTTATCTATCTTGCAAAAGTAGACAAACCCTAAAAAAACCGAAACCGTTGCCATACCCCTTTTGGTACATGCCATACAAATGACCGAACTCACCCCAATAGTCTTACATACATATCTTTTTTGTAAGTACACTGAATTCAGTCAAACTATGCGTAAGTTTTACGGTTATGTAAATATGAATCAGGAATGAATTTGCACTATATCGGATCACCCCTTCTGGTACCTCCCATACAAAATTACCTATTTTTGAAAAATTAATATTTCTCCCTTAACTTCCAAATTGAAACCTGCTGATTAATTAAATTTGGTCAGTTAATTAATATTGTTATAGGAGGCAAAACTATAAATTAAACTATAAATAAATTTGCAAATTTGTTATGATTTTTAAAAATACAAAATTTTAATTTTTTTTGGGAAAAAAAAAAATTCGAAAAATCAGTTATCACCGAACTTAGCATAACTCATTCAATTTTCAATCGATTATGTACATACATGTTTTAGAAAGCTACTTTAATATGATATTCAATAAAGCTAATCAAAAGAACAATTTGCCCCCAACCGATTAACTTTCAGCGTGAAGAAAATTAAAATGTGTAATTTTTTTGTAATTTTTTTTTTTTTTTGTATAAAAGAGCCTTTACTCAGTCATTTTTTTTTGTGATATTAAAATTTTTTATTTTTTTCATAGGTAACAACGATATCTTTGAAAATAAAAAAAAAATTAAAATCCGGCTTATGAAAAAATAATTATGATTTTTAGAACTATAATTTTTTGGAAAATAGGCGAAAATACGATTAGTACTTGTAACTTAAAAATTCGAGCTGATGGAGAAAAATGGAGATTAGATTTAAAATCAGCGACCTCAAATTAGTAATAAACAGCTATAGAATTCCAAACAACACTCAAAAAGTTCAATATTGTTCCCTTGTGTAATTAATTAACTGTAGGCTTTCAATCACAACAAATTTCAAAACAGCTGCAACAAAAACGTTTTAGCGCGTTCTAACAATTGTGCAGATTGTGCTCAAAATTGGAAAAACTCATATTGGTAAATATTTTTTGGATTTTTTTAAAAGATAAAGGTATGTAGTTTACAAAAAAAGTGTATCGTAACCTGTGCAATAGCTATGGAATAGTATTATATGGAAATTCTTAGTAACGACTTTTTTACATTGCGGAACCTCTTATTTTGTGAGGTTCAGTAAAAAAATGCTGGAGCCAAAAAATGGTGGTGGTGGGGTCAGGTTTAACCGTCCCGCATTGGGATCAAAGTTTAGGAAAATTTGGAAAAAAATGTACAACAGTCCTCTTAACTACCAAGGGGTTGTCGTTAGGGGGTTGGGATGTATGGCAGACCTTCATGAATTTCTTTTGCCAACATTTTCTCCGAACATACTTACCCCCTTTCTCCACTCCTTCGGGGGGCTCCCGTACAAATTTTTAATTACCTTCTTATTACTCCGTATAATGTTCCCGAAGCCCTAACTTCACCAGGGTCACCCCTAGGGGGTTAGAATGTATGACGGATCTCCAGGAAAATCTTTTCCGAACATTTTCTTCGAACATACTTACCCCCTATTTTCTCTCCTTAGGGGGGCTCCCATACAAACTGCACCAAAACCCTCCCTCAATATGAGAAAATCCGCCCTACCTATCCAGGAGTTGTCCCTGCATTAATTTGACACCTCTCTCTGCAGTGTCGTTAACAACATGCAAGGTGCTTACGATCTGCTTCACTTTGTTGTAGTCTTCCCGGTTTTCCCAGGTTTTTGGATCGGTTGAAATGAACTCATTTGGTAATCCAAAGCGATCGAATAATTTAACTGTGTCTCTCGTCACGAAATGGCTCAAATCTTTTGCAATGAATTCTTCCACTTGTTTCGAATGCAATACAATTTTTTTCACGCTATTGGAGCCGACAACAATAGCTGAACGTAAAATATATGATGTGCTAGAAAATTGTGGTAGAAATCAACACTTTTGTTTAACCCTTTTTGTGATCGAATTTTAAATTCTTTAGAGTAGAACTTAGTTAGCCGGTATCGGCCGGTGAAGAGACTGTTCTTTTATGTTAATATATTTCGGTTACTTTATGAAATGCCCAACATTTGCTGCTTTTGCTCACTATGTTGCAATTTTTAGGCATCATGTCGGTCTGCAATTGCAACCTTTTTTTAGTAAGGTAGTCCGAGTCAGAGTGGAGTTTTGACTCGAAATAATTTAATAATATAATTTAATACGTCTACAAATTAAAAAAAAGAAGAAAAAAAATTTTAAGAAAACATTTCAAAATTAAAAAAAAAAATTGGTGAAAAATGCCTATTCGACTAATTTTTTGTCACAATGTTCGTAATAGGCCGAGAATGGTTTTTATATAAAAAAATTTACCACGCCCATTTCGTGTCAAAACATTTTTTTGAGCTGGAGTGACAAAATTTGGTGCACAGATAGTACTCGAAACTTCAGGTTCAAATTTGCAGACGAAATTTTTTATTTCGATTAGTGGGCGGTGGGGGCGTGGAATTTAAGTCCTAGAGAGATAAAATTTGATATCATGATAGTACTCTGCAACACAATTATATATGTATTACTTACTTACTTACTTACTTACTTAAGTGACCAATTACAATTTACGAAACGTAGTTCATAAATTTGAGGCCTGAAGTAATAAAGAATTACACACGCTTCGGTCTTCTGCGTGTGTTCTCCAGTTAGTCCTACCAGATGATGGCACGTCGCCTACCACTTGGTCCTTCCAACGGAGTTTGGGTCTCCCTGCTCTGCGCCGTCCTTCAGGTTCGCCTTCAAACACCTTTCTCGTTGGAGCATTTACATCCATTCTGGCAACATGTCCCAGCCATCGAAGTCGTTGGATTCTGACTCTTTTAGCTACGTCGATGTCGTGGTAAAGCTCATACAGCTCATGGTTCATCCAATGGCGAAACTCGCCTTCGACACAGATAGGTCCATATATTTTTCGGAGAAATTTTTTCTCGAATACTCCCAGGTTTTGTATGTCCGTTGTAGGAAGCACCCATGATTCGGCAGCATACAACAGAACAGGTAAGATAAGCACCTGGTATAGCTGTTTCTTAGTATTCCGAGATAAGGTGGTGTTACTAAAGCGCTGCCGAAGTCTCTAGAAACATCTATTGGTTAGCACTATTATCCGTTTAATTTCTTGGCTGACATTATTTTTCTTGTTGACGGAAGATCCGAGGTAGGTAAATTCGTCGACTACCTCAAAACAATAATTGTCAACGTTCACGGTGCGTCCCCATCGAGAGGACTCTTTGTTGGTCGAAATCATTATTTTTGTTTTGTCCTCGTTGACCGCTAAACCCATTTTTGCTGACTCCTGTTCTAGCGATGAGAAAACTGCAGTAACATCCCGCAGATTTCGGCCAATGATGTCTATATCATCGGCATAGGCTAGTGGCATGTGACTCTTGTGGAATATGGTGCCAGACATGTTGACACCAGCCTTTCTCATCACCTTCTCCATAACTATATGAAATAGAGCACAGGGCAGGCTATCGCCCTGCCTGAGACCCCTTTCCGTGTTGAATTGGTCAGACTGATCCTTACCAATCTTAACCGAGGATTTGGTGTTGTCTAAGGTACATTTGCAAAGTCGAATCAACTTTGCAGGAATACCAAACTCAGACATGGCCTCATGAAGCCTATTCCTTATCGGAGAGTCGAAGGCAGCTTTGTAGTCGACAAAGAGGTGGTAGGTGTCGATCTGCTTTTCATGGGTTTTTTCCAGGATTTGTTGCAAGGTGAATATTTGATCCGTCGTGGATTTGACAGGTCTAAAGCCGCACTGATATGGTCCAATTAGTTTTTCTACAATTGGCTTTAGACGTTCACACAATATGCTTGCAAGGACCTTGTACGCAATTGGTAATAGGCTTATTCCACGATAGTTCTTACATTCACTACGATCTCCTTTCTTGTATATGGGACATAACAGACTGAGACTCCAATCCCCGGGTATGCTCTCCTCTTGCCAGATGTTCTCCGTGAGCTGATGCATGCTCCTAATCAGCTCCTCCCCGCCAGCCTTAAACAATTCAGCAGGGAGACCATCGGCTCCAGCAGCTTTTTTGTTTTTAAGGCGGGAGATTGCCACACGTATCTCGCTCTGGCTCGGAGGCGGACAATAAACATCATCGTCAAGGATTGGAGCGGGGTCTTCAGGAGTGGTGTCTGCATCCAATAAATTTTTAAAATGATTTCTCCATATCCTCAGAACGTTATCCGGGTCCGTCACTAGCTGACCATCGCTGTCCTTGCAGGATTATATACGTATATGGAAACGAAATTTTAATTTTCGATCAGAGGGCGGCGCTGGCGTACCAAAACTGTGTTTTAGCCCTTAAGATATAAAATTTGGTACACTTGTTGAAATTTGCTGACGAAATTTTTATTTTCAAGCAGTGGGCGGAGGGGGATTGGAAGAATTGTATCTTAGTCATAGGGAGATAAAAATTGATAGAATGATATTACCCAGTACAACAATTACAAATTTTAGATCAGCGGTGGTTATGCTGTTTTGAAATTATGTCCACATGTATCACTCGAAAGAAAAGATTTTAATATTTAGACGAAACTTTGATTTTGGATGGGGCGTTACAAAATATTTTTTTTTGGGTTACAACAAAAAAAATTTGATATGCAAATAATACGTAGGACAACAGATATAAAAATGTAGACGAAATATTTTTTTTTTTTTTATCTGTGGGCGGATTTAATATGCCAAAACTGTTTTTTATTAACCCTAGAAAAATAAAATTTGATACACCGACACATATATACTTGGCAATATAGACAAGAATATACAGACTAAAATATTTTATTTCGATAAGTTGGCGGTTTTTTAAACAATTCGATACAAAGATAGTGCTCGGCACTACAGCGATGCATATGATAGCGAAGATTTTATTTTCATTCCGTTGACAAAAGGAGATGTGCAAATCTGTTTTTTGGGCTATATAAGGTAATATTTGTATTCATATGGTATTCGGCACAATAGATGTTTGCTGAAAGATTTTTTAATTTCGTTAAGTGAGCGAAGGGTCCTTGATGAAAGTAATCAAGTCCAACATATTGTTATTGAGCCTAGGAAACGTTCCCAAAGTATGTTTTAAAGTGGAATATGGCAGCATATTTGACTGTGAGGCAATTCCGTGAAATATTTTATATGAAGTTTATATTTGTAATTTTTATCAATTATGCAATAGCGAAGCATTTCCGGGTCCACTAGTATTTAATAAAATATTGTACAACATGATGTTATCCCACTGAGTACTTACCTACCATAATCAAATTAAGAACAAATAACTTAAAGTTAAATCAATGACTAACATTTATTTTAGCGCGTACATGAATTCGTTTATGAGTTTTATCAATTAGCAGACCATTAGGGAACGCTAGTAATGAAGCACACAAATGCTTGCGTTATATTTTTAAACTATATTCATATTTTTGGAAAGCTTTTCTTTGTAACACTTTGATTTATTGTTCAGATCATCCATTTAATATACAAAGGTAGATATTTCCAGAATTAGCGACAATATTGTTATCAATAGCCAATCGATAACCGTCGAACAATGGTTTGTGCAACAAAATTTTTTTTTAATGTTTTATAGACGTCTGAAACCAATGTCAACAACTTATGGAGGGTTATTTTTATCATACTTAATTTTTTTAAATTATATTTCTATAATCTATTTATAAACAATCTGGCTTATAAACAACAAATACTGTAATCGAAAAAGAATGCGAGCCACAGTTATTTTGGGACAAAAAAAAAATAGTAGTAAAAAAGGGCTGGCTGAATGGCTGGTGAGCAGGATAACTGAAAATTTACCAAAAAAAAACTTAATTTCCCTTTACACCCCATGAATGAGGTATGGGATAGCTTCTCGCGTTGTTGTGAAATAAAAATGAAAATTTACCAGTTGTATTATTATTGAGATTGCAAATGGGCAGAATATCGTCATTCCTTCTAGTACTTCAAATACAAAATTACATATTTTGGGATATTAATATTACTTTCATAACATCCAAACGGACAACTGGAGGATATTTTAATTTGGTCAGTTTAATTATCTTGTAATAGTAGACAAACCCTAAGAAAATCGAAACCTTTGCTACACCCATTCTGAAACCTCCCATACAAATGACCGAATTGACCCTCACAGCTTTATGAAAATTTGACTAAGAATAAATATCGAATATATCGGTTGACCCCTTCTGGTACCTCCCATACAAAATTACCTATTTTTTTAAATTAAAATTACTCCCATAACTTCTAAACAGGCACCTGGGGGATAATTAAATTTGGTCAGTGAGTTTATTTTGTGATAGCAGTCAAATCCTCAAAAACCCTAACTATATTACACATCCCTTTTGGTACCTCCAATACAAACGACCTTATTGACGCTCATGGCTTTATCTTCATGACATATCTTCTTAATAAAAATCTTTTTCTTTTAAAAAAAAAATTTCATGGCGCGAAGGGTAAATAACATAAATTTATCCATCAGTATTCCAAGCGCTTCGGTCTTTTGCGCTCCGTAGATAGTTCGTCACACCAAGCTTAGTTAACAACTATTTCACCTGTTCCATCCATCGGAGTTTTGGTCGCGCCTCCTGCGCCGTCCATCGATTTTATTGCCGAAGACTTGTGCTCTCGTTGTGATACCATTTTAAATTCTCGTACCAATTTTTCCTCTTCTATTCGGCCAACGTCGCTCTTAAAACATTTCGTTGCTCTGATAAAGGCTGAGATCGCCTACTGATATTTAGACAGGTTTGTCCACCAATGGCCAAACTTCTCATATTTCGAAGCAGTGATATAGAAGAAACTCCGTAGTCTCCTCTTATTCCTCAACGTTGTAGCTTTTACACAAATCGTTGTAGGGAAGTTTCAACCTCTTAGCTTGATTTCCAACAGGCCAATGACCGGGCCGGATGTTCCTCAGATGGACTCTAGATAGGTTTAAATTGAAGGCTATATCCATGGTAAGTGGGTTCTCTCACCCATATTTCCTTAGCAATGAGGTTCTGTTTCCCCGCAATTAGCTGTTTCGCCCTTGTGAGAAAAACATCAATGTGACCGTAAACTTTGCCCGTATTTACGATGGCGGCCTTTGCCAATCCTTATGCTCTTTGGTTGCCATATATGTCCCCATTTCCTGGAATGAATGGCTAGCTATATCCTCCACAGATGACCGACATTCTCGAAGTGGTGTACACGTTTTTCAGTGAACTGATAGTCGCTTTACTATCCGTTGACTACTGCCGCCCAATATCGTATGATACTGAATTTTCTTCACGGTTATTCTAATGGCCGCTATATCGGCCTGAACCATGCTACAGTGATTTGGTAGCCTAATCAACAGTTTATCCCGTACAGATCTTACTATAATAATAATGTAGGGCATCTACACTTTGGGAATATGTTATTCTAATTTTTATCGAAATAGTATGATCTTTCCGGGACGTTTCACATAAATGCCTGTGCATCCATGCTCACGTGGTGTCTAAAACGCTGCTATTTTCCTCGCCTCAATGTCTAGGGGTTAATAGACCGGCCGCCACTAAACTGAAGATTCGTAAAATAAGATTGGTTTAATTACAAAGTCATATTACCAGCTAATTTTTTTGGGGCTAATTCCTAGTTGAGACCGATTGCCCTTTGGCAGCAGTATAGAGCCGTTGACGCTTTAATGGCTCTGACCTGAGTTTTCAGATTCCAATTTAGTTTACTGTCTAATATGAGCGCAAGGTATTTGGGACAATCAGAAAGTGTAAGTGTGACTTTATTAAATCGGGGTTTAGCAAATTGAAGGATTTTGTATTTCCGAGTTAATAGCACCAGTTCCGTTTTACTCGGATTTACATCCAGTCCACAGTTATGACACCATTTTAGCAGAAGTTTTAGCGCGAGTGTGTATTCCTTGTAGTTCAGGGATATTTCTATAAGAATAATATATACAAGGCAACAAAATCGGAAACATTTTAAAAACTTGAAAAACCACTATACAATTTCGATGTACTGTGGTTCCAGTAGTACAAAT
Organism: Muscina levida; assembly: GCA_964034835.1. Lineage (NCBI taxonomy): Eukaryota > Metazoa > Arthropoda > Insecta > Diptera > Muscidae > Muscina > Muscina levida. The sequence continues at coordinate 46,089,269 of OZ035881.1, read as the reverse complement.
TCCAAATCCTATGGAATGGTTTTTTTTTTTTAAAAATTAAGTAAAACCATAAATTTTGTTAGACGTTTTTCCACATAAATTCTGATAACTCAAAAAAGGGTTGTCCGATATTATTAAAATAAACTAAGAAAATTTTAAATTTACATAAACTTTAATCTTTTTATATATTGCGTTTCAACTGGCTCAGTAGTTTCGGAGTTATAATAACAAATTGAAGCAGAAAATATATTCATTACATGAACGCAACAAATTTTTTTGTTTAAAAAAAAAACAAGATATATCGAAAACGGCAAAAATTATTCAGTCACATGTAATAGCAACAAAAAGAGATATAGATTAAAAAAATCGATTGATTCTCTTCGAATTTATTTACAATTAAATGAATTCGCTCATATTCACAAAATTTTGTTTCTAATGGTTGGGGTAGTTTTTAATTTTCCAAAAATAGGTTTTTTTTTGTATAGGAGGTACCAGAAGGGGTCGGCCGATATTGTCCACATTCATTCCTGAGTCAAATTTCAATAAGGTAATATCTATGAGGGTGAATTCGGTCATTTGTATAGGCGGTACCAGAAGGGACGTGAAAAAATCGTAGCTTTTTCAGTATTTGTTTATATAGAAGATAGTTAAACGGACCAAATTCAAATATTCTCGAGTTGTTAGTTTGGAAGATATAGAAAAAATAATAATTTTACAAAAATACGTATGAGAGAAATGGGTCGGCCGATATAGTCCAAATTCATTGCAGAGTAAAATTTTCATGAACGTACATCTTACGCGAAATATAACTGAATTCAATAAACTTACAAAAAAGATATGAATGTAAAATTATGAGGGTCGGTCAATTCGGCCATTTATGTGGGAGCTAACAGAAGGGGTGTCCCAAATGTTATGGGTTTCTGAGGGTTTGTCTGGTGTTGTAAGGTAATTGAACTGAACGTTTGGAAGTTATTGGAATTTTTTTAAAATAAAAAGGTCTTTCTGTCTGGAAGATATCAGAAGGGGTGGGGCTATCCTGCCTATATACAATCCCATCGGTTCATTTTGAAAAATAATAAATCTGGTAAATAGTCATAAAAATCAGTTAATGTCTACTCGAGTTATCCTGCCCATCGGCCATCCAGACAGACAGACATGGCACAATTGTCTTAAAAAATCATGAAACGAATTTGGTCTTAAGATAATTGGGGTGCTGCACGTCTACTTTAATGCGTTACACTTTAACTCGTGTTCTGCGTATTCATTATACCATTTCCTACAGTGCTTGTAAATATTTAATTCCTTCAATTAATTGTAAATAAATTAATTGTAATAATATTTAAAAAAAAAAATCCACTGAATTTCAAAATTTTACCATTTTTGTACTCAGCTAGCCATGATGCATCAAATCTATATAGCGATTATTCAAGCTTGTTTTTGCTGTTGATCTGTGTTATTGAATGTAAAGCAGTTTCCGTGGATTTAACCTTTGTGTAGTCACGTTGAGTCTTAGATAGAGCTCCCGGGTTTAGAGATAATCTGATATATAGATCAATTATTCCCCCTTATTACGTATGTTGTAGTCGACTTTCGACAACACATATCGCAACAAAAAACAGAAGCTCTAACAGAAATTTTCAAAGTTAATCGGTTTTTGGGAATATAGACCGGGTCGATAGGGACCGGCCGTGGCATAGTGGTTAGAACACGCGACTACCATGCGGGAGATCGCAGGTTCAAACCTGGCTCCAGTCATCTTAAAAGAAAAAAATAAATAAAATTTTCTTTCATTGTCGGCTCCCCTCGAATGTTGTTTGACAGCAACTTCGCAGTATTAAGCGTCGATTCAATCGTCGTGTCTAGTAAGAGCTTCTCAAAACAGTGACGTTCGCATTCGTCGATAAATAAGTAGGTGCCGTTAGTTGTGAATCTAAAAATAGAAAGCGTGTTAATTCACAACAACGCGAGAAGCTATCCCATACCTCATTCATGGGGTGCAAAGGGAAATTAAGTTTTTTTTTTTTTTAAGACCGGGTCGATTTGTAAGGACAAAAAGCTTTTGACATGAGGAAAAAAAGTTCTACTATGACATATCAAAAAATAATTTTCGAGGTGCCCAAATTTAATTTTTTTTTACTTTTTTAACTACTAAAAAATACCTTAAATATAAAAGTAAAGAAAAGTAAAAAATTGAAATTTGGGTACCTCGAAAATGATTTTTTGATATGTCGTAGTAGAACTTTTTTTCCTCATGTCAAAAGCTTTTTGTCCTTACAAATCGACCCGGTCTATATTCTCAAAAACCGATTAACTTTGAAAATTTCTGTTAGAGCTTCTGTTTTTTGTTGCGTCCGTTTCATTGTATAATTGCTAATTTTGTACAAAATGCTGCAAATATATTTCTAAAATGTAATACTAGAACACTAAAAATACAAATCGACTTTAATATGCCTTTCTTGGTTTTGGCGTAGTTAAAAGCGTGTGAGCGTTCTCCTCAAAAGCACTAATTTAATTAAAATTTTTAAAATTCAGTTGGCTGATAATAATAATAGGTTTTACACAGGTACACAACACGAATTAAAACTATTATGAATTATTTTAATTTCAAGTCACAATGTAACAAGAAGCAGTACATTCTTCTCTTCTTTTGCCGACCACTGGTTCACAAAACAAAATTTAATAAAAAGGTATGTTTATGTCCATAAAGGATATGAAACTAGGCTCGGTTTTTTACGTTTATTGTAGTATTTTTAACAACATTTATTAATAAATTTTTAATATTAAATAAAATATATCTTTTCTTTAATAAATGTATTACATAAATGCTTTTGCCTATAAAAATAATAACTAATACCTACCGTATTAACAAATTCTGCTATATTTGTTGATATTAAGTAGTTGCCTTCACACCAATCAACGGGTGAACTGCCTGGTCGCAAATGCTCCCAAGCCATTGTGTACAAATCTAGTGTGGCACCTATGGTTAAGGCGTTTTGTGACAGTATCGCAAAGAAAAGTTATTACCACAGCACAATTGTGTACTTGCTCTCAACTAATTACAGTGGTTCGTAGGCAAAACTCATGCACACTTGTCCTCTTTCGTCACACGCACTTTGTACCAATATTGTTCTCTTTTCGTTTTGAGATGAATTTGTGTAATAACTCAACTAAGGCGAGGACGTAAATTCAGGTGTGTTTACATACCGACCGAAAGAATAACAACAAAAACCATAATCATTCTTTTTGTGGCATTGACACTTTCACTTTGTTATTGTTATGTTTTTGCAGTGATTTGTTGTTGTATTTCGTGCACTCGTGTTTATATGGTATTCAAAAAGGTTTTGTTGTTTCAGATTTAGGGGTTTTTAGTCTTGTGTTTTTGTCTTGTATTTTTGTCAAGTACACCACAATATTTTTTTATTATGTAATTTTAAGACGAGGACGACAATTATTAAAATGCACGGGTTTATGTTATAATAATCCGAAATATTTTAATTGAAACAATTGTTAGAACGCTCTTTTACATACAGTCAACTAATCTTGTGTATTATTGCACAATCTACTATCTTTGCATTCTTTTTGTTTGTTTATAAACCATGCACTGAACTGTGTTGATGACCGCTCGTGCACACGCTACACACATCTGCCTTTAACTAGATGTCACGTTCGACTAATGTCTTTGTCTTTTTGATATTTGGCGTGTTCTGTGTGCCACCACTCGCTCTGGTTTCGTTGTTGTGATGAAAATCGATTCATTCATTTGCTGTTGAAAGAGAGTGACAGTGTTGCCATAGCATTGCTTGTAACTATTTCCTTTAGCAGATTTGTTCACAGCACTTTATCTGGAAAAAGTGTTTAGATATTTTGTTGAATTAATCAGTTCTTTTTGACTTAAAATTAACTTAATTTCAATATTTCTATTAAGAGAAATAATTCCGTGTTAATTCTTATAGTTACTCTCAACTTACATAAAGCATGCATTTAATTGGTTGAGTATTAAATAAACTGTTGTTGTTTTTATATAAGAAACAAAAAACATAAGGGTAATTTCATTCTGACCATGTTACTCACATTTTTCGCTATAGTTCAAAAACATATCATTAAAAAAGTCTACGATTCCCAAGGAGACTGTGACGGGTCTGACCTTTCTAATATGAGATTTAAAGATAGGTATATGACTTTCAGTAAAAATTTCCGTAAAAAGCGCACAACTAATTTGATATAGATATACATTTAATCTTATTTGTTTCCAAAAAACATTTTTTCTAAAAAAGAAATAATGAGGGTGACGTTACGTGACAAAAATAGAAGTAACTTTTTTCTTCTTTCACAAAAACACAAACCATTTTTAATATCGTTTGGAATATTATACATTTGTTTTAAAATTTGCTGAACTTCAACAACTTTTTGTAATTTCTTTGAACAACCTATTTTATGAAACGCGACGTGACGTTGCGTGATGTGACATATATTTAAATTTTGATAATTTTTACAAAAACATATTAGAACGTCAAGATAATAAAATCAAAATTTTGCAGGCAACTGATCACTTTTTTATATTATTAATTTTATTTACAGTTGTGACAAATATTTTATAATAGAAGTGTAGTTTTGAATCATCAGTAAATATGATGTTAAAAACTCTATGAGGTGACCAGATCATTAATGCAATTGTGCAGTCCGCTTAATCAAAAATGAAGATAAGATAATCTTTAAACATTTTAATTTAATATAATTTAAGTATTTGTCTTTACTAATACAAGTCAGAAGAATGACTAAGGTCTTTCCTTCCCTTTCCAGGGAAGGACAGACGATTTTATAGTAAAAAATTGCTATATAATGAATTTATTGAACTTTAACAAAACAAACTTTATACATCGTTGGAAAGTCTCTTCTTTCCAAATCCGCTGAGAAACTTTAAATCGGTTCATATTTATCCGCGTAACTGGCTTATAAGTGCGTAAAAGTACGAAAACCCGGTTTTTTACCCGTAACTAAAAATTTTAGGGGTATTGGGAAATTTGAAAAACAGATTCTTGTAGTGCTCAACAGCACCTACCAGAAAAATAGTATAATTTTCCATGTATTGTTTTTTTTTGTTGCATTACATTTAGAATGAAGTAACAACATGTCTTCTTTATTTTACAAAGGAGAATATACTGATCACATAAGAAATTTCGCTAAATTTCACAAACTTTCATGGACACTTCAAGTTGCTGTGGAAATTTGTGTGTGTCCGTAACGCACTTTGTTTTAGTCATAATTTTGAAAACAACATTTTAAGTAAAGTTTCATTAAAAGAACATTATAGCACTGTCCAAAATCTACATTTTTTAATATGAACATAATCTTCAAAATATTTAAACTTTTCGGGAAAACTACAAAATAAGAAAAAAATGTGCGTCCGCAACGCCAGGAAATACCCATATATTTATATAGATAACTGTTTTTGCCTCGAAACCGCAAACTCGTTGGATTTTTTCACTATTTTTTTAAGTTTGAAGGAGTTGCCCTAATGTTTATTATTTTATTTAGAAAGTGCATTCATTCACGATTATAACGCATATTTCTCTATAAAAATTAAAGTTTTGAAACTTTCGATTAAATTTCCCACAGAAAAGTTTTCCTACTTTGTTATTGTCGGAAAGTATCTAGGGTTTATTATGTAATGTAACAATTTTATTAAACTTTTTTAATTTGTACTGTGACAGGTGTGACCGAAAATTTAAATATTTCTATTTACTCACAAAACTCTTATTATTAAAAATACAAAGCCGAAACTTCAACAAAACACAAAAAAGATTTTAGTCTTTTCAAAAGATAACGGTTTTTAATAAATAAGGAGAATATAAGAAAAATATCCTCCATTCTCATGTTGAACATTTCGACTGATATCTACTTCGCATGTACATGTTTGACATAATTGTAGATATATATACACCTGATGATGTACCACATTGCATCGATTCGTCACAAAGGGGTCTGAAGATGAACTCTTCAAGGAGTTCGAAACGCATCATCCTAGTGCGTGACAATGAATTGACCATTAATATCAACAATAAAAAATCTTTTCTGATCGTTTAGCCAAAGTATCGAATGATACACTAACACAAATTGATAAATAATCATTACGATCGACAAACCCTCTTGAACAACACTGTATGAAAACTTCATGGTATGTTCAAACATATTATGAAGGCAAGCAAAGTTTCATTTCAAAGTTTTGCCAAATTGATAAAAATAAAAAAATGATTTTTTCCCAAAACACTCGTAAACACACTTAAAACACCCTAAGTGATTTCAGCGATAAGGACAATTGTACGGCGGCAATCGAGAGTAATTATCAGGTAATGAGCCATGAGGATTATGAGCTATTTATTACATTGCACACGACCATGCAGATAACCTCTAATCATATGCGCGTATGCCAATGTGCACCATTCTATCTGGGGTAGCTCAGACATAAACCTAAGGGTTTAGTCGCTTTTCAACTTTATAATTGAGAACAAACTAACAGTAGTTAACATAGGTAATTAACCCAATGCTTACAGAAAAAAGTTTTAGATGTTACACTTATTAAAGATTATATGGACGAATTAGAATAATTTCCGCGGATCTACAAAAGAACATCAAAGTTTGATGCCCTAGCTTCTGTCAATCTTCAAAGCCTGTCTGAATCTGTCGCACATTCAAACGAGATGGACAACCAACAAATTTGTATTTATACCTAAAGGGTGTATGGCATTCCACACAAAAGCCAAGGATTTTGACCAATTAGCCTATCTTCCTTAAGACTATATAGAGAATAATTGATGTATATATCAGATCATCTCTTGAACTGGAAGTCCTATCCAAGGCTCAGCAAGCCTACACGAAGGGTAAATCCACAAAAACTGATTTACATTCGATAACCAGTCTCACTGAAAGATCCTTGAACTACAAGGAATACGTTCTCGCCGCTTTCCTGGATATTGTGGGAGCTTTTAATAATGTCAAACCTGAATCTGTAATTGACTGAATGGAACTAATTGAGATTAACCAAGTGGTCATCTCCCTAGTTGATAAACTACTAAAATTCTCTAGTATGGGCGTGTTAAATATTTCCAAGGTGGCGGTTCGTGGTACTCCACAAGGAGAAGTACTTTCTTCACTACTATGGAATCAACATCAACACTCTCCTGAAGAAGATGGAAAAGACGTTCTGGACAACCGTCGCATATGCGGACGACATGGCACTAATAGTCACCCGCAAGGATCCTAAACTACTATCAGAGCTGTGTCAACCCGAGTAAAACGGAACTAGTGCTATTCACGAGGAGATACAAAATCATTTAATTTGCCAAACCCAGATTAAATGGAGTCGCACTTACACTCTCTGATAGCGCCAAATACCTCGGGCTAATATCAGACAGTAAACTGAATTGGAATATGAACACTTAGGCCAGATTTAGCAAAGCGGCAATGGTCCTATATTGCTGTAAAAGGGCAATCGGCCTCAATTTGGGAATTAGATCCAAAAATTTTAACTGGTTATATAACTTTGTTATTAAACCCATCTTATACTACGGATGGGCAGTGTGGTGGCCGGCTCTAGATAGAGTGTCCCAAAGACTGAAATTTGAACGAATTATGAGACTGGTGGCAGTTTTGAACTTGGAACTGCTTAAACTAAGGCACGGTTTACGATCCTAAACTGATTACCCCCGGAAAATGAGGAGGGGAAAGTTGCAGCGAACACAGCAATGCATTTAAACGCCACAAAAGCATGGATGCACAGGAACTATGGCCATGCCAAAATTCTGGATCTAATCAATGTGAGCTGTTACACGGATTACATCACAACAGAACCTGTCTTCGATCCGGGTTTTATAAGGAACATCCCGGATAGGTTCTACTATGATGATAATAATAATTCCATACTCTTTATTCACGGACGGTTCGAAATTAAAAGAGAGAGCAGTGTGTGGAATCTCTTTGTAAGAGTTGAACTTGCAACTATCGATCAGACTACCGGATCACTATAGCATAGTTCAGGCGGCTATTAGAATAGCCGTAAAGAAAATTCAGTATCGTCGGATATTGGGCGGCAATATTCATATTCTTACTGATAGTAAAGCGGCTATCAGATCCCTGGAGAACGTTCGAGAATGTTGGTCGCCTCTTGAGGAGATAGCGAGACATTCGACGGTTACCCTCACATGGGTTCCAGGATATACAGACATATATGGTAACAAAAGATCCGATACATTGACAAAGTCTACCACAACCGTGAACTAGGGCGAAGTTTACAGTCTCATTGGGATTCCTCTCTTAAAGGGGAAACAGCTAACAAACTGAACCCCATTGCTAAGGAGAAATTGGTAAGAGAACGCACTTGCACGGTGACCAAACATAATTGGCCTACAGTGGATATTAAGCGCTAAGAGGTTAAAACTTCCCTAAAACAGCTTTTGTAGAAGCTGCAATGATGAGGAAGAAGAGGAGACCACTGAGCACCTTCTATATCACTGCACTGCTTTTGGTGACCTGAGATATGAGAAGGTTGGTCAAGGGACACTTTTAGAAATGGTATCATAACGGGACTCATACCAGGACCCATACGAGCTGTGTTGAATTAACCTAACTTAGCCTTTCCCATGTATCAAAAACTCATATATACACCATAACGATATATTAAAAAAAATTACATATATACACTTCCGTATGCAATGCCGCCCGCAATATATTTTTGGAATTTTTGACCCTTTGGGTGGAGTGGGCGCGGCAAGAGCTAGAGAGATAAAATTTGGTACACAGACAGTACTTGGCAACACGAATATGAATTTGCAGACGAAAGTTTTCATTTTCACACTACATTTGGTACACATAAAATAATCAGCAGGACTGGCTTAAATTTGCCGACGAAATTTTTATTTCCGCTCAGTGGGCTGAAGGCTGCATTTTAGCCCTAGAGTAAAAAACATTATATGCACATAGTACTCGGCACAACAATTCATATTTTAATCAGTGGGCGCGTGCAAACCTAGGGAAATAAAATTTGGAACACAGATACTGCAGCTATTGATATGAAGACGAGCTTTTTATCCTCGAATAGTGGGTGGAAAGGATAATATTTGATACACATATATACTGGGTAATACAAACATGATATTACCAACAAAATATTTGATTTGACAATTGAACGGAAGAGCCCTGCCAAAAGTGTATTAAGCGCTTAATAAAATAGTTGTCGATATTACAGTTATGTATATGGATGCGAACATTTTATTTTCGATAGCTGTACGGATGGGGACGGGGGAAACATAATACCATATTATTTGTAAACAGATAGTACTCGGTATTATATTGTAACGAGGGTTTTTTTGGCTCAATCTCGTCCAGGGTCTGCATAAGGACCCACCAACCTTACGAAATAAGAACACAAGTGATTTCCCTGACTTGGGTTAGTAAATAGTGTTTCTTATGGTTTGAGTTTCTTCTAATATACATACTTGTGTTAGAAATGCGACAGATTACTTATTAGTTTACGGCAACAAACAACTGCTTTTCGGGATGAATCCAAATATCTGCGCTGGATACACTTGCGAGTCGCTAACGATTTCGATTTGCTGATAATTGTGGCATAAGTTCCGATTACAGGGTTTGGTTTCGAATTTCGGGTTTCAGGTTCGGATGCCAAATTCGTAGCACCAGCACGGGTGCTAGATTCGTATAGAAGGTTCGGGGTCGTGGAGTAAGGTCGTCTTCGGTCTACCAGTTATTGTTATACAAAACCTTTAATATAGAAACAATTTATGTTTTGAATGAGAAAATCGTGTGCCTTGACCAATGAATATAATATAATTTTTTAAAAAAATATACGCACAACATTTTTTTTATTTTTGGCGCTTAACAGAGATTAATGTCCAAATGCATGGCAATCAAAAGAATTGTTTACCGCGATTCCCATATTTTTTTGGCACATTAACGACAAATCAAAACCACACTTTACGGACCTTACGAATCTTTATTGCATCAAATGGAAATAAAAATAATAATAAATTGTGTTAAGAATTAATATAATTACTAATTAAAACTTTATATATAATATATTTGCCGCCTCTAACCATCATAAAAACTAGGGTATAAGAAACATGAACATTAGACCGTATCACAAAAAAAAGTTCTCCGTACACCAGCGAATATGAAACATTGTTCCAAGGACATATCAAAAAAAAAAATTTTTATTTTTTTTGCCGAACGTAGGGGTCGCCTTTTTAGTTTTTTTATATCTTCGTTATATCTTCCATATTAACAGTCCGATCTTAAAGCTTGATACAGCGAATTTTTGTCTCGGCAAGGCCAATATTTTTGCTCTTAGGTCCATTGACCTCAAGTGCACCGTTCTAGTACTTACCCCCCAAATCTAATTTCCTACCACCCTAATGTGACACCCTAATGATAGAAATTTATAGCTCGCAAAAAACCATAAAACTTTTGCGAAGAAAGTATCTCGATAAATACAGCACAACTATCTAAAAAATGCTTTTATAAATTCATTGTTGCCGATCGTAGGGGTCACCTTTTTAAATTTGTCATTGCTTCAATATTTACATTCAGATATTAAAGTATGATATATCGATGTGTTTGTCTGTGGCAGACCAATTTTTTTAATTCAAAAGTCTTTGACCTAAAGTAACCTTTAACATCATACCTCAAATTACACAACAAGGAATTAGCAACAAAAAGCAAAGTAAAATAAATGAAATTTTAGTCGATCATACCTCGACGTGATTTAAGTTGGCTATATTTTTGACGGCTCTCGGGTTTAGATAAAATGTGGCCCATGCGTTGCTCAACGGTGACCGCCATGGCAGATTCATGTACTACATGAACAAAACCCTCGGCGAAGTAAGAGTCACATTTGAAGTTTATAAACTTAACAACTTGTGGACCGAATATTTAACGAATGCATCCAGTTGCATCCATATAGCCATCTAAACGCACTATCGCATCCGTTATCATCGATAACATAACATTTTAAGGGTGGAAAAATGTTGTTAGTAGTAAAAGTAATTTGAGATCAAAACTTTTGAATTAAAAAAAATTGGTCTGCCACAGACAAACACATCGATATATCATACTTTAATATCTAAGTGTAAATACTGAAGCTATGACAAATTTAAAAAGGTGACCCCTACGATCGGCAACAATGAATTTATAAAAGCATTTTTTAGATATTTGTGCTGTATTTATCGAGATACTTTCTTCGCAAAAGTTTTATGGTTTTTTACGAGCTATAAATTTCTAACATTAGGGTGTCACATTAGGGTGGTAGGAAATTAGATTTGGGGGTTAAGTACTAGAACGGTACACTTGAGGTCAATGGACCTCAGAGCAAAAATATTGGCCACGCCGAGACAAAAAATTCGCTGTATCAAGCTTTAAGATCGGACTGTTAATATGGAAGATATATAGAAAAAACTAAAAAGGCGACCTCTACGTTCGGCAAAAAAATAAAAAAAATTTTTTTTGAAATGTCCTTGGAACAATGTTTCATATTCGCTGGTGTACGGAGAACTTTTTTTTGTGTGCCTGTAAGGTGATACGGTCTAATGAACATAGTACCAAAAAAGGGAAACGGCGTTTATTAACTTATTAAAAATTTAAAATTTTTACTTCGAAAATAAAATATATTGTAAAAAAAATATGCTACTGGCAACTCTGCTGTGTGAAAACTTAATACAAAATATAGTCCTTTCTTTTCAGTGCAAAAGTTGCACTCTAAGTTGGGCTTTCATACTTGTGGGTTTATGGGACAATGTATTCTTTTAATCAGAGCGTACAGTAGGGTAATCCAAAAATACTATGTAGAGAAATTTAAGAAAATTTGACTAATGAAAGGATAATAATGTTGTAAAAAGTTGTTCTAGCAATCAGAAGAAAGTAAGGCGAATAAAAAACAAATTTGTGACTGTGGAGTGAACAATTATGGAAATCTTTTTTATTTCCATAGTTTTTGGTACCAACCTACCAGTTTGTTAATTACATTCGAATTAGTTCGCTAGTATTTTTGTGTTAACTAGAAACAAACGTAATTATTGTAATTTGTAAATAGAAGAATGAGGGAGAACTGTTAAAAAAAATATTATAAGCTTACAGTTTTTTTGATAGTACAGTGAAGTCTCAATTATCCGAATAATCGATTTTCTCGATTTTTTAAATGAACAAATTCGAGCATTTAATACATTTAAATTGTATAATAAAAAATATTTTGCCAAAAAAAACAGTAAGCAATTCATAAAGTTTCATTGTTACGTAATTTCTGAAAAATGTGCAATGTTTGATGGCTCTTCTTTTCAATTTTATATTTCCCAAAAGCCGAAACAGCCATGGCTATCCATGAAGTCCAGCAATATACTAGAAGCATGTATTGCTTGTAAAAACAAACACTAACAATTCCCACCTCCCAAATTTATAACACGTGTATGTCTAAGTATGCCCATTATCGTTTCTTCACATTGTGTATGATTATTCAAAAGTAATCGAAAAAATTGTGCTTATATTCCTGGATAATAGAGGTTAAACAATACACAAAAATATTAAATCAAAACAAAAAATAAAAATTAATTCTTTTTTTTTCTCATAATTGAAGTTGCCGCTTAATCGAATAACGGATAATCGAGGCTGTATTGTATAAAAATTTCAAAGTTTTGTTGTTGTTGTAACAGCTGAAAGAAGTAGTTGAAATGATAGTTCCAAGGCGTATTTAATAAGGTGGTCGCACTAGACAGCTGATTTTAAATTTTTTCATTCGAATTGGACCTAGATTGTCAAATTTTCTTGCGCTTAGTTCGATTTGTTTACTTTTTGTTCGACTTCTGTCAACTCAATTTGACAGTTCGGTACTCTTTGCAAAAACAATGTACATGTTTTTGTTGCAAAGTCTTTAGTTGTTGTACTAGTGCGACCACCTTATTAAATACACCTTGGATAATTCTTTATACAGATTTTTTTATTCAATTTATCGGCACTCCGATTACTGTATGACCATTATTGGCAACTCTGTTTTGTTCCTTTGTAGATTATTGGGTTTGTGTCAAAGTATTGTTATAGCCTTTTTACACCAAAAAAGCATTCCGCATCTTGAGCTGAAGATGCGGAATGCTAAAAAGTGGTTTTACACTGCAGTTTCGCATATTGTCAGCTGTTGTCTAGCTCACACATTTTTCAATTTGCCTTGTAAAACTGCAATATTTTCCTGCCACAAACCTATTAACATTGTTACGGAGGCTGTATTCCACGAAGTGCGAATAGTTTTAACTAATTGGAATAACCATTTATTAATATTTTGGCAAAAATGTAAATTTTTAGTCCGTCCATGTTGTTTGGCATTTTTTTCGATAAATGTGAACAAACGACGAAAATGGTGGTTGCCGGATCAATATTCCGGAGAAAAATCGCTTAAATTCCAATTTTCAGAGTACAACTCAGTGTATTTTTCCGCATCTTTCATGGATGCGAAAATATGTTAACATCTTTCCAACAACAAAATACATGTAAAAATTTTAGCATTTTGGCCGCATCCATCAAAGATGCGGATTAACGCGGAAATATGTTAAATGCGTTCCGGTGTAAAAAGGCTATTAGATGTTGTTGTGAGCTGGTTTTGTTGATCTGGATCAATCTGGACTTTTGTTTTGGAAGCATCTAGGATGAGTTTTGTTGGCTGGAGTACTCGAAAGTATTTGAAAAGTAATTTTTCATAGAAGTTAAAGATTTGTAGATTTGCTATTCGTCATGTGGCGACGTTCTGTGCTACTTATGCATAAAATTCGTAGCTGGCAATGCTGTGAAAGTATTATATCCCACTTTTTAAGCGTTTTAGCTTTCGTTTCGTGGCTAATTAAATATTAAGTTATAAAAAATATTCCTTAGTCATTTAACAGCTATTATTTGACATTATCAAATGAACCGTATCAAAAACTTTCAGTTTAAATTAACATTACGACTCGATGATGCCGACGGCTCCGAATAATGACGGCGGCAATGATATCACTTTTATCACTCGGCATGTGAGTCTGTTACCGGCGTTACTCACTGAATACCAAGTAGTCAGTACTTTCACAGCTTTGGTATGCAGTAATTTTTCTACTACTTTCAACAGTTTGCAAACACATATTTTTTTTCGGTCAAATAAAATAATTCACACCAGAAAAGTTGTCAATAAATAAAAACAAACAAACCCGTGAACGTAAAATGTCTTCTGCCATTTATTTAGAAAACTACTTAGATGGTAAGTAACACCGGGATGATGAACTATTGCAAACAGAAAAATACAAACAATCCCTCATCCGCATTCAATAAAAAAAAATTAAACAAAAATTTATGTTTTCACTTCCCACCCCTCCAACAAATTTAACACATTGCCACAACCTTCAACATCCATGCTCCATCACAAACAATTGCTATTAACTTGATCACCAAAAACCAAATGATACCCACACATATAAACAATTACTTCAATTGTTCTACTACTGAAGTCTTATCCAATATAGGATTAGAGTCCTTACCCACTGAGTTAGAAAGGAATTTCAAGCTAATGCGCAAATTGGACGATCGAGCTCAAACTGCCATGAAAAGCATCGATAGTCATGCCAAAGAGTTTATGCGCAAACTGGCCGATAATTCTAAACAGATGAGTGAGGATGAAAGAAAAGAACGTTTAGCCGACATACAGCAATTGTTCATAAAAGCCAAAGAATACAGTGACGACAAGGTGCAATTGGCTATACAAACCTACGAGTTGGTCGACAAACAGATTCGTCGTTTAGACAATGACCTAGCCAGGTTTGAAGGCGAGATTCAGGAGAAAGCATCATCGACAAGAGGGAAGTCGGAGGAGGCGCAAGTTAAAAGTCGGTTTATTTAATGTTTAGTAATATCGAACATTGATGAATAAATATTTATTTGCAGAAGGCCGCAAGAAGACGAAGGATGCCAAGGCGACGGGTAAAAAGAAACGCACAACGTCTTCAGATGATGAGGCTAATAACAGCGCCACGGTTGCAGCTAGTGCATCGGCTGGTGGCGCGGGAGGTAAAAAGAAAAAGCAGAAGGTAAATCAAGAAAAAGAAACACGCAAGGGGGGTCAAAAGGTAATTCATCTCATCATTCCATTTGTTATTTTAATGTATTTTTGGTTTACGTATTTTACTTTTGGTTGTTGTATATGATTTGGAGTTTAAGATATACTAATTTGGCATTGGATATATATGTAGGTTTATGTGGTATAGATGTTTTGCATTAGATATATATATATATCCAACTAAAGAAGTAATGTAGTGTTTAATTCGACCATATTTACCATTCTTAGAGAAAATTACATTTCCCATTCTCGCTGCTATAATTTTGTTTGGGTATTTAGATTAGGCTGGCATAGTAGCTTTAAAAAATTCCTAAAAAATTTTCTATTTCATTAATGTTACTCCAAATGAGCAGGTTAAAACGGGTAAATGTGAATATTTGTTCTTGTGGAATTTCAAATGTCTACAACAACTTTACATATACGTAACTATCCAGAAGTTGGCCCTACATTGATCAGCGTTATCCTCGAAGTAGAAAACGGCAACTTCTCATTAGTCAAGTCAATCGAAATGTCTGGTAATAGCATTTAAAAAAGCTGACGTTCACATACGTCGATAAATTGTAGGTTCTGTTTCGGAGTCTAAAAATAGAAGAGTGTTAATACAAAAATGCGAGAAGCTCTGCCTTACCTCATTCATAGGTTCCTAAGGGAAAATATTTTTTTTAGTTAATTATCCTACAAGAATATTCTTTATAAAGAAACTTTCTCAGCCTTAGATCATTTTTCTTTTTATATTAATTACTATAAACATAAACTCCTTCCTGCTGCGGTATATGTGTCCTCCCTATTCGCTAATCCTATATTTATTGCCGTAGAAACAAAATTTAATTGGTTTTTTGTCACTCACGTTTCATATTTCACAATCGCTTGCATGTTTTGAATATTAATAAAACTAACATTTTGATATAAATTTTATTTAATTTCACATCACAAAAATTTTATTTTTTTCTTAATTAGCAAAAGAACGTCGATTTGGATGATTCTGAAAAAGAATCTTGTCATACGGCGGCTACACATCCCAGCGATGTATTAGATATGCCAGTGGATCCCAACGAACCTACTTACTGTCTGTGCCATCAGGTGTCCTATGGTGAAATGATTGGATGCGACAATCCAGATGTAAGTAGAAACGAGAATATATGTTGTTTTTCTAATAATAATTTTTCTTCTTATTTATTTTAGTGCCCCATTGAATGGTTTCACTTTGCTTGTGTGGGCTTAACGATAAAACCAAAAGGCAAATGGTTCTGCCCGAAATGTACGCAAGATCGAAAAAAGAAATAATGTGTACTTTTTGTTTGATTAAAGTTTTAATTAATAATTATTTAAATTTGTAATGTTAGTTTTTATACTGTATATGTATAAGTAATATTTTTAAAATATATGTTAGGTTTTTTAATCGAACGTTGTTTTAAATTAAATCTAGTCACCGAGACTTTACATTAGCTTAAATTTACTATGTTGTGTTTTGAAATATGGGCAAAAGTGCCACATTCGGTTGGATTGTTGAAAAAAAGAGTTTGTCGTTCTATTCATCTCAGTTTCTAAATACAGGAAGCTAAATTGAAAATTTGGAGCTGAACTTATGATAAATTCATGTCAAATCAAAAATGTTCACGGCAACAAGCAATGTACGGTTTTAGCAATGTAAAAATTAAATCTAACTTCTAACATTTCAATTGTCTTTGAAACGAAATTAAATGTTAATAACCTATACTTGTGGGCTAAAGGTTAGATATAAACTGGATATCTGAGAAGTGAAAATGCTTATAACTGTGACCTGGGCGATAATGTATATCATGTTGCGTGCCGTGGCGATACTCAAAATTATAAAATTTTATTCAAATTTTTTTTAATATTTTTCTAAAAATAACTTAAGATCATTTAGCTATAAACTCTTAACTTCCTACTGAGATACTTATATTTGATATGACTTCATGCACTGCCCTCAGTTTATTTTCATAATATTCGTTTAACTATTAATTTATCTTTGAATTATCATTGCATTAACAAATCCATTAAGAACAATATAATATGTGTACTTACGTTTCCATTTGATTATTAAATAATTATTAATTATATCGTTATAATTGCAGCAACAATTAGTATTAGTTTTTATTGTGATAAATTTCAAGTTCTAATATTTCTTTAGAAAATCTAAATATTCTTTTATTTCTCCATTCGTTATATTCTAATCGTAATGAGTGGGTGAGATCCAACACAATTATTGTAGAAGTTAGCGCAAAAGGAAAATTTCGAATAAAACATAGATATTTTCAACTCAAATTAGGGAGTAACTTTAGATTTTTCCTAATTTTAAAAATGCATACTTTTGTTATGAACTAAAGTGCAGAGTATAAACTAATCCAAATAGATATCTTCGTGTTATGAATAATCAATATTTTCCTGTGATCCGTATTTCTTATGGAGAACTAAGGAATCTAACAACAAAATGAACAAAAAGAATATTCTAAATATTTTCTATGAAAATGAAATCTAACTAAAATGTTTTAAGTCTTATTAGGTAAACATTGCAATGTTTTAGTACTGTATATTTATTCCGATTGCGAAACAAAAATAATAATTATATAATTTAAAAGATAACTTTTTGTTTCGTTTTAATTTTAGTAGTTAGACTGAAGACGTATGCTGTAGAGAGCTTAATGGAGCAGAGTGTGATGTGTGTCTTGTTTTCTCTTTTGAAACGTTTAAGAGTGAAAAGAATATAATTTTTATAGAAATTATGTTTGACAGATTTGGTAGACGCAAAAAAAAATAAAATTCATACAAGAATAATGTTAATCGAATTTGTCCAAAAAACATTTCTTAAGCCAATACATGATTATTAGAATGGGAAATAGACACAATTTTTCAGTAGTAAAGTTCAGTTCATTTATTTATGTATATTTAAATTAGAAACAGAATTTCTAAGAGATTGACATCCACAATGATTCAAAGAAAACTGCTACATTTTCGTCAGGAACTTTGAATGTCAGCAATATGAATAATAATGTTGAAATAAGTTATAAAGTACTTATTGGCACATAACATTTTCGCTCATAGACGATATCGTCGTATAAAAAATCATTGCTGCTAACTTGACGAGCATGTGACAATTTCTACATTATGATGCTGGACATTTCTCTCGGCTTTTGAACTATGCTATTCCTTTGGATTTTTACTCTTTGTGGAACATTTTAGATCTGCTTTCTCACGTACATAGAGAAAACTAGTTCAAAAATTATGGTTTGTATCGCTCTGATTTGAAATTGATCTCAACCACAGCATAGCTTTTCCTGTCTTTTAACACTTAAATATTTTGATAGATAGTATGTTCTTTGTCTTTCTGCCATATTCATGATTTTTCTAACAATAGCCATTATACATTTTGAGATATTCTTTTTTATCTAAAAGTCACAAATTTTCTTTTTTAAATTGAAAACCTTCCCAAATGGGTTATTTACTCCTCCTTTTCACTCAAACTCTCATTTCCTCGGTGGTGACTTAGGAATTTCTTTAGCCAATTGCCTCTCGATTTATTTGCCGCATATTCATTATTCATTACGGTAAAACTTTGGAACACATCCTTCATGGTTATAGCTTTGCGATATGCATAATTTTTGGTAGCATGATACATATTGTCCAAAACATCCGGCATTTGTTTTTGGGCAACCCACGATTTGATTGTTTGAGGTATAGGAAGTCCAGGGTCATCATAGTAAGTTAAAACGTAATGAACACCGGGCTCATGGAAGCTACGGAATGGTTTGATCACCATAAAGCTCCAGTAATCAGTAACACGTACTTTATTGGCATACTGTGGATAACTTGGATGTGTAGTACCACGATTTGCCACCATCATTATTTTACGCCTATCGTCGCAGATGAAACGACGACAATAGACATAGTCGCGATTGTTGAACAACTTTGGCCATTGCATTTCCCAGTATATAAGATGAGAGTTAGTACCAGGCAATGGATCCTCTTCGATATAATGTAAAGCCACGGCTGTATTATCCCATTCTTTGCGATAGTCTAAGTCAAGCTGTACGTGTAGAAGATCGGCAGCTGAAATATCACTGAATTTAGCGTACACTTTGTAAGAGTACATTGCAGAACGTTCCTCTCGGCGCCATATAGAGAAATGATCTTTACTCAGGTAGGGTTCCCACGGCTGCTCTTCAGCATTCGTTATTAAAGCAGTGCCCATAACAGCAGCGCCATCAGTACCATTCTTAGAAAATTGAAAAGGCTTTTTACAGGCTCCTTTTGTAGCTTCACCGTTGGGGTTTGCACACTTCTTATTGCCTACCAAGCAATAGCAATATCTCATACGGGTTTGTTTGCACAAATCACAAAGTTTGTTGTTTGGCAGAGTATTAATGAATTCCAAGTCCCGCTGGCAGGTGTCAAAGTTTGCCAAGCTTAAGCGTTCTTTGGCCCAGTCGAAGCTGCTTCCCGTTGTACCGTTAACGGTTAAGCCCATGGCTCCGACCGCGCTGAGGACAAGGTTCGTTCCTTTAAACTGAGGCAACTGGCGGTGATAGGAGCGTATTAGAAGTTTAAGACCCTGAGGGCCATACACCCGATGATAAAAGCTAAACAATTGCTGTAAACGCCTGGATCGTTGAGCCAAAATTGATTCACACTGATAGCACCAAGCCTTTAATGTTGCGTTCGAGCTGTGTTTTATGTGCAGCACAATACGTTTGAACAGCATGATGACTCTTTTTGAATTTTCACTTCGATCTCTAGTTTAACACATTAAGATACGATTTGTATTTATCTTCTCAGATTTTTCCACACTGCAATGGGAACGACATCAAAATGTACCGTCTGCGTGCGTATCCTACTGCCCGTGCTTGCATAACATTGCACGCCTCAGACCAATCCAACAAATGGCGACTTTATGGCTCCAATTTCGTTGTTGTCTTAATAACTAATGTTTTATTTCTCGATATTTTCAACAAATTTACCGTTTGTTTATGTTTTTTTTTATCTTTTTGACTTGTTTGGATTTTGGATTTATTAATAAATTTTGGCAAGAAGTCCCTACAATCGTACCGAAAATGAATAAGTTCATGCACATGTCAATTTTTGAAAAAAGGTAAACATAAGACCAGTCTGGTCAACTCTTAGGGTCTGTTCAGACATACGGATATTTCGAAGAGTTCATTACCCGGAATGTTATCGATAAAGAAATAATTCGACTTTGACGATAGCCGCTTTTTGGAAGTGGTTTCATTACTGCTCCAAACACCTCAAACATTTTCCTTAACGGTTGAAGTTTTATGCATCCTGAAATCACTATTTTTGGATGTGTAGATTTCGTTTTTCCACAAAATCTATTTAGTTAAGTTAAGTATAATATGTCCATAAACATTTTTAACTTCCAGCTAGTTATTTCCAAGTTAATGTGAAATAAAACCAGCAACAAATTTGCCGTCAAAATTGTGTCGAAACTTCAAAAGGCGCCGCGAAATTACCCCCAATAAAATAATTACCAAACTAAAAAATTAAAAAAAACAAAAAATTTAAAAAAAAAATTGGGAATAATTTAAAATTTTTCGGTAGTTAATTAATTTCTTATTTAGAGAATATTTCATAAAAAAAAAATCCCCAAATAAAATAATAGAATGGGGATAGTTTCATTGCGGTTTTGATTTATTTATTTATTTATTTTATTCATTCTAATAATACAGGAAGCCTATAAGGCCAATAATATCTGTCGTTGTAGTTTATTTCATGTTGTAGTTTATTTAGTAGTTTATTTCATGCTTTTAGGGGTTTAGTTTGTGTTGGGGCTTGATTTAATTTTTTGCTTTTATTACGGTTTAGAACTCAACTCAGTTGAGTTATAATTTCAGTTGAAGTCTAACAATGTGGTATTAACAATTACAACTTAACCTGTGTAATACACCTAAAAATTACAACTAATCCATAGCAGTTGTTTTCAATTACAACACAACTCAGTTATTTCGTGGCGCCACACGTATACCTTAATAGCAATGATCCTGTTCGAGATTGTACACCTGAAAAGATACTTAATTAATATTGACTTAAATTGAAACTATGTCGTGGTTGGAATACCCCATACAAATAAGTAGTTGGCCAGACATAATCGAGGCTTACTATGTGTTTAAGTCTAAACGTCCTTTTTCTTGCCCACAATACGATTTACAATCACTCAATACTACCTGTTATAAACTTCTTTTTATGACAACTTTGTTGTGTTATCAGGCAAATTGTTTAAAGCTTATATCGATAACACTATCGGCGCCACCTTCTCCATCCTGGTTTAGATCCTGCAATAGAGCATCCACGGCTCCATCCTAAACATACCTACTTCTTACAAGAGCATCTACGGCTCCATCTTAACTACATCTTTTACAAGGGTTCTACGACCTTTCACCCTACACATATTGGTATATTTAAATCCTTAATACGAAGGTAACACAAATAACACTAACATTTCACTTGGGTTTTTATTTCTTCCCCCTAACCTATGGAAATACATCCATTAGTTTAACACCTCCATTAGCGGTGTTTGTAGTCAAATTACCGAAAGTTTTTCATACATTAGTTAGCTAATTACGTAGTTAGCCACAAAACGAACACTCAAACGCTTACAATGTAAAATACAACACTTTTACAGCATTGCCAGTTGCCTTGAGGCGCGTTCTGACGGATTTAACTAAATTCATTTCGTTATCGATAACATTCTAGGCAGACAGAGCCGAGTCTCTAAACGCGACTTTAAACAGATTAGTAAAATCGTCAAAATTATGAAAAATCGTCAAAAGTTGGGAGCATTGGCTATGCATTCTTCAGCACACTGTTGTAGTACATTGTACCTAAATTGAAAGATACCACATGAAGCAACACGCAAAACTGTCTCGTGGTTGTCTGTCTTGTTTTTATTTTGGTTATTCGAAACGAATTGCGTGATATTGTATGAAAGTTACAAATATTTAAAATAAATCAATTAAAAATTGAATATTTTTCTCTCTAAACCACATCAAGATGGCAATGAGAAGACCTCGAATAAAAGCCCAAGCTAACATACAGCTAAATGCAAAGCGCAAATCTAAAACCGCAGAGACAAAACCCAAAATTGTTGAAAGTGCTAGTTGTGTGGTAACACCAGAAGATGTCCCAACGCACATTAGTCTAGAATCCGCCCTTGATACAATTGAGAAAGAGAATCAACGACAACAACAAGAAGCTGTTGATTCTGCCAGCGGCTACGTTGGTGAAACTGCAACTGAAAAAGGGTTTACATGTAGCACAATCAGCAGTTCAAATGACACGAATGCAATACCGGAGAATAACATAAATAACACCAACAACTATGTGGATTCCAATTGCAATGAAGATGTTGTTGGTGCGGGAGATACAAATAGACTGAAAACTGGAGATGACCAGCACAATGAAAGTCTGGGTACACCAGATGCTTTTAAATGTCCGCCTAAGGTTGGATATCAACGTTCTGTAAGCCATACATCTAATAGTGGAGCGGATGATGTTTTCTACTCAGACATAGAGGAGAATGCCTTACAAATGGATTTGCAAAGATCACCGAATGGATGTCCCATGTCTCCAAAGAATCAAACTAGACAACGAATAAAAGCTACTCCAATATTTGGGCAAAGACGAAATAGTTTTGTGGCAACATCACCGTCGCCTCACACAACTGGATTAGATGATAACCAGCTTACATTTAGCAATGGCAATGAATTTGTGGAGCCAACTCAGCGAAGGGAAAGACACATTTCTGCTTCTTTAAGCATCAATTCAAATTCTAGCTCTGCTAACAATCATCATACACCACACAAATACCTGCCGAATGGTGTCGTCCAAGGGGGAATGGGACGTATGCGTACTGAATCTGGGTGCTCTGTATTTTCAGACACGAATGTCAGCACACACAAAGCCCGTAAAACGGAACATCATAAATTTGTTTTGAAGCGGGAATACGAGGCCAGATTTATAAATGGAGTTCCTGATAAATCTTGTATAAAAATGTCAGACTTAATATATTACAATCCCGCCACAAATCCCATGGAACAAAAACCCAATCCAAATGTTAAACTAGAAAATAACGATAGCAAAGCAACTTTGTCATCGGATATGAAACCATTTAAGGATAAAGGTGAAGAAGATGTCTTAGACGCAGAAGAATCCGAAGCCATGCCTGTTCCTCAATTGAAACTCGACTCAAATGGTGAACTGATATTGGATGATAAATCATTGGTAATAGAAACTACAGCGGAACAGGAGGCACGAAAAGTATTAGCAAACTCTTCTCTTATTTACCTTGATGAATATACGGGTATGAATGGATTTTATTCGCGGCAGAAGAGAACGCGTGAATGGCAATCTTCAGAAACTGTGAAATTCTACCGGTGTCTCCAGACCGTGGGTACCGATTTCTCGTTAATGGTTCAGTTATTTCCTAACAGAACGCGCCGTGACCTAAAATTAAAATTCAAGAAAGAAGAACGTATAAACGGAAATTTGATTAACAAAGCATTATTGTACCCAAAGCAATTCAATATTGAGGTCTTGAAACAACAAATGGAAGAGGAAGAGAAACGATTTGAAGAAGAGGCCAACCGCCTTAAGCAGTTAAAAGAAGCTGCGAAAGTAAAAGCGCCCAAAAAAGTTAGAACTGTAAGTATGATTTTCGAAAATTATTAATATATGCGCCAGTTCAGCAGCACGAGTTTGTGCAGGATAGTTAGATAATTCATATTATCGAGTATATTCTTTTTCGACAAGGTATAATTTTTTATATTTTCTCTTGCAGAGAAAACATGTTCGAAGTTCAGCGGATTGTGCTCTTAACGGAGGCAATGTGTATCAAAACGAAGACGGACCGAAGAGTAAAAAGCCAAGGAATTCACCCAAAATAAGCGGATCTGAAAATAATGCAACGGACACGAGCAAAGACCCTGCAGATAACGTAGAAAGCAATAACCAATGTAAAACGGCAGCAGATTCTTTAACAACGGAGGTAAAACGACGTCGAAGGCGAGTGCCAATTAACATACAGAGGGAAGAGGTAATAGATTTGGAAGTTGAAGAACCACAATCAATCAAAGTAGAAATGATCAAGAAAGAACCAACAGTCTCACATCTATCAAAGATAGAAACAGCCGAAAATCAGAATAAGGAGGGCCATAGAGAAAAAAATATAGAATTATCACATTCCGATAGAGCAGATATAGATAATACCAGTGATAGTTACGTGGGAATATCCGAGCCAACTGTGCCATTAACCGAATCTGTTATAAATTTACATACCTCAACATTTTTACATGGAGATGGTTACTTTGAGGAGTCTGTCATTCATGACAATGAAAGTCGAACATTTGTTAATTTAGATGATGGTTCAGTTACTACAGTCAACGATTTAAATCGGCCAGCTGATGAGCATGAAGAAATGCAGCAGCCATCGCCCACTGCCCAGCCAATACCACTATCTCCTTCAACAGCATCCGAGCATATGGTACAAGAGCATTATCATGATTCTTCCCCACCCTTAACACCATTGTCAACACATTCACAATCAGCATCATATCTGGAGTTTATCAGCAACGATACTTGCTCCTCAGTGGCGTCCGAGCGTGAACTAAATGAGCGCGATATACAACAAATTCTTACAGAATTGGCAGAGGGGTCTTTGGTTTTAGTGTCCACTTTAGATCCAGATGATCCCGATAAGGTTTTAAATGAAATATTTATGGTCGACAAGAACACCGGTGACTTGTGCGACGAACCTTTAAATATACCCGATAATATAATACAGTGCATTTTATCTGTGATGAGCTAAAATTTATAGAAAAACAAAAGAATTTCCAATACTTCAAAAATTCGTTCTAATTTATTTTTATTATATATAATCATTTGCATTTTTTCACTTGCAATTCGTGTCTACACATATTTCTTATTGATATTACTGATCATTCATACTTTAAGTTATGGTTTCTATGCTATACCTTACCAAAAAAGGTATTTGCTTTTTTCTCTTTGTTACAAAGTTTATCATTCTCTATATTTGGCCATATACAAAAAATTGTTAAAGTTTATATTTTAAATCTAAGACTAACATTTTGCTAGTATTAAGTACCAATAAAACGACATGAATTCGTTGTTATAAAACTCATTTTTCTCATTTTAACTTTAGTCAAAATAAATTTAGTATAGTTGTTTGAAAAAAAAATTTCAGCAGGCTGAACAAACTGAACTATCAAATTTGAAAAATAAATTTTATGGCAGGCTAATAGATTCGCTATAAAACTTCAGAAAGTATTTGTAACTAACGCAGTTACAATTTTGCTCAGGTGGGTAAACACTGCTGTGAAATTTGTAATATTACAAAATGTTGAACAGAACCGCTTTAACTTGTGTTATTACCTATTACTGTATGTTCTTTCGTCGACCCCAAGCTACTGTAAGGTGGGTATGAAATGTGCAGAGATATTTTAAGGTATTTAAAAAAAGAAAAGTAAAAAAGTTAAAAAAAGAAAATTTTTGGTTAAATTTTGAAAGTATAAATCGCGATTCTTTATGACTGCAGCCATTCGGATTTTAAGTTTGTGGCTTGAGTTTACACAAAACTTTGTGAGCGACGTTTAATAAAAATAACATGACATAATTTCTGTACGGTGCTTATCATTCAGATTACGTTAGTAAGATTTGTTGGCAGTACGAAAACTTTGTGAACGACGTTTAATAAAAATAACATGACATAATTTCTGTACGGTGCTTGTAATTCAGATTACCTTATAAAGATTTGTTGGCAGCACGAAATTATCTGTATTTTTTTATAACTTTAATGTCTCAATGTTTTTTCAGTAGACATTGATTGCCCTTATGTACGGAATATCAATTACAATCAAATTTTTGAAAATTATTTTTTCATTGTGTTTCTTTATGTATTTTGTTTTGTAAATTCGAACGCCAATATTAATAGCTATTACATACTACTTTTAAAGTACTAAAATTTGTATTTTTGTCTACAGTTAGAAGCTAATAGGATTTTTGTGCGATAACACAAGTCTGTTAATTATTGACACACATTTTGCGTCCCAAACATCACATCTTTCTCAAACATATAATTCTTTAAATGTTAAAATAGTTATTCTTTACAAGTAGGAACTATTCTATAACATGACTTCGGAGTTTACCCTCAAAACCAACGGTTAAAATTTCAGAAGAAGATAGCCAAGTGCAGTCTCGTAAAAAGTTATCGGAATCTGAATTTTCATAAAAGACCAAGTGACTGGAATGTTTTGACACTTTTATAACATTCGTATCAGCAATCACCGCCAAATTCTCCCTAGAATGGAATTATTATAATTTTATTTTTTTTTAAACTTTGAACTATTCGCATTTAAAATATTTACCCATTTGGCTGCATTTTTCTTATAGGACGATCGAAATATTGAGTTTTATTCACAAAACTGTTGGGTTTTCGGATGTCCAACGTTAAAATATTACCAGATTCATCCCCCAAGTATAAGATGTTATCCGAATTCGAAGAGTATATAACATCTTTGAAACGTACATTATGCTTGTCATATAGAGCTGCAAAAATAATAGTATAAATGTCTAGCATTTAATTAGACATGTGTGTAATTTACCAATTGCTGGTCGAGTCTCGCGTTCATCCCAAAGTAGACATGATTTATCCAAGGAACAAGTTATAAATACACTTTCGTTGGTGGAAGATGATGTGACACTGGTTATAGAGTCCGTATGGGCAAATCGATAACTTTGCTTGGAGAAAAGATCGGCACTCCCCATATCCCAAATCTAAAATTGATATGTAATCACAGTTAAGTTTTAAGTCTCTATCTTGTAGTTATTGAATAGGCTGACTCAGATAACAACTTTTAACGTTTACCTTTATTGCACCATCTTTGCTTCCAGTCACAGCTTTATGAGGGTTCTTGTTGAAGGTCGCTAAACATGAAATGGGTTTCACATGTTCACATTTTTCTCCAATCAAAAATAAACAATATGGGTGTTGGGAATTTCGGACTTCCGAATGAGTTGACCATACCTGCAGCTTTCCAGTACTAAATGCTACAAGTAACTAATTAGGAAAAAAAAAACAGATTAATTTTCTATTCTTCATGTTCTTTTAAAACACAAAAACATACTATGTTTGGCGACACGAAATCCATACAATTGATTATGGCTTGGCATTGCAATTTGAAGCAGGCCCCTTCAGGATCCAGTCCTTTGGATTTTACTACTTGGGACTTTTCAAAGCCCCACAGTGACCCAGTCCATTCACGCCCGCTCAGCTTATTACACGCTATTGCTACATTACCGTTTGACTCTGAGATAGGAGTGCTGATACTTATACACTCCCAAGCCTCGTGCATGCGATCCGTATGATTCAAAGGACGCTTGGCATAGTCGCGTGAGTTTAAATTGGGGTAATCTGTGTCTTCAGCCAGGTCAGTTTCGTCTGGAGGCTTATGCTCGTCGGGAGTCTTGTAAACCGTACCGTAACTTAAGGGCAACATGTTGCAATATGAATTACTTGACAAAGTTCCGCAATATTAAAATTTTAATTTATTAAATGTGTTTACTAAAAAATTAAAACAAGTATATCACTGGCCACCTAAAACGAGAGGTTAGTTAGAAGGCCGGGCCAGGGTTGCATATTTGGCAATGTGAACTTTATCAACTACACGGAAAAAAACTGAGTCAAATTGTGTAATGGTATATTCAGATATACGCAATTACAGCTAAGATTATAATAATATTAAATCGATTGGAATCATTGCCGTTGCTCGGATAATCATGTTTTCAAACGATTTACATATAGAAGGTGGAAAACAAAAGCCGACGATGATCTGATTGTATTAATAGCATTTTTACGCCAGAACGCATTTAGCATATTTTCTGACTATTCCGCATATTTGAAAGATACGGACAATATGGTAAAATTTTAACATGTATTTTGTTGTTGTTATACGTTAGCATATTTTCGCAAGCTTGAAGGTGCGGAAAAATGTACTGAATAGCCGAATTACAGCGATTTTTCTCAATAATGTTGAACCTGTAACCACGAATTTTATTGTTTGTTTTTGTCAGAAAATATGCCAAACAACATAGACGGATAGAAAGTTAAAAAAGTTTTTGCTTAAATATAAATAAATTAGTTTTAGTTAATTAATTAAAATCATTCGCGTTTCTCTGCACTACTGCCTCCGAAGCAATGTAAATAGATTTCTGACAGGGAAATATTGGCGGTTCACAAGGCAAATGGAAAAACGTGTGAGCTAAGCAACAGCTGACAATATGTGAAACGGCAGTGTAAAACCACTTTTTAATATTTAGCATATTCGTCTCAATATGATACATAAATTTTTGATGTAAAAAGGCTATAAGTCAAAAGATTCCTTACTTGTTGGCAATAACTGCGAGATGGTGCTTTGCTTGATCTGCATTAGGTGATCGAATTTTCGCAGTGAAAAGTATTCCGGACGAAATAAATGGTACCTTATTTACCGTGGGGATATAAAGTGAATCTTGCATCTCAATCCGACCCAAAACCTCCTTCGTGTTGGCACCTGGGCAATGTTGTTCGTGATATTTTTTTTTTATCATGAATAGCGGCAGATAGTGAGCGACGAATGTGGATGGTTTGGCTAGCCACCTGAATTTAGGTCCTTTACTGGCTATGAAAAACGAGAAAGAAAAAATATGGAACGGAACACCCCAAATATTGAAGACCCCCGCATACGTAATAAGGACCATGATTTAAGGATATGCACCAGAAACGTCTGAACTCTCTATAGAGGAGGTGCCCCAATCCCTAGGGTAGACCCTTCATACATTTTACCCCTCTAGGGACGACTCCAGGGTCGATTTTTCCCATCCCAAACATCTTTGACAACGATATGCAGGACCGGCCGTGGCATGGCGGGAGCCCAGGTTCAATTCCTGGCTCCACTTATCTATAAAATAAAAATTTTCTTTCATTACCGGCCTACTCGATGTTGTCGTCAGCAAGTTCGCAGTATAATTGTCGAGTTAATCGGCATGTCTAGTAAAAGCTTCTCAAGCGTACCTCCTGCGAAAGATGACAATACTAAATGGAAGTCATCTGACGCAGCGCCTAAACGTCAGCAGTCTGAGGACACCACCCTTCCGGGATCCAAGAAATTCAAATTAAATCCTGCACGGACACTACAAAGATCATATAAGGAAGTCGCTAAAGACCACCTTATCTGGGCGATTGTAGACCGCAACAACAGCGACGGCACTATTTCCTCTATAAATTGGAAATCAGTTGATGTCTCCCTCACTGTGGCCTTCTTAAAATTCGTCCGGGAGAGACCCGGACCGCCGCCGCAATGTTATGATGTAGGCTGGTATCAGGGACACATCAAACTTGTGACTTGTGCAGATGAGCGCTCAGCGCAACTGTACAAAGCTGCTATTAAATCGCTCGGAGACGTTTTTCCTGGTGCGAGACTCGAGGCAATACATCTGACTGGTGTTCCACGGAGGCCACAATCTATTGCCAAGATACCCGCTAACCCTCCGACCCTATGGAAATCCTGTCTATTCTACAATATGTATGTAATCCTCAACTACCCACACAGGACTTACTGAAGCGGTAGAAGACTCCAGGAAGGCCACCATTATCCTCAATAGTGACACGCTACTGTGCTCTGTACGCAGCCGGATCAGGTAAGGCCAGAGCATGTATTATGGTCAAGAACACCCTTAAAGCCTTCAGTCTAAGTGATTTAAGCGATAAGGACAACTGTACGGCTGCAGTCGAGAACAATGATCAAGTAACTTGGATTATGAGTTGCTACATGGCACACGACCATGCAGATGATCCACCTGGCCCCACCATAAGAAAGGTTACGTCCCACCTGAATAATAGGAATGTTCCTCTGATCATATGTGCGGATGCCATTGTTTACCATACTATCTGGGGTAGCTCAGACATCAACCTAAGGGGTGAGTCGCTTTTCAACTTTGTTATTGAGAACAAACTAACAGTAGTTAACAGAGGTAACGAACCCACTTTTATTGTACTAACAGAAATGATCTAGATCAGCTATCGGCAACTAACACTAACAGCAAGCGTCGACACAACCGCGTCGGACGAATGCTCAAGCGAGACTGATTCAGTTTGTTTGTTTTCGTTCAATGTGTGTGAGAATACATGTGTGGCTCTCTCGCTCATGTTGCACAAGTGCGCGCTCTCGCCGATCGCTGATCTAGATGTTACACTTCTTAACGATAAATACTCAAATATGGTCAGTAATTAGAGGGTATCAACAGATTGCTCGTTTTCTGACCATCTATATATCGACTTTGACCTTTCGCTCGAAGTGGATTCAGAATATAGCTATATTAATAGAACGAAAACAAACTGGCTTATCTTTAATGGGGTTATAGAGAGCATGTTACCCAGGTGTCCGGCCTCTATCGATGAGAAGTCTATACTGGACTCCACGCACAGTGGTTGCCGTTTCATACAAAGAGCGGCAAAAATAGATGGAGTTTTCATAGGTGAATAATATTTGGCACATCTTACAGTCTCTTTTAGTGACACCAATTTCTAAAATTTGGTTATAATCTGTGAAAGGATTCAAGGACCTCTCTTAGATCCTGAAAATTTAAATTTCATAGTAGGCATACCAAAGTTGGCATATCCATTGATTCCATCAATCTATGACTAAATCTAAAATTTAAAGCAAAAAAAAAAGTAATTTGAAAGAGCAAAATCTATTGTGAGATAGTGTTGCCACAGTATTACCCAGATTTTTAACTTCATTTTTATATTTTTTGGCCTATAGGAACGACCACTGTGCCACGGTTGAAATACTAACTAACGTCTTAGCTGAGGCAAGGAAAAATTCCTGCAGCGGAACTGACAGGAAAGGCAAGGCTGAGCCATTCTGGCGGAATGCAGATATTGGGGCAAAACGCAGGGAATGCAGAAAACTATTTAACAAGGCTAAAAGAGATGGCAACTGGACCGCATATAAGTCTTTAGTTAACAGTTTCAAGAACCTGATCAGGAAGGCCAAATGACAAAAAGCCAAACAGCCTCGAAACTCTGGAAGTGCATCCCATACTAAAGCCAAGGATTTTAGAACATACAGCCTATCTTCCTTCTTACTTAAGACTATGGAGAGAATAATTGATGCATATATCAGAGCATCTCTTTAACCCGAGGTCCTGTCCAGGGCTCAGCATGCTTTACATTCGATAACCAGCCTCATTAAAAGTTTCCAGAACTACAAGGAATACGCTCTCGCTGCCTTCCTGCACATTGAGGGAGCTTTTATGTCAAACCTGAATCTGTAATTGATTCAATAGAACAACTGGAGATTAACCCAGTGGTCATCGCCTTAGTTGATAAACTACTAAAATTAAGGCGCATTGAATCCAGTCTGGGCGTGTCAAATATTTCCAAGGTGGCGGTTCGCGACACTCCACAGGGAGGGGTACTCTCTCCACTACTATGGAATCTCAACATCAACACTCTCCAGAGGAAGATGGAAAAAGCGTGCTGCACAACCGTCGCATATGCGGACGACGTGGCACTAATAGTCACCCGCAAGGATCCGAAACTACTCTCTGAGCTACTAGAATCTGCGCTGAAACTTCTTATAAAATGGTGTCATGACTGTGGACTGGGTGTAAACCCGAGTAAAACAGTACTGGTGCTATTCACACGGAGATACAAAATCCCTCAATTTGCCAAACCAAAATTAAATGGAGTCGCACTTATGTACACTCTCTGATAGTGCCAAATACCTTGGGCTAATATTGGACAGTAAACTGAATTGTAATCTGAACACTCAGACCAGGATTAGCAAAGCGGCAACGTTTCTATACTGCTTCAAAAGGGCAATCGGCCTCAATTGGGGAATTAGCCTCAAGAACATAAACTGGTTATACGAATCAGTTATTAAACCCGTATTATTCTTCGTTTCGGCAGTCTAGTGGCCGGAGCTAGATAGAGCGTCCCAAAGGTAAAATTCGAACGCATTATGAGACTGGTGGCCACGATCCGGGTTTTATAAGGAACATCCCGGATAGGTCCTAATATGATGATAATGATTTCAAAGGAAAGAGCGGGCTGTGGAATCTTTTCGGAAGAGTTGCATTTGAGACTATCAATCAGGCTACCAGACCACTGTAGCATAGTTCAGGCCGAAATAGCGGCCATTAAAATAGCCGTAGAGAAAATTTAGTGTCTTGGGATATTGGACGGAAATGTTCATATTCTTACTAATAGTAAATTGGCTATCAGATCCCTAGAGAACGTGTACACTAGACCTGGCGTTAAAAAGTTTTTTTGGAATCTTGAGTGTGGGTAGCAATTAAAATATGCGACTTGATGCCAAAATTGATATAGTAAATTTTCAGGCTGATCGGATGGTGCCAACCCGTGCCCCAATGAGGTCAAAGGTCAACATTTTAAAAAAACCACCAAAAAACTCTTATTATTGCATTTTATTAATTTTTTTAAATAAAATTACTATAGATATAATGTTTTTTCTTCAATATTCGTTAAAAGTGCTTATAAGTTTTATTTTAAATCATTGAAGATTTTGAATAGACTAAGGGGTTCTTACGTTAGCTCTCTACAATGTGCAGCAAGTACTGTTTACCGTCTTCGTTGTGTGTTAAGCATTTGTAAGAGTCAGTTATTAGTCTGACTATTTTTTCGACGGCATTCACAACAGCAATGCTTTTGGAGATCAGCTGTCCTTTAAAAATGCTTGGCTTAAGAAATTTGATGCATTAAAGCGTAAGAAATCCATGGAAATCTCCAAACGAGGAAAAAAATATTTTGTTTTCGTAGTCAGAAAAGAGCTCAAATACTTGGATGTGAATAATTTGAAATTATTAACATCATCACCGATGTAATGGTCTTTATCAGACTCAGACCACCTTTTCTTTTATTTCTGAGTCTACATGTGGGTCAAAAAAGGCAAGTGCAACTGTTTTCTTCGTTAAATACCACTGGTGGTCCCGAATTTTTTCCAATAGCACTGTATATATTTTAAGTATCAAAACAGCCAATAATCCTCTTTATTAGCTTCATATTACTATTTGGACTATAGAGGCTTACTAAAAAAATTCACATATTACGAGTTCCATTCAACTGAATCGCAGAAATTTTAAAGTGTGTGTGAAAAATATACATTTTTAAACAATAGATGATCTTGTACATGAAACTTGCATGTGACGTCACTCCAGGTGCACGAAATGTGAAACTGGGAATGCTACCACCAAGAAATATAAATGCAAATTGTAGACGTTCTCTATAATCATGCCGAATATGTACTTTCGCTTAATATTTAAGACAAAAGGGCCGCTTTTTGCACCAGTTGTATCAAAACATATAATTTCTAATGAATTCAGAATATCAATTTTTAGCAAATAGGCGTAGACTGATTGAGCTACTGTAGAACCAGTTAAATCTTTAATGCTGGGGATAGCTATAAACTTTTCATAGTTCTATCACGTCAGCCCAGTAGCCAAACAAACAACTTTATCTATTCCAGCAATTGCGTCTCGTGGCATGATGGTTAGAAAACGCGACTACCATGCGGGAGATCTCAAGTTCGATTAGCTGTGAATCTAAAAATAGAAAGCGTTTTAATTCCCAACAACGCGGGAAGCTATCATATACATACATGGGGTGTAAAGGAAAATTAAGTTTGTTAAGTAAGTGGGAAGTAGCATTCCGTCCCAATGCAAAACTTATGTTTTAGGGATATAAAAAATTTAATATATAAGAAATACTTATAACTTGGCCAAAAGAAAAATTACATTGAAATTTTCAATATTTTCTTTGCCATGACGCCGACGGTGTTTTTAACGTTGCTCATGCAACTTGTGCTTTATTAAAAAGTCTCTTTCTTGCTATATACTAATAAGCTTGAGAACTTTCACGTGGGCAAAGTCAAATAAATTGATTTGAATTATACTTCGTTCCGGAGATTTTATAATGTGTAATGACTTTTGCAGCACAGACCAAAGTACGGGTCTGGAGTTAGGATTCTAGCTTTATCACAAAAAGAAAATATTTCATTTAACACCAATCTTGCACTTAAACTGTTTTACATTAATATTATAAATTAAAATATATTTACATTTTCATGTCCGCTATAAATTATTATATAAATTATATATGTGTATTTGATTCTTGTCGCATAGTGTACTTCAGAGTTAATGAAACTGTTAACTAATTTACAATTTGTAAATCATGTTCTAATTTATAGTATTTTTATTTATAAAATTTCTCATTAAAACAATTGATAAAACGTAAAAAATACAGTATTTTGGGGATTTTTTCAAAATTTTGACCTTTGACCTCATTGGGGCACGTGTTGGCACCATCCGATCAACCTGAAAATTTGCTACATCGATTTTGGCATCAAATCGCATATTTTAATCGCTACCCACATTTAAAATTCCAAAAAATAAAAAACCCCATATAAGCTGCGCCAGGTCTAGTGTACACCACTTCGAGAAATGTTCGAGAATGCCGGTCGTATCTTGAGGAGATAGCGAGACATTCGACGGTTACCCTTACATGGGTTCCAGGACATTGGGACATATATGGTAACCAAAGGGCCGATAAGTTGGCAAGGGCCGCCACAACCGTGAACTCAGGCGAAGTTTACGGTCTCATTGGGATCCCTCTCACAAGGGGGAAACAGCTCATTGCGGGGAAACTGGGCAAGAGAACCCACCTGCACGGCGACCAAACAAATTTGGCTTACAATGGTTATACAGAGGACACAATTTGTGCTAAACTTGTCCAGAGTCCACTTAAGAGGCAGAAGCTGCAATGATGAGGAAGAATATCAGACCACGGAGCATCTTCTATATCACTATCCTGCCTTTGGTGACCTGATAAACGAAAAGCTTGGTCATCGGACACTTCTAGACAATACCTGTCTATCAGTAGGTGATTTGCAGAACATCCATGCCTTCATCAGAACAACGAAATGGCTTGACAGCGAAGTTGACCGAACAGAATAGGAACATTTGGTGAGAAAATCTTAAAATGGTATGACAACGGGACTCATACTAGGACCCAAGTGAGCTATGTTCAACGTGGCTGCCGAATTAACCTAACCTAACCTATAAATTTTGTACAAATATGAAAAATGATGCAGTGAATTGTAATCAACATAAAACCCAATTTCGATCGTTTTGATATCTTGTTTTGCATTTTAGGTGACGATATGACAGACACGCTATTAGACGAGTATTTTGTTATGCGACAGACATCCGAAAAACAAAAATTTTTGAAAACCAACAAACATGTCTGACTAACACGACATACATACATGGAACATTATTTTTTGGGTATGCCATGATACATGTCTAAAGACATGTACGCCTGGGCTATAAACGCTCAACGTCACAAATATATGACATAGCATTTTCCTTTCAGACCCATGTTACGTATAAAGGTCGCATTTTATTAGAAAAGTATTCAGCTATAACTATTCGAAACGATCAGAAAAGTTTTTTTTTTTTAATATTAATGGTCAATTTGTTGTCACGCACTAGGATGACGTGTTTCGAACTCCGTGACGAGTTTGTATATACATATTAATTTTTTTGAAACCACAAACGACCCGTACAAATTTATAAAGATGTATTATTTTCTTTTAAAAAAAGAACAACACATTCGCCCATGTCCTGGCAATCATGCGATTGTCAAATCACATGCGATTTCGCCAATAAATTTTGCTCCAGTCCTACAGTTCACTCGTTTTTGAACATATATTTTGTCGGTCAAAAACAGATGAATGTGTGGCAGCACATATTTTTCGAAGTTTTGCAAGTCAGCTGTAAACTATTAAATCGCCAAATTTTGAAATAAGAAGAAGAGAATTTGCACCAAAAATTTGACGAAAACATTAAACATTTTTTAAATGGGAATTTTTTTTTTTCTAAATTGTTATGAAACATATATCTTTTAGTGATCAAAAAGGAAGAAAACATGTTAAATTGTATAGGTGCATCGTTTTTTGTGTTTTTTAAATAAATTCTTGGTAAAAAAATATGAGTTCACCAGGTTGGATGCATGTGATTGACAATCGCCAAATATTATGCGATTGCGATCTCTGTGACACCAATTTTGCGATTTGAAATCACAATCGCAAATTTCATCAAAATGCGATTGTCAGGACATGGGCGATTAATTGAAACTGAACTCTAAAAAAAGAAAAACAAAGTGAAAATAAAATTGAATTAAAATTGCGCTGAGAGAATCCCCGAATTAAAGTCTCAAGTGGTTTATTTAGGCCTACGGCATTATTCATAAAAAATTTCTAAAGTGGACATGAAGCGTTCTCTAGCTTAAGTATTGCATTCATAAACGTTTGTTATCAGTATTTTAGCATAAGGTGTTTCGGTGGCAACGCCGACTCAAGGTGTATTTAAATACACCTTGCGCCGACTGTTATTGGTCGTTAATGATGTATAAAAAAAGCTTTATAATCGGGTACCAAACATGTATTTCCACTTATTATAACTATGAACTTTATTGTAGCTCAATTTTTCATTGACTACAATTCTCATGACGATAAGAAAGACGTTAAAGTATATAAAGATACCGATAACATTGTTTCCTTGTTTTAATTGTTTATACATCACGAATATTATTTTATTATTTACAAATTTTTTTGAAGAATTTTTGAGAAATATTTTTCGAAATGGAATTGATGAATGAAAAGTGTCTATTTAGATACTTTTCTATGTGCGTAATGATTATGAAGAAAATTTCCTACACAATGAATACATGCAACAACTCTTTCCTATAGGAAAAATGCCGAAAAATTCAAAATAAAGATCTCAAATTCATAAATACACAATAAATTGTACAAACGTCAAGTTATAGCACGCTTTAAGTAGAGACAACCCTACTTTAACTTATTAAAGATATGAAACGTTTATGAAGATTGTTTTCTCGAAATTTGCTTAAAAATGGTTTATAAACCTCTTATGAGTTTTTATGAATAAGGCCGCAAATCTAAAAACTGAAAAAGTGCACCTCGGTCTGGACAATATCGATGCTTTTTTGTTTTTTTTTCTATCGAAATATATATTAGAGTAATACCTAACATAAATAACAGAACTACAGTATATTCGTTCCAATATAAAGAATTGTTCATATTATTTTCTATATTTACTTAAATAAAACAAGTAATTTTTCACATCAATTTTCATTTTTATTGTAATATTTCTCATGTGATTTTTAGTTTTAAATTGTAATACATATGTATAATAATATAAATTGCAAATACTCATACACTTTGTGTTTCTTCAGAATTTAATATTTAGTAAATTAAAGCCATTTAGGTTTTTATTTTGAAACAAAATTTAATCATAAAACTAAATCAATAATTTCATTAAATGTAAACATGACCAATGGTAATGTAAGAGGTGTGTTCCTATAGATTTAAATTGTGTTAAATTAAATTTTACATACAAAATAAATTTGCATGATCAAGTTGTTATGCGATGTATTGCATAAATACAATACAGTTATGTTTTTTTTTTTCTTTGATTAATTTGAAATTACAACCTCTACACTTTGCACTAAAATAATGTAAGAATTTTCCAAAATATTTTTTGCTTCAAAAATGTATAAAATAAATTATTTGCTTATATGAAATGAAAAAAAAGAACAGAAAAGTTGATACTGTTTGAAAAAGAAACGATAGGATTTTGTGTGGTGTTATATTATTTGCATCAAAATGGTATATGTATTTGAGTTTACTTTATTTCTTTGTGGAAAATTTATCATTAGGTCCATGCAAAGTATAGCTTGTATGATTTTAAAATCCTTATAGTTTGCAGCAACTATAGGTTTTAAACATTTATATAACGCTCTTGTTGTTATTTGTTTGCATGTTTTGAAAATCTGTTATCTGCAGATGTTGATCATCCGCAGGTGTTGTATTTCATCAGCTGTTGGAAATCGATCTACTTAATCGAAAAAATGGTTTTGTTAATACAGCTTTTTTTCATTGCAAGTTTTTTTTCTAAATATTTAGCTTTTTCCCAACTCGCTCTGAGTGTGGTATTTGTATGATTGAACTAGTTACATAAATAACTATAAGTTAAAATATAAATTTTCCATTAAGATGCTCTTTCCTTTCAAACATTTTCATTTCTAAGTTCGACATTAAGTGTTTATTATTTAATTATTTTTTAAGCTTTTTGTATATGTGATATTTTCGTTTTTTTCTTGAGTAAAGTAGATAATTGCAAAATGCATATTTTATATATTAGTTATTTATGTATTTAGTTAAATAATATTAATTTTGTTTTTCTATTCTTGTAATTACTTTCTTGTATTCAATGCATGAAGCTGGTATTGCAGCTGTAAGAGATTAGAAGGAGAATGTCTAAACATAACAAAATAAAAAATTGGCAACTGATGTTATTAAAGTGACTTACAAATAATATCCTTAATGTGTTTAAATATTTTGACTGTATAAATAACTTTACCACATTTCATAAAAATCCACAATGTCTTTTAGTAATTTCTCTTTAAACTATTAATAGGCCATAATATTTGATAATTTCTCAATAATTCAGATAAAAAATATACACAAATTGCTAATTCGGTTCTGTAATTTTCCTTCAAATTTGATACAATTGATAATATTGAACTTATAATGTAATTGTTTCAGTACAAGAATTGCAATAATGCCAAAATATTTTTTTATATACCAAATTCATATATATATAACTTGAAAAAATACACATTGTACATCCGTAAAAATTAAAGAAATTTAAAATAAATGTTTTATATCAGTCAAACTCAAAATAAAAGTTCGAAACATTCCATCATTAGGTTGGGGAAAATTGGAAATAAGATAAATACCCAGACGCACTTCAGAAAATTTATAAAAAAATTAAACAAAAAATTTAAACGTAAAAACAAACCCATATTTCCGCTTTCGTG
The DNA here is from genome assembly GCA_964034835.1 of Muscina levida. Lineage (NCBI taxonomy): Eukaryota > Metazoa > Arthropoda > Insecta > Diptera > Muscidae > Muscina > Muscina levida. The sequence goes on along the minus strand of OZ035881.1, from coordinate 46,050,156 downwards.
AAATTCTTGTCAATATGAATTTGGTTGTTGTTCTTCATGTGACAGCTGCAATACAGACTACAATTTTTAGCTTTAAGTCCTGATGATCCATATTCACTTCTTGGTCATGATCTTCAAATATTCCAAAGCATTTTGGGCCGCCATTTTTTGGGCATCGGTTGGGGTAGGGCCAGAACCATGGCATACACCAACTGGCAAAGAGGATAGTTGCACCAAACATTGATACTGTTCAGTAAATGTTTTCTCTTCGATATCGACGTAAGTGACTTCAAATTGATTCTCGTTGGCAATTTCTGCCAAAAGTTTTACATAATCAATTTTAGGACTTTTCAAGCAAGTTTTCTAAAAAGAAACAGTTAAAAAAATACGCTTATAAAAATTAATGAAATACAGTGATGTTATGAAAAGAAAGTAAATAACGGTTCCATCTAGAGCAGGCATGCACAAAAGCGCGCACATGTGCGCAGTAGCAGAGTTTCTGTATACGTGCACAGATTTCTCTGCTTACGCGATCGGCTAATGAGTGACACGATGAAGGATTGATTTAGTCGTCAAAAGATGTGCATTCTTAGTACACTAAAAATATTTATAATCGCTTATGGCTCAATCAGTATTTTCCTTACTTATTTAAGTGGCCCATTACAACTTACGAACGTGGTTCATAAATTTGAGGCCTGAAGTACTAAAGAATTCCACACGCTTCGGAATTCTGCGTGTGTTCTCCAGTTAATCCTAACAGATGGTGGCACGTCGCCTACCACTTGGTCCTTCCAACGGAGTTTGGGTCTCCCTGCTCTGCGCCGTCCTTCACGTTCGCCTTCAAACACCTTTCTCGCTGGAGCATTTACATCCATTCTGGCAACATGTCCCATGTCTTAGTATTACGAGATAATGTGGTGTTACTAATGTGCTGCCGAAGTCCGTAGAAACACCTATTGGCGAGCACTATTCTCCGCTTGATTTCTTGGCAGACATTATTTTTCTTATTGACGGAAGATCAGAGGTAGGTAAATTCATCTACTACCTTAAAACAATAATTGTCGACGCTCACGGTGCGTAGCCATCGGGAGGACTCTTTGTTTGTCGAAATCATTATTTTTGTTTTGACCTTGTTGACCGCTAAACCCATTTTTGCTGACTTCGTTTCTAGTGATGAGAAAACTGCTAATTTCGGCTAATTATGTCTATATCATCGGCATAGGCTAGTGGCATTTGGCTCTTGTGGAAAATGGTACCAGACATGTTGAGACTAGCCTTTCTCATCACCTTCTCCATAACTATATAAAATAGTGTACAGGACAAGCTAACGCCCTGAGTGAGACCCCTTTCCCCGTTGAATGGTTCGGACTGATCTTTACAAATCTTTACCAAGGATTTGGTGTTTTCCAAGGTACATCTGCAAAGTCAAATCAGCTTTGCAGGAATACCAAACTCAGACATGGCCTCATGTAGCCTATTCCTTATCGGAGTCGAAGGCTGCTTTGTAGTCGACAAAGAGGTGGTAGGTGTCGAACTGCTTTTCATGGGTTTTTTTCCAGGATTTGTGGTAAGGTGAATATTTGATCCGTCGTAGATTTGATTTATTTTAAAATTTTCCAAAGCTTCTAAAAAAATCTCGTTTATAAAACGTTAAAAGTTTTTTCTAAATTAATTTAAAATAGAATTTTAAAATTTTACAAAGCTTCTTAAAACACTGTTTTATAAAATGTAAAAGGATTTTCCTAAATTAATTTGAAATTGAATTTTAAAATTTTACAAAGCTTCTAAAAACATTCTTGTTTATAAAATATATAAAGGTTTTTCTAAATTAATTTGAAATTGAATATTAAAACTTTAAAAAGCTTCTAAACACATTCTCGTTTACAAAATTGAATAACCTAATTATATGTATTAGGACTGGAAAATATCCTATAAGCTTATCATGTGTAAAGTAGTCTAAAAAGGCGGAAACGATGAAATTTGCTAACGAGCTTTTAAATAACTTTATCCTGCAATTTCCCCAACAACGGCAGAGTCTAGTAACAGTTCAGATTGTGAGATGGGGGAATCTCCTAATGGTAGTCTTTGCAACGATTTAAACAGGACAATAAATAACATCCAAAATCCACCAGTGAAAACAAATTGCAATGACACAAGCCTATATGATGATTTCAACTATTTCGATAGATTTAATAAAAGGACAGAAAAGCTCAACATCCTTCTAAACGCTGTTTTGTCAATAAATCCTACTTCCACAATAAGTGAGCGCGTGTTTTCTGTATCAAATACTATTTTAACCAGTAAGAAAGTTTCAGTCGGGTAAGCCGACTTACATATACCCTTACCCTCAGTAAAACTTATAATTTTCTAGTATATTGATATCATTACTCGATTTCTAAAGTGGGCGAAGTGGTACGTTTGTATGGGAGGTACCAGAAGGGGCGTGGATATACTTAAAGTTTTTTTCTTCAAAACTTTATCCTGATTTAGCTTTAATAAATACAGAATTTGGGCCCGATCACGATGGGTGTATTGATATTACTACTCCATCTCTGAAGTGGGCGGAATGGTGCATTTGTATGGGAGGTACCAGCAGGTACGTGAATAGCCTTCCAAATTGGTTCTCCAAAATTTTATCCTGTTTGTGCTCTACTAAAAACAGAATTTGGTCACGATCGCGTTCGATATACTAATAATATTAATCGATTTCTAAAGTGGGTGGTACCTGAAGGGTATGGGAGGTACCACATGGGGCTTAGCTAGACTTCCAGTTTTTTCTCCAAAACTTTGTCCTGCTATAGTTTTACTAAATGTAGGATTTGGGCACGATCGCGTTGGGTGTATTGATATTACATACTAAATAAATCAGAGACCGTAACTGTTATAACTTTTATTTATAAAAGTCCCTCTGTAAGAGTTATTTTCTGATTTTTATTTTATCTCTCCGAACATAAGACTTATTTTTGATTTATATTTTAAAAGTCCCAAAATAACAATTATTTCTGATTTATATTTTATCGCTCAGAAATAAGAGTTATTTTTGATTTCTATTTTAAAAGTCCCACAATAATAATTATTGAAGACTTTTTGAAATAGAAATCAAAAATAAAAATCATTCAATGAGTTTTTCAAATCAAATTCGAAAATAAAAATCAGCCTGAGACTTATATTTTTTCTGATGAAATATAAAACTCACTTGAAGACTTTTAATTTTTATTTGTTCAAATAAAAGTCTTTTGGTTCAATCGATATGCAAACAATATTTATATTCTGGCCAAAATAATTACAATTGTGGGACGTTCGGACCATATTTAACTCATAGCTACACAATGCAACGAAAAAACGATGGTTTTTACCATCACCCTTAGGGATGAAGGTATATGTATATCATTTGTTACAAATAAAAGTTTAACGCATTAAAGGAAACGTGTTAGACCCCAAGTATCTTAAGATCAAATCGTTTCAGGACTTCTTAAGACCATTGAGCCATGTCCGTCTGTTTGGCTAGCTGGATGGGTCGTGGGCAGGATAACTCGAGTAAACTTTAACTGATCATAATGAAAATATGCCAGCATTTTTAAGTTAAGTAGACAAACCCATAGATGACCGAATCATTTGACACACTCCTTCTTGTACCTCCCATATTAATGACCAAATTTGTTCCTTAGTTCTACAGGCATATTTTTTCTGTTATTAGAGTGAATTGTGTCAAATTTTGGACAAGGTAGTTGAATAATGGTTGAATATAAACCTATTTTGAATTTTTCTGTGTATTTGAAAAGGAGAGACTATGGCCTTTCCAAATCTATATATATGTATGTAACTTGTCATAAACTTTTGGTTTTTTTTTTTTAATTTTGAAGAAGTTTTTAGCCAACACTTTTTTGCATTATCCTATTGTTTATTATATTGTTCAGAAAGTGCACACTGTCATGATTAAATCGCATACTTGTTTATAAAAATCGGTTAACAAATCGTTAAGTTATTCATAATTTTCAAGGAATCTGGGGGATAATTACATTTGGTCGGAGAATAAATGCGATCTAACCCAAAAAAATGTAAAAAAGATCCCTCTGGCGTTAAAAATAAATGTCAAAAATGGATTCCTTGACCCCAAAAACAGTAAGATACCTGTGATATCATTTAAGATTTTTGTATATATTAACAAGAATCCCATTCAAAATGACCCAATGCCCAGAAATAGTTAATTTCTATACATGAAGACTTTTTGAAAGTATATTTAGTAGGGTGATCAATTATTCGGGTTTTTGCGAAAACCGGTTTTCGAATTATTCGAAAAATGGATTTTAAAAAAAACCGGTTGCTTTTTTTGAAATTCACAAAAAACCGGATAATCCGGTTTTCAAATTTCAAAAAATTTCATTGAAAATTAACAGAAAATAATTCAAATATACTTAAAAAAAGTAAACTTTTAGTTTAATTATAATTACAATGCAGAACATTACTGAGATCAGTTTGGTATTTTAACAAAGATAAACAAAACATAACAATTCATTTGTAAATACTTGATTTTATAAAAATATATTTAATTTAATTTTTAGTTTTCCCTAACATTTAAGAAATAAGATACAATTTAAGTGCTTGGGTGTATAACTATTTTTTTCTTTGATTTTTATAAAACTTGACATTGAAAATGCCCTTTCACTCAGTGTACTATTTGGACTTATTGTGAACAAGGCATTTAATAATCTGTCAAGGTTTACAGTCCTTTTGCCGCTCTTATTCATATATAAAAAATCTTCCAAAAGAACATTTTTGGTAGAGTTTTTAATGGTAGTTTTAGGATATTGAACATTTTTTATAGCTTTATTTAGTTCTGTTTCTATAGTATCTTCAGTGGCATCAACGATCATTTCGCCATTTAAATCTGTAAACGAATCTTGTTTTTCAGTAAATAATCGTGAATACAAAATGGACGCCAACTATTTTGTTTCATTTTTACTTGATTTTTTTAAAAATGCGTCACTAATTGGGAGTTTACTCGTACTTTAATACAAAATGAGAGTATTCAGTGTTTGAATACGTCTTTCTGATATACGTCTTTTTAAAATTTCATATAAATTTACTGATAATTGGTTTTGAACGTTTTGCTTTCGGGATCAAGTGTTCGCACAGTAACATTTATGTATTTTATGTAAGATATATCCGACCATTCATCGACCACAATAGAGATGCGCTGGTTTTTCTGCTTTAAGTAAATCAATTTTTTCTTTAACTTATCTTTTTTGGATAGATAGAAATCATATATTTTATCCCATATTGTAGTCTTGTAGCTGGAAAAAACATGTACGAGTACACATTTAATACAATTCTGAATGAATTTAAATAAAAAGGATCAAACGCCAAAAAACCGAGATTCGACAAAAAAAAACCGGATTATTCGATATTCGAAAAACAGGGATTTAAAAAAAACCGACGGTTTTTATGAGTGAAAAAAACCGGGTATCCGGTTTCTGAAAACCGAACTGATCACCCTAATATTTAGCCCACTAGCAATTTCTTCACTTGACTGCAACTTCACCACCGATTTGTTTTTTATATAAAATCCCTTCTATAAATTAACAAACACAATCGGACGGATAATCGGATGGAAACTGTATGTGCATGGATATAGCTTCTTGTAACGTAATGTACTAAGTATGTTTGTATTGAAGCGTTGTTTTAGTACAAAAGACAATATTATGCAATACAAATGATTCTTGGTTGAATAAAGAATCAGCTACAAAGGACAAGAGTTCTGTAAAGATTTCTACAGTACCTCTGAGCATCCCAATGAAGCTATGATGCTCTTGTGAAACGATTCAAGCTGAAATACCGGCAAATACTTAGGATTGATAAAGCATGCATTTGGTTGCATTTGCGAACTTGTAAAACGGTGTTGCGTGAGATGGTACACACCTGCCAATTAGATAATTTTTTTCGAGGTTAAACAATTTTGCACCCTTTTTTGCCATGTTTAACTCACAGTTCGCGAACTGTAAGTGAACACTTAGTCCAATTATTTTTAGCTAAACTTGCTCGTCTCGTTGAGCTGATCAAAATCATATATACATTTCTTTTATTACAAAAAATAATAATGACGATATCAGCAAAAGACTTTTATTTCAGGCATGAAGAAATAAAAATCATTAGGTGAGTTTTAAATTTTGTTTTGAAAAATATAAGTCTTTGATTGATTTTTATTTTTCGTTTGGCAAAATAAAACTCACTTCGTAATTTTTATTTCAAAAAGTTTTCAATAACTCTTATTCAAAGACTCAAAAAATTAAAATCAACAATAACTCTTATTTATTGAGGGATAGAATATAAATCAAAAATAACTCTTATTTGATGAGCGATATAATAAAAATCAAAAATAAGTGTTATTTGGGACTTTTATAATAAAAATCACAAAATAAAAGTTTATTGCGAAATTCTACAGAGGGAGTAAAAACCAATGTAATGGTGTACTTAAAATAATTTTAGCACATTTCCTTCACATTGATTTTTTTAGTTGTAAAATCGATCAATAACAGTTATTTTCGGTCCCTGAAATAGATGCATTTTTTTAAACCAAATTATTTTTTTTTTTATAAATATTTTTAACTTTTTAGGAAAAAACCGAAAAAAACCGGTTAAACCGGTTTTCTTTCAAATGCTGTATTCGAAATCTGATTTTTCTAAAAAATCAATTTTTCGAATAACTCGGAAACCGGGTTTCTAAAAAAAGGAGGTATTTGGACACTCTAATCCGCACGGACAAGGTCCAATTAGTTTTATTGGCTTTAGACGTTCAGACAATATGCTTGAAAGGTCTTTGTACGCAATTGGTAATAGGCGTATTCCACGATATTTGTTACATTCACTATGTTTGGGGGGAAGGCCAATGAAAATAAATAAAAAACAACAAACCAAATTTAAGTTTTAATTTCCTCGATAGGAACTTTATTTAATTCGCAAAATTACCTTCAAAATGGTACGATCAGCAAATGGATCTAATTACGAATGATTTTGACATATACATATATCTAGGTTCGAATGTGGTAGAGATCCGAATGATTCTAGCCAGCATTGAAAGGATATATAATGTCAGTACAATAGTGCGTGAGGGAGAACCGTAGGTGCTTCCGCTCAGCGTTAGTGTGTAAAACTCAATAATTAAAATGTATTAACAAAAACTAAGATGGAGAAGGTGGCGTCGATATTCTATTATTTATCGATATTTGTTAATTTTTGCCGATTTTTTATGTTGCATTGTTGCAAAAAGGGGAGCAAATCAAGCTCCATTTAAGGATACTGTTAGGGTTGCAAATACTGAATGTAACGAATAATTTTCCACCAATTATTTAAGATTGGGCTTAAACATGCCGGCCACCTTGCAACATCCACGTTTGTTGCAACACGATAGATTTAAACTTATAATAGGAAATTATATAAAAATTACTGATTGCAAATAAAGTTAAAGGGGGATTCGAATGCGCGCTTAACAATGCAAATTGTCGGCTGCCTGGAGCCTTAGATCGCCGCCACGTTATTATACAAGACAAGACAGCGTAAAAACGATAGGCGGCGAATCTACCATTGCCGCTGCTAAGGCTGGCGAAATCCCCACTAAGATACGGCGCTATTGGCCCAACAATCAGTAATGCTGTAAAATATATAAACATGATGAAAAGACTATATAAATTGTTGAATTAACTTAGATCTATGAGGGTTTTATACGATATAGTTCAGTTGTGAGCATTATTATTATACGAATTTTCTAATTAAGCAAATTTGCACGAAATGTGGTAAAAACTAGTAACATTAAAGTGCCGTTGGTGTGCGCTTTTATTAAAGAATAAATACCGAGTTATAATGTCGGCTCCCGAAAAAATGATTGATATGATTTTCGGTTCAAAAAACTGCTAAATTTTATTAAGGGGGTTCACCTTCGTATTTTTCTAAACATGTAATCTTTGTAAGACACACACAATAAGACGCGATGTAAAATGCGTTCGCTAAGATGTAAGGTAAGAGCGAAAATGTAATAAGAGTTGCCACAAAGGTTGGATAAAATTTGTACCTATAGTTTAGAAAGGGAAATTTAAAACCATTTCTCAAGGTAGAGGTATCTGTGTGTAGGCGTAAGAAGTGCGATTGACTTTTTGCCGAAATAGTATTTAAACTTACTTCCGATATTATGCTTTCAGTATTCAGTGATGATCTGATAGTTGGATCGAAGCTAGAACTATACATAGAATCAGTATCCATATGCATATATGTAATCGAATCAGTTGGACGACCTTCAAAATAAAGTGTATTGGTCAGAAAAGTTGGTTGAATGACCAGATCTATATTGCCAAAAGTATCCGAACTCGGAGTTGTAAGTTCAACGTCGGGTAAAGTATAGATATTATCAGGAGACGGGTCTATTTCCAGTGCAATCTTGTTTCCTGAAATTATTGACGCCGTAGGTCTGACTTCAATCATCGTATTTTTCACTAAATGATGTTCGGCAATGTCGCTATTTGATGTTTCACTAATCATTGTAGGAATAATTGTCAACTTAGGAGTGCGTAACACGAAATTGGAACTTTTGATATTCTTCAGGTTGCTAGAATTATTTGACAACCGTGAGGGTGGGTACGAGGCACCAGCAATTCGAAAATTATGCAATCTTTCGTTGATTGAGGCCAAACACCGGACGTATTTGTCATAGGATGCAGAACGTTGGGTTTTGGCACAATGATAATGTTCAACAGATGCATTTTCCATTGAGTCAAAATAAGATCGGATTTTATCATACGAATATCCGATTGTATTCCATAATTGTTTAATCTTGGTGGACTGTAATTTTAGAGTGAAAGGAGAATGATGTTCCTCTTGAATATTCCAGTAGTCTGTATAAAAACTTTCCAAAGCTGAACACGCTATTTTGAACATAGTGGGAGGAGAGCAATCCATTTCCTTATCACTAGACATATTGCAATTCTAATTCAATCACAACATCAACTAATCAAAAATTATCAATTTTCTTCTCTTATGCATATCGAATAATATGGCGAAAAGCACTAAAATTGGCAAGGCGATTACAAACTTTTCCAGAAGTAAAAATCGAATGGGTATGGGAAATTGTCCAAAATATCTAAATCAATTATCTGAAAAAGACTAATGAGCTTTTGATTAAATTTCACAATTGTGCCGAATGCACATTGAAATTTGTTAAGAAATGCAAAAACTCACACGATGTGAAAATATATATGTATATAAAAATTTGTTAAATAAATGTATTGCAAGCAACGATAATTTTGAATGATATCTCTCAGATGTATCGGAAATACACGGATATCCGGGAGGATACAATACAACAAAGTATAATAAATGAATCTTTTACTAATTATGCACAACGCCGTCGTAAATACGCCGAAATTGTAAAAAAAGGAGTTTAAATATATATGTAAAAAAGGAGTTTAAATATTTTCCATTCTTACTAAAACACTCCTTTAAGTTGTCGCAGCTGTATCAAATATACGAGGAATTTTTAAAGGAATGACAATAATAGAAATTGAACAAATTCGATTCCAAATGTATTGTAAATTTCCAAAACCGAAGAGTTTAAAAAATTATACAAATTTAAATAATATTATAAATTTGACTTATTGAATCCTTTATGTTATATCGCAAATGTATCGTAAATACACGGATTTATGAAGGAGTTCCGAGCTAATCAAATGTCAGTAATAAAACCATACCGAAATCGAACGAAATGTATCGTAAATACACTGAAATTTGTATAGTAGTTTAAGGCTTTCAAATTCATAATCTCACTAAGTTTTAACTGAGTGTTTGTAAGGCAAATATGTGCCGTATTTTGAATATAGGCACAATGTGACAAAAAGTTTCGTATTTCTACCAAATGTGAATTAACAATCGTTTTTTATCCCTTTCGATAGCGTTTTAAATTATGGAGAATATTCCATTCGAATCCAATATTTAAAAACAACAACTTTTATATTTCCTTCGAATATTATGCTAATTAAGTCAAACAGATTTCCTAAATTTAAGTATTCTAACAAGACTTCACCACGTATTAATAATACATTGAAGTCGAAGACAAACTTCAAGTCTCGGCTAAATTTTAAAGAAAACTACATTTACAAAATTCGAAACCAAATTTTTAATAAAAATCCGATAGAATATTTTGTAGATAAATTTTACCAGAACTGTATTGACTATTCATAGGCATATTGTGCATAATTACAACATGCTAGCTAGATTTTGACAAAAATTCGAACAATTTGTGCTAATCTATGATTTATTGATTCGAATGAAACAACTAAAAGATATAATATTAACGAAAAGCCTAATTTACCGTCTATAGGGTACACCAAACTCGCTTTTCCAGCAACGACATATGTAATTTTAATACAAATGAAACAATCATATTATGCTCATATCGCAAAACGACCGGTATCAACTAGTGTGGCAACTATAGGGTTAATTGCAACGAACCATACGCACAAAGAAGAGATAGTTCTGTACTGCAAGTGTGTATGTGCATATAAGACACTTTAGTATGCTACTTGTTATTGCTATTTGCCTTAAGACAGGGTTGTTATTGTTATAATAAACAAACCGAAAGACAATTTAAGGTTAACAACAAGTAAACACAAGAACACCCGCGGCACTGTTGTATGTTTTAATTCGTAAAATTAAATTTATAATTTGCAAAAACACTCGCGAATTTCCGTAGCTCAATTTGTCACACTGAACTATACGTACCTCTCATTGTCGGGCATCAAAAATGCCGAAAACAATATTGATTGTGCTGGAAAGTTCCCAAATAAAATTTCCAACAGCAACTTCGATTGATACGGAGCAACAAAACCAAAGGATAAGTGGCACAGGAATCCGGCTCGCATGGACCAAATGTTTGGGGGGAAGGCCAATGAAAATAAATAAAAAACAACAAACCAAATTTAAGTTTTAATTTCCTCGATAGGAACTTTATTTAATTCGCAAAATTACCTTCAAAATGGTACGATCAGCAAATGGATCTAATTACGAATGATTTTGACATATACATATATCTAGGTTCGAATGTGGTAGAGATCCGAATGATTCTAGCCAGCATTGAAAGGATATATAATGTCAGTACAATAGTGCGTGAGGGAGAACCGTAGGTGCTTCCGCTCAGCGTTAGTGTGTAAAACTCAATAATTAAAATGTATTAACAAAAACTAAGATGGAGAAGGTGGCGTCGATATTCTATTATTTATCGATATTTGTTAATTTTTGCCGATTTTTTATGTTGCATTGTTGCAAAAAGGGGAGCAAATCAAGCTCCATTTAAGGATACTGTTAGGGTTGCAAATACTGAATGTAACGAATACTTTTCCACCAATTATTTAAGATTAGGCTTAAACACACTACGATCTCCTTTCTTGTATATGGGACATAACAGACTGAGACTCCAATCCCCGGGCATGCTCTCCTCTAGCCAGATATTCTCCATGAGCTGATGCATGCTGCTAATCAACTCCTCCCCGCCAACCTTAAACAATTCAGCAGGGAGACCATCGGCTCCCGCTGCTTTGTTGTTTTTAAAGCGGGAGATGGAAGATAGACACTCCTGTGAAAATGGTGGAAAATTTGTTTGGTTTGATTTGGCCTCATTTTCTTTGTTTTTGCTGTATTGCAATTTGTTGCTGAGCATTAATTTTTAATTATGCCCTACATAAGGCAATATATGCTTATTTGCCTTGATAATATTTAAATTGAAAATATGGTTAAATGACATTATTTCACAACAACTCTAGATTTTATAGCCGTCACAGCAAATTCTTTCAAAACGTTAAAATATCAACATATTTCGGAAAATTAATTCAGAACTGATTAATAACAAGCACTTAAACTAGTTGTTCATGCAAAATTCAGAGAAATACCTTCTAACTAGTACAAGTTTCTTTTATAATTTCAAGGTTTGTTTTTTAAATGGTTTTATTTACAAAACACGAGTGACTGATTGCGAACTGTTATTTGACTATTATTTAAAATTGTTTGACATTTTGTCATGAAGTAACTGAAATGGAAGCAGCGACTCCAAAAATTATTTTTTTGTAAAATATGTTTTTCGAGCCCTTCGCTCAACAAGTAGTGTGCATAATAGACTGTCTGAGAGCGGTATTGTCAATATCATTCCCAAATTTTAAACACTCGCGAATTTCCGTAGCTCAATTTGTCACACTGAACTATACGTACCTCTCATTGTCGGGCATCAAAAATGCCGAAAACAATATTGATTGTGCTGGAAAGTTCCCAAATAAAATTTCCAACAGCAACTTCGATTGATACGGAGCAACAAAACCAAAGGATAAGTGGCACAGGAATCCGGCTCGCATGGACCAAATGTTTGGGGGGAAGGCCAATGAAAATAAATAAAAAACAACAAACCAAATTTAAGTTTTAATTTCCTCGATAGGAACTTTATTTAATTCGCAAAATTACCTTCAAAATGGTACGATCAGCAAATGGATCTAATTACGAATGATTTTGACATATACATATATCTAGGTTCGAATGTGGTAGAGATCCGAATGATTCTAGCCAGCATTGAAAGGATATATAATGTCAGTACAATAGTGCGTGAGGGAGAACCGTAGGTGCTTCCGCTCAGCGTTAGTGTGTAAAACTCAATAATTAAAATGTATTAACAAAAACTAAGATGGAGAAGGTGGCGTCGATATTCTATTATTTATCGATATTTGTTAATTTTTGCCGATTTTTTATGTTGCATTGTTGCAAAAAGGGGAGCAAATCAAGCTCCATTTAAGGATACTGTTAGGGTTGCAAATACTGAATGTAACGAATACTTTTCCACCAATTATTTAAGATTAGGCTTAAACACACTACGATCTCCTTTCTTGTATATGGGACATAACAGACTGAGACTCCAATCCCCGGGCATGCTCTCCTCTAGCCAGATATTCTCCATGAGCTGATGCATGCTGCTAATCAACTCCTCCCCGCCAACCTTAAACAATTCAGCAGGGAGACCATCGGCTCCCGCTGCTTTGTTGTTTTTAAAGCGGGAGATGGAAGATAGACACTCCTGTGAAAATGGTGGAAAATTTGTTTGGTTTGATTTGGCCTCATTTTCTTTGTTTTTGCTGTATTGCAATTTGTTGCTGAGCATTAATTTTTAATTATGCCCTACATAAGGCAATATATGCTTATTTGCCTTGATAATATTTAAATTGAAAATATGGTTAAATGACATTATTTCACAACAACTCTAGATTTTATAGCCGTCACAGCAAATTCTTTCAAAACGTTAAAATATCAACATATTTCGGAAAATTAATTCAGAACTGATTAATAACAAGCACTTAAACTAGTTGTTCATGCAAAATTCAGAGAAATACCTTCTAACTAGTACAAGTTTCTTTTATAATTTCAAGGTTTGTTTTTTAAATGGTTTTATTTACAAAACACGAGTGACTGATTGCGAACTGTTATTTGACTATTATTTAAAATTGTTTGACATTTTGTCATGAAGTAACTGAAATGGAAGCAGCGACTCCAAAAATTATTTTTTTGTAAAATATGTTTTTCGAGCCCTTCGCTCAACAAGTAGTGTGCATAATAGACTGTCTGAGAGCGGTATTGTCAATATCATTCCCAAATTTTAGACTTTGTGTACGTTACTGGATAATACGCAACTAAAAATACCACTTCTATCCGACATAGAGAAGAATGTTGCGCCTGTAGCGGAGACCGTTACTAAAGATACCGACCAGTCGATAAGGCACCATGAACATTCTGTGTACGCTTTGCATTATATATGCAATAACTTAAAATGACGCTATAACGATGAATTCCCATTGGCAGATCTTTCCTTTCCCAACGGCTCCGCCCCACCCCGCCAAAATTGGTCTATGCAGATACTTATTCAAATGTATACAGCTTTTTAGTCCACCCTGTATGTATATAAATACATAAGTGTGTATACATATGTACATTAGAGTGTTCCTTATATGGGATTTTTGGGAATTTCGTTAAAAAAAGGTATTAGTAGCGAACTTGGACATCGAGCTCCACCTTCCATTTGCTATTAACAAAATTACGAATATGTTGTGCGAAATTTCGCATCGATAGTTACACATTTGAGTGTGCCGCAAAGAGGTCAAAGTTCGATTTTTGTGTTGAAATCAGTTTATCGCCGGTGAATAATTTCCTGTTTTAGATATATGAACTAGTAATATGCCGTCGAATAGGTGAAGTGAAGACCTATAAAAGCATATATTTTAACTTACCATATCACTTATAGATATCAATATATTTGAGGCAAAAGTGGGGGTATTTTTTAAGAAAAATTTACCAAAATTTCTAAAACTGCTTTAGGAAGTAGTTTATAGCAGACCACCATTAATTTCCATAAGATTCCAGTGGCGATCTTAGTTTTGTTATACACTAATATATTTATGTTAAAAATGGCATATCTCCTCAATGGGGCATTGGATGGTAATGTTTTTGGTACCATTAGAAAGTAGACACAATGAGTATTCGGATGGAACTACAGACCAAAATCTAGACTCATTAGTCTTTGCTATATTTAATGTCAAAAAAACGGTTTTTAGCCCCTGATATCTCGGAAACTGATAGAGACATTGAAAATATGCATATATACCTTTTTGTAGACTTTGACTTGATATATGCTAAATTGTGGAAATTAATGGCGGTCTGCTATAACCTACTTCGTAAAGCAGTTCAAGAAATTTTGGTTAATTTTTTCTTCAAAAATACTCCCACTTTTGCCTCAAATATCTCGATATCTATAAGAGATATGGTAAGTTCAAACATAGGCTTTTATAGGTCGTCACTTCACCTATTCAACGGCATATTACTAGTTCGTCTATCTAAAACAGGAAATTATTCAGCGGCGATAAACTGATTTCAACACAAAAAACTAACTTTGACCTCTTTGCGGCACACTCTAACGTGTAACTATCGATGCGAAATTTCGCACAACATATTCGTAATTTTGTAAATAACAAATGGAAGGTGGAGCTCGATGTCCAAGTTCGCTACTAATACCTTTTTTTAACGAAATTCCCAAAAATCCTATATAAGGAACACCCTAATGTACATAAGAATTTATATATATTTTAAACATTTGAAACATAAGTCAATATCAAATTTCAAGGAGATCGGATACAAACCGTAGCTTTTATAAAGTTTTGATTTTACCAAAGTATACATACATATAAGTATATATATGGGGACTATATGTATATATGAAACTTCAAACCAATCGATCTTATAGCAAATCTGTGCCAAATTTGGCAAAGTTCGGACGCTTCCTTGAATTAATCTCCGTTTTGGGTGTTCAATACCCCAGTTTTTGGAAACGACTTGCAACTTAGTTTTCGTAAGTTTTAAAAAGGTTTTGTACAATAACGCCAAGAATGAACATATCGAATACCATAAAGGGACTGGTTTGAAATTAAAATTCCTGATTGGAAAAATGATTTCGGAGAGGAACAGTTCCGTCCAATTTAAAGGAGCAATGTGAGAAAATTGGAAACAAATGTAGTTCCTTTGCACCGCCTTTAAGAGATACTAAAAAATTGTTTGCGGTTGTAGTAACGATTCTGGACTTCTCCATCGACATGTCCAATAACTCAATGAAATCCTGTTTTATTTGAAAAATTTAGTTTTGCTTCCGATTATTCATCTTTGTGGACAAATGACGTTTCTATTACATTCAGTGTATCGACAAGAATCTTGTAACTACTGACTGCGCCAGTCCAATTTGAAATTCATTGCCTACATTTGTGGCGGAACACCCCTGTCCTAAGGACCTCAGTGTTTCTGACAAATTAATTATGACTGATACAGATGTTGTCCTGAGTTTACATTTCATTTTAGGAACTATTTCTTCTAGCTTATTATTAACTGCAGCTTTATTTAGGCTTAAGTAGTCGCGAATCTAAAAAAATAAAAAAAAGTTGGGAGGCCGGCCATACATATTTGTTATCTGGCAAGTTTTAGATATCAGATCTTTGTCGCAGTATTTTTTTTTTCATTATAAAATTATTCTTGCTTTCCTCACGGCTTGAATATAAATCGGACACACAAAAAAATTTTTTTAGAAAAAACAATAAAACTCAAAATAAATGTTACATCAGCTGTTGTTATTTCTTTCATGTTATCGATAAACAGTCGACGTCGTCTCATAGTAGTTACAGAATACCTAAATACCATTGATGTAACGATGTTGAATCGAAGTGAAAACAACATTTATGTGGTTAGAGTGCAGGTGGAACAGAAAAATATCTTCAAATCAAATGTATTTTTTTCATATAATCAATCATCAATTTCATATAATCAAACAACATAATAAACGTTAAAAAATACCTCTGTGGCAACTTCATATTGGTGGTCTTAAATACCTACTAGTTTGAAAAATAAGGGTGGGGAAATTTGACGTAAGGGGAAACGAATTGTTTCCTCTTGTTACTTATTTATACTTTTTGTATAGGTGTGAGCATGCCTGATCTAGAGACATGCGCCCCTATTCCCGTTGTCATCATCGACGCAAAACGACGACGTCTTGTGCCTGCGGTGTAAAATCGGTATTCTCGAAGTCGTTTTCGATAACTATCGACGACTATTGACAAAAATTCGGTATTCTGTAATGAAATGTGACGACGACGTTAAATCGAAACGACTCTGAATCTTTCGTCACAGTTTTTGATAACGGCTTCAAACAATTTGAAGGATTTCAGTTTTTGTAAATTTTAAAAATGATTAATGAAGTCAAGAATGAATATTTCGAGTAAAAGGATTTCGGAGAGGAAATTTGGGATGCATTCTTTTGGGCCGCCTTTAAGAATAATAAAAAAATCCTTTGCAGTTGTAGTAACGATTCTGGCCTTCTTTATTTGGGGCGAAATTAGTTCCATTGACACATCCAAGAATTCCAAAAAATACTGTTTTATTAAAAAATCTAGATTTGCTTCCAATTTTTCATCTTTCAATTGTATCCTTTGTGGACAATACACCTTTCTAATGCATTCAGTGTTTCGACCAGAATCTTGCAACTACTGGCTGCAACAGTCAAATTTAACATGCATTGCCTTTTGCGCCGCCTTTAAGAATACTAAAAAATCCTTTGCAGTAACGATTCTGGTCTTCTTTATTTGGAGCGAAATTAGTTCCATTGACACATCCAAGAATTCCAGGAAATATGGTTTTATTTAAAAAATCTAGATTTGCTTCCAATTTTTCATCTTTCAATTGTATCCTTTGTTGACAATAGACCTTTCTAATGAAATAATTGAATCTAAAATCTAAAAAAGTTGGAAAGCCGGCCAACAGGTAACCTCAAATTATGATTTTAACACTTATGTACATATGTATATTAGGGCTATAACTTTTTTACATTTTTTGCAAATATCAAAATGGCCCTAGCATAGTCGAATAGACCATTCACAATTATAGCGGTTTTCACCCTTGGTAGTAAAGTACCCTTGTAGACCTTGTTAATCTTGTTAATGTAGTTAATGTACTAACATTTACAACAGTGCAACAACAAAATGTACTAGACTACAATTTACTACGCCGTGGTTAAAAAATCACACAAAAAGCTGTAGTAAACATGTGTGATAAATTTACCAGAATTAAACAGCTGATCATCAAAAACATTTGCTGGGAAAAATATTTGGTTTGATTTTTAATTTCAAATTTTGTGATAACTATTAAAAGAATTTGGAAGAATATGGATAAAAACCTAAAGTTTTTACGTATTTAAGCATTTGAACTGATAAAAACGAAAACAAAAATCAGCTGATCCATTAGTTTACAATACACCGGAAAAAGACGCTCATGCTTTGTAGTGTAAAATGGTAGTAAATTAAACAGGGTTGTAAAGTTAACTCAAAGAGTGAAAACCGCTTATGTAAAAAATGGCATTACGTTCCCGCAGTTGTCAAAAAATTTCACCCACAAAACGCGGTAAAGTTTGGAAATCAGATTTTTATTTTTTTTGTATTTATTTATCAAAAAAACACAAATATTTTTTTTCGAATCTCTATTTAAAATGAGCGATAAGGGGGAAAGAATCCGTTGTGTTGTTACAAAAAAAGTAATACAAATTGGTAAAAAGTTTGAATTTTGGATTTACTTTTCTTCTTTGTCAGATTTTACAAAATCGTTTATGTGGGTAAGGATTTTATTCCAAAATGACCTGAAATTCAGTTTTTCGTAAACAACATAACTCTTTCCATCGCGTGGCGCTAGGGCCAAAATTTGGTTATAGCCCTAATGTATATGAACTTGTTATCTGACAAGTTAAAGATATCGGATCATTGTCGCAGTATTTTCCTTTCCAGTATAGTATTATTTTTGCTTTCCTTATCGTTGGAATCTGCCTCGGACACAAAACTTTTTCACAAAACATAACAAAAATCAAATTAATCAGCTGATGTACAAATGTTACATCAGCTGTTGTTATTTCTTTCATGTTATCGATAAGCAGTCGACGTCGCCTCATGGTAGTTACAGAATACCGAAATAGCATTGATGTGGCGACGATGTTGAATCGAAGTGAAGTTGACATAAAACAACGACGACAACGGGAATAGGACTGAATGTTTGATAAAGCATGGGACATAGATTTTGTTTTAAAACAAACAAACAACATTTCTCCTTATGCATTTTTCTCACACACAGACAAATGTGTTAGTATAGGTGTGAGCATGCCTGATCTAGAGACATGCGCCCCTATTCCCGCTGTCGTCATCGACGAAAAACGACGACGTCTTGTGACTACGGTGTAAAATCGGTATTCTCGTAGTCGTTTTCGACGACTTTTGACACAAATTCGGTATTCTGTAAAGCTACGTGCAGATTGTTGCCAGATCTTACAACATTGCCCCAAGACTGTTTAGAAAATGTCCAACAACCGTATGCACTTTACATTTTTGTATGGCAACGTTTGCAGATAAGCACTGCCATTACCTTGTAAAACAACAATATTACCAGACAACCGATAGCCATGTGAACCGCAAAACGTTGCCACTATCAAATTATTGTAAGATAATTGCAAACACATTTAATTTGTAACTGTGCGAAGTTATGCATCTGCCAACTTCACCATTTGCAGAGAAATATTTATATTGGCAACATTGTCCAGTCCATTGCCGGTACATTAGCAGATTTAACATCTGGCAACCGTCTAAACATAGCTTAAGGAAACGTGAAGACGACGTTGAATCGCAACGACTCTGAATCTTTCGTCACAGTTTTTGGAAACGACTTGAAACAATTTGAAGGAATAATTCTAGTTTTTGCAAATTTAAAAAATGATGAATGACGTCAAGAATGAAAATTTCTAGTAAACGGATTTGGGAAAGGAACAGTTCCGTTCAATTTTAAGGGGCAATGTAATAAAATTGCGAACAAAATAATTCTTAGTGTATTGACAAGAATCTTGTTACTACTGATTGCGACAGTCCAATTTAAAAATGCATTGCCTACATTTGTGGGGTAAGAGTCCTGTCCTAAGACCTCAATGTTGCTGACAACTTAATTATGACTGAAACATATGTCGTTCTGAGTTCACTTTTAATGATAGGAACCATTTTTCCAGCACGTTGTTAAATGCAGTCTTATTAAGGCTTAAGCAGTTCTCGAATCTAAAATATAAAAAAATTGGAAGGCCGGCCAACAGGTAATCTCAATTTAGGATTTTAACACCTATGTGCATATCGTTACCATAATATAAAAAAGAAACATATTTTTCGAAATTGGGTTTTTTATTGATTTATGTTGATTGCGTCCTGATAAACTTTTTATTAAAATCTCGTGCTAATTAGATGAAATAGAACTAATGTTTTGAATAAAAACTGCATTAAAAAATACATATTGTTATAGTTTGTCCAATTTTATTAAGTTTTTTCCGCCTCCTGTAGACTTTGTTTTTTATGAGTGGAGTCTTTTTTATATTATAGTATCGATATATGAACTCGTTATTTGGCAAGTTTAAGATATCGGATCATTATCGAAGTATTTTCCTTTCCAGTATAGTATTATTTATTTTTTCGTCTTTGCTGGAATCTAAATCAGACACAAAAATATTTTTTAGAAAACACAATAAAAATAAATTAGCTGATACACAAATGTTACATCGGCTGTTGTTATTTCTTTCATGTTATCGATAAACAATCGACGTCGTCTTATGGTAGTTACCCAGCAAACCATATGTGTACGAAAAGAACTATTTTTGACTACTTTTTCGGAGTTTTCACAGTCTTTAAGAGCCCAGAAACAATCATTTTCGATCCGAAAACCTTTAAAAAAGATCTTTTTCATTGAAATTGGTCCGTCAGAATCAGCGCTTTATTTATGTGAGAAAAGAGTCTTTCATGATGTATTTTTTTAACCCTATAAGAGCTCTGTTTTTAAGCTCCAAATAAGTTCTTATTTAATGTCAGAAAAAGTCTTTTATGAAGGATATTTGAGTTCTAAAAGAGCATAGTCACACAAGTAGCAAAGCAAACTTTTGTTTGTTTCTTTTGTCCAGAAAATACTTACTCTTTTTACACTCAAATAAATATCATTTTACTAAGCGCTCCGGAAATGCTATTAAGTAGGATGCTCCTAGAATGCTCTCTAATAGCACCCTTTTCTGACTCCCTCTTCGGAGCGCTCTTACAATGATTTGCTGGGTATGTATTTTACTTACACACACAAAAATGTGTTAGTATAGGTGTGTGCATGCCTAATCTAGAGACATGATCTCACGGTCTAATGTAACATTTGTGATCAACAATTTGTGGCATATATACTTTATAATAATCCCTAATTTGTTAAATAAAAAAAAAATTATCAAGAAAAATCAAAAAGGAAATTTCACATCACGTAACGTAATATCACGTTGTTGTAGCCACGAATATGTTTGTATCCTGTTTTTAAATAAAATAGTTCCTTTAGACGAAATGTTAAGTTCTGCTCTCCGCGTTTCCGTCTGTTTCTAAGTGTAGGAATCGGGCTACTCCCACTGTGTCCGTCCAGAGAGACTCAGAACAAAGTGGGTGAGCTTGGCTGGACACTGAAACAGTCGTAGAGTGGTAAATATAAGGCTTTTCACAAAAGATCTGACTTTCACATCTGTGACCATGACATTGCCAATATACTAATACAAGTATGTCTATATTATAGACGTCCAAATGTGGCACAATTGTACTCGCTCAATTCAAATGTATTGTTTTTCTCTCTTACTCAGTCCCCTTATGTTTCAATACACAAAACATTTCTTTCAGGTCGGTCTGCCTCTCTCTTACTAATAGCGCTTCATTTTATTTTG
Organism: Muscina levida; assembly: GCA_964034835.1. NCBI lineage: Eukaryota > Metazoa > Arthropoda > Insecta > Diptera > Muscidae > Muscina > Muscina levida. Next base: position 46,028,825 of record OZ035881.1, on the reverse strand, counting down.
GACGTCTATGGTCTATATGGATGGGTCAGAAGCTATAAGGCACTCGCTTGTTCGACAAAACTACAATAGGCTTCTTTTCTGTAATTATTTCGTCGATTATAATTACTCATTTACAATTGATTGATACTTTTCATAGTATACATCATTAACGATTTCGATGAACTCTCATGCGCATTACTAGGGCATAGTAAAATAAACAGACATATTCGGCCTTATTCCCGTAGTCGTCGTCGACGCTGTAAAATCGGTATTCTCGTAGTCGTTTTCGATAACTTTCGTTAACTATTGACACAAATTTGGTATTCTGTAAGGAAATGTGACGACGAAGTTGAATCGAAACGACTCTGAATCTGTCGTCACAGATTTTAGTAACGACTTGAAACAATTTGAAGGAATAATTTTAGTTTTTGTAAATTTATAAAAGATTTTGTTTAATGACGTCAAGAATGATAATGTTGGGTAACAAATAAGGCTGGTTTGGAAACAAAATCCCTCTTTGGTACATGGATTTCGGAGAGAAAAAGTTCCGTCTAATTTTAAGGAACAATGTGAGAAAATTGGGGGAAAAAACTTAATTCCATTGTAGTAACGATTCTGGTCTTCTTTATTTGTAGCGAAAATTGTGTTTTGTTTAAAAAATTTAGTTTTTACTTCCGATTTGTCATCTTCGGTTATTTCCAATTGTATCCAAGGTGGACAAATGACCTCTCTAATGCATTTAGGGTTTCGACAGGAACCATACAACTACTGGTTGCACTTATACTTAGGTTGTAAGGCCCCTGTCCAAAGAACCTCAATGTTGCTGACAACTTAATTATGGCTGAAACATATGTCATGAGTTCACTTTTAATTATAGGAACTATTTCTTCCAGTACGTAATTAAATGCTGCCTTATTAAGACTTAAGTAGTTCTCGAATCTAAAAAAAGTTGAAAGGCCGGTCAACAGGCAACCTCAAATTGCGATTTTAACACCGATTAAATAGCATTGATGTGACGACGATGTTGAATCGAGGTGATGTTGACATAAAAACGACGACGATGTCGATGACGACAACGGGAATAGGGGTGAATTTTTACGTATTCTTTTCTGTTTAAGTCCGGTTATTCTGTGTTCGCTGCATAATATTAGTCGTTTATTGTTTTTTCCTTTTGAAGGACATCGACGAGGATTATCCCGCGTTCATCCCAAAAAACTGTTGTCATCACCTTATTGGCCGACAAAGTCACCTTGGCCTTCTTCGGAGCCGGTTCAACCGGAGAATCCCATTGTTTAGACTGCTGCTTGGTCTCCAGAGTGTTATAAAGGATCCATGTTTCACCCACAGTTACAAAACGCCGCAAAAACTCATTTGAATTGCGGTTAAACAACTTCAAACAATCTTTTGAAGTTGCCACACGATTACGAATATGGTCAATAGAGAGAAAACGCGGCACACATCTTGCAGACAGCTTTCTGAAACCCAACTGATCATGTAAAATCTAAACCACACTGTCATATGAAATTCGTATGGCATCAACAATCTCACGCACTTTTACTCTTCGAACGGCCATCACCATAGCATTATCGGTTATATTGACCGGAATTATTGATATGCCCTTGTATAACACATTTTAAGGTTATGTGTTGGCTAATTTTATAAAATTTCAAACAAGATGTGTGCGCTTTATGTTTACCTAGAGTGGAAAAGCTTTTGAAAAAAATTATTATTTATAAAGACAAATTTTTAAATAATAGAAGAACAAAATGATTTTCAATGAGTTTTCAACTAATTTACTAATAATATAACAAATAGAAAAGTTGTCGAAAAGTGGAGTTAGGCCTTTTACCTTCGGACTCATCCATATATCGGTGTACATTATTTTCACCAAATTTTGATTTAAATTTCTTTACCTCTTCAACTTAGATAAGTTGAAACAATATTGGTATTTCAAAAGTTAGCATACAATTATGAAAAGTTAGGAGTAGATGAGTTGTTAGCTTCAAAGCCATAACCTATAAACATATGTAAATATATTCAACTATCCCACTCCCGAATATTTTACCTTTCTTTGTATGCCACAATTGACAGTAATTTTAATATATGTCGTTTGTTTTTATGTCCGCCAAACATTTTGATGTCTGGTAAATCGACCGACCAAATATTAACACTAGTACAAATACTGGAGAAGACCCAGGAAACGCAGATCGACACAAACCATCATTTCGTATTGTAACAGTTGGAAACGATTATAACTGGTTTTGGTATCTCTGCTAGTCTGATACGATATTGCGGGATGATATGACACGAGTTCTTGAGTAATTATAGGAAAAAATCTGACAGTGCCTTATTAAAACAATCGAGGCTTCAGACAGGGCGATGGTCAGTCATGCGATATCTTTAACATTTTAATGTATATGATCACACGCAAAGCTGCTTGAAACACAAGTAATAAAAGCTACTTGCTTTTGGGTCGAATAGAACGTCAGCAGCACGGCGCTACGTTCCAATTAGGGACGCCACGTTGGAAATTCTGGAATTAACCATCACGATCGTGTAATTTGATTGGGGGTTGTTGGGGTTTCCTGATACCACAGGTCTATTCCAAAAAGCCGCAATCGACTTTCCACCCGTGCAAAATTTACCACAGAACTTAAACATTTAAATTAAATTGCTCAACAGAAACTCTTTTTGTTATCGAAAATATGTAGTACAAGAATTAATGCATACAAAATGTGTTTACATTTTGTTTATCTTTTTGCAGTTATTTTCTGCCGAGAATGCTTCTTGTTCGAATAAGAGATAATATCATTTATTGGTAAATAATAAGTTTATCACTCATTTTATATTAAATCCTAGTTTTGCTATAAAAATATTCTCACCTGCAACTTATGAAGTTTCTTGCCCGTAGAGTTTTTAAGTGTCTTATGGAATTGTGAAACTTTAGCACTATGCTGGCTGGTGATAGTTTGTACTGTTATATCTTTCAAATCACCATAGTAATTGGACTTCTGGAAGAAGAGAAACAAAACATATACATCAACATGCATTTTTAGATGCATTGACATTAATTTGAAATGTGTTGAGATTAACAAGTCTAATTGTACAAGGGTGATTTGAAAGGGTATAACAAGTATCGAATGATACAAAAAAATAACAAACAAACATAAATCCAAATGTATCTTAAGAGTAATCCATCATAAATATGAGTATGACGCTAATTTAAGCTTTCATATTATGTACAACGAAAACCCCAACACAACTTTTTTTTTTAATTTCAAAATACTTACATCGCCACCCAATTCGGTGCCCATGTTTTCAACTAATTGATTATTATCAATCGGAGTCTCTTGTAGGCGAGTCCACATTTTATGAGCCGCCATGCGTTTGGCTATTTTCTTACTTTTGCCTTTGCCGACCTCCCGGAAGTTTAATATGGTGCATGCAATCGTAAAGAGACGCTCATGCGGCAAACCAACTTCGGTTTCAGTCTCATAGTTTGGTGGTGGCCAACGACGTGACATGCACATTTCTTGGAGCCAGCCAATGGGATTTCCAACAATTTTATCTGCACCACTGGGCAAAGAAGTGAAAACAAACATAAACATAAATTAAAGTGTGTGTTCAATTATAAATTGTTGAGGTTCATTAAAGAAAAATTTGTTAAATATAGTAAATTTGTATAAGCTGTAACTTACTCCCCACTTCCTGCAGCATTTGCGTTACTATCCGTTCCAGCAGCTACACTGGTAGTTGTTGTAGTAACTGCTGGGTTATCAGGAATTGTAACACCCGTAAGTTTATCTATCAATGCTCTAGCTGCCGAATGTTTGGCTTCTTTTTTTGAGCGTCCAGCGCCCATTGCCGTAAAAGGTACATCCTTGTCATTGAAAGAGACGCGATAACGGAATGTTGGCTCGTGTATAGCACCTTCAATTTGAACCAATTCATAACTTGGCGTTATTCCACGACGGCTTAGGAGCTCCTGGAGCAACGAAACGGGGGTTTTCATAGCAACACCATTGGCATCCATCTGTAATTGTAAAAGTGATAAGGGAATAAAATTGTAATGTAAATTGAAGACTTAATTTCTTAGTTTAATTTCTTAAAATGTGTAGTAAAGAAATAAACAATACAGAATTGTATAAAATCTAATAACTAAATCTAATATTTAAATTTACCAAGATTAAAAATCGTTTGTTTAAGTTTAAGATTTCGATACAAAACACAACGAAGGTAATACTAAACACATATAAAAAATATGTCTTATCGGAACAAATGTTAGTATTCAGCTGATTTAAGACACATAATTTAAATACCAAAAAGTCGTAAATTGCGCTCTCTAACCTTTATTAACCTGCAAAAAACAGAAATGAATCTCCTAGGCAATTTTTCTGTCATTATGGCCAGAGTTGCCGATAGTCTGAATAAGGATATAGTTATACCTTGATGATGCATTAAGTGCAGGAAGATCGAGTCTAGTTTTTATAGATTTTTTAAGAGCATACAATCCGAATTCACGGAAATGGATGCTCGATGCTTACGTACAGATTTTCGAAAATGTTTAATGAATATCCGGATTTGGAAAAGTGTGTGAACCCTTCTTCTAGAACCTCTTCAAGGCCTTCTTAAAATGTGTAAACATCGTGTAAATGAGGTTGTTTTGTCAGAATTTACCGACATACGTTTATCTGACAACTTATTACAAAAACTCTTGATAAAACAAACTGACTTAAATTTTACTGACACAATTCTGAAAACAACTCTTCTAGTCCTTGATCTTAGCTTCAACAACAGTACTTTTTGATAAAAATAAAAGTACTTTTTGATACAGTAACAATAATTTTTGGCACAATTTCAAAAAAGTTTAATAAGAACTAGTATTATCCTAGAAAAGTTTGAGCTAGTACTGTACTAGTATTTTGAATACGAAAATACGAAAAAAAACATATACGACGTTCAAAATCCATTTCAATGTGGGTGAAAAATACGATATTGTAATTAAATACATACAAAAATTGAATTTTTTTTTTCATCTAAGAGTCATTTAGATTCGTTGTCTTTTCGAAATATAACTTCTGAAATTATTTCAAAATTCTCTTTTTCTTATTCATCAGCTTATAACGTTTGACTAGTTCAAAATTCGATAGTTTATGGCTAGTTCATTTTGGGAGTAGTTCACAATTCCATACTTTTGAACTAGTACGTTTTTGAGCTAGTTTGACGATTCCCTACTAGGGTACTATGAGGGTGCTAAATTGCATCTCTCTGCGGCTAAAACACCGCCTACTGACCCTACATTTTAATATAGTTTCCATATTAATATTACCGCTGTCGAATACTATCTGTGTATCATAATATTGTATCTTTTTAGCAATAAAATTCAGTTTTGCCACGCCCCCTTTCCCAGATGATTCAAAATTAAAATGTGGTCTGTACATTCATATTAGTGTTGCCGTGTGCTATCTGGGTGTCAAATTTTTTCCCTCTAGGGCTAAAATACTGTTATGCAACGCCAACTGATCCATAATATAAATTTCGTCTGCACATTTATATTCTTGTTGCCGAGCACCATCTGTGAATCAAATTTTATCTCCATAGCTCTACAAATATGTTTTGCCACGCCCACTGGTCCAAAATTTAAATTTCGTCTGCATATTCATATTCGTGTTGTTGAGTACTATTTGTGTACCAAATTTTATCTCTCTGAGGCAAAAATACAGTTTGGTCACGCCCACTCCGCTGACTGATCCAAAATTAAAATTTCGTCTGCATATTCATACTCGTGTAGCTGAGTACTATTTGTGTACCAAATTTTATTTCTCTAGGGCTAAAATCCACTAACTGTCTTCCAAATTTCATTGAAATCGGTTCAGCCGCTTAGGCGTGATTGAGCAACAAACATACAAACAAATAAACAAATAAAAACACATAAACAAATAAACAGACAGACATTTACATTTAAAATATTAATAGGATCATCTAAATACATATTAACTTTTCCTTGGTTATTTTTGTGTGCTTTGAATATATTTGTCTAATATCGATTATTGTTTCGATTATATCAATTATTTTGTAATATATATTTCTAAGTGTCCTTTTTATATTCGGCTGATGATTTGTCAATCTGTAGCCGAATATTTGATAATCTTAATGTCCGCTCTCCAGTACAGACCGGTCTGCAGTGTGTGCGCTGTCCCTAAGATATTGGGATGATCCCTGGCACGACGAAGAATATCGCATTGCGTCCGAGGAGAAGGTTGTTGCGTACAAGACAATGTTGCAGCCAATAATGTAAGATAAGAGGGCATAGGTGATGTGTGGGATGTTATGTAGGACACAAAGCAATGATCTGATCGGTTTTAACCTGGCTAAACCCAGCATTTATCTTTGGCCCTCCTTCATCTACCGTGGTGTCACCTAGAGTAGCTACTTTCAACGATTCCCTCAAATTTTTGACGACTACCGCAAACGAATAAAGAACCACGATTTAGGGAACTGTACCTGGAGCGTTGTCACTGGTGGTAAATGAAAAATTAGGACAGGAGATTGGGATCATATGTGAACGTTGGTGATTATAAATTTGAGGTAGTAAAAGATTTTGTCTATCTCGGTACCCTATAAATAAAACTAATAACTTCAGTTTAGAGACAATACGAAGAACTATTCTTGTTTACAGATGCTAATTTGCCACATATAGACGAAATTGTTCCAGAAATGAAATCTTACCAACAAAAAAAAGGAAATAGCTCAAATATTAAAAAATTTTCAAAAGTATTGTTTCGAACCAGCAGAACAATACCTAAGCAAATATCCTTGGTTACCACAGTACATAAGGTCCTTTTTCACTCCAAATAAAATAATAATGGAGAATACCGCACTTTCTGTTGACTGTTCTGAAGAAGAAGGGCTTAGGTTCGAAACAAAATATATCGAAATGACAGATAACTTAATGTACTCCGAACTAGCCGCACTGACAATATTTGCGATGTATTTACAGGAGCCCGTGTAACTTCGGATCCACTTATTTCATCATTACGATTGAGTACCAGTGCGCAGCAACGAAAACGCTTAGTAATTCCACCAGAAGTTACAGAACTGTTATGCTGTCAGACATTGCCAAAACTTTGCAGACAGATGAAAATAATGAAGGTTCGAAAAATGAGGAAAATCAAGAAAAAATTAAAATTTGGACTTAGAAAATGAGTTAAATATAAACGCAGATGAAGTTTAAATAAAAACCGAAATATTTTAAACACTGAATTAAACAAACCAGTTTTTTCTCCGAAACCGTATGCCGATTTCATCAAAAATGCCAATTTCAAATGCTCGGTTTAACCGTTTTTTTTTCAAAAAAGAGAATTTTTGCAAAATTTTGCCTCGTTAATTCTGGACCAATCGGCATAGAAGGTTGTTTATGCTTTTCCGGTATTTTTGGGCGAATCTCAGAGGATCCTTTCATTGAAGTTTCCTTGTGCAATACGAAAATTTGTTTGGAAAATGCTGCTATATGACCGTTTTCTCTTATCTTGAAATGTGGGGAGAGGGGCGTATTTTTTATAATCTTTCAATTGTCTATCTAATCAACTAAGAATCCAATCGCAAAAAGGGCTTAAATTTCGATTAATCACTAAGGCAAAGTTGGGATCTCACATTGCAATGGTTGGGAAGCCGCATTTTAAAAACTTTAAGTGCAGTTATCTCCAAAACTAAGTATCCGATAACAGTGAGTAATATAGATTCCACTTACTTGTTAAGTTAACATTTACTAATAACTTCTGTTTAGATGAACTGATCATCCTGAGATTTAGATAGGGTATACATTTAAGGAAACTAAATTCAAAAGCTCTAAATAATTGAAAATACTATAAGTTAACTTCGCATACTTTAGAATTATGCTATCGATATTCAAATGTTTTCATATTTAATTGCATATTTGATTTTATTTTACAATTTCTGAAAACCCGGACGAAAAAGGTCAACCCGTTTTTTTTACTAAATCATGTATTTGAAACGAGAACCCAGTAGGAAGTGTCTGCAAGACATCCTCAAGAATAGGTTCATGACCATAGTAAATCGTTGATGACATTTGGGGACCGCAATTACATATCGTCGACGAAATGTTCATACAAGTGCCCGCTTTGTCATGCACGATCTTATGAGCGACAATGTCGGTCAAATTTTCGTTGATGCATATACAAGCGACCTGTCGCCCACACAATCATGCACAACATGATGGGTGACAATGTCGTTAAAGACTAGATAAGCGACACGTCGCCTTAACAATCATGCACGACCTGATGGGTGAAAATGTCGGTCAAATTGTCGTGGAAGCCTATGTTAGTCTTGAATTGTCATTCAAGCCTTATTAGTTTGACTTTGTATATATTGGTGCCACTTTAAAAGATGGATTTTAGCTGTTTTTTAGCTTTTTATATGTATGACGAATTGTTAATACTTTTGGAAAACTACTGACCAAACTTTTATACGGCAATCACCTTCGTTCGAGGTTTCAAACTATAAACTTGCTGATGTTTACTGGTCCGTTTAATAAATTAAAAATTGTTTACGTCAGATTCCATTTTTTTGTTCCCATTATCATAGCAACACATTTTTCCTTTGATTTTGTTGAATGTTTTTGATGCACGACAACAATAGTATTTTGTCGGTCAGCTTGTCGTCAACCGAGTGTTTTGACGACAAGTACATACATTTTCACATTTTGTCTTGAGGATAGCTTTGTCGACAAAGTCGTGTATGACGGAACTTCCTACTTGGAATTGTTGGAAAAAATTTATTTTTCGAATAAACCCGAAACCGTTTTTCTGAAAAAATCAAATATTTCAACAGTATAGTCATGATTTAACTTAACAGAGGAGATCAACATTAAATCTACTACATACATTTTGTATGAAAGTAGTTATTAATCACTTAGCGTAACATAATGCAATTTTGGAACCTACACAAAACGGATTTTTCTTAACATTCTTACGACTCAACGTACAAAAGTATAATTTTGCGACAGAGAAATTAACTTCTCATCATTTATTTTCCAAATTTGCAAATAACAAAAAAAAAATACGGAACTAAATCAGCTGCTTGTCGCCAAACTTAAGAAACTAAAAAAAAATCAGTTTTCTCCAGGTTCCAAAATTATGTTGTTATTGATAACTACATTCATACAAAATCTATGTATGTAGTAGATTCTATCAGCTGGTCTCTACTGATATGTTTTGTTAGGTTAAGTCAAGACAGATTGAGCCATAGCCATAAGCCATCATGTCCTTAATAAAGAAGGTTGATCATGAGTTAAGGTTGGCAACCTCCTGCCAATAGTACTTTATAAAAGACTAAAGTGCTACTCTATCTTATCTGATTGGACATTTTCGGTCAGATATTATAAAAGAGATGTCGAAGCGATTTAAAACTAAGCTGCGCTTATGAGTGTATAATATAATACTACAAGACATTGTTCCAGTATTCGGATTTACGAATTTGTTCTTATCGGATCCATTTTTGGTTTCTTAGCTGGTTTAATCCAATAGTTGGAAACATATCATATCGAATTATTCCTTTGTGTGACTGTCTTTACCGATAACAGGCAAAATAAAGCACCTGTTCAACCCTAAATATTCCATTTAAAATAACATTTATGAACTACTGACCAGCTTCAAAGGGTCCTCAATGCTCAATTTACTGGTACTAGCAGCCAATTCATTGACTTTTTCTTTCTTCACTTTGGGACGTTGTAGTATAACCGGGTTTGTTGGAATTGCAGTGACTGTTGGCTGCTCTTGGCCATTAGGCATGGTTGCAGTTGTTGTTGCAGCGGCATTTGTTGCAGCGGGCACATCATATGCTCGACGAGGTGCAAATCCTGCCTGCTGCTGTATTTCGGAACTTGAAACAGATGTCATTATGTACTTCGTCTAAAAACTCTGTAACTGAGACGAAAAAAATTATGATTATACACACAAAACTAACACCCGGAAAAAATCAATACAGGGTGAAGAACAGACTCAAGGGGATGGGAAGGAGGTTTGCGCATTTCACAATCAACTTTTAATTTTTCATTATTTCTAAAGTGCAGAATAAGTATTTGATGTAATGTTAAACTCTTACCTTTCGATTATTGATTTGTACTGATAATTATTTAAAAATAAATTTTAACTTGCATTAAATTTATCTTCAAATAAAAAGCAGCAAATCGGCCTTTTCTAACAAGAAAATACGACGATGAATGAAAAATGGTCGGATGAAAAAGCTGTCATTCAACCCCCAAAAATGGCATACTGTACAGTTGCCAGATCGAAATAGTTGACGGGCAATGGAATAAAACACATACACGAAAAAAAAACATTTGTCAATTTACCTAATACCCCAATTCTACTACTGTCGTAACCTTCATTAACGGGATTTGCAATTTACTCGCAAATATACAGGGTTTTTCAAACTTCGGTGACAAAAAGTTTAAGAGGGTAAGTATTTTATTTTAAATCGTAAATAGAATAGATTGGGCTAATAATGCTGTGTTTGGCGTTGGTGAGACATATCAAAGCACGTTTGAACGCAAAAATTATAAGCCAAGTGTACGCGCTAACTTTGACTGATATGCAAAATTACGTATCGGTTGTTAAAGTGACATGACATTTGTAAAATACACATGGTGTAATGGCACCTTTATAGCCTTTGTACACCTGAACGCATTTAGTATATTTTCGCCGTATTCCATATTTTTGAAATATGCGGCCAATATACTAAAATTTTTACATGTATTTTGTTGTCGGAAAAATGCACTGAATTGTACTCTGAAATGGCTGAATTTAAGTGATTTTTGTTGATCGGCAACAACAATTTTCTTTGTTTGTTTACATTTATCGCAAAAATTGCCAAGCAACATGGACGGACAAAAAATTTGTCAAAATATTTATAAATGATTTAAATTAGTTTAAACCATTCGCGCTTCGTGGAATACTGGCCCGAAGCAATGTTAATAGATTTGTGGCGAATAAATATGCAGGTTTACAAGGCGAGTGGAAAAATGTGTAAGTAGGTAGACAACAGCTGACAATATGCGAAACTGCAGTGTAAAACCACTTTTTAGCATTTTGCATATTCAGCTCCAAATGCGAAATGCTTTTAAAAAAAATCGCTTAAATTCACCATTTCAGAGTACAATTGTGCATTTTTCCGCATCTTTAATGGATGTGAAAATATGTTAACATCATTCCAACAACAAAATACAAGTAAAAACTTTAGCATTTTGGCCGCATCTTCCAAAGATGCGAAAATATGTTTAATGCGTTCCGGTGTAAAAAGGCTATAAAAAGGACATTCAAAGAACAAAGTCGATCGGCTTGCACGCGATGCTTTACCGCCGTCGCTAACCTACCACACATAACCGGCACCGCTGAGATTATTTCGCTCAAAAGCCAAAGAGGCTTAAAAACCGTTTGTTCTGTCGCCGATTTGCAATAAGCATTGTAAACGAAAGTAACAAGGTCATTCACAATTCATAGCAAATATTTACAACTGCATACATATACAATCATAAAATTAAAAGATTCTGAATAGAACTATTTTGTAATTTTTATGAATTGCTATATTGTACAGAAATTCTAAAGTATTCAAAATAAAAAAAACAAGAAAAATTAAAAGTATTTTTCTGGTGTTAACAAATATTATGCTTAAATCCTTTTTTTTTTTGTCTTCATTGTGAATTTGACGTGAAGAGCAACCGAACAGATCTGCCAATGAAACCAAATAGTTTCATTGTACTTATTTATATCTTGTACTAATCTGACAATGTTAATTTTTTTTATTTTTTATAGTGAGCTTTTTACTTTCTTACTATATGTTATGCAGGAACATTTTTGCTCAAACATCCTTGTGCTTGATTCAACAATAAAACTTTCTGATTAGCCAATTTGGTGTATTGTTTCAAAAAAAAAACTTAAAACTTAATTTCTCTCTACACCCCATGTATGAGAAATGGGATAGCTTTTCGCGTTGTTGTAAATTAACACGCTTTCTATTTTTAGATTCACCTCTAACGGCGCCTACTATTGTCTATTGGCCTTAGAATATCTGTTAAAAAAGCTTCTTCTATTGGGTAAATACTATCAAATAAATAGCTAAAGGTTCTTATTCATATTCAATAGTTTTCATACTTAGTTTAACCCGCCTTTGATTCATAAAATTAATCGTATTGTGTCTTCCCAAAACATTCAGCAAAAATTTTAGTTGGAAATATATGGCGCTGTTTAATTGACCTGCAAGTCGGTTTTTAAATGATTCGTTATATTTATTTTATCATAGTAAAATAATTACATTACACGCTTTGCTTAAATTGTAGATACATACTCCTTTTCAGGATTAACATATTTCAGAATTGTTTGCCATTTAAGATAACAACTACAAAGGAGCAGTTTATATATGTCTTAAATGACGTGTCCCTCCTTTTGTTTGTGATGGCCCTAAAGAAAAAAATTAAGGGACGGTGGACAACGTTTTTTTCCTGGAAGGTTATAATGTTGACATACAAGAATGAAATTGGTCCTAGACCATTTTAATCCGACACAAACAGAAAACATATATGAGGAAAAGGGAATTATGTGGGGAAACTAATAAAAAGAATATATGGAAATATTGAGTGACTATAATTTAATCGTCGCTTAGAAAATCATCATCTAGATTAACGTCTGTGGTATCAATATTATCATCCAAAGTAATACCCTCAATTTCTAAATCCAAATCATCATCATCATCAGTAGAAAGAGGCACGGTATTTATGGGGGGTCGAATGGAACCAGCACCGACTGTTGCTGAAAAATCATCACTTTTCTTATAATCTTGAATTCCCACTTTGGCGTTGCTTTCGTAAATTCCTTTCTGCTGTGCCAGACGCATTTCATCCAAGGGGTTGCGTTCGATGTTCAATGGTAGAGATGCAGCGGCATGAGCTGGTAATATTTGTTGGTCATTCTGCTTCACGAATTGCTCAACTTGCAAAGCTTCTCCCAATCCAGGAAAGAGATTTTCATATTTAGCTGGATCTGCCAAAGATTGACCTGCCTTCTCATTAAATTTGGCTAATTCTTCACGCCAAAGTTCTACAATTCGTGACATTTCACTGGGAATGTAGGTACGAGCAAAGAAAGCCGCTTCCGGCAAGCGATTTGTTTCAATTAAGATATCCAGACAACGATGGACATCGGACCGTAAGAAAGCAGAAAGGAATGCAATATTGTGTCGTCCTTGAGCAGAGCCGTTGTCTCCTAAATCTTTCAACATCTCCGCATCACCGGAAGCTGTTGCCAATAGCAATAGTCCACTAAAATCATTAGCCTTTTGCATGCACTCCTTAACCAAAGCCATGTTGTTCTTACGTGAGGCAACATCTGCCAGTTGTGCCCATTTCTGCGGATTTTCGGCTTCGCGAGCTAACTTCACGGCTACTTCCAATTCTCCTATTTGTAGGGCTAAGTCAAATTTATGGTCAGGATCTGTTGATACTTGTAGGGCTTGTGATTTAAAGCCTTGCTTTTCCAGGAAATGAGCAACCCGAGTGCGATGTTCTTTGGGTATGGTGGGTAGAACTAAGTCAGCTCTTTCAAAGTCCCGTCTCATTACAGCGGTCTGATATTCTAGTACAGAAAGTTGCAGCTGGAAGGATATAACGTTCAACTCTTTGTCTCCTAAGTAGAGACGATTATCCTTGGGCACATATCCCAACAAATACATAGTACGATCTAAGTGGGATATGGTAACGATTTCACCGCCGACATAGTAATTGATGCGGTTCACCGAGTTTGTGTAAATGAAGCAATCACCAACCCAGAGGCCCGTCTTCACGATTTCATTGATTTCTCCTAAATAAATAAAATGTTAATATGCAAATAGAGTTATTTCAAAGTGTATAAATTCTTTTTGCTCACCCAATACATCGAATGCACTTTCAATACCATCGTCTTCCAAATCTTGTTTTGTTTCTAAAGCATTTGCAATAGCTCCAGTATCGACTGAGAGTATAAAGAATGATTCCTCTGTAGCCAAGCAAACCAGAGTTCCAGCTTCATTCCAGAACACATGACGCGGCTGTACCTCAATACGTCTTACGAGAGTGAGCGTTTCCCAATCATAGAAAGCCAATCCTGATGAGGTTTTCACGCCAAACAAGTAGCCACCATATATGCTTTCGGCTCCATACTCGGGTGTGAAGCTCTTACGTTCTTTGAAATTTCGAAATACTCGCACGGTGCCACTGCTCTCACGAATAGCATACTCGTTGCTCTCCAAAGCCCACACAAACTCTTGGGCCGATCCAAAAGCCTTATTACGCAAAGCCATAGATGTATAAATTATGTATTCGCCATCACCACACACGACAACAAAACGACCATTAGGATTGTGAGCTATTGTCTGGGGATATATTTCGCAAGCGCCCATGTCTTTAACGGCCACAGGCAGACGTTCACCATCCTTAATTTCTGTGCCATCAGCTAAGGCTTTTAGATTAACCTACAAAGACAGATTGCATAAAATAATCAAATGTAGATGAAGTTTATTCGACCAACCTGTTGCATTTCTGAATGTTTAGCCCAGATAATTTTGCTGCCGATTACATCCATAGACATGGCTGGTTCCTCCCGACCGACTTTGATTATAATCGAACCCTCGTCATAACCCAAAGCCACATTGTTTGTGCCCCGCATACACGCGATAGTCCAGACGCGCTCATATCCATAATTTAAACAGGTCTCCAAACGATATGTTCCCGAATGCCAGATACGCACAGTGCCATCTTCGGATCCCGTCAATACAATGGGCAATTCAGGGTGGAAACATACGGCGGAAATGTTTTGTACATGCCCCTCAAGCGTCTGCACACATGTCTTGTTCTGATAATCCCAAATTTTCACCAAACGATCGTCGGCTCCCGAAATCAAATAGGGCTTATCACCGCCGTGATAATAGTCAACACAATTAACTCCCTTCTCGTGACCTTCTAATGTGAAATTGGCAAAGTTAGAACCCAATTGCCAAACTTTAACGGTTCGATCGAGAGAGGCCGACGCGAAGGTGTTGTTATCTTTGGGATTGAAAACAATCTGCATTACATAGTGAGTGTGTCCTTCGAAAACGCGTTGACACGCCCACATTTTTTCCCAGTTCCACAGCTTGATGAGCATGTCATCTGGAAAATGTTAAAGAATAGACAAAAAATACATTAATATTGCGATATAAACCAATGCCTACTCCAACCAACTCTCTCAACTATCTACAGGGCGAAGATGTGTGAGCATCGAAATAAAGATATTCTATAATTTATTCGACCCTCTCAATATTAGAAAAAAATAGTCCGCCTTCAATAACTTATAGAATATGCTTATAATAACATATAGTGTATATTTGTTCCGGGTGCCCTTCTAGCTATTGATGAGAAATTGTTCCCTTTTCTATGCCGCACCCGCTTCACCTAGTATATTCTGTAGAATACCAGCCAAATAAGGAATAAAAGTGTGGTAAATCTGCGATGCCAATTCCATATATGAACAGAAGGAAATAATATTTGCTGAAAAACAGGAAATATGCTAGAAATCGGACAAAAAAAAACAGTCAAAAACTCGCAAACACAATATTGTGTAACCTTTATTCCTTGCAATGTATAGAATAAGGCAAATTGTTATTTAGAAGATAAACGAACATATTATTGTTGTTAACTTTACTTTTTTTTGCATTAAACACATCTACATATATTTTATGACTCTAGGTCTGGACATAGCTAATATATGCTACCGCCAGTAGATCACTGAACCTCCTAGGGATAAGCAAAGGATATACATATTACACTTTTGCTGGACAATATAATCAGTCGACTATGATTGGCTTAATTACTTTACTTTGTAATTTTTGGCAGAATTTTAGGCTTCACCACTACCCCTGTGTTTTTTGATACCCTCTTCTTCTCGTCTCCTCGTCTTCACGAGTTACCATTGGAAGCAGAGTTGCCTTATAGGAACTTCTTTTTGGAAACATTCATTTTCGCACCAGAGCTTGTCTGAACGCGAAAAACGCATCCACTGTGTTATGAACATCGAAATGCTTCTTTGCGGTAATAGAGTTATTTAAAATAGGTATGGCTATCTTGAGGATATGTAGCGTTAAAATATCCAGCATTCTCTGTTGTTAGTTTACGAGCGTTTTGATACTGCTTGATTTCGTGCGAAACACGAATATGGGTATTTTCTGTCTTACGTATGTTACGATCGTACGATTCTATTGGAAAATAACAATTAAAAGTTGTAATTTGTTGTAATTTATAAACTATACTTTGAACTGCATCTAGCTACTAGCTTTACATTACATAAAAAAGCGTCATATTTAAAAAGCTTGTTTGGGGCTTAGTTATGAGGGATTTCCAGATTTAATGCGAAGTACGGACGATTTTATTGTAAAAAATTGATATATTTTTTACTTGTTGTTTTTGTAATCATATAATGTATTTATTGAACTTTAACAAAACAAACTATATATGTCGTTGGAAACTCTCTTTTTTTCAAATCGGCTGGAAAACTTAAAATCGGTTCATATTTATTCGCATAACTGGCTTTTAAGTGCGTAAAAGTACGAAAAACCGGTTTTTACCCGTAACTAAAGATTTTGGGCGGTTTTGGGAAATTTGAAAAACAGATTATTGCAGTGCTAAGCTGCTCCTATCAGAAAAATAGTATAATTTTCCAAGTGTTGTTTTTTTGCTGTTCTGTGATAGAAAATGAGTTTGTCCGTGTCCGCAACGCACATTTAGATTGAAGTAACAAAAAAGGTAAAATTGTTTTAAATTTGAAGTAAGTTGTTTATGAAATCCCACCATGTCTTCTTTATTTTACAAAAAAGGATATACTGGTCATTTAAAAATTTTTGCTAAATTTTACAAATTTTCATAGACACTTCAAGTTGTTGTGGAAAATTGTGTGTGTCCGTAACGTACTTTGTGTTAGTCATATTTTGAATACAACATATTAAGTAAAGTTTCATTCAATGAACATAGTACTTTCCAAAATCTAAATTTTTTATTATGAACATAATCTTCAAAATATTTAAACCTTTCGAGAAAACTACAAAATAAGAAACAAAAACGTGCGTTCGCAACGCCAGGAAATACCCATATATATATTCTTAAGGCCTGACCGTACATATGCAAAATATCTTTCATTTGAGTACCCGCACATAATGGGTCAACATAGAATATAAGGGGCCCCTTTTTGACCCCCATGTTTAGGTCGTATTTGGGAGGGTGTGGCTTTTTTTTGGGCTTCGCTCCGTATTCTGCACTTTTGTCGCAAGCTATTCATAGGTTGTCACCTCGAATCCAACTAACAAAGAACGTAAGTATATTGTATTGAACACCCTGTAAGAAGGTACCAACATTGATGGGAACAAAAAATGATTTCCACCTCTTTTTCTGGACTTAGTCAAAGTAAAATGTAACTTTGAAAATTGTTTTGGATATTCGTCCTATCTGTTTCATAATAATATAAACATAGGATTTTGACTTCTTCTACAATATACAATGCTTATTATTGTTTTGTAATTAATTTCAATAGAGGGAAGTATGCGCCGTTCTTGAACTTGTTTTATCACGGAGAACAATGATTTCCACATCAAAGCATTCATAACTCCATACTGTTAACAATACTGATCATTGACGTGGATCGTGTGTGTCAATGCTTACAGATTACCAAATTCTTAATAAAAGAATAATAGTGCAACAATATCGAATATTGTCATCATAATTACTGAAAATTTAGTTTAATTTCATACTATACCAACAGACCAGACATAACATTTAAATATTCTTATCAGCAGAAAATGTCGTCACTTCCCATAACATGCTTTACCATTACTATAAGAACAATTATTATCATTTGTTGTCCAATTATTTTATCTAACTACATGAAAACATAATGTTGTACCACAACATAGCTACATCTGATGAAATTCACTCTGCAATTGAAATAATTGTTCTAATTAAAAAACACCAAATCGTTTAAGTTACATTTTGTGTCTTCTAGGATGACTTCTTACACATGATCTCTTTCCTATTCTGCATTGTTTATCTTTTACTCACCGCTACATGTCAATATCAGCGGCTGTGTAGGATGCACGGCAATACAACGAATGTAATCGGAATGTGCCTCGAATGAGTGAACCTTCTCCAGAGTGTTATAATTGAAGACACGTATTTGCATATCATCGGAACCGGTGATGAGCCAGTTTTTCCTGGCCACAAAACGGCCAGAGCGCACAGGAACATCACATACTTCAAAATCTTTAACTAATTGTTGGTTCTCATAATTCATGATGTGTACGTGGCCATTGTATAGGGCACACAACATCCATGGTTCGGTTGGATGTATGTCAACGCACTTTACACGATCCGAGCGTGATGTGAGGCGACGTTTAATATCTAATTTCAAAGGCATTTTGTTCTTTTGTCACTTCTTTTTCGTCTGCAATTGATTTCCTTGTAATTATATTCACTTGTATTTGAGAAAAAAATGCAATTGTACAATGTGAAAAAAAAATTCTCCCGTCGTATTGTTTCACTTGTTCATAGCTCAAAAATGGTTGAACGTCATCGAGATGTCAAAAGGTACTAGTGTCAGTGTTGCCACTATTAAGTTTAAAACCAAAAAAAAAGATGCGAAAATAGGACGATATATGATCTGGTGTTGAGCGAACATAGAATAGAAATACAATTAGAAAATTGTATCCAAAAAAAAAACCATACAAAAAACGCTAATACTTTTTGCTACATTGAGTACAAATGTAATGCGCAAATGGAAAACAATGTAAGCAGTTACTACTTGACGCCGAAGCCGTTTGGAATTACCCCGACGTTAACTTTTTTTCTAATTTAACATTGGCAACAATGAACAAATATTTAATTTGTCATATAAGCATAAGAGATGCCAGATGTAATGATAAATACAATAGGAGTGTACATCTGTCAGGCAACAGTGGCGTAGGAAATGTTTCATAGGACACACATTCATAGAAAAAAGGTGCAACTATCGAAATAGCTATTCGCCCTGCGGGTTGTCACATAAAACACACAACTCTTCTCATACAAACTCCATAATCCATGTTCTGGAAAACAAAACGAAAACCGGAATAGACCACCGTTATACAAGCATGATGTTCTGTAATCAGTACGATATTGCTTTCGAAGTCAGTTTTGTCTGCAGTCAGCTGTTTGTTTGTCTGCAAACAAAAGGAAAAAGAAACAAGTTAAAATACCGAGGAGCTGACTCATAATTTTAAAAAAGTTCCTTCCTGTGTTTTTTACTTATGGTTTCCCTGAAACATATATTTATATTTTTTATATGTATAATAATCAAACTTCACAGAAATTTATTTCCTTGCTTGTTTGCTTACATTTAAACATGTTTTCTGCATAGCATGGTAACCTTCGATAGCTCAGTGGAAGCGACGTAGATTACTAATCCGAAGGTGCCGGGTTCGATTTCCGGCCTGGGCACTGGCCAAATCAACATCGATGAAAAATAACTTTTCAAATACTTTCTCGTCAATAAAAACTTAAATTTTAATACTAATGTTAATACTATTGCGCGGTTTGCAGTCGAATTGATATTTTTTGTATTATTATAATTTTTCATAAATGTCAAAATCAATATGCAACCAACTTTACTTAAGAATAGCACCAAAGCGTGTCTCCGTGTACTAGCAACACAGTACCCCTCTCCTTTTTTTTCCCCCTTCTACAACGAACTCGAGTCTCCGGCAACAAAAGATATATACTTTCTTAAACAGGATGTCCAATGCGGTAGAGTTTTGGCTAACAACATTTTGGTGAGGGTTAAATGCATATAGGGGTTCCACGAATACACAAACTTACTCTATTCATTTATTTAACAGATCTATAAAACTATCATTTGAAACATTAAATAAAATATATGTAATTAAAATAAAAATCTTAAGCACGATTATAAATAAAAAACTATGCTTTAGGCATAATTATTCCATACCTTACTTTAAAACAACATTAACTCTCGCCTTCACCTCCGAAGTAGTACGGTGCGCCATGTCCCACTGTGCTTTGACAAGAAAAAAATCAACTAATTTGCCTTCAATAGCTCAGTGGAAGCGACGTAGACTAGCAATCCGAAGGTGCCGGGTTCGATTCCCGGCCGGGGCACTGGAAAAAATCAACATCGATGAAAAATTACTTTTTTAAATACTTTCGAGTTCTACAAAAATCCAGATTGCGCAAGGATCAAGGAAAATGATTTATCAACATCTCACATAAATCAACAAGCCAGCTGGCGCCATCTTTGGTGGAATTTGGCGTTAAAACTCGCAATAACAACAACACCTGACAATCCTTGACACAAACCTTGTTATCTACAAAGGAACGAACAGAGTTGCCAACAATGATCGTATGATAATCGGATTATATGCCTGATCGAGTGCCGATAAATAGAAAATCGGTATAAAGAATTATCACTCCAGCTACCACCAGCTGTTACAACAACAACAACTAATTTTTAAAGGCAATTGTTATTTGTTGAATTTAAATAATAAGTTAATATTTTTAATATTAATCATATTTTTATTATTCACTGGTCTATTTTATGTATAAATCGAATATTTTGAATTTCCAATCATTTTTTTTAAATACGTAAATTTTAGTCATTTATCTGAATGTAAAGGATTAAAAAAATGTAAACACTAAACAAACTTTTTAAAATTTATGTCATGTCAAATTAAAACACATCAGCTGTTTTCCATTAAAATCCCATTCGCGATTGGTAAATCAGTAAAGTGTAGAATATATGAGAAATCTTCCAAAATGAACCATTTTCACTGCACTCCTGAAAAGTAATTGAAAAACACATGACTGTATTGGTCGGTGTAGCGACGAAGTAACATGCTGTTTTGTCTATACTCCCAAAAATTGATGACTACTAGAAACATTGTGTGATTCACGGCAATCCCCTGACGAGCACTAATCACCACTTACAACTTTTAGAAAAACGTAATTAGCAAACAAAAAATTTTGAAGTACACACAGATTTTCTTGAACGTCAAATATTTATTTGTGGTTATTTATTTTGTAAAAATTGTTTAAAAAAAATTTTGAATTACATTATATGTTTTTATAGTTTTTCATTTAAAAAAACTTTCATCTTCATTAGCAACACTGCTTGCAGTTTAGCTGCGATTGTGACGGTTACCATCTCCTCGCCTAACCACATCTTTATATTCATCCATGCGGCGCATGCGATCTATATATTCTGGATCATCATTTTCAACTTGATCTTCAACTACGGCCTTCTCTTCCTCTTCAACTTCTTCGGGGTCACGCATGGCTGCAAGAGCTTTCTCTTGATTGATGCGAGCCATTTTCTCGGCGTCGGGAAAAATACCCTCCTTTACGCGTTGTGAATAGAAATCATCAACCGTCATAACGGGTAAACTTGGGTAACCTAGGCCAAAGATTGCTTTTTGTGTAGCATCTCTGGTGATAATGAACGGCTGCATTGGTTTCGGTTTTGGCGGAGCATTATGATGGTGATGGTTGTGTGAGTGACCATGACCGTGGGAGCAATCTGCATCCACCGAACGAAGAGCATTCGATTTTGGTAAAACGAAATCTGGCGGTAAACCCATATCATCGGCACGGGTAGTGCCAAATTCGGCCAAACGCTGTTTCCGCATTTCAACGATACCTTTTTCCAGTTTTATGTTTTCCAATTCATCATTGGCATCTATAATACTTTTTTGTATGAACTTAAGGAAAAAGTCACGCTTAATTTCGTCATCCACTGTGCGATTTTTGACAGCTTCTTTCATTTTCTTAAGTTGCTCTTCAAGTTCCTTCTTACGTTTAAATTGTGCAATTTTGTTGTTGCGAGTCATAGCAGAAGCCACTAGTTGTTGAGTCGTATCTATGCATCCAGTGACTGCATTTTCGGCGCTTTTGCCATCTTTATCAGTTTTTGGACCATCACATAATTCATAATCGTTACAGCGTTGAATGAAATCTCTGAAAAAGGAAAAAAAAGAAAAAAGAGGTCTGAGCTCAGAAACAAAATGTAATATATGACGCTTTTTCTTAAAGAAATATGAAAAATATTGTATATCTTTCTGTACTGAGTTATAATTGTTTTGCCCATCCACAGCACCACACTCACTTAAAGTAAATTTCTGCAATTCGTAAGGCTTCGCCACGCTCTTGATCATGACGCTTTAAAGCCAAGTTGCCCAATAAATAAGGCAACAACATATATTGTAAAGAATCTGTTGGGACTTCATCGATCAATTCATTGGAACTGAACAGACCAATTTGGCTCACAATAGTGGTGGCCAATTCCAAATTTTTCATGGCATCCTTCACCTTGGTCTAGAAAGCAAAACAATTACTAAACCATCGCACAAAGTAGCCATATATATGTAACATACTCTGTACTCCACACTATTGGTATCTATAGTCGTTTCATCTAGAAACTCGTACAATTGCCAACCATCCATGAATACATCGTCTAATTTTCGATTATCACCATGCATGGATATATTATTATCCTCAGTCATTTCGAATTTTTCTGCAATAATACCTTTGTATCACTATATCGGGATGCGCTACCTTTATCGGCAAATGCCAAAACAAATAATCCAGCTGATAACTAATTGTCTATTGTTTTTTTTCTCCAAGCGAAAACATCTAGATGATTCACAATAGATGGAGAAAAACGGGAATTATCCACATTATCCAATAACGAAGTGTTACCAGATCTTTGGTTGTTATTACAGTTGTAAGACAGTTCCCACTGTCGTTATCTCGCTGAGTTTCGTAACTATTTCAATGTAGTTCTACCAAAGAACGTTAATTTTAGAAGAAATCAAAGGAGATTCCGGGGAATTGTAGTGCACTAATGACCTTAAATTCACTGGCGGGTCGGTACTAAACGATGGAAAGGATTTTCACAATTTTTTGACTCCACCGCCACAAAGTTCGATATAACATTTCATTAGCATTTGAATTTCATAACTTCATTAATTTTGTATTTATTCGCCATATATCAAGCCAAAAGACGTTAATTTAAGAATATCGAACAAATAGCACGGTTTAAAGAACGAAGGTTTGACTCTGCAGCCACAAAGATAAATCTGATAAAGGTCATCAGCAATAAACTTTTATAATTTAATATCTTAATTTTTTCATTATCGCATCTACCAACCTACACTCTTCCATTTCCAACCTGCGTTCAACTTCCAACCTACTGTCGTGTCATAGCCTTTTTACATCAGAAAGGCATTTCGCATATTGAGCTTAATATGCGAAATGCTTAAAATTGGATTTCACATATTGTCAGCTGTTGCTTAACTCACACGTTGTCCCATTCGCTTTGTAAACCGCCAATACTTCCGTGCCACTTATCTATTTACATTGCTTCTGAGACAGTAGTTCACGAAGCGCGAATACTTATAACTAATTGGAATAATAAATAAATTTTTTTTCAAAAATTTAAATTTCCGTCCATATTTTTTGGCATTAATTCTGATAAATGTTAACAAACAACTATATAAACATTATTTAGAAAAATCGCTGAAATTCAAGCATTCAGACCACAACTCTGTGCATTTTTCAGCATCTTTAATGGAAAAAATGGCTATGAGTTAATGATGTAAACAAAGGGTAAATATACTTCTTCCCAAGGTGTATTTAATAAGGTGGTCGCACTAGTCAGCTGATTTGAACTTTTTTTATTTCATGGAGTCCGGACCTGTCAAATTCGAATGTTTGTTTATGTTTACAATTTTTTGCTTACTTTATGAAGCGCGAATGTATAAAAATCAAAAAAAGGAAGAAAAAGTGAAAAATTTGACGGAAAAATTTAAAATAAATAAAGAGAAAATGCACAAGTGCTGTATTTTCGGAAAAAAAGACCTTATTTGCAATACTGTATGCTATATTTCTAAAAGAAAAATATACCACAACCTCCTTACACAAAATCAAACATAATTGTTGCCCATTGGTTGTCAAAATAGTCGAACATATGTCTACATTTTTCTTTGTCAGTGTTGTATTTCTGCCACTTGAATTTGACAGTATAGAAAACATTACAAAAACAAATTCCCTGTTGTTGCTATAGTGGATAAGTTGTTGTACTAGTGCGACCACCTTATTAAATACACCTTGCTTCTTCCCTAATAAAAGTTCTTTAGAAAGCCTTTAGTCACTGCATCTGGCATCTCTGCCAGATTGTGAATGATTTCTTGTGGATAAGCAATAATCAATTTTGTTTCTTGTTTATTTATATTGTTAGAATAAAAGCAAAGACATGGGTGACTACGATTCGGACGAGGAAACATCCCAGCTGGATAAATTGCGTTATGCCAAAGTACCAAGAGGAATGCACGTTAGTGGTTGGGATGATGATGCAGATGAGCTGATTGAAGAAGACAAGAACCCCCACGGTACGAAATGTGATTTCCATGTCTGTATATTTAACTTTAATTTGTTCTGTGTATATTCCAGCCACCATCGAACGTATGATTTTGTGGGCCGTCAATGAAAAGAAAATTGATGAAATCCGTGAGATTTTAAGATTAGATCCCGAGGCAGTTTCAGCTGTAGACGATGATGGGTATACACCTTTACATAGAGCGTGTTATAATAACTTTATTGACATAGCAAAACTGTTGTTGCAATACAATGCCAACCCTAATGCCAAGACGAATTTGGGTTGGACTCCTTTACATTCAGCCTGCAAATGGTCACATGCTCAAAGTGCCTCTCTTTTGCTACAATATGGAGCAGATGTAAATGCTGAATCGGACGGCCAGCAAACACCTCTGCATATAACAGCTACTGTCTCCAATTGTCGTAATACAGCTACTGTACTGTTAATGGATCCTAATATCAATGCGAATGCTCTGAACAACTCTGAAGAGACGGCCGAAACGATTGCAGTGCGTACGGGCATGACTGCACCAATTTTTGAAATGGGCCATTCAGCATATGATGTTGAAACTGGACTAATAGATTAATTTAAACGAAGTCATTAATTAGGCGTATTTAATATAAAATATAAATTAAAATAAAAAGGAATCATGTGTGCAAAATTTTTAAATTGTAGTTCTTATTATTTTAGCATGCTTGAGGTAGACGTACGAAATGTTCATAGAATGATTTCGTGTAATCTACCATTTGATCTTGCATGGCGGCTGGTACAAAGTTGGGATTTCCTTGACCACCTTCAATTGTACCCTTGGCAGTAAAGCGCATATAGCTGCCCACTGTAGTTTCCGGTGGCAGGACGGCACCGTCCTCGATTATACTGCAGTCTTTCAGGACACATCTTCGACCCTAGAATTTAGTTATGAAAATTGTGCTGCTTATACATTCAGTATTTCTGCAAGTAACTTACAATAATCGCGTTTTTCCCTACATAGACAAAGGATCCTATTACAGCTGCAGAAACTACAGCTCCTTCACCAATGTAGACGTGATCCCCAATATGCATAGGAAAGAAGGCAATACCTTTACTGAACTGTTTATAGGGAGGTCGTATTACGGCATTTTTGCTTATAACACAATAGCGACCTGTTCTTACATTGGCCAAATCACCACGTATTATAGAGCCACTTTGCACGATAACTTTGCCGTTAAGAACTATGTTCTGTGAGCCACACAAAACCGTTTGACGGCTAACTTTATTACCGGAAGCCTAAAAAGAATACAACGGGATTGAACTGATGAGATCATCAGGGATTAAATAAAGCAGAGCTTTTATGTCTTACCGTTTCAACGTATTCATCTTTGCTGTAAAAAGTGTTGGCGATCTCCATGTTGGTATATTATAAAAGTTAAATTAAGTATATGATTAGAATATAAATAAATTCGAATGTATCCCAAGAAAGTTAGGAGACACAACAAAATTTGTTTATTTTTTGCTTTGTGAACAGCTGTGAGAAAATGATTAATAGTTGACTATTCACAATGAGACGCTGATGACATTATTACAGCATTGCCAATGTAATATACAAAAAGTATGAAAGCAAAAAGTGGTTAAATCAATCATTTTCTGTGGAAAT
This sequence comes from Muscina levida, assembly GCA_964034835.1. Taxonomy (NCBI): domain Eukaryota; kingdom Metazoa; phylum Arthropoda; class Insecta; order Diptera; family Muscidae; genus Muscina; species Muscina levida. The sequence continues at coordinate 46,002,722 of OZ035881.1, read as the reverse complement.
GTCCAAAATTTATAAAGTTTAGTTAATGAACTGAGAAGAGGACACTTTTAAGATAAATGTAAAAATGCAGTCTTCGTTAAACCAAAAAATAAGCATTAAAAATTTAAAAATATAATGAGATTGCATTTATTCAAAACGTGAGCTACACTTAGCACTTAACAAATTTTAAATTTAAACGCTTTTTCAAAACCAAATAGTAACTTAATGTGAATGTTTAGTCAACATAAAATTAGCAAATACGTATATTTACAAAAAAATTTAGCACTGGTTTTTGAAGAATTTTACTTTTTTTGGCTTTTTTTAGCATATTTTTTTTCCAAATTGCATTTTTTTTTAGTTTCAGCATATTTAAAAAAACTCAAAAAAAGTGCAATTTGGAAAAAAAATATGCTAAAAAAGCAAAAAAAAATGCAATTCTTAAAAAACCAGTGCTAAATTTTTTTTGTAAAAATTTTTTTTTCCAAAAATTGCAAACTTTATTGTAGTAATGTCTGTTTTTGAAATGCTACAACTACATGTTATATGTTGAATGAAAGTTAGCTTTTACTGAAAATAAAGAAAAGTACAGAAAGTTTATAACCAAGTAACGGCCATTTTCACAATGTACAATTATTTTCTTTTTCACGAAAAAATAACTAATTGTTGGTTTGCTTAACTGGGACTATTTAACAGACAGTTACTGATTTACGTTTTACCATCATTTGATTACTTAACAAATGCATTCAGTAGAAAGTATGGCAATACTGCATATATTTGTTTACGGAAAATAGTGTAATAAGAGATGAAAAAATTTGTTAAAAAGACGGCATTAAACCAAGAAACGGAGCTCTCAACATTAAAAAAAGTGTAACAACTCAAAGCAAGTGTATAAATTAAAGCCAGGAACAAACTAAACAACAATTTACACATTCCTTTGCTTTCCTTAGGCATGGAACGGACGTTGTACTTTTGACGCAGTTCCTTGGAAAGGGGAGCAGACATAAGACGATGGCGAATGTGAAAAGTGACCTGGAAATGGTGCTTGTGGTCTTCCAGCGAGAAGACGTGAATACCTTGTCTAAGAAGAACATTTTTAAAAGAAAAGTGATCACGCCATGTAAAACATCTTTTTGCCGCCTTACATTTTTTAAATTAAAAATATTACAGAAGTATAAATGTTGTTTTTCCATTTTCTCTTTGTTATTTTCTTACAATTAAGATGCTAACCGGTGTAGTTGGTTCGGTTAGATTTATAAGCAACTCTTTTGTTAAATAGTGTCGGTTTAGAGTTAATCGTACTTTGTGATATTCAGATTTACCTAACTTTCGGTTAAAGTTCACGTTAACTTTTAATCGTACATTGTGAAAATGGATGTAAGGCATTAAAAAAAATAAACAATCGTCCCCATCCTTCCCAAAATTAAGTGAAACTTCCGGTCCGATTCAAACCAATGTTCGTAAACCGCATGAGAAGTCTTTACTGGACATACAGATTGACTCGACACTGCTGCGAAGTTGCTGTCGACAACATCGAGGGGGCCGCTGATGAAAGAAATGTAGATGATTGAGACCGGAATCGAACCCTGGTCGCCAGCATGGTACTTGCGTGTTCTTACCATCATGAAACGGCCAGCTCCATTATCTGAGTTGCTTAAGACATTATGTTGCGGGCCTATACGCACCATTATCCAACCCGCAAATAGTACCCAATGCCAAAAAAAGGCATGCATGGAATGGATGGGGTGGCCCTTTAAACGTTGCCGGTGTTCACCAGCCCTCCAAACCATCAATAGTGGCACTTGTATGAATGGAGGGTGGACAATGTGAGGACATACAGGTCTAGATAAATGCGACATTGCCCACCGCCCAAGGGTCTCTTGCCATGTTGTATTAAAACCTGAAAAAAGAAGAAATAAATGATTAATTAATTAAAAAAAAAGAAATAAATGAAAATGTAAAAATTATTCAAAATGTTGGGACTGGCCGTGGCATAGTGGTTAGAACACGCGACTACCATGCGGGAGATCCCGTGTTCGATTACCGCCTCCAGTCTTCTACATTTTTTCTTTCATTGCCGGCCCCCTCGATGTTGTCGACAACAACGTCGCAGTATAAGTTCCGAGTCAGTCGGCTTCTCAAGCAGTAAAAGCTTCAAAAGCAGTGACGTTCGCATTCGTCGATAAAAAAAGTAGGTGTCGTTAGTTGTGAATGTGTTTAAAGACAAAAAACCAATCCGTTATTTTGTTTGAATTCAATTTCAAGAAAAAAGAAAAACTGTGCTCAGTTAATTTGAAACAAAAACTAAGAAGAATTAAGTGAAGATAAATGAAAAATACGTTTTAAGCGTTATAGAATAATGAGTATAATAAATATTATTTTCGTAAATTGAATATCCTTTAATAATAGGCGTTAAATTATTAAAAAGGGGCTGGTGAATGTAGAAAGGTAAGTGGAAAGTGGGTGTTGCGGAATTATTATAGCCTTTTTACACCAAAAAAGCATTCCGCATTTTGAGCTGAAGATGCGGAATGCTAAAAAGTGATTTTACACTGCAGTATCGCATATTGTCAGCTGTTGTCTAACTCACACATTTTTTCATTTGCCTTGTAAAACTGCAATATTTTCCTGCCACAAACCTATTAACATTGTTACGGAGGCAGTATTCCACGAAGCGCGAATAGTTTTAACTAATTGGAATAACCATTTATTAATATTTTGGCAAAAAAGTAAATTTTTTCTCCGCCCATGTTGTTTGGCATTTTTTCCGATAAATGTAAACAAACAACGAAAATGGTGGTTGTCGGATCTAAATTACTGTGAAAAATAGCTCAAAATGCGAAATGCTTTTTTGGTGTAAAAAGGCTATAAAACTGAGATAGCATCATTGCACGTCATTCAATTCTTTTAAAGAGCCATTTTGTACGTCTTCACATTAAATAACGTTCACCATTGAATGCCGTTACCTAATGCCAACTACTTTGTTGAAAATATCTACTAAGATTTATGACAACACCCTTGCCTAATATATATGCAATATTTTATCACATTTTTCAATATTCCGCATATATAGTTAACGTTTTCATTACAGCATTGCGAATACAAGATATTTAATTTGTCAAGAGTTCAACCTGCAAGGCCTGCCTGCTGCTGACGCTCATAATCAGTGAAGCGCATTGCATTGTATGTTTCTTTCGCTCGGCTACTGTAACATTGTACAAGTATGCCAGTGAGTCAGTCTGTCAGTTGATACTAGGCTGCCACTCACTCGGAGCGTCAATGGATATTAATACTCAGCTGAATTTTAAAACCTTAGAAACGCTAAACAAAAACATGATTTTTGTTTGGAAAGAAATAACAAAAGTTTTTAACATTTTTCAAGTATGTTTGGGAAATACAGTATAAAAGCGGTGTTGCCAGATAATTTGAGGGATCTGCCAACAAAATATATGTGTGTGAAGTGAAGTAAAGATTTAACAGCACATAGAACTTTTTCATTAGGATGGATTTAAAGGGTTACTGCACGTACTTATACATACGTTAATGACTGTAGGCAAAACATCTAAATGTGTCTTTTTGAGTTTGTGTGTTATTAACTCAAAGATATAAAAAGACAGCCGTTAAATAAAATTTGTTTCCTTTCTTTCAAAATAAGTTTTAACAGGTCAGGTATTTTATAGTCTAACGGCCTTATTCATAAAAAGTTACAAGAGGTTTATAAACCATTTTTGACCAAATTTAGAGAAAACAGTATTCAAAAACGATTCCAAGTTCAATAAGTTAATGTAGGATTGTCCCTACTTAAAGCACGCTATAACTTGACGTTTGTACAGTTTATTGTATTTTTTACGAATTTTTTTATCTTTAATTTGACTATTTAGACATTTTTATCATTGCGCATATAGAAAAGTATCTAAATAGACAGTTTTCATTCATGAATTGCATTTCGAAAAATGTTTCTCCAAAAATCTTCAAAAATTATTTGTAAATAATTAAATAATATTCGTGATGTATAAACAATCAAAACAAGAGAATAATGTAATCGGTATCCGATTATCTTTTCAACTTGAGTGAAGAAAATAAAATTTTTTAAGTAATTTTTTACTTTAAACTATTTCTTGCCGTCATGTTAATCGTAGTCTATGATTAATTTGTGCTACAATGTAAACAATTTACACAATGTAAACATGTTTATAAACTTTTGATACGTTTTCAAAACACTTAAACTTAACTCAATTTCCCTTTACACCCTATGAATTAGGTATGAGATAGCTTCTCGCGTTGTTGTGAATGAACACGCTTTCTATATTTAGAATCACAACTAACGGCATCTACTTGTTTATCGACGAATGCAAACGTCACTGTTTGAGAAGCTCTTATTAGACACGCCGATTGACTCGACACTAATACAGCGAAGTTGCTGTCGACAACATTCGAGGGGAGCAGACAATGATAGAAAAATTTATTTATTTTTTTTCTTTTAAGATGACTGGAGCCAGAAGTTGAACCTGTGATTTCCCGCATAATAGTCGCGTGTTCTAACCACTATGCCACGGCCGGTCCCACAAAACACACCGCCGACAATAAAGGAAGAAAAAGATTTACATCGACATTTTACACCATGACATGGGTTCACAGTTCAGAGTGAAATTATACTTTTACCCATTATGACTAGTGTTTTTTTCCCGAGAATTTCCAGGAATCCCGGCAATTTTTTTGTTCCGGAATCCCAGGAATGCGACCGGTATTTTCCGGGATTTCATTTCGCTTACTTAATGAGTCAATATCAAAATATTTGATAAGTCATAATCCACTAGGACCATAAAATACTTAGTGTTCCAAATTTTTACCATAATATTACCAATTGATGATTATTTTCTTGTCCATCACTATTGTCTTCCGTGTCTCGATGTTTTGGTTATCTTTCAAATATGCTTTCGTATGTAGAGAAGAATTCGAATGTAAATTCGAAAATAGATCAGCTATACCATGTCAATGAGTTTTTGTACTGGGTAATTGTACTTTTAGGTGTTTGGTATGAGCGATGTTAACACTTTTCCCCTCTTTATTCCAACGGGTACGAATCCCAAAAAATTACTTCAAATTCCACAATTACCATATAAAATAAGCGTTAAATCTAATTATCGCGGTTCTATCTTTAGCTATTTGGTCTTGGCGATGGTAAAAGTTTCATGCCATTTCCGGTTTTGTCCTCGAAATTCCTTCAAATCGCGCATGCGCTCGATCAAATAAATATTCGCCCCAATATCCACATTTCTAACTTTAGGCAAATGGTCTGAGTGATGGTACCAATTTAATATTAATTCATAGTGCACAACCACTCACTAAAATAAATAATCCGCCCCATGTTCGCTATTCTACCTTAAGCCGTTTGCTCTGGGTTTGGCTAGGTTTTTCTGTAAGGGGTAACAATTTTAAAAAATCTTCTCATGCAGCTCTATAATTGTATAAGAAGCATTGCCATATAGATTTTTGCGATACAACCTTCAGCCGTTGGTATGAGTGATGGTACAAGTTTTACTCCTTTTGGGGCATTTTAAATACGAAAAAAAACGAATTTTGAAAAATGCTTTCGGATATGGATTTGTGCGATTATAGCTTTAGTCGTTTGGATTGGGTCCTTTTTACCTCTAAAAGGACGAGTTTCAAAAAATCATTTCGTGTAGCTCTTTTAATCTATAAAAACTTTGATCATTGGTACCGGTTTTATCCCTTTTTAGCCTTTTTACCCTAAAAAGTAAGAATTTCCCTCCCAGCAACCTTCTTGTTCTTTAAGAAGCACGCAGGCTTTGCCGTTTGGCCTGGATGATGTTACCAGCTTTCTCACTTGTTAGACTACAACCCCCACCCCCTCTTCTATTCTGTATGCGACGGTTATGTTCTGAATATATAAATTTTGAAAACAAACAACTTCTCTCTACTCCCCATACAAACACCACCCTTTGCGGGTGTCCGTCTTTGTATGGGAGGTACCAAAAGGGGTGGGACTTACTTCATTTTGGAAAATATTAATACTGCTAAATTTTCATAGGGATCCGTGAAGATTTACTCAAGTTATCCAGTCCAGCAGCCAGACAGACGGACATGGCTCAATCGTCTTAAAAGGTTCTGAAACAATTTGGGCCTAAGATATTTGGCGTCTAACACGTCTCCTTTAATGCGTTACAATTTTCGTATCAAATGGAGATATCTGTTTTGAGGCTATTCACGAATCAAGCGATTTTTTGATGTCAGACCACGTGCCATCAAACGAAACAAGTGGACGACGCAATATCTCGAGAATTTTGCAGCAGCGGTAGATATTAAGTTGCACGGATCCTAATCAAGGTTTTTTGTCTATCTTCACGCAGATGTTCGTCGACATCGATATTACCATCTTTAAAGCGACGAAATTAATCTCGGCACGTTGTTGCGTCTCCGTAAACTTTTTGCTTCTGCCCCCATTTTCTTCGAATGACAATTAATTGAGCCGAAAACAGACTTTTTCTTACAACCAAAAGAATATAACGTCAAAACCAAATCGCTGATGTGCCGAAGCGGTTTGTTTAACATACATATAGCTTAATTCATGACGTTTAGGTTTTATCAGAATTAACCCAAACTTACTGCTGGAACCATATATTGATAAACGTCGGGAACTCAGTTTCACACCTAATACGTATAATAATGGATTATCCACAAGTCCTTAAAATAGGCGTTTGTATTAGTGACCAAAAATATGAGTATGCATCTACTTATTTAAGGTTGCAAACAGAAAATAGACGCAGGAGGCTAAATCTGGATGGAATAAAAGCGCAGCACAACTTTATGATTTTTTTACAATGGCAATTACAAATGTGTCATGGTTAAATAACAGCCGAGAAATTAACGTTGCAACGTTGTCAGAAAAATAGTTGTCAGTACATTGTAAGACAATAATATTGTTGGACACCTAACAATCGTGTGAACACATTACGTTACATTGTCAGATTAGTGTAAGATAACTGTCAGACACTTTTTATTGTCACATGTATAAATTTTTATCACGATGACATAATTGCCAGCGAAATATTTATATCGGCAACACTGTCTATAGATATATGAAAACAAACAAAATGTCTAGAAATGATCTGGCCATTTTTGTTATACAACATCTGACAACCGTGTGAAACATGAATTTTTGTTGGCAGACAAATTTATTGTCTGGCAGTTGCCTGGAAATGAAATTAGCCTTTAGGAAATAATTTATCTTTGCCAGTACATGGGTAGATCTGAGAACATTGTAACATCTGTCAACCGTCTGTACATAACTTTATACTTATTCACATTCACCATTTCTAACATATTGTTGCTGCGCCAAAACAGTCATGTGTTTTTCAATTACTATTCAGGAGAGCCAAAAAACTTGTTTATTTTAGAAGATGTTTCATATATTTTAGACATAACTGATATTAATAACTCTCAAACCAATCAAGAGTTCAAAAATAATTCAATAAAAAAAATTTGAAAATTACACATAACTGATTTAGTCGACGCAGCGACGATATACTTTTATGTTAAAATATTAAAACTTGGTTTTCAGTTACGGACATTCCTAGTTTTTACCCAATCTGGCATCACTGATAAAAATATTTCAGCTTATATAACCTCATAAGATTTTCCTTTTTTGCTTGTTGTTTTTGTTACTGTTGTTTTATGAAGTTGTAGGTCAAAATATTAAGAATTTCGCATTAGTTTTCAATATTAATTTTCAAAGTAATAACTTTTCAACACTTGTACTCACATGTATATACATAAGTACTACGCTCAGTGGGCTCAAGTAAAACAATCTGAAAATCAAGGACTTTCATGTGCGACGTACAGGGGAAACTAGGTAATAATTTATCGTTGGTGTTGTTGTCTCGTTTATGGTTGAGTGAGCTTACATTTAGGCAGCAGTAGAGTACATTTTTAATGCAACAAACTGTATTGGTGGGTAAAGTTTTGTGTGCGTGTGTGTGTTTTTCATTGTATCTCATATTATTTTATGTAACCTAGCAAAAATACGGAAAGTTATTAAAGTTGTGTTTTTTATTTTTAATTATTTGTTTAACTTTGAAATATTTATAGCTAATTAATACAGGTCTATTAACGTTTTCCTCGGTAAGAGGAATAGGCATAAGTTGAATAGAATGATCGCAGGTCACTCTCTTTGGTTGGTACACTCGTGTCGGAGCGTGGATAAGCAAAACAGAAACAAGCCCTTATTCAAAAATAAAATAAATAACAATAAATAAGCGAGACACATTCCCCTATACGATACAAAACTAACTTCAAATCGATATTAAATTATTATGGCATGTAACTTGACAAAACGAATGATGCAGAACTTCTTCTTTTTGGGGCTCATTCACGTGCAGTTCTCAGAATTGAGTCCCAAAATCATGTGTTGTACTGTGTAATCAAACATTGAACAAGATGCATGTAAATCAGCGGTCGTATGAAAAATTCAGTTTAAGTTATATGGGAGGAATTTTATCACTCTACGTGCACTCCTTATAACCTTTTCCCACAAATGTCATTTCCGGATGTCAGGCAGGAAATGCTGCATCCTCTAAGCTCAAAATAGATGCAATCGCTATACCACCAAGAGCCAAAGAAAAATAATAACTTTCGTTAAGAAGACAAGGTAAAGAAGTACAAACCTAAGACAGCTCTAACATCTTTGTCCTTTTTCATGAAAACAGTGGAATAAGGGTATTTGATAAGGGAAAAATACTTTGCTATCCCAAACCAGAGTTAATCCGAGTTACGGAGACGTGTGATGATATGTTGCTTCAAGACTTACTCGATCACACAATTATTAGACTTTGTCTTTATCTTGAAGATGTTTTTCAAAACTGAGATGCAGAAGATTTGGAAAACCTGGAACTTATCATATAATGAGACTGTGATGGCTGTCATTAAATTTCCTATCACCAAATGAAACTGTGGACCGATAAGCAAATTTTTTGCTTAAGACCAAAAAGGAAAATCCAATGGAGCCAATTACGTTCGACAATCATTTCTCTCAAACATAGTAGATGCAAAAGCTGCACCTGGTACTTCGTCTACCATTAATTGTTGCATATTTGGAAAAACCTCAAAAACTCCAATGACTGAAAATCGGTTTGTCCATCTTCATTCAAGAATACGTTTGCTTTAAACTATTTTGCATATCACATAAAACTTCCACCAAAAAATAAAATGGCAAATCCGATCCAAAGAAGATAAAAAGTGTTTCAGGAAACCAAAGAATAAAAATTCAGAAAGAATATAGAGATAGGATATTTATTAAAAGATATGTAAAACTCCGGTCTGGCAACACGTCCAGAAGATTCTTTATTTAAAAACAAACTGATCCTAGAAATGATCCCTTTTGGCCATGAAATTCTTCTTCTTTAATGGCAGCAACAACAGAAATTTATCTATTAGTAGCCGCACGTAGAAAGGAATTCCAAGCCCTTCGGTCTTTCGCGCACCGTAGATAGGGGGTCACACCAAGCTTAGTTAACAGCTCTTTCACCTGGTCCATCCATCGGAGTTTTGGTAACACTCCTGCGCCGCCCATCGAGTTTATTGCCGAAGACTTTTCGAGCCGAAGCGTTTTCGTCCATTCGTACAACGTGTCCAAGCCAGCGCATTCGGTCTATTTGAACGTCGATGTCGTTGTACAGCTCATACAGCTCATGATTCATTCGACGACGGTACTCGCCGTTCACGATGATGGGTCCAAATATTTGGCGGAGTGTTTTTCTCTCGAAGACTCCCAGAATAGATTGATCCGCTTGTGTCATTACCCAGGATTCTGCGCTGTAGAGCAAGACAGGTAGGATCAGAGTCTTGTAAAGTCTTTTGATTTCCAGGCCGACATTATTATTTTTGTTTATGGAGGATCCAAGGTAGAAAAAACCATCTACCACTTCAAAGTTATAGTTGTCAACGTTCACGCAGCGTCCCAGACGAGTGGACTTTTCGTTCTTTCAAACAAATAAATTGGTTTTGTCCTCATTTATCACCAGACCCCCTTCCGCCGATTGCTTTCAATGCTCGAAAAAGCCGCAGTAACATCCCGCAATCAACGGTCAATGGTATCTATATCATCGGCATACGCGAGCAACATGTGATTTTTGTTGAAGATGGTACCATTCCTGTTTATTGCAGCCTCCAGCATGATCATCTCCATTACGATGTTAAAGAGATCGCAGGACAGACTATCGCCTTGTCTAAAGCCTCGCTTGGCAGTCCATCGGCTCTCGCAGCTTTATTATTTTTAAGCCGTGCAATTGATGTGCTGATCTCGTTTTGGCTCGGTGGTGGACAGTCTACTCCGTCGTCGATGATTGGTGTGATTTCGTCACTTATGCTGCCTTCGGGAACAAGTAGAGATTGAAAGTGTTCCCTCCATATTTGCGGCACACTCTGAGTGTCCGTGACCAGATTTCTGCCTCTGTCCTTACAGGTGGGGATCCCTGTTCCAAAACCTTAGCTTTTAACCCTTTGGTAGAACTTTCGGGCCTCACCTCTATTTCTGTAGTTTTCTATTTCTGTAGTTTTCGCTTTTTCCGTCTGAACAGTCGTTTCATCTCCCTCCTTTTCTCTTTATAACGCTCCGTCACCGCACGCGTCACCATTGGCTGCAGTTTAGCCTTGTATACAGCATCCAGACATTTTGCGACATTCATCATCGTACCAGAGCTTGACTGAGCGTGGTTTTTAATAACCCAGTACGGTCCTTGCGGCAGTGGTCATATAATTCGCAATATGCTGCCACTGTAATTGAGAGAGTTGGTTGGAGTAGGCATTGGCAATCTCGTCGGTATCAAGATGTATCAATTATAAGGTGGTGTTAACATGTCAGCTGATTTGAGCAAATATTTTTTTGTGTGTCATAAGCTATCAAACGCATATATTTGCTGCCGAAATTTTGACAGGCTATGGCTCAAAAACATGAATTTGTTGCAGTTGTTGTAATAATGCCACCACCTTATAGTGGATACATCTTGGTCGGTATGCAGCTTTGTGATGTCTAGATTCCTTTGCGTTAGATTACGAGTGTTTTTAGCACGACTTAATCGTGTGCGTACCTCCAAGCGCTCATAGAATGCATCTTTAATGTCATCGTCTTTGTCTTCCGTCGGGGCGTGTACACAAATCAGCGTAATGTAAAAATATTTCGCCGGATGCGAATAGTGGCTATTCGGTCACTTACAGGGTTAAACCGCGGTGATGTCAGCCTTGTATTTGTCGAGGACATCCGTCAGTTGGATAGAGGCACCATCTCTGTATAGAGTTCGAACATTCCAGGGGCATATCCTTAAATCATGATTTTTATAACGTTTGCGTGGGTCGTCAACATTTGGAAGGTTCAGTTTGTTTCTCCTTCGTGTTTTTCCTTAAACGTTACAATGTTCTAACACTAGTAAAAGATCATGAAAACTATGCAGTCTTACTCGGTAGAGACTATAACAATTCACATTTACTTTTGTTACAATCAAATGATGTGACTAACAATTCTTAAAGCTTAATTGTGCGGAAATTCGAATATGTGTCACTAATATCAACACGTTCGAACGCTCAGGCATAACTGCTTGTACTTTAGAAACTTGTTACTTTTAATTTCAATCTTGACCTTCGATTGCTAAACGGCAAAACGACGACAAAGTTGTTGCTCGTGAATTAATTCATATGGCAACGCTATTAGTGCGTGCTTGACATTTCTGTTAAGTGTCATGCGTAATTCATAACAGCACTCACAACAACGACAACAACAACAACAACAGCAACTGGTTGCTTTTCATTGCCAAGGTGAATAATTCTAAGTGAATATAAGTGAAATTTTTTTTGCGTTGCCTTTAACTTTGCAGTGCTATAATTTTATATAAAATTCATTTTGTTTTTGTGCTCAACAAAAGTGAAGTGTAGACAAAATTGAAGCAAATTGTTAAGTCTATGTTTTTTCAAGCGCTAAGTAATGAATGAAATGTTTATTCAACTTATGTCAAACAATGTCATTACACATAAGTATGAAGTATGTTTGAACGGTTTGTGAACGGTCATGAGGTATCGTGTGGTCAGTTATACTGGTTGGGGGACATTGGTCGCTGTCAGTTAAGGAAAAATCTGATTTATAATGTTATTGTCACAATTTGAAGGAGATTGAGAAATTTGCGATAAAGATTATTATGGTAGGTCGCTATATTGCATAGAGTATGGACTATTTAGGTATTACTTTCGGGTCATGAATTGGAGTTACATGAGAACTCGGTCAGGTCCAATATTGCCAGTATTACAAATATTTTAGTGAGAACATTTACACATTTGTGTTAGATGTTGTTTGAGTGAGTTTTGGGAAATATTTTCAGAAGTAGTCAAGCTGCATTAAGCAAACGAGTATAGTTGGCCCTAAGAACAGCAGAGATATGCTGCTTATATGTCTACTATAGCACACTAAAAAATTCTCTTTGAAAGATGGACTCGCTGGGAATTGTAGGTGCTAAGTTTAGTCACCGCTTTGGAAACAATTATTGTCATTAGAGGGCAAGGGTAAGCATATTTTCGTTTTAAAAATGTATGCCATTCTTTGACCGAAATTGGAACTGTCTTTGAATAATCTTCGAACGTAGGGGTGTCCTCCTCAACTTAATTTGTGTTTTGTATCGAAACCGATCTTGCACTGTTTCTGTAATTTATGTACATATTCAGCTATTCCTTTTTCCATTCCTGGTAGAAACGAATTTGGCGCCAACACCCTTCTGCCCACCCGAGTTCATTGTAATTTGCCAAGCTTAAAATACCTTTAACCTATTGGCACATTACCTATGCACGTTAGTTGTCACGCCCTTCTATTTCCAATGTCTGTTTCTTTTTGCAATTAACACCAGCCGAAAAAAATAATAGCAGATGTATATTTGCCCTCCTCAAAAAAATTAGCATACACGCAGAGCTGTCATTAAATTCGTCTTCACTAATGTTTATAACTCTTCTTATAAAATTGCAACAACAAAAACACTGTAATTTAAGCATGAATTTGCAAAAACAGATAAATGCGATGTATGTTAACAAATTTTATGTTGTTTTGTTAACATCACCAGCATCAAGTATTCAACTTATTTTAAACATTTTTTGTTTTGATGAATTGCTATTGGGAAGCCCCCAAGTAGCAGCAACTCATCCATAAAGCACTCAGACTTAGGTGCGTAATTCAGTGCCGCTCATCGTTGTGTTGATTTGACAAGTGTTTTTTTTTATTCATTAAAAGTAAGACCCCCTCAAACATCCCCGAAAAAATGTTTTTATTTTTAAACAGCGCTACCGGTTAAAGTGCAAAGATATGTTTTAATAAATTAACTATAAAAAATATCTACATACTCGTCAGTACATATTTTGTTAATGTTGTGTCAGACAGACAGATAGACTCAACTTGAAGTTTGAGTATTTCAGTTGTTTTTTTTCCAGATTGGTATTTGAATTCAAATTAGAAAAACGCATGAAATGTTTTAATACATATTTAGTTTTTTATACATCACACCCTTGGTCGGAGGTTAAAACTCGTGTAACTTTTAAAAATATGACAAAACTTTCACAATTTATGAACTTTTTTTTTTTAAATTTATAAATTATCAAAATAATTTTATCAATTATAATTTTTATGAAAAATACCAAAAATATCAATATACTCACTATATTTTTATAACTTGTTATAGTCCTACGATTACAAAATAGCAAAATTTTTATTAAGATAATGATTTTTAATTTTTTAGTAAAATTGTCCAGTTTTTGTAATTCTGTAGTAAAATCCCGTGGGGGGACCGGCCGTGGCATAGTGGTTAGAACACGCGACTACCATGCGGGAGATCACAGGTTCAACTCCTGGGTCCAGTCATCTTAAAAGAAAAATTTTCTTTCATTGTAGGCTCCCCTTGAATGTTGTCGACAGCAGAATGCTCAGAAATCGGTACGACAGTCGGCATTTTTCCGATATCGGATCTGAAATTAGGCCTTACTAAAAACGTACGGATTGGTTGACACGAAGTCTGACCGACTCAGCTGAGGGAAATCTGATGTATGTACGACATGTCGCACAGTGGCATTTCGGCGGAAAAAATTTTAATGATTTGGTTTTGTAAAGAAGTATTTGGATAAGAAAAATTCAACAAGGTTTTTCGTAGGCAAATCGTAGTTTCTTCAAAAACAATTTGATGTTTCCTTCGAAACAGAGTTCGTAAATCGCTGCGAACTCGATCAGATATGTCGGAGCAAAATAAATAAAATTTCCCTTCAACGAGAATTTTATAGGATATCGGTAAGAAGAGTTCAGGCAATGTGCAGACGTGTCGAATTTCAGCCAATGTCGGACCATTGGGTTTGCTGATATAGTACGCACTAGCATTGCTTTCTCTGTGTTAGTGCTGCTACGTTATTCGAAAAATGTCCACTGGATGTCATCTATGATTTCGCAGGGAAGTTTTCTATTATCAAAAAAATGGTTGTTCCCGAAGGCAGCATAAGTTACGAAATCACGCCAATCATCTACGACGAAGTAAATTGTCCACCACTGCTTAAAAATAATAAAGCTACGAGAGCCGATGTAATGCCGGCAGAGCTTGCAGCGTGCATGCACCAGTTGTAAGTCGATATAAGTGTGTGCCTTCAAGGTCCTATAGAGTGTGTTATGTGGAAGACTTAATACCATCTTGGCGAACCGGATATTCACACTACGATAATTCCTGGCAAAGACTTAAGGAATGCGATCTGTTTATCTATGACAAAGCTGCATTCGACAATAAGATACGACAGAAACTATTAAATACTATGGCTGAGTTTGGAATCTCCCGCGAATCTGATACGTCTTTGCGGAACGACACTGACTGATATGTAGTCTTCAGTGAAATACGCAAAAATTTGACAGAGCCATTTTCTACCAACCAAGTTTTAGACAAAAGATAATCTGTCATACCATCTCTTTAACATCATTATGGAGATGATCATGCAGATTATCTGCAGCAAACACAAAAGGAACCAATCTAAAAAAATGCCGATGACATTTACTTGTTACTGCGATCTTTTCAAGCATTGAGAAGCCGTCAGCAAAATAAGGTCTAGTGATAAATGAGGACAAAACTAAGTTATTTGTTTCAAAGAACAAACATACTGTCTGGATGGTGTGACTACGATTCCATGGCAGCCGGTTCTATGTACCGGATTGACCCGAAGCAGAAATTCTTCGACTAGGGGCTGCCACCTCAATACTTCGTCCTTTTATGTTCGTCCATTTTTTCGCCTTGGGAGAAGCACATCCCGGAGTGTCTGCTGCATATTCTTTCGGTCCGTGCCGGGACCGAAAAAAATCCTGGACCAACACAATATTTCTGCTCCGTCTACAGAAACCTCATCCATCACCGTTCAACATCGGTATGTTAAGGTGCACTTTAGAGTTTGCTCTGGCCTCAACCACATTAGGGAGTATTGCCCGGAATATGTTACAGCCTGCTGAGCCTACGTATACCGCAGTATGTCCCAAGAGTCGCAGTCGACTTCGTCGTCTACGTCTTCGATATACGGGACACCTTCGCAATCTCCCTCGCAGCAGTACCATCAAACACAGCATCCAACACCACAACTTACTCCACATATTGCTGTACCAACCCCTGAACGTGCATCCTTTTTGGATAATCAACGAAATCGTAGACTTCATGAGTCGGAGAAACATCAAGGACGCTGCGATCCACGAAACAAAGCTGACTGACACCTGCAGCTTGCACAGTTGTCAGGGTTACAATGTGCTACTTAAGGATCGCACCAGAAGTTGAGGTGGGGAACTTGCTTTCTTATTGCACCATTCTGTGCAGTACAGACCTATGTAGCCTGAGCTTGGCTCCAGAGACCCATACATCGAATGTGTGGGGGTAGTAGTTCTGTCCAGGACTGCCAAGATAGAGTTGTACAACGTATATATCCCGCCGTTTGGTAACTGTTCTCCGCGTTATATGCCGAACATTAGTGCGTTACTCAGGGCAATAATTGCGTGGTCCTAGGAGACTTTAATGCCCATCACGAGCTTTCGCATTCTCTCTTAGCCAATGACCAGAGAAGCACAATTTTGGCCGAGCAAATAGATGGCTCTACATTTAGCACAGCAAATAAGAACGCCCCCACACGGATTATGGGTGACTGTAACAGCTCGCCGGACCGGCCGTGGCATAGTGGTTAGAACACGCGACTACAATGCGGGGGATCCCTGCTCTGATTAATGATGTTACCTGGCAGCCCGTCATTTTACTTGGATCAGACCACCTCCCTGTAATCCTTTCCATTGATAGACCCGCCGATTTCATCAACTCTAAACGAAGCCGTTCTTTCCTAAACCAAAGGAAAGAAGACTGTATCGGGTTCAGAGAATTCACCAACCGCAGCTTCAATGCACTACCCAGACCTTCATTTGTTTGGGTGGATGAGAAAAAATTCCGAGACATCATACACACAGCCCTACGGGAAAAGTGGTGTTAATTTACCTGAGTGTACCTATTTCAGGACGGATGAAGAGGGGATGTGTCACCAAACTGGTTCTAAAGTGTTAAAGAAAAGTCAATTTGACTGATCTGTAGTATTCTGCGGCGTTGTGTTTCCACGTTTATAAATAAGTAGAAAAGTCAGAAAAATATAAAATATTTATATATAATTTAACCCTAGACAACTAAGAAATTTATCACAAAGTTTCATTAACTTTCCGTCTTATTTTGGGGCATATTACCAAAAAACAGATAGCATGGTTAGGTGACTGGTTTTTACTGAACCTGTCGTAGGGCTTGTACTGATGAACCGGTTCAAGTAGGGTTGCCAGACGGTCTTGATTTTTCTTGATTTACAAGAATTTTTAATGCTCGTCAAGAATCAAGAAAAAATAAGTTTTGTCAAGATTTTTACAGGCCAACCAACAAATAACGTAAACATATTTTCAAAATGTTTTTCCTTGCACAAAATTTTGTACAAATCAAATAACCAGTCCATTAAAATATTATTGCGAAAAGTTTTCTTTTAGTGTATTTTTTAGGAAATCTATTATTTGCCCCCTTAATTGAACACTAATAACACAGTGCAACAGTGAAAAAAACACCCGAACGAGACTATATAGGTTCGATAGTACAACCGGAGCTGAGTAAAACCCTAGCTCAGTTTGGCTAGATTGGCTACCAAATTTTTTTTTTGGCCCCCTAAACTTTTTGAAATCCCTTGAACCCCTTGGAAAAAGGTGACATCAATTGTTGGCCAACAGTTTCTACAGTTTTTAATCTAGCTCTTTCTCTTCTTCAACAAAGTTTTAGCTAATAGTCCGCTTAAGAAACTGATATAATAAAATTTCCCAAAAAAATTAGACTTCCCTCGTTTATTTTCAAAAAACTTCGATAAAAATTCTAATTTTTTCACTATTTTTTATATAAGTCGTAGGGAATCCAGATTTTTTGCATACTCTATTCAGTGAAATTGTAGTTTAGGTAACACCGAATAACTTCTCTGAACAAACCTATGCAATCTGAACAAGTCTAGGGATATTAAATAACTCTCAAAACACACTATCTACTTTAAACAAATCAGTTTTTTAGGAGTTTTGGGCCATTGTGCAATGTTTTTACTTGCTATCTTTACCAAAAACGTACTTATTGTATAACTGAATAACTTCTGTAAACAACCAATATGATCGGAATACTCCACCCCCTTAATTGTTCACAAAGAGCATTAGGGTGTTCCTTATATGGCACTTTTTCGAATTTCGTTAAAAATATGTATTAATCGCGATATTGGTCATCTATCTTCACCTTACGTTTCTTTTTGCCAATATTAGGAATATATTGTGAGAAATTTTGTATCGATAGTTGGACATTAGGGTGTGCCGCAATGAGGTTAAAGTATGAATTTGTTCTCAAATCAGTTTATTGCCGCTGAGTATTTTTCTTTCGTATATTGACTAAGTAGTAACAAGCCGTTCAATAGCTGAAATAAAGACCTAAAATAATATGTGTTTGCTTTTACGATATCTCTTATAGTCGCCGAGATATTTGATATAGAATTTGGGGTATTTTTAAAAAAATTATTAAAAATGTTGAAATTGAATTTCGATGTAGATTATTATGGGCAATTATATATTTCAACTTTTAAAGGTTAATCAAGTTAAAATCTTTATGTTTAAAAAGTATATGTGTATATTATCACTATCTCTATCAATTCTCGAGATATCAGGGGCTTAAAAAGCATAACAATGACTACTTTACTTTTGTTTCACCTGTATATCCATTGTGTATGCTTACGAATGTCACCAAAACCATTAATATCCAATGGTCCTTTGAGGGGATTTTTTATTTTTATCATATAAAAATCATTATTGGTAAGTATTCAATGGGTATTCCGATGGAACAAAAGTTCATTAGATATTGCTATGCATACAGCCAAAAATTCCGTTTTTTAACGCCTGATATCTCGAGAATTGATAGAGATAGTGATAATATACACATATACTTTTTAAACATAAAGATTTTAACTTGATTAACCTTTAAAAGTTGAAATATATAATTGCCCATAATAATCTACATCGAAATTCAATTTCAACATTTTTAATAATTTTTTTAAAAATACCCCAAATTCTATATCAAATATCTCGGCGACTATAAGAGATATCGTAAAAGCAAACACATATTATTTTAGGTCTTTATTTCAGCTATTGAACGGCTTGTTACTACTTAGTCAATATACGAAAGAAAAATACTCAGCGGCAATAAACTGATTTGAGAACAAATTCATACTTTAACCTCATTGCGGCACACCCTAATGTCCAACTATCGATACAAAATTTCTCACAATATATTCCTAATATTGGCAAAAAGAAACGTAAGGTGAAGATAGATGACCAATATCGCGATTAATACATATTTTTAACGAAATTCGAAAAAATGCCATATAAGGAACACCCTAATGCTCTTTGTGAACAATTAAGGGGGTGGAGTATTCCGATCATATTGGTTGTTTACAGAAGTTATTCAGTTATACAATAAGTACGTTTTTGGTAAAGATAGCAAGTAAAAACATTGCACAATGGCCCAAAACTCCTAAAAAACTGATTTGTTTAAAGTAGATAGTGTGTTTTGAGAGTTATTTAATATCCCTAGACTTGTTCAGATTGCATAGGTTTGTTCAGAGAAGTTATTCGGTGTTACCTAAACTACAATTTCACTGAATAGAGTATGCAAAAAATCTGGATTCCCTACGACTTATATAAAAAATAGTGAAAAAATTAGAATTTTTATCGAAGTTTTTTGAAAATAAACGAGGGAAGTCTAATTTTTTTGGGAAATTTTTTTATATCAGTTTCTTAAGCGGACTATTAGCTAAAACTTTGCTCAAGAAGAGAAAGAGCTAGATTAAAAACTGTAGAAACTGTTGGTCAACAATTGATGTCACCTTTTTTCAAGGGGTCCAAGAGATTTCAAAAAGTTTAGGGGGCCAAAAAAAAAAAATTGGTAGCCAATCTAGCCAAACTGAGCTAGAGTTTTACTCAACTCCGGTTGTACTATCGAACCTATATAGTCACGTTCGGGTGTTTTTCAAAAAGTTTGATTTTGTGTCATAGTGTAATTTGACAACATTTAACAGCCAATTTAAAGCAGAAGGTCGATCGTATAGACCTAAATTTTAGCTTAATCGGCTAGATCGCCTTCTTGCCGTCTTGTATTTGGCTCTAGAAAGCCGTAGAGAGACAATGTCAGGTAGCGAAGTAATGTCTATTCGTAATTTTTCTCATTTTGTGCTTCAAAGTATAAAATTTACCGATTACACTATGACGCAAAAGAAAAAGTCAATATAGGTATTCCCAGTAAATACCGTCATTATTTTACATACATATCATTTTTTTAGTGCACTGAATTCAAACATCTAATAAAAATTTGACTCCGGAATGAATATGACCTATATCGGCCGACCCCAACTGATTTCTAACACAAAAACTTACCTATTTTTGAAAATTGATATTCTTCCATTACATCCAAACCGACAAATGGAGGAAGCTTAAATTTGGTCTGTTAAAAAAAAATTCTTGGGAAACTTTACTTTTAATATCTTGCATTCATAGGTGAAGCTGAAGAAACTGAGTGTTTTATCCAACCCACTAAAAATTACGCTGTTCTACCAAAAAAAAGTATTTTTAATTTTCTGGGTATCTGAATTGTGATTCCTATCGTTATTAATATCATGATATCAAATATATTTTTAGATTTTCTGCATTAGGCATAGCTTGTAAGTAGTTTGGATTTGAATTTGTTGTCCATTCTTTATGTTGCATTAAAGTACATTTTGCATAAATGTAATGAAAACTTTATTTGATCCAACGGAATATTTCCTAAATACAATAACCGATACTAGTATAGCTTAAAATATGAAAAATAAGGTGAACAAATATGTATTTTCTATTAGTTAATAATGTTAATTATTTATTTTATGCTGAATATCCTTGCAGTGTCCTAAAATATTTCAACACCAGTCAGCGAAAAACGTAGGAAACTATTTTCCTTCGTAACGCTTTTCTAAAGACAGAATGTCTTTGTGGAACATCCAAATGAGAGTGCAAAAATGCACTTTAAAGAACATGTTGCATCCCAAGTTTACGTAAAATATTAACAAGAGCTTAAGAACGAAAATATATATATTTGTTGGCAAGTTCATTAACACACTAACCCTTTCAACAGTGTTACTTCACGTCAGTAAAAGTCTGACCATACGACTGAAAGTCCTATCTCCAACCCTTTAGGCTCCACAAGCTAAACAATTTCAAAACATAAGTACAGTAGACTACGGATAAGTGCACATCGGTTTTCTCGCGACTTTTTGTGCACTTATGCGGTTTTTGCATTTATACAACACTCGGATAAGTGCACAACTATTGCATATATACAAACATTGCATAAGTGCACGATTATTGCATTTATACAAACATTAGATTATTTTTATTAATCTGTAACACCAGTTCAGTTTCGACGGAACTTTAAGAAAATAATAAAAATATAAAGCTGTTTAACGTTTTTATTTATAATCCAGTTATTAATAATTTAAGCTTGAGGTCTTTATTATTATTTATTGAATTATTAAACACTGGTTTTTGGTTTCCATTATATAATAACAGGTTTTTAATAAAAACTTATAAAAATCAGTTCAGTTTAAGGTAAAAAAATCACAAATGTATGTTTCATTGTTTTAGTGTTTTTCATATTTCATACAAAAAAATTAAAAAAATTCTGTGCCAAAATAAGAGCTGTTATTGAATCATTTCAATCATATTTTACACCATTTTTTTTTTGCAAAATACATATTAAATTGCACTCAATTCGATTCACCTAAACCACGTGTGCTGAAAAAGTCTGAAATCTTTTTTTGAACCGTGTTTTCTGTTCCAACCTTATATATTTTTTTCTCCAGTTTCTCTAAATCATTATCTACATTTATGTAGTATGAGAGATTTGCATTTATGCATGCAAAGATGTACTTAAAAAGTACTTTCAGGTTAGCAAAAGTTGTGCATTTATCCGGTTTTTGCATTTATGCAGGTTGCACTTATCCGTGTATTTTTGTATGTAAACGTACAAAAAAGGCTAATGGCTTCAAGTTTCAGTGCACTTATGCGGTTTTTGCATTTATGCGATGTGCACTTATCCGTAGTTTACTGTAATTTCATTTAAAATAGTTTAGTTTCAATAAATCGAGATTTAAATAATATTATACCTAAGGTAAGGGTATTTATCAGTCAGTTAATCTGACTAAAATATCTGTACTTGATTTGTTT
This sequence comes from Muscina levida, assembly GCA_964034835.1. Lineage (NCBI taxonomy): Eukaryota > Metazoa > Arthropoda > Insecta > Diptera > Muscidae > Muscina > Muscina levida. Next base: position 45,980,905 of record OZ035881.1, on the reverse strand, counting down.
AATGTGTTGTATACTTTTTATATGGAAATTATATTTAAAAAAACTGAAATATTTACAACTTCTAACGTATAAGTGTTTTTATTTGTCAAGATTTTTTTTTCGCAATCAAGATATTTTTTGTTGAATGTCAAGAATTTTACAGTTCTGAATCTGGCAAGCCTAGGTTCAAGACACATCACAAAGTATCACTTAGGTGTCAATTGACACTTTAGTGGCCAATCCCATACAAAACGTACCGGTTCTCTACATACAAAAGTTCCGGAACTAGAGCCGGTTCATGCACCCCAGAGGAAGCGGCCGCTCGCTTTATTCCTGCTGATCGAATACCCGATATACGACCTTACTTCCCAGCAGAGGTAGCGGAACTCGAATAGGAGCGTTATGAAATTCCAATCCTTAGAATCGGAGAACTGAATCTGGAAACAAGTAACTCGACGAATATAAGCAAAATTTATGGCTAGAACATTTGAAGCAATGCAACTTAAGTTCTGGTATCGCTAAATTATGGGCAACAGTTAAGTCACTGTCGAATCCTGGCAATAGAGAAGACCGGACGGCAAAATCACATTTGGTGCTACCACTGTGACTATAAACAATTCCTTTACTGTATTTTGTAGAATATTAATACTGTAATTTTCATAAAGATCAGTTAGGGTTTACTCGAGTTAACCTGTCTTAAAACGTCCTGAAACAAAGTTGGTCTTACGATAGTTAGGGTCTAACACGTCTACTTCAATGCGTTACACTTCATCTTATATAATAGAATACATACCCTCGTCCCTAAGGGTGAGGGTATAAACGGTGTAACGCATTAAAGGTGAGGAGTTCCACCCCCAGTGTCTTAAGACAAAATTAGTTTCTGGACTTTTTAAGACGAGTGAGCCATGTCCACCTGGACATTATGTACGAAACATTGCAATCAGTACCAGGCTTTATAGGCGAAACCTAAGAAACCGGAAGGTTTATTCCACCCATTAGAAATAAACAATTTTCTTTAAGATACTTTTTTCTTAGTTCTCAGATGGTACGATAAAAGCCCCTTTCGGTACCCCATAAAAAATTATCATACGCCAAAAGATATTGCATTGAAGTTTTATCATTTTTTTTTAATTTTTCCGATGTATTTTCAACCTAGTATGTCCCTCAAGTAGTAAATAATATAACATAAACAATATGTATTTAAACTCCGTAAATTTCAATAACTCGGGTCATACGTAGGGTGTGGGTATTTTAAAGTCAGTTCATCTAACTGCACTGCTTCAATTATCATTTCCGCTCTGCTCAACTCCGAGCCTGTTTACATATTATTCTATTCTTCTTCTCATTTGGAGGGAACAATCTGCACGTACAAATAATATTTTTAACTATTTACTCGTTGTTTCATGTTAACAGTTAACAACAATCTAACCACACTCAACATACAACGAAATAAAATACAAGACAAATATGAGTGTACTCATTTAGAAATTCTAATTGACCTTCGCCATTGACCATTGATCCGCCACTGAGCATTGACACTGTACAGAGTGCAAAGAGGCAACATCAAGAGAGACCTAGTTTCTTATACATACATGTTAATTTGTGAATAGAAATAAAAGTAGAAAAAAAAATCACAATGTATAAGAAACTATTGAAGGTTACCATGGGGTTGTGTTCATAGTTTAATAAACTAGAAGACACAAACACACATGTAAAATCTAGAGGGCTTACTTTACAACATCAGTTGTTAAAGAAGTTTTTCTTAAGGCTCATGTTGAAAATATCCGAATCAACACCTGGATAAAAAAAAACAAATTATAGGTTTTCATAAAAGATCGCCCAACTGCAGCTAACGTAGTCGCACAGTGTCTTGAATACAATATCAATGTGTGAACTAATGGAAAACTTGTCTTTATAGACTTATTGTCAGAACAATCATTTGTATCCACTGTTTAATGAACATTAAATATTTCATTGAAAGCCGGTACACATAAAAGTCTTCTCTTAACTTAATAATTTTGTTAACAAAGAAGAATCAAAAATAAATATAATTAAGAAGTTACGCTTATAATCACATTAATATGTACAAACAAACAAACAACAAACGGCGTCGCATTAATGTTAGTAATTTGTTACATGGATAAATGCCTATAGTTTTAAAGGTCATGTACAAAATGCCATATAAGAAGCGTACACATTTAATTACAACAACATTGACTACATCCACATAGGTATTTAGTGGCAATCATATAATTCTTACGAGTCAGTCAAAAACGCCAAAAAAAACCATATTTACATAAATGTGAATATGTACGTGATTTTGAATTGCAATCAACAAAAAAGAACTACACATTTATTTTAACTTTGAAAGTATTTATGTAAATAATTGTTTTGGTTTTTATAATTTTACTATTTTTAAACAATATCTATTGCGTTTGTTTATAAAAGTAATTAATTGTAATCATTAGCGCTTACAATTAGTCTACAATACTATAAAGTCTACGATTTAAGTATGTATTGCATTCTAAACAAAAGACTTAAGAAACGAACTTTAATATAAAATTACTTCATAGTTCGTAGAACTGATCGAATTTATGCAATCAATTGTTTGGCCAAAAAGTGCAGTGAAACGTGTCGAACTAACAGGCAATAAGAATTCTTTAAATTTACATTTTAATTACGATTAACTGTATTTATGAACCATTAGCAATCATTGTATGATGCTGCTTCTTTGTTATGTATAACTAGCTAATCCGGTAAACGTTGTTCTGCCATACAACTTCGGACCCCGTTAACTTCGTCTCGCTCCTAAGTTAACACCTTTTTATAAGCTCCAGGGTAATTTAATCAAAATCAGTGAAAAGCGTTCTGATAAACAATGTTTATCGATTTTTATTCAAACAATGAAGACGGTTGGCCGCGAATGTACAGCTGACCGTGCGAAAAGCAGGATAATTCGAGATTGATCCCACAAACTTGGAAAGGACGCTCGGTTGGAATAATAGGAATTCGTGGGATAAGGACATCCTCTCCTTTAAATTTGCCCTTGATGATCGTCGTTTTGATCACATTGTTTATCAGTTTATTGATGGACAACCGCGTACCGTTGAACAATTTTGGATGATTCTGATTTCGCAAACATAAATATGATCGATCCCACCATCAGCAGTAAATTATGCGGAGGAGTTCCTGGCACATCTCGGGAGTTGAAAAATTCTATCGGATAGTTGGTCGCCTCATTCTCGGCAGTCACGAACGATTCCCAATTTCTTTAATTTCAAGATCGAAATTTGATGTTGTCGCGCGAACTCTGTGCAAAATGTCGTCAGCTATCTCGTCCTTGACTCGTCCCACAATGCTCTCGGGTTCGACGGATGACACGTGGCTATGATGATCGCAAAGAATGTACGAATTTGATTCGCTGGAGCAGAAATAGTTGCCTCGGCCGAATGTGTATCGTTTTCGAGCAAATGCAAAAGTTGTCAAGCTTCTCAAAATGTGGCGACTGATTAAAACGAATAAATATCTTGCCGAATCATCAATCGATAGGCATAAAAATTCATTAAGCTAACCTTTTTATTCGTTTCTTCTCCTTATATACGTATTCGAACTTAAATGGAGAATGAAAAGAAGAGTTGACATGTAACAAACATTTCGTTGTATTGACCATCATTGAGGTGATATCCATCCTCTCCACTACAGAACATCAACGGGTGCTGAGGTGCAGTTTTTACCATCCCGACGCTTAAGAACAATATCGCGTGATTCCACTTTCTTCCCAACAATAACCAGTGCGACATCATTGATAGTGGGAGCATTGAATTGTCTTGCATGACCTCCAAAGGTTCTTTCGTCTGCTCTGATAATGTTTTGTGGTCGTCAAAATACATTGCGGTTTTGAACAATCTGACCAATGCGCCAAGCTCATGCAGAAGATTTTGAAATTGCTCGATCATTTCGCTTTTAATCGCAGTAAAAATTGTATAAAGTTGATATAGTTCAATTGCCAAATCACCAACGAAATAGATCTGAAGGAACTTTTGATCTTCGTGTGGTAGTGGTAACAAAGCTCCTGCTCGATGGTTTGAATCTGAATATTGGAAGCAAGTTTAAAAAAAATTGGAAGAATTGTTCATTTTAATAAAAACATCATGAAACAAATTTAAACTTTTTCGAAGACATCCGAACATTGAGTAAACCCTACCTTAGTTAACACTTTGCTAAAGATATTCCTAGAATAGTTAATTTCAAAAAATATTATACCTTCGTTATTTTTTAAAAAAGCACCGAAAAGAAATAGAATGTTTTGGCCTATTTATAATATATAATATATATAATAATACTATCAGACACGAATAACTACGTTTGTGTGTTTTTTCTCTGTTCCACTGTGATATGAGACGCCATTACCTTCTAAATCGGATTGTAGCCGGTTTAATCAACAACTTCGGCTTCAAATGACGTCATTTGAAAGCCTATGTTATTTTTTTCGCAAAACGTCTATTAACATAATAAATTTTACAATAATCCGAAATTTTCCAAGCAACATAACGAATTTTCCACTTTAACGTCAGCTGTAATTATTCAATCAAGTTTTTTTTTCGAGTTTTTCCGGATGTTTCCGAGTTTTCCACCAAGAATTTTTCTATTTTTCCATTCGAAATGTCATTTACGAATAATTATCCGGAATGTTTCACATTAACATCGTCCAAAATTATCAAATCATACGTTAAAATGCTAAATTCCATCGAAAAAGACTTAAGCTACTACGAAACAATTGCAAACACAATTTTATACAAAAATTAAATTGGCGATTTTCATCAAATCAAATAATCACTATTTTAGTCTGCGCATCCTCAACTGCCTGGTGTACGGACCATTATTTGATACAGTTAAAAAATTAACTATTGAAGTGCGTGGGTCGCGCCTCGGCACTTTTAACTTATTTAGTTCGAAATAGCCTGACATTAGGGCGAATCAATTAGTTCTTCTTCTTCTTTACTGGCAGCAACAACAGAAATTCATCTATCAGTAGCCTCACGTAGAAAACCATTCCAAGCGCTTCGGTGTTTTGCGCTCCGTAGATAGTTTGTCATACCAAGCTTACTTAACAGTTCCGTCACCTGGTCCATCCATCGGAGTTTTGGTCGCCCATTCCTGCGCCGCCCATCGAGTTTATTGCCGAAGACTTTTCGAGCCGGAGCGTTTTCGTCCATTCGTACAACGTGTCAATAATCAATTAGTTCGCGTCAAAAAAAAAACGTGTTAATCGTATACCAGTATTGGAGTGTACGAAGAAAAATTTCACTAAGAAACTATATGTCTAAAATCAATTCCTAGTTAGCGCTGAGAAGCATGAAGATTTCAGGTAGAGATATTTTTTTAGCAATGAGCAATTATTCAGTTACTTCAGACCTATGGACCCCGACTCTAATTTTTACCTACCATTCCGATGTTTGGAGACCAAGACGAAAAGAATAGTATATTTTTAATTTTTTTATTGCGATCCCGCCCAATATTCTGAAAAATGATTTAAAAAAAATTAATTTCTGTAAGCCAACTCTCAGAGGCCATAGCTTTTTAACCAATACATAGATTTGCTTCTGTAATACCTCATGTAGTTTGTTGGGAAGTCAGTATCAAAAAGTATATACAGTCGAAACTCTCTATAACGAATTCCAAGGGATTTGATATTTACTTCGCTATAAAGAAAATTCGCTATATAGAAAAGGAAAACAATTTTGTTCCTTTTATCATATTTGAATAAATTCGTTATATGGAGATTGAAAACGCTTAAATCTTGAAGTTACGGTCGCAAAAATGCTTTTTTATAAGGAAATATTCGCTATAGGGAAATTTTAATACATTATAAGTAGAACCAAAACAGTGTTCTTATAATTGCTTCGCAATAAAGAAAACTTCGTTATATAGGAGTTCGTTATAGAGAGTTTCGACTGTATCTAAAGTTTTCGGTTTGTTGTCCTGTAAAACCAAAAAAATCTCTATCTGAAATCTTCATGCTTCCCAACACGAGCTAGGAATTGATTTTAGACACAAAGTTTATTGGTGAAATTTTCTTAAAATTCATCGTAGATTCCGATTTTGGTTACGACTTTTGCGAATAAAAAATTGGTCCATCTTACTGTTCATATCTCTAGGCGAACAGCAGTATACTGTGGAATTTTGACAGTTATAACTGTTTGTTTTAAAAAGGGTGTGGAACTGTAATTCATACTGCAACAACAACATATGTAACAAATCTCATATTCATACCTCTGATAGTTCATGAGATATATCCCTTTTAATTTTCCAGTTGAATGGGCGGTGCCACGCCCCTTTATCCAATCACAACCAATAATAGCCTGGGACTATCAACAGATCAACAGTACCACTTGGTAAAATTTTCGTATCAATCGATCTATTAGAATAGCCGTTAGAGCGATTTTTGAAAAGAAGGCGTGGCACCGCCCACTTCCTCCCTGGATGTAATTAATACTGCTCCAACAACATATATACCAAATCTCATCTTTATACCTCTGATAGTTCATGAAATATAGCCTTTTTAATTTTCAAGTTGTATGGGCGGTGTCACGCCCCTTTATCCAATTACAACCAAATGTAGTCAGGAACTATCTACAGGTCAACAGTACCTCATGCTAAAATTTTTGTACCAATCGATGTATTAGAAAAGCCGTTAGAGCGATTTTTGAAAAAAGGGGCGTGGCGCCGCCCTCTTTTTGAAAAAAAACCCTTTTAAACCACCCGGAAGCTATAGCGAACAAAACAAAAAAAAATTCGAAAATCGGTCCAGCCGTTTTTGAGTTTTAGCGAGACAACTGCGCAGCAATTCTTTTTTATATATAAGAAGATATGAGTATGAAGCAAAGGAGGAGTTAGGTAAAAAAGTTATATTTACAGTTGCTGTTTGAAATTCAATACGGAAAACAATATTGAGTTTATGTTTGACCTCAAGGTTTTTTTACATATTGAGTAATTCTATGGAAAGCTATCACACAAATTTTGGGTCTTTTTTCCGAATTTGATAAAATGTAGCAAACATGTGCGCATTAAAATAATTACTGCCTTCTTTTTTAAGAAAAAAATTGAGATTTGGCCGTATAAAAATTTTTCTAAAAATTATTTTAACTGCGGTTTGGATTAAGGAAATACAACGGCTGGCTCAAAGATTCTGCTACAAATTTGTGAATTAGAGAGAACATGAGAATGTATTTGTCACACAGACAATGCAGTATAAAAATCAAAACAGTTTTGATTTTAAAAATGAACATCTATCAATCAGCTGAACTTTGTGTATTTTTTATATTTGAAAAATGTCAGATTGTAAATTTGGAAATTGCGGCAGTACTCGTGTATGGGGCGCTTAAGAAACTATTTTTTTATCTGATCAAAAGTTTCTGAGTTATAAAATTATGGGAATCAAATTTTTGTACCGACCGCAAAATTTTTGTGACAACCGACCCCTTAAGTACAAATTTCCTTTATAATAGTCCAAAAGGGCGGCAGCGATATGTAAGAACGATTTTTTTTGCGGCAATTTGAAAATATTCAATTGGAGTATTATGCCACTTGATGTAAAAAATACATAACGGAAATTTATGTACGATCGGACAACTATTCATGTTTCATGTTTTTTTGATAAATCCTATATTTTTTCTAGGATTAGGACTAACTATGTTCTCCAGTTAGTCCTACCAGCTGGTCCTTCCAACGAAGTTTGGGTCTCCCTGCACTGCGTCGTCCAGTGCAGTCAGGTTCGCCTTCAAACATCTTTCTCGCTGGAGCATGTACATTAGACTGGTCGCATTTTGTATGGGAATTTTTTTTTTTTTTTTTAAATTTAATTGTGTGCGCTGCTTAAAATATAAGGTTTGGTGTAAGAAATCATGTCCTAATTTTTCAGCTCAATCCGACGGTGCCTAGTCGTGCGTAGTGGGGCCCAAAGTTTCCCATATTATAAAACCACCTATTTAATCAGATCTTTTTAGTTATACTAAAATTTTTGTCCTAATTTTTCAGCTCAATCCGACGGTGCCTACTCGTGCGTAGTGGGGCCCAAAGTTTCCCATATTATAAAACCACCTATTTAATCAGATCTTTTTAGTTATACTAGCTGAAAAACCGGTCCCATAGACCGAAAATCAAAAATCTGGCTTCGTTACGATCTTCCGCAGAGGAAGTACTTTAAGTATGAAAAATTTTAGCTTTCAAAAGTGATCAGAGAAGAAAATGTAGCTGTTGTCAGTCCAAGAACATTGATATGTCACACATTACGATCGGACTATAAATGGAGACACGGGAAACAAAAAACCCAATACGCGGGGTCAAGGGCCGTGGCAAAAAAAATAAAAATTTTTTTTGAATTCATTTTTAAATTATCTTTCATTCTATGGGGTGACCGGCACAACTTTTTTTTATCGACCCACCCTAATGTACATCCATCCAGGCAACATGTCCCAGCCATCATAGTCTTTGGATTCTGACTCTTTTAGCTAAGTCGATGTCGTGGTAAAGCTCATACAGCTTATGGTTCATCCGATGGCGAAACTCAACGTGATCACAGACACATAGGTCCATATATTTTTCGGAGTACTTTTCTCTCGAATTCTCCCAGGTTATGTATGTCCGTTGTCGTAAGCACCCTAGATTCGCCCGCATACAATAGAACGGGTAAAATTAACACCTTGTACAGCTGTTTCTTCGTATCTCGAGATAAGGTGATGCTACTAAAGTGTTAACGAAGTCCGTAAAAACATCTAAAACATTCTTGGCTGACATTATTTTTCTTATTGACGGAAGATCAGAGGTAGGTAAACTTATCTACTACCCCAAAACAATTATTTTCAACGTAGACGGTGCGTCCCCAACGAGAGGACTCTTTGTTCGTCGAAATCATTATTTTGTGTTGCCATCGTTGACCGCTTTACTTTACATTTTTGCTGACTCTCTTTCTAGTGATGAAGAAACATCAGTAACATCCCGCATATTTCGGCCAATGATGTCTATATCGTCGGCATAGGCTAGTGGCATGCGGCTCTTGTGGAATATGGTGCCAGACATGTTGACACCAGCCTTTCTCATCACATTCTCCATATCTATATTAAATAGTGTACATGACAAGCTATCTTACTTAACTTATTTTCCCTTTGCACCCCATGAATGAGGTATGGGATAGCTTCTCGCGTTGTTGTGAATTAACACGCTTTCTATTTTTAGATTCACAACTAACGGCACCTACTTGTTTATCAACGAATACGAACCTCACTGTTTGAGAAGCTCTTTACTAGACACGACGATTGAATCGACGCTTAATACTGCGAAGTTGCTGTCAACAACATTCGAGGGGAGCCGACAATGAAAGAAAATTTTATTTATTTTTTTTTTTTTTAAGATGACTGGAGCCAGGTTTGAACCTGCGATCTCCCGCATGGTAGTCGCGTGTTCTAACCACTATGCCACGGCCGGTACGGACAAGCTATCACCCTGCCTAAAACCTCATTCAGTGTTGAATGGTTATCCTTACCAACGATTTGGTGTTTTTCAAGATACGTCTGCAAAGTCGAATCAGCTTTGCAGGAATACCAAGCTCAGACATGGCCTCATATATTCTACTCCTTATCGGAGAGTCGAAGGTAGCTTTGTAGTCGACAAAGAGGTGGTAGGTGTCGATCTGCTTTTCATGAGTTTTTTTGCAGAGTTTGTCGTTAGGATAATATTTGATCCATCGTAGATTTACCAGGTCTAAAGCCGCACTGATATGGTCCAATTAGTTTTACTACATTTGGCTTAAGATGTTCACACAATATGCTCGAAAGGGTAATACGCTTATTCCACAGTAGTTCTTACATTCACTACGATCTCCTTTCTTATATATTGGACAATCCCCGGGCATGCTCTCCTCCAGTCAGATGTTCTCTATAAGCTGATGCATGCTCCTAATCAGCTCCTCTCCACCTGCCTTAAACAGCACAGCCGGGAGACCAACAGCTCCAGTTGCTTTGTTATTTTTAAAGCGAAATATTGTCACCTGTATCTCACTCTGGCTCGGAGGTGGACAGTTAATACCATCGTCATGGATTGAGCGGGGTCTTCTGGAGTGGTGTCCGTATACAGTAGATTTTTGAAATGATCTCTCCATATCTTCAGAACGTTATCTGGGTCCGTCACTAGCAGGTCATCGCTGTCCTTGCAGGAGGGCTACCCTGTTCTACGTATTCTCGCCTTAACTATCTGGTAGAATTTTCGGACTTTCCCTCTACTTCGCAGCAACTCATCATGTCTCTTCTTCAGCTCCTTCTTTTTCCGTCTAAAAAGACGAGTTGCCTATCATCTTTTCTCCCTGTGCCGTTCACGAACAGCTCGCGTTGCCATTAGCTTTAGTCTGCCTGTAGGCAACATTCGTCTCTCTCGTGTCATTGCGACATTCTTCATCGTACCAGGCATCTTCTTGAGACGGCTTTGAGTACCTAAGTACGCATCTCGCAGTCCGTTACTTGGAGTAGGCTATATATTGCCACTGCGAGGTAATATTATCAGGGGTTGGGGCATTCCGTAGCAGTTGAGTTAGATGGTTGGAGTAGGCGTCCGCTACCTCTGTGGTCCGCAGTTTACCGACGTATGTTTTTCGCCATGCTTAGCCTTGTGCGTAGCTTAACTGCGATAAGGTAGTGACCGGAGTCAATGTTCGCACCCCTGTTCACTCGTGCGTCCAGAATACTCGATACCTCGTCAATTGATCTGGAGATAATCATGTTGCCTTATGAAAATTTTTAGGGTCAAATCTAGTGCAGCTTACTACCATATTTCTTTCCGCAGAGAAGTCAATCAGTCTGAAGCCATTGTTCGCCGTTTCGGTGTGCAGACTGAATTTTCCGATGGTAGATTCAAATGCGATCTCCCTGCCTATTTTAGCATTAAAATCGCCTAGTACAATTTTGATGTCGTGGCTAGGGCTACGGTCATGTACATTTTATAGGCTCTCGTAGAACTCGTCTTTGTCCTCATCGCTTTTCTCTTCTGTCGGAGCATGGGCACATATAAGTGTAATGTGGAAAAACTTTGCTTTGAGTCTTATAATAGATAGACGTTCACACACCGGGTTGAACCTTGAGACTAGGTGTCGCAGTATCTGGCCAACAACAAATCCACATCCAAGGTCGTGCTTGTCCGCATGGCCACTATAGTGGATGTCACACGTCTTCATGCAGGATTTCCTGTAAAGCGGTTATATCAGCCTTGTATTCTTCGAGAGCTTCCGCCAGTTGGATGGAGGCACCTGGTCTATACAGTGTTCTAACATTCCAGGTGCATATCCTCAAATCATTTGCACTGTTGCGCTGGTCGTCAATATTTTGGGGGATTCATTTATTTCCTTTTTTCTAAAACTTAATATATTAAAAGTGAAAATACACCACCGACTGCATAGCAAAATTCTGTGAAAATGCCATTAAGATCGGCCAATGCAAATAAACAAATACCAATTTATTTTCATATATATAGATTTCACCTTTGACCCCTTTTGGGGCACGGCTATTGTCAAATTTTTTACCAATCGGAGTGTCAGTCACCTTCCAGTGTAATGGTGTACTCAAAAGGATAATGATACATAGGCTGAATGATAAAGTTCGTGACGACATGTACCCTTGGCAGTCAAAAAGGGGTCATAGTGCTGAGGATACATGATCAGAACCTATTTAAAGTTGGATCAGTGTGTTGCAGAGGCTTCAAGAAGTAGACTGCCGGTAGCTGCGTTTAATGCGCTCTGACATCTGCTCATGGCTGCCCGCAAGGGTGTATCTATGATCTATTTATATGTAACCTCATGATTGGTTCCTTGTTGTGGCAGTTAGGTTATCAGTACAAAGTTTGCGCGTATGCCAATGATTTACTTATTTTGGTTGCGTGTCGATCTCGCTGGGTCCGGTCGTGGCATAGCCAGTCTTCTACATTTTCCTTTCAATGCCGGCCCTCTCGATGTTGACAACAACGTCGCAGTTTAGTGTCGTGTCAATCGGCATGTCTAGTAAAAGCTTCTCAAATAGCGACGTTCGCATTCGTTGATTAACTAGTAGGTGCTGTTTGTTATGAATCTAAAATAAAATATGTGTAAATTCACAATAACGCGAGAAGCTATCCCTTAGCTCATTTATGAGGTACGAAGGGAAATTAAGTTTTTTTCAGTCGGTCTCGCTCAATACTGGAGAATTCGGGTTTGAACATGATGAGTATAGTGCGTTGCAAATTGTCGCGTAGACCGTTAGTCAAGCTGTTGAATGGGTCTGCATTTAGATGTGTCGCAGAAGTGACATATTTGGTTGACCTACCCAACGGTGAATTATTGGTCACATTTAGATATGTAGAAAGGCTACGACTGCGCCGACCAGCCGAGACGAGTGCTTAGAAACGACTGGGGTGTTAGTAGACGAACTGTCCTTACTTTTTATCAGGAACTCTTTGTTGCTATGGCAGCGAGGTAGTGAGTACTACTTTCGGGTACCGTAAGGCCCTCTCTTGTCAGACAGTGGTGTTATTGCCTTATTTCTCAGTATGTCGTAAGGTATCGAAGAAGGCCCTGCAGATTTGAATTGGTGCCGCTGGATCTTGTTATTATCCATCGTACGGCGGATTTCATGTTCAGAAAAGGCTTTGGACTGGCTTGTTGAGGGAGAAAAGAGAAGTATGAGTAGAGCTCATCGTAGAACACTCGTTGGTGATCGTGTCTTTATGAGATAAGAGTCATAAAGAGAGATGAGAGTGATAAAGGACGTGCTACTTTGTCTTAGTTTTCTACCAATTGGGCGTAGGTCACTTAATGCCTTCTTGGCATAAGAGATCTCTGTCCGATTACACTTCGTGCAACTGTGGAGAACGTTTTGCAGACTGGTAGCACGTACTATGAGATTGAACTTTATATGATGATATAAGGGATTAGCGATTACTAGTGTAGGAAATGAGTGAAATTTGAGCGAGATGCTCTGCAGGAGCGGTGGCTAGAGCAACTGAGTTCACTTCCAGACTGTTTCGGCTATTTTGAGGGTATTGTAGAAGCGGACCGGCCGTGGCATAGTGGTTAGAACACGCGACTACCATGCGGGATATCGCAGGATCAAACCTGGCTCCAGTCATCTTAAAATGAAAAAAAAAAATAAATAAAATTTTCTTTCATTGTCTGCTCCCCTCGAATGTTGTTGACAGCAACTTCGCAGTATTAAGCGTCGATTCAATCGTCGTGTCTAGTAAGAGCTTCTCAAACAGTGACGTTCGCATTCGTCGATAAACAAAGTAGGTGCCGTTAGTTGTGAATCTAAAAATAGAAAGCGTGTTAATTCACAACAACGCGAGAAGCTATCCCATACCTCATTCAGGGGGTGCAAAGGGAAATTAAGTTTATGTTTAAGTAGAAGCGGGTCCGCCGACGTCGTCTAGGCAGGTCGTGTAGGATAACTGAGGTTGCTAGGCTGTTGGATTGGGGTCGATCCCACAATGTTGTTTTGCCTAATGACGGTTGCCTTTTCTGGTACCGTGGGTGACATGGGTGCGTGCCCTTCTTAATATGTGATTTATTGATAGCAAGGGGGTTCATACGGGTCTAGCTTTACAAATACATGTTTGCCGTTCACCGTTGTCGAGCGGAAGGGCTTTGCAATGTATTATCGACCGTTTCACATGCTTGGGTACTGATTTAAACGCATTGGTACTAGCCAGTATGTACAAGTTTTCGTATGTATTCTTTTTGCGAAAGGCGACCATAGAATGGGAAATTAAATAATGGAATTAAATCACAAATTGGTAGCAGCTTCTCTGTGAAACTCTTACCGGTGAGTGTGGCCGGTGGCATGGGGATTAGGAACCTCGGGATTTTAGTAATCCGTGACACCAGTATGACATTGTAAGCGATCGATCTAAGTACTTAGAATGTCAGGAGTGTGTAATGTAAAAAATATCGTCCACTCGAATAACTCCGATTAAAATAGTACCTACTGACCGCGTCACTTACTTTGTAATCAAGCGTGTTATCAATCTCGCTTAAAACTCACCATATAGCGTAATTGCAACTGAAATGGCACTTACTGATATCTTGGTTTACTTTGTATGCAAGAGCGCACCGATTAAAAGGCCTATGACACTCCTATGCTAAATTAAAACAGGAATATAAGCGAGATAATCATTACTAATAGCTACTAAATATAGCTGACATCAGCGATTAAGTAATGGGTATTTTTACCGCTGATTAAATACACTAGAAGCAAGCTTGAGGTCAGAATCAGACTCAACTTCATTATGAAGTTTGTTATACTGTCATACCCAATTTGGCATCTTTTGGTTGAGATTAAGACTCGAGAATTTCTGTAGCTTGCTCCCAAATTTGTTGACTCCTTTTTCTAGATAGATCAAGCTTGCTTGGACCACCACTTATCAAAAACGACAGACTCGGAGATAAAAACGACTAAGACAATAAAATTTTTTAAAATTGCAATTTATACCAAATATTATTTTTAACTTACAACAATGCATTATTAAAATATTATTATTTTATCCGAGCTGTTGAACACCTATCTATTATAAAAACAAAATGATTCCGGGTTAATGTGCAATTACAACTGTTTTAAAAGTTATTGGTACTTGTCAATTAACAAACACATTTACAAAACTTTGTGGGCAAAAATATCGTTTGTGTGAAAAATTTAGTTTTCCTTTAGAAATTATTTACTTTCCCCTACAAAATATGCTGAGATTAGTTAACATGGTTGATTACTGTAGAACATTATAATTAATATAAATTTACTCCGCATCGACTTTAGTTGAGAAATGTATTTTTCAAGCGAATTCCAGCAACGTAATTGTTTCAAAAATATGCTCAAACTCAAAGATAGTGCTAACTACAATGTGGCCTTGTCTCGTATAAGAGTAACACCCATGCGTATAATGTAATAAATATAAAACATTATTAGTTTCAGTTAGTGAGTTCGTTACGCTGCGATTCCTAATATGTATTTTTACAATTCTCTCACCACATTTTATAATGTTAGGATGCTCACCCGTCGCGAGTAAGCAATGTTTGTCTTTCTAAGGAATGCGAGGGTGTAGGATACATATAAATATTTTTGGCGCGGATGCTCAATTTATGTATAATCGTATTAGAATTGCCTAACCGACAGTCAGACACACAGACAGATAGCCGTCCATGCTAACAAAGATGCCGTGTCTCAGAGACACGTGTCAATTTGTGTACGTGTAGTTAAGTCTATGCGAGTATATCTTTGTCATTTGCAAATTCTTGTCTGTCAGCAAAGAGAATCTTAGTGTGTATTAGTTGTCCTAGACAAAGTCAACGACTTGTCAAATGTCAACTGTATTGAGTGAGTGGGTGAGACAGACGATGTTGCAAAGTGTGAGATTAAGATTAAGCGCCGGTTAATATCCTACGACTTTAAACGGCATGGTAGGAGTCTCTTCAGTGAGAAAGTGCTTAGAGAGGACTCATGTGGGCACTGTGATGACATTAAACCGTCGCGGTTAAAATTAGTTTTATTCCGCTGGTTGCTTGTATCGTTAGCGACAAACTATCAGTATTCCATGTTTAATATAAGCATATATGAAATAATGCTATACCTGTAAAGGTTTTTGTTGTTTTTCTAAATTTTAAAACCTAATGCCGAAAATTTGGAATAGTTATGTACCGTTTATAACAGACAAAACGCATTGAAATAAACAAATTTAATATGGAATATAATAACACTACTTTACAAATAATTATTTTTTCTCTGGTCTTTGAACAACACTATTTTTTTATGATAGAGGACGGATTTCTGTTTAAGAAAAAAAATTAAACTCAACAAATTGCATAATTTT
This sequence comes from Muscina levida, assembly GCA_964034835.1. Taxonomy (NCBI): domain Eukaryota; kingdom Metazoa; phylum Arthropoda; class Insecta; order Diptera; family Muscidae; genus Muscina; species Muscina levida. The sequence continues at coordinate 45,965,056 of OZ035881.1, read as the reverse complement.
GCCGTACTGGCTGAATACATTTGAAAAATTGTGTTTTTTTCATGAAAAATAGCGTCTCCTTTTTTAGTTTTTAAATCAGGAAAAATAGATAATTTGAGATAAAATTTTGCTGAAACATTATGCGTAAAGCAAACACCTCAGCATACAAATTAAGTATTGCAGAAGAGAATCTATGGACTGGTTACAAAGTAATGGCCTCTGAAAGTTTGCATACAGAAGTGAAGTTTTTATAAATACTTGAATTTTTGCCTTTGCCGGAACTGCAGAATATGGGCCGAGAGCCCAAATAACAACAAAAATATACCATTCACTTCGTCTTGGTCCCATAAAATCGAAATGGTAGTTCAAAATGGGGGCCGAGGCCCATTACGCCCTTTGGGGGGTCAAGAAAGTGGCTCCTTGGATTCCATGATGACCGCCTATGTGCGGGTACTCAAATAAAAGATATTTTCGAGACGAATCTAACGGTGTAATTTTTAAGACTCTAGGGAGACAAAAAAGGGTCCCCTTCGGTCCTTTGGTACCCTCTATGTGCGGGCACTCAAATGAAAGGTATTTTTGAGACCAATCCAGTGGTATCAATTTCAAGACTCTACCGGACTTACCGTTGTATTCGTTTCGAAGATATATTTCATTTGAGTACCCGCACATAGGCGGTCATCATTGAATCCAAGGAGCACCTTTCTTGACCTCCCAAGGGCGCCATTGGCCCCGGTTCCCATTTTGACTTACCATATCGATGTTTAGGGACCAAGACGAAGTGAATGGTATATTTTTGTTGTTGTTTGGGCTCTCGACAAAGGCAAAAATTCAAGTATTTATAAAAACTTCATTTCTGTATGCCAACTATCAGAGGCCATTACTTTTTAACCAGTCCACAGATTCTCTTCTGCAACACTTCATTTGTTTTCTGAGGTGTTTGCTCTACGCAGAAGGTTTCAAGAAAATTTTATCTCGAGTTTTCGATTTTTCCTGATTTAAAAACTAAAGAAGGAGACGCTATTTTTCATGAAAAAAACACAATTTTTCAAATGTATTCAGCCAGTACGGAAAAATTATGCAATTTGTTTAGTGTAAGTGGCATAGTTGTTGTTTGCCTTTTGATTCTAATTAATTTGGTACCTCTTTTGCCGCGTCTAGAACTTAAAATATAGGTCAAAATCCAAAGTTTTTAAAAAAAACCGTTCTATAAAATTTGTTTTTAAATTTTTTTTCTTAATCAGAAATCCGTCCTCTATCATAAAAATAGTGGTATCCAAAGACTAAAATGGCTGTAAACTAGTGTAATCCGACACAATCCTTCGCATAAATCTGAGGCCGTATGGAAAAACTAGGTAACTCTACTTTTGCAAAAATTTAGAGAACCCCAAAAATTGAGTGTGTTTTATTTACTATCACTCTTTCAGATCGAAATTTTGTTATTATTTCTAATTTAAAAGTACAAAAGAGCCCCGACTTGCGTCGTCCATATTTGACCCCGATTTGTGTCGGTTCGATTTGCATCGTTTTGATTTCGATTTGCGTCGCTAAAAACGGTTAATTTTTTACTGCAGCATTGTGGACTACCATTTTTAGCATTTGTAGTGCCATTATAGCCAAAGTTGTTACAAAGAAATATATCAACAAAAAAAATCTTTAAAAATACAACAAACTTTAGACATTTTTGTTAACAAAACAGTAAGACCATCCAATCAAATGGATATAAGTGTTGTTGATTTAGAAGAAAGCTCAATATTAGCTAAATAAATAAATGTTTTTTAATGCATCTATTTTTTATGAATATACATATGTAAATTGTAAGGGGACGGATCTCCTTAAATATTATTTTATATCTATATATATAAAAATGGTGGCAAAAATGTATAGTAATTCATCAATTGAGAACGGCTGGGCCGATTTTGCTCAAACTTTTTTTAAGTTGTTCGTTATTGGCAGGAGCAGGTTTATGTGAAAGAAAATTTTGGGAAAATCTTCCGGAAAAGTCGGAAAATTGGAAAAATCGAAAATTGCCTTTTTGTATGGAATTTTGTGTGCAATTGTTACAGAATGGCTTTTCGAGTAGAAAAATGGAAAATTTTTGTTGAAAAATACGGAAAATTCAGGAAAAATTCAAAAAGTTTGAATTTGTTGTTCGACGAAATTTTGCATATTATCGTATGATTTAATAATTTTGGACGATATAACAGTGAAAAATTTTGGATAATTATTCCGAAATGACTTTGCGAATGGAGACATGGAAAAATTCTCGGTGGAAAACTCGGAAAAACTTTAAAAATTTGCATTTTTCAGAAACATTTTGCATCGCAAATTGAGTTTTTGTATAACTTTTTGTGTGCAATTGTTCCGTAGTGGCTTTTCGGTTGAAAAAACAGAAAATTTTGTTTGGAAAATTATGGAAAAATTCCAAAAATTTATTTTGTTTTGATAATTTTGAATGGTGTAAATGTGAAAATTTCGGATAATCATTCCAAAATGACTTTTCGAATGGAAAATAGAAAAATTCTTGGTGGAAAATTCGGAAAATTCTTGAAATAACTCGAAAATTTTGAATTTTTCCATCGAAATTTTTCGCTTGATTTGATGATTTTAGACGACGTAAAGGTGGAAAATTCGTTGTGCTGCTTGGAAAAATTCGGTTTATTGTGAAACCTAATTCATCAAGGGAGAACGGCTGGCCCATTTTGTTTTCAATTATTATTCCTTTGTTCGTAATTGGTATGAGGGTTTTATGCAATATAATTTTGGGAAAATCCTTTGAAATTGGAAAAATCGAAAATTGGTTTTTTGTATGGAATTTTGTGTGGAGTTGTTACGGAATGACTTTCCGAATGTAAAAATAGAAAATTCCGGAAAAGTCCAAAAAATATGTTTTTTTTTGTGTGAAAAAATTTTGTAATTTTCGCATAATTTGATGGTTTTGAACGATGTTTAGGTGGAAAATTTTCGGTTAAATGTTGGTTGATAACGAGAAAAATAATATTTAAATAAAAAATCCGTCGAACCCGACATTGGGAGTGCCAGCGTCAAATCGTTCGATGCAAAATGCATTCGATCGCGAATTTTAACGAGAGCAAGACTATAATCTAGATGAGCTGATCGGAAGAGTTCGAACAAATGTGCCGCTGTTAAATACCCAGTACAAGAACGTGTACGATTCACGATGAAACTGGAGGCATTTACTTTCTCGATGCTCCGAGTGGGACACCTAAGACATTTCTTGTTAATTCCGGCAACAATTTGGTCAAGATCTCAAATAACGTTAGCCACTGCATCCTCTGGCATACCTGTCACATTGTTGGAAGGCATTCGAACTGCAAATTCCACTTTAAAACTATCGATGAATCTTCTCACGGTTGAAAAGCCAAAGTATACAATGACCAAGAATTTCGCAACGGCGAAGTATGTAGATGCGGGAATGCCAAATCAACATTTCGGATGAATGCTCGATAACGACTAAATGAGCTTTGGAAGTAGTTAACCGAGCGATAAAGGATTTACAAGGGAATTTAAAACGATTTGATGGGGCTATGATTTTGCTCAAAATGTCTAATGCTGCTCATTTACAAAAACCATGCTTGAAAACGTCGTCAATGTGAAGAAGTTGTAATTGACCAAATAATTAGGGGCTCATTCCAGAACCTCCCATCTTCTGCTGAATTCCCGAAACAACTACTAGCGCTTGGCAATGACCAAATTCGGTTTGATGTTTCGACTGAATTGATATCCCTGCAAATTTTTCCAGTTCACATCGTTGGAAAAATAACACATAACAATGCACAAATTTATAAAAACCTCGATTGGAATTTACGGCAGTGTGTTACTAGCAGAGAAGAATAAAGACATCAATAGGTAGAATTTAAAATTAGAAAGTTAAATCCCTTGAGAACTGCATTCGTACAAATCTGTTTACAGCGTGACCGTAGAGAATGAAGCGACCAACAATTCGACCGAATTTTCCACTCGCTTAATATGCCGCATAATTTACAGATAAAGGTGGGATCGATCATAATCATATTGCGGAATCTGAATCAACCGAAATTGTGCAACGGTACGCGGTTGTCCGTCAAGAATCTGATAAAAAAATGTGATTTCAGACGATCATAAAGAACAAATTCAAAGAAGAGGAAGTCCTTATCTTACGAATTAGATAATTCCAACTGATCATACATTCCAATTCCCCGACGACAATAAATAAATCGCAAGGCCAATTAATGATCATTAGTGTAAAATAACATATAACTTCATTAGTTTTAATATAATTGGTATAAAAATGATAATAATAAATAATAGTAATTGTAAATAATAAGAGCGCCGCTACAAAATGAATTTAATTTTTGTTATGTTTTTTCTTAATTTATTGTTTTTTATTTCTTTATAATAATTATAAACATTTGTTGAAGTAAATTAAATAAATAAAAATGTATTCATACTTGTTTTTTTGATCAAAAATACCAAATTTTATGATTTGTTTTGAATATTTCAGTACATTTATATAGAAGAAGCTGATTCGATGTGCGTCGCGTTTCTCCGGTCCCCATTAACGGCGCAAGGTGGGGCTCTAGTGTAATTTGAAAAACGAAAGTCAGAAAAATGAAAATTTGTATTTAAAACTAGATATGTTTAAAACTCTGTGTGTTTCATGTTTTAAAAAAATAGAGTTACCTAGTTTTTTTCATACTTAAGATTTTTTTCTAATTTCCTTCTAAATAAAGGTTTCCTCACAGCCTTTTAAATAGGCGTCTGTTTTAGCGATGACCTGTCCAAGTCAGCGCATTCGGTCTATTTGAACGCGCTTGACTACGTCGATGTCGTTGTACAGCTTATACAGCTCATGATTCATTCGACGACGGTACTCGCCGTTAACGACGATGAGTCCAAATATTTTGCGTAGTATTTTTCTCTCGAAGACTCTCAGAATAGATTGATCCGCTTGTGTCATTACCCAGAATTCTGCGCTGTAAAGCAAGACAGGTAGGATCAGATTGCCGTGCTGATCTTGTTTTGGCTCGGTGATGGACAGTCTACTCCATCGTCGATGATTGGTGTGATTATGTCACTAATGCTACCTTCGGGAACGAGTAGAAATTGAAAGTGTTCCCTCCATATTTGCAGCACACTCTGAGTGTCCGTGACCAGATTTCCGTCTCTGTCCTTACAGGTGGGAATCCCTGTTCCAAAACCTTTACTTTTTACCTTTTGGTAGAACTTTCGGGCCTCACCTTTATCCCTGTAGTTTTCGATATCCTGGCTCTATATTTTCCTCCACAGACGCTGTTTTCGCCTGAACAGGCGTTTCATCTCCCTCCTTTTTTCTTTATAACGCTCCGTCACCGCATGTGCCGCCATTGGCTGCAGTTTTGCCTTGTATACAGCATTCATTTCCTCAGACATTTCACGATATTCATCATTGTAACAGGGCTTGTCTGAGCGTGGTTTTTCATAACCCAGTACGGTCGTTGCGGTAGTGGTCATATAATTCGCAATATGTTACCGCTGTGTGTCGGGAACATCATAACTAGGGGGATTGGTATAGGTATTGGCTATCTCGGTGGTATGCAGCTTTGTGATGTCTAGCTTCCTTTGTGTTTGATTACCAGTGTAGTTAGCACTACTTAATCGTGTGCGTACCTTGGCTGCAACTAGGTGGTGATCCGAGTCAATATTTGCACCGCGCATCACACGCACGTCCCTAACGCTTGAGACATGCCTTCCATCAATAACCACGTGATCAATCTGATTTCTTGTATTTTGATTGGGAGATATCCATTTTTCCTTATGGATATCTTTATGCGGGAATCTGGGTCCACTCACAACTATGTTTCTTGCCGACGCGAAACTAACCAGTCTGAATCCGTTATCAGAGGTGTTGTTGTGTAGACTGAATTTTCCGACTGCTGAACCAAGAGCATCTTCCCTTCCAATTTTACCATTAAAATCTCCCAGCACAATTTTAATGTCATAGAATGCATCTTTAATGTCTTCGTCTTTGTCTTCCGTCGGGGCGTGTACACAAATCAGCGTAATGTAAAAATATTTCGCCCGGATGCGAACAGTGGCTATTCGGTCACTTACAGTGTTAAACCTCGAGACCAGGTGTCGAAGTCCCTTGCCGACTATAAAACCACATCCAAAGCCACAAAGAGAGTCTGTGTTGAGCTTCAGTAACTTCTGTTACCTACTTCCTAAGACGCATCGGTGGTAGCATGCCGATTAGGTTACTCAACATTTCGCCTTGTCACATTTGCTATCACTGAACGGATGTTCAGTGGCATTGCCCGGGGAATACGTGATGTCTCGGACGTTGTGAGCTGCTTGGGAACCTCTAAAGAGAGCTTCTGGTTATTCCCAAATGAATAACAATCAGAAAGACTCAAATTAGAAAATTCCCCATTCCCCTAAATGGGGATGCTCTACATTGTACCAATTATTAAAATAGTGTTTTAATACTGAGTTTTAATGACTGTGCTGCCTTATCTTGAACTATTTATGAGTGATTTTAAACTTTTCATGTCAATCATAATAATATGGTCTGCCCAAATTCGTGGCTGGGCCAATTTCTAAGGAGCGACCAATTATCCTTAAGGCAAATGTTAGCGACACTCGGCGCTTCACTTGACATACAATGATATAAAATTAGCCTACCTTTATTTCTCATTTGCGACACTTGTCCAGCCAATAACAAAGCCTACGACTAAAAACATTTATATACTCTTTAAAGAAATGCCGCTGCAAATGTTAAAATACCTATCCAAACAGACGTCTGTCCAGAAATCACACCTAAATTGACACGTGTCTCACTGGGTATAATGTCTGTCGGTGCATGTCCCTATGCTCAGCAGTTGTCTTTTCGACTTTTTGTCGTCCTAGCCAAATCTAATATGATTACAGCTAAATTTAATAATTCTCCGTGTATCTGCTGTCTTTATGCAGCTGAGTTTCCCAGAATTGCATAGTCAAGTCATACTGTGAAGACCGTCCCAATAAACCACTGGTGGGAAATCCCAAAGTTATAAAATGTGGTGGGATAATTCTCAAGTACCTGTCGCGAAACACATCGGGTAGATGATTCCAACTAACAAACGACAGGTAGCGAGTTATTATTAACACTTCACGGCGATGATTTTTAGTACTTATATGAGTGCTTAGTACTCGCACACAAGGAGAGGAAATAAGGAATTGTTAAGCAAAACGTTAAACTACCTGTTGTAGTTTATGGTATATAAGCTAAAGGATATGTTGAAACCGGCATTAGTTTTGCAGCAGCTCCTTAAAGGACAACATATCGCAAAGATTTTAAACGGTGAAAAGTACAACTTTTGCTAAGATGAGTGACATTTACGACTATGTTTATACCCACGTCATGCACCACTGCGAGGAAGTCTACGGCTACAGTACAACCTTTGAGGAATCCAATTCCGAAAGTGAAGTAAACACCGACGACTTCTTACCGCATGATCTACAAACATTCGTCGACAGTTTGGAAACCATCGCACGTTTGGAACAATCTAAAACTATCTGCAAGTCAAAATGCAAACTACAGACACAGGCTCGAGTACCTAAGAAAATACTGGTGACGTGTTTAGATTCATCAACCTGCGAGAGTCTGTATGAAGATGATGTCAACACTTTCAACAATTTATCATGGACGTCATCTGAGAATCTGTACGATGAAACCTACTTTGGGCTCACCAATTGTGGCCAGAGTACGGCTCTGTACAGTAACATAAATTCTGATAGCCCTGTTGATACCTCAGAATCCGAAGATTCGGGGATTTTTGTATACAGTGATAGCTCGGAAAGTCATTTGTATGAGAACATTGAACCCTTGATGCCCAGATCGAAAATTGTCTCTTACTCCAAAAGTAAGTCACTAAAATCACGACTCATTGCTCTAATTCTAAGAAAACAATATGTGAAACCTAAAAGCACTTGCGTGGAAATTCTATCCTCCACTACAATTGGCGAACAAGGGAAAGAGAATGAAATCAATGAACGTGCCGTGAAAGATGCCATCAGCCACACCGAATGCAAACCGAAGAATACCAAGAAGAATAAGAAGACATCATCTAACACTAAACCGATAGAGAAGTTCCTAAGTAAAGCTCTGCGCTTGTTGACATTGTAAACTATTAGTGAATGGGAACGAGAGGATGTGATACGAACAGTTGATGTGATCTTTTGTGGCTCAAACTGTAACAGATACTGGAATAAGATTCACAGTTAACACAATGGAACCATATAATCAAAAGGACAAATGTAAAACATTACATACTTAAATAAACGATATTATCTAAAAGATTTAAAATTAATAAATATATATACAAAATTATTTTACGCTATAATTCTAATGTGTTTTAATTGCAAATATTAATTCAATTGGGGATAAATTGTGGATGGGTGTATTGTTAGAGCGAATGCTGTTAATCAAAAAACTGAAAAAAGTAATTTCAATTGAATAATATTGTTGTTTTTGTAGCCACGCTTTTGCTTATTTCCTGTATTAAAGTATAATTCCGTTAGCCGAAATGCTGGGTTCTGCTCTCTGCATTTCCGTCTGTTTCCAAGTAAAGGAATCTGGCGACTCCCACTGTTTCCGTCCAGAGCGACTCGGGGACGAGGTGGGTAGGATTGGCTTTGTAGGGTGGTCTGCGGTCCTATACCGCATACTGGACATATGTTTGGGTGTTTGGCTCAATTCGAGCTTAGTAAAAATTGAGCCTACTACACCAGCCGGGTCGCAGCTGTGCCAGAACCGTTCTGGTATTCCGTGGCAGACTTTTTTCCTTTGATGCTATTTCGGGAGGATTGTCTCCGAGAACAACATTCATAGGGTAGGAGTTCATGACCGCGGTGATAGTGTCCCTATGAGTGTCATTCTAGAGGCTCTCTTAAGTATCGTTGGACCTCCCACTCTCAATCATGCAGATCTCTTTCATGGATTGTTAGATGTTGTGGAGAATTCGAACTCCAAATTTCATCCAAGATATGATATCGGCAGACTTAATGAATTCTTGTCAATTTTTTTTTTGCTATTTTTCCTTTTTGTAGGTTTTTTGTAATCTGCAATCGAAGAACTCCCTAAAAAATTTGTACACTAGCTGTCCCGGCAAACTTCATCCTGCTCAAAAGTTATTAATACATATAAATTTGAAAAGTTGAAACTAATAACTTCTTTCTTTATATGCATCTGAGAAGGTTGCAATCACATCCCGCAGTTTTCGGCTGTTGATGTCTATGCATCATCTAAGGCAAGTGCATGTGGCTTTTGTTGACGACGTCACTCGGTTGTCCGTCGCCTTGTTTTAGGTCTCATCTAGTATAGAATGGCCAAACTTCACTGAAGACTTCGTGTCAGGCGAAGTCATTCCGCAAAGGCGTATCAGCTTTACTGGAATACGAAACTCTCAGACCAATTACAAATTCACATCAAAATTCGTGCTTTCCCACATGACAGTTGTAATACTTACTTACTTACTTAAGTGGCCCATTACAACTCAAAAACGTGGTTCATATATTTGATGCCTGAAGTACTAAAGAATTCCACACGCTTCGGTCTTCAGCGTGTGATCTCCAGTATGTCCCACCAGATGGTGGCACGTTGCCTGCCTCTTGGTCCTCTCAACGAAGTCTTTTTGCTCTGCGTCGTCCTTCAGGTTCGCCTTCAAACACCTTACTTGCTGGTGCATTTACATCCATCCTGGCAACATGTCCCAGCCATCGTAGTCGTTGCATTCTGACTCATTTTGCTACGTCAATGTCGTGGTAAAGCTCATACAGCTCATGGTTCATCCGATGGCGAAACTCGCCGTCTACACAGTTAGGTCCATATATTTTTCGGAGTACTTTTCTCTCGAATACTCCCAGGATTTGTATGTCCGTTGTCGTAAGCACCCATGATTCGGCAGCATACAAAAGAACTGGTAAGATTAGCACCTGGTAAAGCTGTTTCTTAGTATTCCGTGATAAGGTGGTGTTAGTAAAGTGCTGCCGAAGTCCATAAAAACATCTATTGGCAAGCCCTATTATCCACTTGATTTTTTGGCTAATATAATATTATTTTTCTTGTTGACGGGAGATCCTAGGTAGGTAAATTCATCTACTACCTCAAAACAATAATTTTCAATGTTGACGCTGCGTCCCCATCGAGAGGACTCTTTGTTCGTCGAATCATTATTTTTGTTTTGTCCTCGTTGACCGCTAAACCCATTTTTGCCGACTCTTTTTCTAGTGATGAGAAAACTGCAGTAACATCCCGCAGATTTCGGCCAATGATGTCTATATCATCGGCATAGGCTAGTGGCATGCGGCTCTTGTGGAATATGGTGCAAGACATGTTGACACCAGCCTTTCTCATCACCTCCTCCATAACTATATTAAATAGTGTACAGGACAGGCTATCGCCCTGCCTGAGACCCCTTTTCGTGTTGAATGGTTCAGACTGATCTTTACCAATCTTAATCGAGGATTTGGTGTTGTCCAAGCTATATCTGCAAAGTCGAATCAGCTTTGCAGGAGTAACAAACTCAGACATGGCATCATATAGCCTATTCCTTATCGGAGAGTCAAATGCAGCTTTGTAGTCGACAAAGAGGTGGTAGGTGTCGATCTGATTTTCATGAGTTTTTTCCGGGATTTGTCGTAGAGTGAATATTTGATCCGTCGTAGATTTGCCAGGTCTAAAGCCGCACTGATATGGTCCAATTAGTTTTTCTACAATTGGCTTTAGACGTTCACACAATATGCTTGAAAGGACCTTGTACGCAATTGGTTATAGGCTTATTCCACGGTAGTTCTTACATTCACTACGATCTCCTTTCTTGTATATTGGACAATCCCCGGGCATGCTCTCCTCCAGTCAGATGTTCTCTATAAGCTGATGCATGCTTCTAATCAGCTCCTCACCGCCAGCCTTAAACAATTCAGCAGGGAGTCTATCGGCTCCAGCAGCTTTGTTGTTTTTAAGGCGGGAGATTGCCACACGTATCTCGCTCTGGCTCGGAGGTGGACAGTTAATACCATCGTCATCGATTGGAGCGGGGTCTTCTGGAGTGGTGTTAGTATCCAATAAATTTCTGTAATGATTTCTCCATGTTTGCAGAACGTTATCCGGGTCCGTCACTAGCTGACCATCGCCGTCCTTGCAGGAGGGCAACCCTGTCACACGCATTCTCGCTTTAACTCTCTTGTAGAATTTTCGGGCTTCCCCTCTACTTCGGAGCAACTATGTGCACTCATCTTACCTCTTCTTCAGCTCCTTCTTTTTCCGTCTAAAAAGACGAGTTGCCTCTCGTCTCTTCTCTCTGTGCCGTTCACGAACAGCTCGCGTTGCCATTGGCTGCAGTTTCGCTCTGTATGCAGCATCCTTCTCTCTCGTGGCATTGCGACATTCATCATCGTACCAGGCGTCGTCTTTAGACGGCCTTGAGTACCCAAGTACGCTTCTCGAAGTCCGTTCTATGGAGTCGGCTATATATTGTCACTGCGAGGTTATATTATCAGGGGTTGGAGCATTCCGCGGCAGTTGAGTTAGATGGTCGGAGTAGGCATCCGCTATCTCTGTGGTCCGCAGTTTACCGATGTCTAGCTTTCGTTGTCCCTGGTTACGTACGTTTTTCGCCATGCTTAGCCTTGTGCGTACCTTAATTGCGGTAAAGAATTGGTCGGAGTCAATGTTCGCATCCTTGATCACTCGTACGTCCAGAACACTCGATGCGTGCCTTCCATCGTCTACCACGTGATCTATCTGATTACTCGTCAATTGATTTGGAGATAACCATGTTGCCTTTTGAATATTTTTATGGTCAAATCTAGTGCTGCTAGTCACAATCAAACAGTCTGATGCCATTGTTCGACGTTTCGGTGTGCAGACTGAATTTTCCGATGGTAGGCTCAAATGCGGTCTCCCTGCCTATTTTAGCATTAACATCGCCTAGTAAAGCGGTTATGTCAGCCTTGTATTCTTCGAGGACTTCCGCCAGTTGGATAGAGGTACCTGGACTATACAGTGTTCTAACAATCCAGGTGCATATCCTTAAATCATGGTCCTTAATTCGTTTGCGGTGGTCGTCAACATTTTGGGGGGTCCATTTTATTCTTTTATTACTTCTTTTCATTGCAATAGTTTATACGTCGGTGGCGGGTTGCAAGCACAGCGCACCATGTCGCAGTTTTCTCCTCCTGCCAGGATTTTATTACAGCCGCCCATTCTGGGTCAGACGCTGACCAGGGTACCGCTCACTCTGAGCAGACGTGCCTGGGTTTTAGGTTTCGCCCCTCACAGTTAGTCGTGCTCTGACGGGTGTCAGAGGCACGCTTCCAGGCGTCACCACGTGGAGGTACTCCGTCCGCAGTAGTACTACGAATACGGAGCTCTGTGAGTAGACTTGAAGTGCAATTGGCAAGGATCACTCTGGGTTTGCCAAGTTAAACCGATCAGAAGCTTTACCTTGCGTTATACTCCCGAAGCTACATTATTATTTATGTTAATTTTTAGCTACTTTCTGATTTGGGCATATCTTCTTAACGGTTTAAGATATCACCATAACTTTTTTCTTCCGTTTTTGCAGAAACGCTATATTTTTTAAATATGTTAAAGTCAAATGGTATTGCCGAGAAAGGTATATATATGTTGACCATTGAATAAAATGGAAATATAAGTAATTTTTATCTTAGCAGCCTTTACTTAACTTAAATTTATCAAAACAAAATAAAATTTTTCTAAAAACCTATAAATTCACATGCATATTTAAACATTTCTATACAAAACCCAGGTGCCACCATGTCGAGGCTGTGGGTCGGCTTGAGAAGCAAGGTACACTTTACATTCCTTACACCAACCTATATTAATTACTTGTCCTGACAAAATTATTTAACATTAAACTGCATATCCTAATATAATCTAGAAAAACTTAACATATCTCCACTGACAAAATGTTTGTTCTACATTGTATAGTCTTTGAGAGTTTTACAAGAATTAAGGTATCGATATATGTATACACAGAACACCTTTTATACACAATCACACACTCTTACATTTATGTCATGTAGGTAATAAAATGCATAGACCGAAAAACATATGATTGACCGAAGATTTTGCACAAACATGTCCAACTTTTATTGCAAATTGGGAAATTCCATTGATGATTAACGATGGTCTGTATTAAGCATGATTGCACACTACTACCTGCTACTACAATCCCTTTGTGCTACTCTTTGTCAAATGTTACAATTAATTTCAATATTTGTGGGATTAGTGAAATATGTTTGTATTTGAAATGTGGCAATTTTAGGCGAATGTACCTGATCTTTGAATGCCAATTCCATGGAAGGTGTTAACCGTAATAAAGAGGTCTTATCATGTTTGTGTGTAAATATAGGCACTGCTCTAGTAATTTTACAGTGACACAATATCTACCTAACAATATACAGTGAAACTTCGATATTACGAACTTCGTTATAACGAAAAACTCAATATAACGAATTTTTAGCTGAGACCCTTGAAAAAACCTTTTTATTGCAAAGTTTTTCATACAAAAATTCTCTATAGCTATAACGAAAAAATTCTGATCTATAAAGCCTCTATATAGCGAAGTATTTTTTCAAAAGCCTCTATACAACGAAATTATAATTGAGTAATACATACATATAACATTTTAAGTGTGTAAGTCATTATCAAAAGCCTCTACATAACGAAGTCTTGAACTATAGTCTCCATACAACGAAGTCAGAATAAAGCATAAAGCAAAATTAAATTTTAAGCAAAACGGGGAATTCCCTTTTAAAACCAACGAAAGGTAAATGTCTTTGCTGGTTAATATGTAAAGCGCCACAAATTACATAGTCAGTTCTGTTTTGGTTCTTTGTCAAAATGAGTGTATTAAAGCGTAAATCAATTTCTATACGAGAAAAAACAAACAAAAATTACACAATATTTTACTAAAATGTAATAAAATAAAAAAATAATAAAAACTTAATTTTTTATTTACCTCTTAAATAGTTAATTTTTATTATTATACTAGTATTTTCGTGTAAAGTAGAATTCGGACAAAAAAAACTATAGTTATAACGAATTTCTTTCGTATTTCTTTAAATTTCGTTATACCAAGGTTTCACAATGCATACGTATAACGAATCAATAGCTATAACGAAGTATTTTTCGGTCCCCTCTAGATTCGTTATATCGAAGTTTCACTGTACATTGTTTGCGTTTTACTAGTAACTTATACCCGTTTAGACATACAAATACTCGCGGATAATTTTGCATGCAAATCCCCGCTTAGCTTAAACTTAGCTGGTGTTAGTTGAGTCAAAAAGAAGTATAATTGTAGCAATAATAATAATAAGTTAACCAAATTTGTTAAAGGAAATGTAAACAAAGATTTAAAAGAAAAAAAGTTGGTACTTTTTACTTTATAAACGTGAGCATACGTTTTTATACCACCACCCTTAGGGATTAGGGTATATATCATTTGATACGAAAAAAAGTGTAACGCATTAAAGGAGGCGAGTTAGACCCTAAGTATCTTAAGACCAAATTCGTTTCAAGACTTTTTAAGACGATTGAGCTATGTCCGTTTGTCTGGCTGGCTGGATGGCTGGTCAGCAGGATAACTCGAGTAATCCTTAACGAATCGGTATGAAAATTTAGCAGTATTAATATTTTTCGAAACGAACTTATGGGATTGTAAATGGGCTGAATAGCCGCACCCCTTCTGGTACCTCCCATACAAAATTACCTATCTTTGGAAAATTAATATTTCTTCCATAACTTCCAAACGGACAACTGGAGGATGTTTGAATTTGGTCAGTTTATTTATCTTGCAAAAGTAGACAAACCCTAAGAAAACCGAAACCTTTGCCACACCCCTTCTTCCAGATAGTTTTACATACATATATTTTTTGTTAGTAAACTGAATTCACTCAATGTTCGCTTATGAAAAGTTGAGTTAAGTATGAATATGGTCTATATCGGTTCACGCCTTCTGGTACCTCCCATACAAAATTACCTATTTTTGGAAAATTAATATTTCTCGCATAACTTCCCAACAGACACTTGGGGGGTAATGGAAATTGATCGTTTAATTTATGTTATTATAGGAGGCAAAACCCCAGAAAACCTAACTATTTGACACACCCCTTCTGGTACCTCCCATACAAATGCCCGAACTCACCCCCTTAGTCTTACAAACATATCTTTTTTGTAAGTACACTGAATTCAGTCAAATTATGCGTAATTTGTACGCTTATAAAAATATCAATCAGGAGTGAATATGGACTATATCGGGTTAGCCCTTCTGGTACCTCCCATACAAACAGACCTATTTTTGGAAAATTAATATTTCTCCCATAACTTCCAAACGGACATTTGAGGGGTAATGAAAATTGGTCGGTTAATTTATATTGTGATAGGAGGCGAAACCTCAGGAAACCTAAATATTTGACACACCCCTTCTGGTACCTCCCATATAAAGGACCGAACTCACCCCCATAGTTTTACATACATATCTTTTTTTGTAAGTACACTGAATTCAGTCGAATTTTTTGTAAGTTGTACGTATGAAAATTTGAGTCAGGAATGTATATTGTATAAGGACTGTATCCGTTCACCCCTTTTGGTACCGTCTATCAAAATTACCTTTTTTTGAAAAATTCATATTTCTCGCATAAATTCCAAACCGGCACCTATACCTCCTACACAAATATGTAAAGTTTTGGACGATTTTGCGCCACAAGCAGGGAAAAAATTATACATAAGTAATTTTATTTTAAATAAAAATCTATTAATTTCAATAACTCAAGACATCAACAATATCTTATCTTGGGTGATGGTATTTACCTGACTGAAATTTCTGTACTGGTTAAAGATATAAATTGTCATATTCAATGATAGTGACATATTGATCAATACCTTTTGTAGCAAAATTCAATTTCCACCACACAAAATTATCTTTAGAGATTTCTAGATAAACTTTTCCTAATTTTCTGAAACGGAATTTTAATTTAAAAAATAAAATTTTCTCGGGAGTAAACATTTGGACTTTATTACATGGGTTGATGCGAAATATTCTGTTTCTGCTCTGCAATGCACACGAATACAGATTTACTTCTTTTTATTTACGTCATCCTTCCCTGTCGACTTGACAGGTGTTTCGTTCTATTAATACCTTAAGAGTTACTGGATTGCTAGTTATAGAAGGTCGAGTTATGGAAGTTCGATTGTAATGTTACACCGTACGATAATTTAAAAAAAACGTTATACTTGAACCAGATAGTATACGGATGAAACGAAAAGCTTCTTCTTAGTTAGCAGCAGCAACAGAAAGGCATCTATCAGTAGCCGAGCTTCGGTCTGTTGCCAAGTGTAGATAACAGATCTTTCACCTGATTCGTTGAACGATGTATTTTTCTCTCGAAGACTCCCAGAATAGATTAATCCGCTTGTGCCATTACCCAGGATTCTGCGCTGCAGAGCAAGACAGGTAGTATCAGATTCTGGTAGTTGATTTCCAGGCTGACATTATTATTTTTGTTTAGGGTGGAGCCAAGTTGGAAAAAATCATCTACCACCTTAAAGTTATAGTTGTCAACAGCCATATCATCCAACAATTTCTGTCATATCGGACTGTCGAATGCAGCTTTGTAGTCGATGAACAGATGGTATGTGTCGATCTGCATTTCTTGGGTCTTCTCCAGGATCTGGCTTAGTGTAAATATCTGCTCGGTCGTGGACTTACAAGGTCTAAAGCTACACTGATAAAGTTCTATCAAGTTCGCCAGATTGTCATTAGTCTTTTAAATAATAGGACCTGGTATGCGATGGGTAAATGACTGATCCCGCGATAGTTGGTACAAACGCTTGTATCGTCTTTCTTAAGCACAAAACATAGAACACTCATATTCCAATCATCGGGCATGCATTCCTTGTGCCAAATCGTGTTTATGAGCTGGTGTATGCATGTTACGAGAACATCGCCGTCGGCCCAAAAAAGCAGCTTTATTATTTTTAAGCCTTGCGATCGTCGCACGGTGGGGTAAATTCTGGGCGGCCAAAATTCGATTTCTCAAAAACCAATGTTTTTAATAATTTCCGATTGTAGGGTAAAGAGGACAAAATGCTTCACTAGATTCCGTTATTTTTTCATTCCATTTTGCTTACATTCGTTTTCTACATGCTGTTAAAGTTACTTGTTGCTAATTGTGCAATTTCTATTTTGTTGTGCTCAGGTAAAGCAACAATTTTAGCAGGCTGTGGGAAGGCGTGTGTTTAGTTGCAACATTTAAGTAAAATGGAAAATAATAAAGCAGGTTAATATTATTTAATACACATAGCTAAATAAAATTTAATTCAAATTCATACTAGTAAAGCAGCATTGAAAAATGTGGTATTTTTGTTAATTTCTGTGGGTACCAAAATCGAACTATGGACAAAAAGTTATGCATCACCACTTTTCACCCCTTCAATCTGTGATTAAATATAATCTTTAACATCGTATTGTTCAGATGGAAAAATAAAATTTTGCGGGTTTTTGCGGTTTTATGTTTTATAGCCATTTACCTACTGCGAAAGAATAGACCATAATTTCTGCGGTTTTACTGAACCACTTTAGTTAACATACTGGATGTCCTATATCTCTATGCATTTATAGTTAGAGGGTATCCAGACGAATAGAAAGTTATAGGGAGGTAGGCCTCTAAAATTCAACGTTGTGGAGATATAAGGGAAATTCTTGGAATCTTAAAATTTTTATAAAACCATTTTTTGTATAAAAACGGTCACAACCTCTACCCTCCGAATGATAACATATTATTATTTTTTACGCCTCACCGAGTAATATTTTACCATTCTGCTTCATAAATTTGCTTCAAATAATTTTGGCCGCCCAGATCGTGACTTTACCCCACTGTGCGTCGTGCTGATCTCGTTTTGGCTCGGTGGTGGACAATCTACTCCGTCGTCTATGAATTGTGTGATTTCGTAACTTACGCTGCCTTCGGGAATGAGTAGAGATCGAAAGAGTTCCCTCCATATTTGCAGCACACTCTGAGTGCCCGTGAACAGATATCCGTCACTGTCCCTACGATTGAGAATTCCCGTTACAAAACCTTTGCTCTTAACCTTTTGGTAGAACTTTCGGGCTTCACCTCTATCCCTGTAGTTTACGATATCCTGGCTCTCTCTTTTTCTCCACAGACGTTTTTTCCGTTTAAAAAGATGGTTTATCTCCCTCATTTTCGCATTATAACGCTTGGTTACCGCACGTGTTGCCATTGGCTGCAGTTTGGTCTTGTATGCAGCATTTATTTTCCCAGACATTTCGGGACATTTATCACCGTACCAGGGCTCGCCTAAGCGTGGTTTTTCATAACCCAGTACGGTCATTGCAGTAGTGGTAAAGGAATTCGCAATATGCTGCCACTGGATGTCGGGAACATCAGAATTAGGGGGTTTGTTTGAAGTATTTGAGAGAGTTGGTTGGAGTGAGCATTGGTTATCTCGGTGGTATGCATGCTTGTGATGTCTAGCTTCCTTTGTGTTTGGTTACGAGTGTTTTTGGCATTACTTAATCGTGTGCGTACCTTGGCTGCAACTAGGTGGTGATCCGAGTCAATATTAGCACCGCGCATCACACGCACGTCCATAACGCTTGAGACACGCCTTCCATCAATTACCACGTGCTCAATCTGGTTTCTTGTATTTTGATTGGGAGATATCCAGGTTGCCTTATGGATATCTTCATGCGGGAATCTGGTCCCACTCACAACCATTTTTCTTGCCGACGCGAAACTTACCAGTCTGAATCCGTTATCGGAGGTGTTGTTGTGTAGACTGAATTTTCCGACTGCTGAACCAAGAGCATCTTCCCTTCCTATTTTAGCATTAAAATCTCCCAGAACAATTTTAATGTCGGTCATATATCTCCTCCAGGCGCTCATAGAATGCATCTTTAATGTCATGGTCTTTGTCTTCCGTCGGTAAGTGTACACAAATCAGCGTAATGTAAAAATATTTCGCACGGATGCGAATAGTGGCTATTCGGCCACTTACAAGGTTAAACCGCGGGGGTGTCGAAGTCTCTTGCCGACTATGAAACCACATCCAAATTTGTGTCTTTCTGCATGGCAGCTGTTAAACATGTCACAGTTCTTTCGTCGTGTACATCCCGGTCCCGTCCATCTCATTTCCTGTATAGCGGTGATGTCAGCATGGTATTTGTCGAGGACATCCGCCAGTTGGATAGAGGCACCATCTCTGTACAGAGTTCGGACATTCCAGGTAGATATCCTTGAATCATGGTCCTTATTTTTGCTGGGGTCGTCTACATTTGGGGGGTTCTTGTTTTTTCTTTTCTTCGTGTTTTCAAAATAATTGTTTTGTTTAAGGAGAGGGGCTTATTAGGCCACCGCGCCCGATCCTAGTTTCTTGGGGCTGGCAAAGCCACTAAGAGAGTCTTTGTTGAGCTTCAGTAACTTCTGTTACCTACTTCCTAAGACGCATCGGTGATAGTATGCCGATTAGGTTACTCAACATTTCGTGGTGCGTATATTGGGAGAACACTTCCAGCAACTGGTGGTTCCAGAAGGCACCGCGTGAAGTTATCGCGCCAATTTTAGACAACAGCTTAGATTGCCCAAAAAAAGTGCAATATCGCGGCTGAAAAATAATAAAACAACCGGTGCCGACGCAATTCCGGTGGCGAGGAGCTGATAACGAGCATGCACCAGCTCCTACGCACGATTTGGCTTAACGAGTGCAAGCCCTATGATTGAAATCTAAGCGTATTAAGTCCTGTGTCAAAAAAGCTGATCCAAGTGTGTGCTCCAACTACCGCGGCCAGTGCTATCCAACCTGATCGGGCCTTATCAGAGTGACTTTAGACCGGATAAATCAACAACAGACCAGATATTCACACTTCGGCAATTCCTGACCCAAAAGAAACAGATCGACACATACCATCTTTTCGTCGACTTTAAAGCGCCTTTGATAGCCCGATACGGCAAAAACTACTCGAAACCATGGCTGAGTTTGGTATTCCAGCGAACGCTGACTGACACGAAGTCTTCAGTGAAGATTGGCAGGCAGTGTTACCGCTGGGAATTTTCAAAAAGTATCACAAAAAGGGGATTTCTTCCAAAAAAGTGGCACATATTATACAAATAAGTGGCACAAAAAGTGGGACACTTTTTTTTAGTTTTTATTTCAAGAAAACAACAAAAAAATCAATAGTTAACAAAAACTATTCATTTGAGTACAGAGTACATAGATATTATAATGTAAAAAACATAAATTAAATCACATGTATTGATTTGTAGTTACTTTTTTGTAACTTCTTTCCTGTAATTTTAATGAGATCTGTGCTAGGAATCCAATATTCAAACTTCTCGTCAACCAAATTCAGAGTTGAAAGCATTGAATGACAGGTTTCCACTTTTAACCTGTTCGTTAATTTACTTTTCATTAATGTCAGTTTTGAAAAAACGCGTTCTGCGAAAGCACTGCTATGGGGCAAGGTAAAAAAAACATATATGGCAAATTGGTAAAAATTTTGGTAAAAATATTAATTTAAATTATTTTTTCAAATTCCCAATTTAAACCAGAAAACTTTAACATTGGTAATTGCGAATAGGTGTTCATAAGATTTGTCATTTGATTTACTTTCTAATAGTTTTAGTTCATTTATAAAAGCCTCGGGTTTGCTTAATACATCACTAAATTCAGTCACGATGTCAATATAACTTATATCTTTATTAGATTTTATATTAAAAGGGTCAAAGAACTTTAGACTATTCAGTTTTTTATAATTTATATCGATTCTTGAAAATATTTGGCCACAAATAGTTTGGTAAAATTTTAGAGTATTTGTTTTAATAGTTATAATATTAATTTCTTATATATTTTCAGAACAAATTAAAGTTTCGACTTCATGGCCTATTTATATTTTATTTCCTTGATGTGTAAAATATTTATCTAATAAATATACCACAGCATGTAAGGGTAATACAATCTTTGTTTTAAAAAGTTTCTGAAAATTTGGAGTAAAACCTGTTTTGTCAATGAAATAAGATATATCATTTGTGAAGACTCTCTTGGAAAACTTGTGTTTAATGAATTAATGATTTTAAGAAAATAAACTTAAAATTTTTAATACATATTATTACTAGTTGACAGTTCTGGTTGCATATTATGTATTTTTTTTCCAATTTTTTAGAACATTTTTCTTCAAATACAAAAAGTGGCACATTTAGTATCATTGTAAAAAAGTGGCATAAAAGTATAAATGCAGAAAAAAGTGGCAAAATTGCCACCTTAGTGGCACAACGGTAACACTGTTGGCAAGGACCTTACGGAGCCATTCTATACCAGACGAGGCCTGAAACAATGCGACGGCCTATCGTGTGACCTTTTTTAACTGTAAACACGAGTGGCACGAAATTCAACAAAAGCCACATGCTACTCGCGTGCGCTGATGATGTAATCATCATCGGTCGAAAACCGCTGGAAGTGACTGCAGCCTTCTCAGGCATACAGAAGGAATCAGCGAAAATGGGTCTAATGGTGAACGAGGACAAAACGAAGTTATTAGTTTCAACGAACAAAGAACAAAATCGTTTGGGAAACTGCTTGAACAACTATAATTTCGAGGTGGTAGATAATTTTATCTAGACTCGCGCCATCAACAAAACAAATAATGTCAGCCTCGAGATCCGGAGAAGAATCCTGCTTGCTGATAAATGCTACTACGGACTAAGCAAACTATTTAATGAAAGAATCCTTTCTCGACGAACATAAATCCAGCTATACCAGATACTGGTTCTTACTGTCTTGATGTATGGTTCAGAATCCTGGGTTATGACACAAGCGGATGAATCGGTTGTGACAGTATTCGTAAAATATATGGGCCCATCATCGTTAACGAAGAATATCGACGTCGAACCATGAGCTGTATGGGCTGTACACTAGACCGGGTCGGTCCCCATACAAATTTTTTTTTTCTTCAAAGTCGAGGGCTAATATTAAAGATAACCTCGAGACAACATAAAAAAAAATTTTTTTCCTCCCCCACCCCCCGGAAAAACAGCCAAAATCGTTTTTTTATCACTGCTTTTTTGTTTGTGGCTCAATCGTAACATACAAGACATCGGTGTATAGGTCTTGACGAGTACTAAATTTGTCCTATAGATGTCGCTGACATACGACATCATTTTGTAATAATGGCCTCATTTAGAGCAATTTCTACCCCTAAAGTTTTAAAATATTTCTTCCTAGGATTAAAGCCGTTTAAAAACCATGAACATTTTGCTTTGGAAGTATACAGTTTAATTCAAAAACAAAAAAGTTATGTGTGAAAAGATGTATTTACAGGAGGAACAAAATTTTTTTTTTTAAGTTGTCTCGAGGTGATCTTTAATATTTGCCCTCGACTTTGGAAACTTTTTTTCGTGACCCGGTCTACTGTACACTGACATTGACGCGTTCAGACGCATTAAGGTGCAGAGGTTGCTTTGGCTAGGTCTTGTTGTAAGCATAAACGAAAATGTTCCATCTCGAAAAATTTTTGACTTTTTTAATGGATAGCGCAAAGAGGAGGGCTAAAACTCCGTTGGAAAGACCGGTTAACTGAGAACGTTACAGAACTTGGTGTGACTAACTGGAGAAGAAGCGCAGAAGTATTTCTACGTGTGGTATATAATCCAATAGGATTGCAAAGAAGTGCCAGATAAATAAGTTAGTAAGTACTTATAGTTTAATTCGTATACCAACTAATGCAAGTATAATGACTTTTTTTAAAAAAAAAAAGTTGTGTCAGGCATGTGTCACGGGTCTATGCATTCCTTTAAGAAAAACATCCAAACTGACCCCTTAAATCCACTGCAGCGAGGCTTCGAGCCCGCATCTGCTTTGGAACTACCAACTCGCTATATAAACTACTAGCTTTCCCGGCTCGCGTTGCTTCACCCGTACTTACAGTGAATCTTCGTAAGAATTTAATCAATACAGATAAAATGCAACCGCTTCATAAGACGGGCGGACAGAATTTTATGTGTTTGCAGCTTTATCCCAGAGATCTGAATGATTGAACCGCTTTAATTCCTATTTTTCCCTAAAAGCTCGAATTTCAAAAGATACATTCGTATCGCACAACTAAAATAGAGTGATACCCCTCTCTAATTCTTTGTCCATATAAGATTATAGCTTTGGCTGTTTGGTCTGGCCGATGCTACCAGTTTTACCCCCAAATGTTCGAATTTCTAAAAACCCCATTTCGTAACTCTACCTTTAGGCATTTGGTCTGGGCGATAGTACCAGTTTTATCTCTTTTTATTTTTACACGTAAAGAATGAATTTCGAAAAATTACTTCATATCCCACAACTAAAATATTGACTTTAATGTTTCCGACTATATGTTTAGTACCGGTTTTATCCCGTTACGCCCATTTTTACACTTAAAAAGTACAAATTTCAAATACCGTATTTGCTTCAATTTAATTTTATTGGGAGCTAACCCCTTTTTTAACCAGAAATATCGGATTTCGCGATTATAGCATTAGCCGATTGGTCTGGGTGATGGTACAATTTGTATCCCTTTTTGGTAATTTTTACACCTAAAAGTACGAATTTTCAAAAATCCATTCTTAGCTGAAGTTTACACGAAAAGAGGAACAACCACCCCAAATTTAATCGTCCTATGTACAGTAGGGGTATAACATAACATTTGGCATAGTACCATGAGGTCAACCATGTCCTAGTAACCACGAAAATCATAATCTTTTGTAATTTTTCTGGAAAAAGTTCACGCACCAATTGGTTTTTCTAAACAGGTGTATAAAAAATTATTTAAAAATTAATTTTTTTATTATTATTTTTTAAATTACTGAAAGTAACATATGTACTCGTATAATAAAAATAAGAAAAATTTTAATAAGTTAGTTATTGAAAGATAAAAATTTATAATTTTAAGTTCGAGGAGATTTACAGAAAGGAAAAATATTCTGAACAACCGTAATGGCACGCTCCGCACAGATATTATTTCTTTGTTGGTTTCGGATTATTGAATCTTACCATCTCAAAATATGAATGAAATTTCATACTTGAGCATTTTTTGTTTTAAATAAACATATTATTAATTTTTCTTAACCAAAAAGAAAATTTAAAAATTTTCAAAACTTCATCGCGGTTTGTGCGTGAACTTTTTTGACCTTAGCGAAAAAATAAATATACGTTCCCTTATAGTTTTTTATGCTCTATTGGACTGTGCTATGCCAATTTTGATATTTTAAAAAATTGTTAAAAAGTTATATCCCTAATGTACAGCCATTTCACCAAATCTGTTAATCAAGGAATTTTTTATATAATATATATGTATAATGAAAATGTTATTAAAATCGTTCTATTACTATGACCGACATAACAATATTTTCATATGGGGCGTGGTGCTGGCCATTTCCCAGCGAGGCGTAACCCTCCATGTACCATTTACATACGTATCAAATCTCATCTTCATACCATTAATGGGTCGTGATATATGACCAATTGAAATTTTTTTTCTAATTAAGTTTCCATGTAACCTATGATAGAAGTCCTATGAACATTATCACACAAAGAAAATATAATTGCAATCGGTCCATTTGTATGGCCAATATGATTATTTTTAAAAAAGGGTCGTGGCACCGCCCCTTTTTCCAGTGAGTCGTATTCCTCTTTGTATCAATAACATATGTAACAAGTCTCATCTTCATACCTCTAATGGCTCTTGAGAATTGACCGATTGCAATTTTGGTTTGTTTGGGCGGTGCCACGCCCCTTTGTCTAATTAATATTTTATGTAGCCTATGATAGAGGCCCTACGGATAGTACTACCCACTGAACATTTTATTGCAGTCGGGCCATTTATTTAGCCGAGATAACGATTTTTTCAAAAGAGACGTGGCACCGCCCATTTCCCAGCGAGACGCAATGCTCCTTGTACCAGTAACATATGCAGCAAATCTCATCTTCATACCTCCAATGGCTCGTGAGATATGACCGATAGAAATTTCGGTTTGTGTGGGCGGTGCCACGCCCCATTGTTTAACTGTGTATTCATATAGCCTATGACAGAGGCCCTATGGACAGTATCACACATAAAAAATTCAATTCTAATCGCTCCACATATTTGGCCAATATAACTTTAATTTAAAAAGGGGTGTGGCACCGCCCACTTTCCACAAAGAATATATTTTTTCTTATACGACCGATGTACGCACCAAATCTCGACTTCGTACCTATATATAATTTTATATATATAGATTAACTCAGTGTTGTCTATAGTTTTGGATTAATATCATCCGGTTCAAGACTTAAAAAAAACTTTTGAACTATCGTTTCTACTAACTTTTACTCAAGGGAATTCAGGAAATTCCGCAATTTTATTCGTTGAACATTTTTACCTTCATATGATTTCAGCATCAATTTTAACTAGTCTTGCTAGCTATTGGTATGATTTCATTACAATTGTTGGTGAGTGTGCAACAAACTTATAAAATTTTGATGTTAATTAAAGTTCCCCATGTATGAGGCCGCTCCAATGAAAATATTTACTTGTGCGTAATTGAAATTTAACTGGGTGAATACTAATCTGGCATCAGAGATTTGGAAACCTCCTAATCGCCGTCCTATGATCATTTTCATACTCGTATAGCTGCAGACACATAATTGAAAAACCATGCATTTCCGCTACTTGTATTTAACATATATAAAAATCGTGTGATATAATCGACATGTGCGAGTATTTAATTTATTGACATGACATTGAAACTGCGGAAAGAAAGACCTCTTATCCGATTCGTAATTAAAAAAAATCGCTGGTAAATCTGTAAATTACACAAAAGTGTACGCACATAATGACACTTTGGGCTGTTCGACATTAATTGCCAATGAATTCCAGATTCAATGTCAATGTTAACCGCAAAACCAACCGATACCAAAAAAAAACTCGCAACTTACAGTTTCGTACTTCAAACGCTATGACCAATTTTGAATGCAAACACTACTGCGTACAAATTTTACAGAGGCACTCGCATTTCGATTTAAAAGCAAAACAAGCTTAAAAGTTCGTAGTATCAGAATGGCTAAAACAACTCAAAATTGTTTGTGTTGTTGTTATCGTTTTTGGTAGTAGCTTCTGGCGTAAGTGTGTGTGCGTTTGTCTACAGGTTGCGGTGGGGGCAGCACGTGCTTGACAAGCCAAACTACCGAAAAACCTTAAATCGAATGATAAAAATCATTGACCCTACAATACGGACAGACGGACGACGTTCGACGACCATCGTATACAACTGGGTTGGTTTAGCCTGTCAGCTGTCAATGTTTTGTTTATTTTGCTTTTCACAAAAAGTGACACCACTGTATGCCAAAAAGTGCTACTTGCTACTTCCGTTTGACTCAGATTCAAATCCAGCAATGTGAGTAATAAATAAAAAAAACAATCAAACGTCCTTGAAACTGGACTTTACATAGTGAAATAGTTGGAAATATGAAAACAACAACAACACCAACTCGATGTGGAACAAATTATTTTATTAACATTCTTTTTTATGCCAGTTTCTCTAATTCATTCATGTTGGGAGCATTGGTGGTGGCCGTCGTCCATCGTCGTCTATGACTTGTCATAAATTTAATTATTTTATAATTTACAAACTTGTGGATGCGTTTACCTTGCGCACTTCAACCGTAAATGGGAGGGTGCTTAAGCTGTCACTTTTGTCTAAAAAACGCGCGTATCGAGTGTTTGGTTTTGTATCAGTTGTTTGTTTTTGTTGTTGCTGGAATTTTGACATTCTTGACAGTTAGACATTACTGAAACACATGCAAAGAAATCTCAATTATGATTACATTTTTCAAAAATTTAATTAGTTTTTTTCTAGCACAGTGGTATTGCTTTAACGTCTGTACAAAATTACCAACAACAACATTTGATATGTCTATATGATGTTAACTAGAGTTCAATTCGGACTCAAAAACAAATGTAATTTACATTGTATTTTGACAAATTTCTGAGTCAATAAAATACCTTAGACTTTTGTTTATTTACTAGCTGACCGGGCTGACATCGTTCTGCTTAGAGAAGTATTGACTTAAATGTAACTTTTGTGGGTGGAATTATATTTTGGACTTTTGACAAAACAACTTCTCTCGAAATAAGAAATTTTTGCAAGATTTTTATATTAAATATAAATATTTAAGACGGTTCTTTTGGTGTAATCCTTGCATTTCTACGCCATTTGGTTTTAAATCTACAGTTCTTAGCAAATCAACTTCTTTCATTATATTTGGAAACAATATTTGATAAAACATCTTATCTGAAAGAGTTTAAAAATATTTTAAACTGCAAGAAATAAAATTGTTATATCCTTTTGACAAAACATCTAAATTGTAGTTAATATTTTTTTGCATATAAACGTTTTGTTTTAACAAAACAACTTCTCTTCAAAGAAGTTGCTTTATCAAAACTGAAATTTAGAAAATATGTAACTTGCTTGAGACAAGATACATTTTTAAATGCTTTATAGAGAACATCATATTTTCCGTACAAAAAAAACTACTTGTCCAATCCAGACTATTAAAACGGTGAATTTACATAAAATAAAACAAAATTCTGGAGGACTTTTACCATACGATAGACGTGGAAAACATGATCCACCCCACAATCGATGTCGATCGATTACGAATCGATCGAAGTACGAAAGTCACTACAGTCGTGGACATACAAATCAATTATATTTTGAACGTGGTCTTAACTTGGCACATTATACCGGTTATATACTGAAAAATACTATGATTGCGTATCGGAATCAAAATACAGAGATATATTTACTACCCTAGGTATTAAGTTCAAGTAACCTCAGCTTGATCTGTGTAATACATGCGAACTCTTCTGTCGACGAGTTACAACAAAAAAAAAAACATAATTTACCAAATTCAGTTCGTCATATTGTTTTATATAGTGATTCCTGTCCTGGTCAGAACCGCAACTCATATCTTTGCGCAATGTTTGAGAAAGTTTTAGAAGATCAAGCAAGTATTCCACTTATTGGTCATAAATTTATTGTCGTGGGTCATATGCATCTTAAATGTGGTACTGTACATATGCAAATAAAAAAGAAAAGAAAAAATTTCTTCGGACCTATTGAACAATCACACGATTGGGCAAACTTAATATCGGCGACCAATGAAAATTATATTGTTCATGAATTAATACAAGAGGACTTCTTTCGATTTTCGTGCACTTCTAAAAGAACAAATACATCATACAAAGGACAAATACACATGGAGGTCACATAGCATTTCAGGTATAATTTTAAATACCAACATTTTTTTCAACACTATATTATTTTTTTAATCTTCAAATTTTTAGGTGAGAAGTTTGAGTGGAAAATCGTTCGATGGCTGAGATACGAAAAAATATATATATATGTAGAGATTAAAAATAATAATATTTTTTAAAATAATCTATTTCGACTTTTTTTATTAGGCCCATTTTAACAAAACAACTAGCCTTGAGATAAGCGCAAAATATAAATCACGTTTTTGTTTAAAACAATTTTCACAAAACAACTTGTGTAATGTTAGTTAATTTTTTTGTTGAAAACAATTTCGACAAAACATCCTATCCTTTTATTCTTAATTTTTCTGAAAATCTGTTGGCATTAGAATAGAATTACTGATATCTTCATTTCAATTTAGTATTTAAATTTAATACTACACTTTTAACTTTTCACCAAATATTTCAAAATCAAAGTTGTTAGATATTATTTTGATTATTTTGTCAAAAGTCCACAGGTATGTTCATCGAAATGAAAAAAAAAAATTTGAGGTATGTTAAAGGATAATATTTTTTAATCACAGAAATTTGTTGCAATGCTTTTAATAATTCGAGTACGAAATAACCAAAGGAGTGTACATATGTTTATCAGTGGGTCTTTTTACACGTGAACATGCAACATAAAGCTGTTTATGCTAAAAACATAGATTTTCTAAATTCAAGCCGCTTTCAGCTTTATTAATTGTCATCGCAAATTCTAACCGAACTGGAAACTGTAATCTTTTGAACTCAAACGGGAAACGGTATGGGTATCATTGGAATACATAGTTGTAATATAATACATCGGTTTCCTTATATTTTTAGGTTAAATTAATTTAAGAATGATAACTCCATCATGTATTGCTTCTTAAATCCTGTAATGTGCGATCAAGTGGTTTCAACGATTTTTTTGTGTGCCTCACTATGATTTGACATGTTTGAAACTTTTTTTTTATCTTGATATTACATGTGGGGTTCTCATAAAATTTTAATTTACTGCGCTATTCTGCAACGTCCAAAAGAGTTGCTCAATACAGGAGGAAGTAGTATTCAACGCAATCCGTTTTGCGTTTGAAATGTTTTAATCGGTGAGTACTTGAATTTTTTTCCGTTGTTGATCTCGGTCACATCCAACACATCCAACACAGGTCTCAAATTACGCCATATCAAATATCAAGACGAATAATGCTACAGTCCTCCAGCTATTGCGTTTGTATGACAGAATTGGGCAGGGCCACCCGTTTTTGGCTTGATCACACATATTGGTGTTTATTACTCACCCTTTCTCTTTAAAATACGTATACTGATCTTATTGAATCCACACCAAATTCACGCGCCTACCATGCGGGAGATCGCAGGTTTAAACTTGGCTCCAGTCATCTTAAAAAATTGTTTCTTTCATTGTCGGCTCCCCTCGAATATTGTTGACAGCAACTTCGCAGTATTAAGTATCGAGTCAATTGGCGTGTCTAGTAAGAGCTTTTCAAACAGTGACGTTCGCATTCGTCGATAAACAAGTAGGTGCCGTTAGTTGTGAATCTAAAAATAGAAAGCGTGTTAATCCACAACAACGCGAGAAGCTATCCCATACCTCATTCATGGGGTGCAAAGGGAAATTAAGTTATTCAGATATCGCATTATAATAAATTACGTCCAATGGACGGACCACACCTACTGATCAAGTACTTTAGATATCGCACTTTTACAAATAAGGACCTATGGGTGGTGCCATACATAATAATCTAGTACTTCAGACACCGCACGTCAACAAATTAGCTCCATAATCCCGCCAGTTTTTGACCTGATCATATTGCCTCAACCTCTAATTTAAAGTCACTTCAGTTCAAACAAACCCAATTTAAACTTTATATACATAAACTAGCTGACCCGGCAAACGTTGTTCTGCCATACAACTTTGGAACCGGCAAACTTCGTCTCGCTCCTAAGGTAACGCCTTCATATAATAGTAAAACACAGATAGTTCAAGTTTTAATCTGATTTACTTGAATTTAATCGATCTGATATACAATGTTTTTTGATTTGTTTCCGGCGTAAAAACAAACAATAAAGACTGTTTGCCAACACTCAAACCGACGACGCACAGCTGACAGTGTGGAAAGCAGGGATTTTCGAGGTTGATTCCACAAATTTCCAACGATTGACCTTACGATTTTTTTATTGTTATCGCAAATACCAATCGAATGGGGAGTTGAATTCGCTTGAATTGGAAGGGAAGATCGATTGGAATAATAGAAATTCGAGGGATAAGAACTTCCTCTCCTTTGAATTTTCCCTTGATGATCGTCGCTTTTACTACAATTTCGGATGATTCAGATTCTGCAAAATGATCATGATTGATCCCACCTTCAGCTGCAAATTATGCGTCGAACTTTCTGGAACATCTAGATAGTTCAAAATTCTGTTGCCTCATTCTCGTTAAATCACCTCGAAAATTATTCATCGTACGATCATCTGGCTCCAAAGCTCGTTTATGCGCCATCGTGTATTGATTTAGCATTCTCGCAACAATTTCGCCACACGTTGGTTTGTCAACTGTGAGAAGTAAGCGGAATGTGCAGTTCGACCGCCTTTCAACAATATGGAAGCAATACCAGAGGATGCAACAGCTAACTCAATTGCGATCTTGACAGAATTGTTGCCAGAATCAAAGAAATTACGAATGTCTTGCCTGTCCCACCGGGAGTATCGAGAAAGTAAATGCCTCCCGTTCCATCGTCAACAACCTTCATCAGCGAAATTACACGTTCGTTTGCTCGGCATTTAAGGACGGCAGATTTGTTCGGACTCTTTCAGTCAGCTTAACTCGATCAAAGTCTTGCAACTCGCGATTGAATGCCTCATACATCGAACGATTTGGCGCTGGTATTCCCAATTTCGACAGTAGACTGCCGCACATTAGCACGCACATGTCTTTGAAGATAATGTCAAGATCGGAATTGGATGTTGTCGTGCGAACTCTGTGCAAATGTCGTCAGCTATCTCGTCCATTAATTTGTCCCACAATGCGCTCGGGTTCGGCAGATGCAACGTGGCTATGATGATCGAAAACAATGTACAAATTTGATTCGCTGGAGCAGAAACAGTT
Organism: Muscina levida; assembly: GCA_964034835.1. Lineage (NCBI taxonomy): Eukaryota > Metazoa > Arthropoda > Insecta > Diptera > Muscidae > Muscina > Muscina levida. The sequence continues at coordinate 45,933,613 of OZ035881.1, read as the reverse complement.
GTTGGCGAGATTCGCGAAGTGTGGCGACTGATTGAAACTAATAAAATTGAGACGCTCCGTTTCGACCTTGACGTTCATGTGAACGCAGTACTGTTGAAATAAACGACGATATCTTAACAGATGATTGTCATCATCTTGTGAGCCAAACATTTTATCCGTTTCTTCTACTGGAATACGAATTCGAACATAGAGGGATAATGAAAAAGAATTGATGACTTGTAAACAAACCTTCCGTTCTATTGACCATCTTTAAATTGAGGTGATAGCCATCCTTTCCACAACAGAACATCAACGGGTATTGAAGTGAATCATATGACTGATAAGTCTCGTACACGTGCCGAACTTGTCCACCATCCCGAAGCTTGAGAACAATATCGCGTGATTTTACATTCTCTCCAACAATCATCACTGCGACTTCATTTATAGTGGGAGCATTGAATTGTCTTACATGGCATCCAGAGGGTCTTTTGTTATAATGATTTTGTGGACGTCAAAATGCATTGTATTCAATGCGGTTTTGAACAATCGGACCAATGCATTATGCTTATGCAGAAGATTTTAAAATTGTTCGACCATTTCGCGTTTAATCTTTTAACATAATTAATTTCAAGCATCATAACGAATTTTCCATCCTTACGTCGTCTAAAATCATCAAATCAAGCGATATAATGAAAAATTTCGTCGAAAAAATCCAAAATTTTCACATTTGCATCATTTAAATTTATCAAAACGCAATAAAATTTAGAATTTCGTCGAAAAAAATTAAAATTTGTAGAATTTTTCCATAATTTTCCAACCATAATTTTCTATTTTTCCAACCAAAAAGCCACACCGGTTCAATTACACACAAAATGTAATTCAAAAATTCAATTTACTGTGCAAAATGTTTCCGAAAAATCAAAATTTTTCGAGTTTTTCCTGAATTTTCCGAGTTTCCCACTGAGAATTTTTTTATTTTTCCATTCGGTAAGCCATTTTGGAATAATTTCACTAAATTTTACACTGTTACATCGTCCAAAATTATCAAATCATAAAAATGTAACATTTTCAAAAAAATTTTCCGGAATTTTCCAACAAATTTTTTTTCCATTCGAAAAGGCAATTTTAAATTTTTCCAATTTCCCGACTTTTGCGGAGCATTTTCCCAAAATTTTCTTTCACATAAAGGAAGATTTCGTTCAAGGCATCCAAATCTTTAGATTTTTTTCTGGAATATTCCGAGTTTTCCACCAAGAATTTTTCTATTTTTCCATTCGAAAAATCATAATTGTTCGAAATTTTTCACATTTACATCGCCCAAAATTACCAAAACATATGATAAGATGCAAAATTTTGTCGAAAAAAAAAAAATTTTATTAGCATTTTCCATAATTTTCCAACTAAAATTTTCTATTTTTCCATTCGAAAACCGACAAAAATTTAATTTGCGATTTACCTCAAATCGGGCGATGAAATGCAAAATTTTCCCGAAAAAATTCGAATTTTTCGGAGTTTTCCACCGAGAATTTATCTATTTTTCCATTTGGAACGTTATTTCGGAATAATTATCCAAAATTTTTCGCAAGTTACATTGTTCAAAACTATCAAATTGTACGACAAAAAGCAAAATTTCGTCGAAAAATAGTATTAAATTTTTTCGAATTTTTCCGGAATTTTCCGAATTTTCCAACAAATTTTTTTTATTTTTCCATTCGAACAATCATTCGCAACAATTGCACATAAAATTCCATACAAAAAATCAATTTTCGGTTTTTCCAATTTTTCCGAGGATTTTTCCAAAATTTTCTTTTACATAAACCTTCTCCTGGCAATTACAAACAACCGAAAAAAAATTTCAGCAAAATCGGTCCAGCCGTTCTCAATTGATGAATTACTTTACATTTTTGCCACCATTTTTATATATATAGATGTATCATTTGTCGGTGGCATTTGAAAATTTAAATATTGACAATTTTAAATTTTCACAATTTAAAAATTTTGGATAATTTTTGTATGTGAAAAATCTAAAATCGACTCAATGATTAGACCAAATGTGCCTTATGCGATGTTTAAGTAGCCTATAAACATCTTCGGAAGATTGGCTTTCTAATGAAATCGGTTTGCTGCACATCGGTTGTATGGTTTTAAAGTCTATATCGGTCATAGGTAGAAATAAATGTTCACTTTTATATACATACATACATATGTATATATTAGACTGGCCATAGCGTTATATAGAAAAAATTAAAAATGTGAAATCCAAAAGTTTTCGTACTGAAAAATATGAGGTTGGGGATAAAAATAATTATGCATAATTTTTTTTTTTTTTTTATTCCGAGTACCTCCGGGTTGAGCCCAAACTTTTATTACATTACCCATTTAGGCTGAAGTGCAGAATATGGGGCGGGAGCCCTATTAAAAACCAAAAATATGCCATTGTCTTCATCTTGGCCCCCAAACATCGGAATGGTAGGTCAAAGTTGGCGCTCAGGCCCATGGGGCCCGGGGGGTCAAAAAAGGGGCCCCTTTCGGTTCTATGATGACCCCCCAGGTGCGGGTACTCAAATGAAAGATATTTTCGAGACGAATCCAACGATGGTTCCTACGGGTCTCCTGGCCCGAGTTAGAGCCATTTCCGGGATATAGGAAGGAAAAAAAATATTTTTAACTAAATTTAAACAATTTAAAAAAAAAATTTGCGTGCGGCGCTACTAAACCCAACATAGGTGTACCGTCATTTCGCCCAATGTCATTTCGCCCAAAAACAACCATGACATATCGCCCACATAGACATAGACCCAACTCAATTTTTTTGGGCGAAATATCAGACTCATGATGACGGCACGCGCTGCTGCATACGTCGCAGTCAGTCTTGTACTCTTGCCCCCGCCTTAGGGGGCGTGCCCCCCACCGCATTTGTGTTTTAATAATGCCAGAGAAAGAGAGAGAGTAGCGAGTCTGACTACGACGTATGCGGCGGGGGCGTGCCCCCCACCGAGAGAGAGAGTACAAGACTGACTGCGACGTATGCAGCAGGGCGTGCCGTCGTCATGAGTCTGACATTTCGCCCAACAAAATTGAGTTGGGTCTTCTGTCATAGCATTTGGGCGATATGTCATTTTGTAGTTAGGTTTTTGGTCGAAATGACATGTTTTGGGCGATATGTCATGGTTGTTTTTGGGCGAAATGACATTGGGCGAAATGACGGTACACCTATGTCGGGTTTAGAAGCGCCGCACGCAACTTTTTTTTTAAAATTTTTTAAATTTAGTTAAAAATATTTTTTTTCCTTCGTATATCCCGGAAATGGCTCTAACTCGGTCCAGGAGACCCGTAGGAACCATCGTTGGATTCGTCTCGAAAATATCTTTCACTTGAGTACCCGCACCTGGGGGGTCATCATAGAACCGAAAGGGGCCCCTTTTTTGACCCCCCGGGCCCCATGGGCCTGAGCGCCAACTTTGACCTACCATTCCGATGTTTGGGGGCCAAGATGAAGACAATGGCATATTTTTGGTTTTTAATCGGGCTCCCGCCCCATATTCTGCACTTCAGCCTAAATGGGTAATGTAATAAAAGTTTGGGCTCAACCCGGAGGTACTCGGAATCAAAAAAAAAAAAAAAAAAAAATATGCATAATTCTTTTTATCTCCAACCTCATATTTTTCAGTGCGAAAAATTTAACTTTTCAAAAAAATTTCCACTATGGCCACTCTAGTATATATGTATGTATGTAGATATCCAGACAAATCGTTTGCGCTGAATGGTTAGCTCAATAGGTAGTTCAATGGTCTTTAAAGCACAACTTTGTAGGGAAAGGTATGAGGCCACTACATCCCTAAAATGTTTCGCAGGCACGACATATTTTATGGATGTGGTCAGTTAGTAAGGACTTTTGTTAAATACCAAGATTTGTTTGGTGATGACTTGGATAGATTAAATTTGCACCTAATTTAGTAGAAATCGGTTATGCGAGATAGATTTTCTATTCCGTCTATAGTGTATTTGAGCGATTCGGCAACTTTGCTGCTTACGCCTACGTTAATTGGGTCCGATAGCTGTTTGTTGTGCATAACTTTGTTTTCAAATCCTTCGTTATTCGTTTTATGAGTTTTTTGGGAACACCGTGGGAATAAAATGATATCCAAATATAATTATGTTCGATGGTATCGAAGGCGATGTTGCATCTACATAGCAAATGTGGATATTTGACTGCCACTTCTGAATTTCCTATAGAATGACACGTATGACTGTTGCTTTTCTGATCTTTGACCTTTCGTTCGAAGTCGATTCCAAAGATAGTTATATTAACAGAAGAAAAACAATCCATCATCTTTACACTGGTGGAATGCAGAGACTGCAAGAAAGTGCAAGGAATGCAGGAAACTATTCAACAAAGCGAAAAGTAACGGCAACTGGAACACATATAAGTCTTCAGTTAACAATTTCAATACTATTGTACATACAGACAACAAATGGATGATATTTCTGGCATGCCGATTACTAAACATCGAGTTCAATGGGCTATCAACAGTTTCCATTATTTTAAATATCCGAGAAAAAACAAGAACCGCCCAAATGTTTACGACCCCCGCAAACGTTATAAGGACCATGATTTAAGGATATGCACCTGGAATGCCCGAACCCTATACAGAGATGGTGCCTCTATACAACTGGCGGATGTCCTCGACAAATACAAGGCTGACATCACCGCCATACAGGAAATGAGATGGACGGGACAGGGATGCACACGACGGAAGAACTGTGACATCTTTTTTACAGCTGCCTAGCAGAAAGACACGAATTTGGATATGGTTTCATAGTCGGCAAGAGACTTCGACACCTGGTCTCGCGGTTTAACCCTGTAAGTGACCGTATTCGTGACCATTCGCATCCGGGCGAAATATTTTTACATTACGCTGATTTGTGTACACGCCCCGACGGAAGACAAAGACGATGACATCAAAGATGCAGTCTATGAGCGCCTGGAGGATATATATGACCGCTGCCTGCACATGACATTAAAATTGTTTTGGAAGATTTCAATGTTAAAATAGGAAGAGAATATGATCTTGGTTCAGCAGTCGAAAAAAATTCAGTCTGCACAACAACACCTCCGATAACGGATTCAGACTGGTTAGTTTCGCGTCGGAAGAAACATGGTTGTGAGTGGAACCAGATTCCCGCATAAAGATATCCACAAGGCAACATAGACATCTCCCGATTAAAATACAAGAAATCAGATTGATCATGTGGTAATTGATGGAAGGCATGTCTCAAGCGTTATGGACGTGCGTGCGATGCGCGGTTCAAATATTGACAGGATTAAGTTGTGCTAAAAACACTCGTAATCAAACGCAAAGGAAGCTAGACATCACAAAACTGCATACCACTGAGATAGCCAATGCCTACTCCAACCAACTCTCTCAATTACTCCAAACAAACCCCCCTAGTTCTGATGTTCCCGACATACAGTGGCATCATATTGCGAATTCTATGACCACAATGACCGTACTGGGTTATGAATAATCACGCTCAGACAAATCGCGAAATGACTGAGGAAATGGATGCTGCATACAAAGCAAAACTGCAGCCAAAGGCGACACGTGCGGTGACGGAGCGTTATAAAGAAAAAATGAGGGAGATGAAACGCCTGTTCAGGCGAAAAAAGGGTCTGTGGAAGAAAAAAGAAAATTACAAGGATAGAGGTGAGGCCTGAAAGTTCTACCAAAAGTTAAAAAGTAAAGGTTTTGGAACAGGCATCCCCACCTGTAAGGACGGAGACGGAAATCTGGTCACGGACAGTCAGAGTGTGCTGCAAATATGAAGGGAACACTTTCAATCTCTACTCGTTCCCGAAGACAGCATTAGTGACATAATCACACCAATCATCGACGATGGAGTAGACTGTCCATCACCGAGCCAAAACGAGATCAGCACGGCAATCTGATCCTACCTGTCTTGCTTTACAGCGCAGAATTCTGGGTAATGACACAAGCGGTTCAATCTATTCTGAGAGTCTTCGAGAGAAAAATACTACGCAAAATATTTGGACTCATCGTCGTTAACGGCGAGTACCGTCGTCGAATGAATCATGAGCTGTATAAGCTGTACAACGACATCGACGTAGTCAAGCGCGTTCAAATAGACCGAATGCGCTGGCTTGGACACGTTGTACGAATGGACGCAAACGCTCCGTCTCGAAAAGTCTTCGGCAATAAACTCGATGGGCGGCGCAGGAGCGGGCGACCGATGGATGGACCAGAAATGAAGTGCGGCTACTGATTAATAAATTTCTGTTGTTGCTGTCATTAAAGAAGAAGAAGAATATCTTGAAAAAAATTTGACCGAATTTTGTAAAACTAGCGTAAATTCGGTCATTTGTAAAGGAGGCAACAGAAGGGGTGTGGCAAATAATTAGGCTTTCACAGTGTTTGTTTACTATTAGAAGATAATTAAACGGGCCAAATATTGATATCCTTCATTTGTCCGTTTGGAAGTTATTGAACAAATGTATTTTTTTTTTAAATTGGTCATTTTGTATGTAAGTACTAGAAGTTGTGGGGCTATTTTCCATATATCTCCAACAGTTGGTCGCAGTTGGTGTAATCTCCACAAAATCAAAAACTTAGAAGAAAATTAAAAAAAATCTTAACAATAAAAAAAAACTAGGTAACTCCAATTTTTGAAAACACGAAACACACGAAGTTTTTAACATATCTAGTTTTATATACAAATTTTAATTTTTCTGACTTTTGTTTTCCAAATTACACTAGAGCCCCGACTTGCGTCGTTAATGGTGACCGGAGAAACGCGACGCAAATCGAATCAGCTTCTTCTATATAAATGCTCTGAAATATTCAAAACAAAGCAAAAAATTTTGTATTTTTGATAAAAAAACAAGTATGAACACATTTTTATTTATTTCATTTACTTCAACAAATGTTTTTAATTATTATAAAGAAATAAAAAACAATAAATTGAGAAAAAAACATAACAAAATTTAAATTCATTTACATATTATATGTATATTCATAAAAAATAGATACATTACAAAATGTTAATTTATTTAGCTAACATTGAGCTTTCTTCAGATGAAAAATCTAAATCAACAACACTTATATCTATTTGATTGAACGGTCTTACTGTTTTGTTAACAAAAATGTCTAAAGTTTGTTGTATTTTTAAAGATTTTTTTGTTGATATATTTCTTTGTAACAACTATGGCTATAATGGCACTACAAATGCTACAAATGCTACAAATGGTAGTCCACAATGCAGCGGTAAAAAAATTATTTTCAGCGACGCAAATCGAAATCAAAACGATTCAAATCGAACCGACACAAATCGGGGTCAAAACGGCGCAAATAGGGACGTCGCAAGTCGGGGCTCTAGTGTACTTTTAAATTAGAAACCATAACAAAATTTCGATTTGAAAGAGTGATATTAAATAAAACACATTCAATTTTTGGTGTCCTCTAAAGCAGTCGGAAAATTCAGTCTGCACAACAACACCTCCGATAACTGATTCAGACTAGTTAGCTTCGCGTCGGCAAGAAACATGGTAGTGAGTGGAACCAAATTCCCGCAAAAAGATATCCACCATGCAACCTGGATATCCCCTGATCAAAATACAAGAAACCAGATTGAGCACGTGGTAATTGAAGTAAGGCATGTCTCAAGCGTTATGGACGTGTGTGTGATGCGCGGTCCAAATATTGACACGGATCAGCATCTAGTTGCAGCCAAGGTACGCACACTTTTAAGCAGTGCTAAAAACGCTCGTAACCAAGATAGCCAATGCATACCCCAACTAACGCTCTCAATTACTACAAACAAACTCCCCTATCAGATGTTCCCGACATACAGTGGCAGCATATTGTGAATTCTATGACCACTGCCGCAACGTCCGTTCTGGGTTATGAAAAACCACGCTCAGACAAGCCCTGGTACGATGATGAATGTCGCGAAATGTCTGAGGATATGGATGCTGCATACAAGGCAAAACTGCAGCCAATGGAAAAGAAGGGAGATGAAACGCCTGTTCAGACGGAAAAGGCGTATGTGAAAGAAAAGAGAGAGCCAGGATATTGAAAACTGCAGGGATAGAGGTGAGGCCTGAAAGTTCTACCAAAAGGTAAAAAAAGGTTTTGGAACAGGTACCCCCTCCTGTAAGGACAGAGACGGATATCTGGTCACGACATTTAGAGTGTGCTGCAAATATGGAGGGAACACTTTCGATCTCTATTCGTTCTTGAAGGCAGCATAAGTGAAAAAACCACACCAGCACGGCGATCGCAAAGCTTGAAAAATAATAAAGCAGCGGTAGCCAATGGACTGCCGGCAGAGCTTTTTAAAGCCGGCGGCGATGAGCTAGGAACATGCATGCACCAGCTTTTAAACACGATTTAGCTCAAGGAATACATGCCCGATGATTGGAATCTGAGTGTCCCATGTCCTGTGCTTAAGAAAGGCGATCCAAGTGTGTGTACCAACTATCGCGGGATTAGCCTTTTACGCATCGCCTACAAGGTCCTGTTTAGTGTGTTATGTGAAAGACTAAAGCCCGTTTTAGCGAACCTGATTGGACCTTATCAGTGTGGCTTTAGACCTGGTAAATCCACCACCGGCCAGATATTCATACTACGACAAATCCTGGAGAAGACCCAAGAAATGGAGATCGACACCTACCATCTGTTCATCGATTACAAAGCTGCATTCGACAGTCCGATACGACAGAAATTGTTAGATGCTATGGCTGAGGTTGGTATCCCGCGAAGCTAATTCGACTTTGCTGAATGACACTGACTGACACGAAGTCTTCAGTGAAAATTGGCAAAAATCTGTCAGAGCCATTTTCTACCAAGCGAGGCTTTAGACAAGGAGATAGTCTGTACTGCGAACTCTTTAACATCGTAATGGAGATGATCATGCGGAAGTCTGCAGTAAACAGGAATGGTACCATCTTCAACAAAAGTCACATGATCCTCGCGTATGCCGATGATATAGATATCATTGGCCTTGGATTGCTGGATGTTACTGCGGCTTTCTCGAGCATTGAAAAGAATTCGGCGGAAGTGGGCTGGTGATAAATGAGGACAAAACCAAGTTATTCATTTCAACGAATAAAGAGACTACTCGTTTGTGATGCTGAGTAAACCTTGACGGATTGATCTATTCTGGGAATCTTCGAGAGAAAAATACTTCGCAAAATATTTGGACCCAGCGGTATGAGCTGTACAACGATATCGACGTATTCAAGCGCGTTAAAATTGACTGAATGCGCTGGCTTGGCACGTTGTACGAATGGAAAAAAATGTTTCAGCTCGTAAGGTTTTGTGAGGAACGCTTACGGTGGAAAAAAAGTATCTGATGAAAGCCTTATTATTTAAATGTCATAAAAAATACTATAGTACTACCAATTTGCTATTTACCGTCCCTATTACTTACACCCCAAGTTGTTGTTTACGAAAAATCGCTGAATTTCTATATTTAGACATAGTTACCCATCACGTACATTAGCGTCATTGGTAATATTATGTTTTTTCCTTTCTTTAAACCAAGCTTACAATAGCTCAGCGGGTGCGTGTCCGCTTACGATACGCGAGACCCAGGTTCAAATCCGAGGCAAACTCAATTTTTTAAAATATTTTTTTTTACGTTTCTTCATATTTTTAAATGGTTTTTTTCGTAAGCAAAGGCAAGGGAATCGATAAATACATTAGTTCGGAATTGAGACCCAACCACATTTTCGCATTATTCCCCTGCCACGTTTAAAATTTTGATAAAGTTTGAAGGTGAGATTAAATGTCTTAATTATTAAGGTAAGGATTTTAACAATATTATCACCTTATAGTTACTTTTGCTGACAAACCTAAAAGCGGGTCAAATCCCCGCCACAACTGCCTCACTTCTGGAGATTCTTTGGAAGTGAGGCCCTTTACACTTTTTGCTGCATTTTCTTCAACTTTACCTGTGAAGGACAATAGAGAAAATTTGTAGATTTTCACCAAATTACGATAAAACGAGTCTTCGCAACCAAGTCTGGAGCTGAATCCACTAATGACCAGAAAATTCGTTCAAATTCCGGACAAAGTTCATCAGAAGGGCAAGACTCCTTCTGTATTTTAATTACCTGGCCTAAAGCTGTTTCCATAAATATAGTAGAACGCGCTAAAATACAAACTCCGTCGCATGGAATCATCCTTTATCCACGAACGTTACTATTAAGTACCCTAATGAATTAATTTAATTAATTTTTTTTCTCTATTGTTAAATGCAAAATTATTGATTTCATAAATTTTCCCAACAGCTACCAAAGAACAACGTCATCGAGGCCTCGACGATATTAGTAATCCTTATTACATCTACATTGGTGAGTGAAACAAATTATCTGTTAAAACAATGAATCTCTAATTTTGCATAACAATTTATTTTTTGTTACTTCAATTAAGTCAATTCAAATTAACGTTAAAAGTTTTTTTTTCCTTGTTTCTCATTATTTTATTTAATTCTTGCAATTTTGAGTCGGTGAACAGTTTATATTTACATTCATGAATTTATAATAAATAAACTTCTTTTGCATTATCACCCTACTGTGCACTTCTCAAAATTGCAAGGGACGTATTAGCTCTACTAGAGTACTTTTATTTTTCTGTTCAGTTAACATACTCATGTTATGTACAGAGTCAAATTACTCGTATTTATGTTAGTTTTAAATTAGCTTTCAAATTTACTTTTACATTTCTTATGTCCGCTTGAACAGAGGACAACAGCATTCATAAATGTATTGAAATTGTTGAACTAATAAATCTAAGAATATGTTGCTGTAAATTTAGACTTTTGACGATGGTAGGGTAAAGTCAGGGTAAGAGGGAAATTGGGGGTCTTAATCAAATGTAAAGCTACTAAGACAATGGTTGGGAGGGTTAAAATGCTTGGGATTTTGGCCTATCTATAAAATCCACATTTTATATTGTCAACTGGTAATATTTTTCTTAGTACCTTGATCATTTTGGGGCTTTATTTTATTTTATTATTTTTTTTGATCAGGATCCACTACATTCATATTTTTTTTCTTAGTAATATCACGGGAGTCTACAATATTTTTGATTATGTGCGAATATGCTGGCTGCACAAGTTCAAAGCAGACCCGAACCCCCACCCCCCACCCGACTGCTGGCTAGTTTTCAATGGCTCCCAATCTGCCTTGTTCTAAAAACATACCATTTTATTATATCACGCCAAGCAAACTACCAGAAAGTTGTTGGAATTAAACTATCCGTAGGAATAGTCAAAGACTTATTAGGTATGAACTTAACCACTGCAATCTTTTGTTCGTTTCAGTTTACGTCAATAAACTCGATGGGCGGCGCAGGAGGGGGCGACCAAAACTTCGGTGGATGGACCAGGTGAAAGAGCTTTTATCTACACTTGGTGTGACTGACTATCTACGGAGCAAGGTCGCAGGTACTCGCTATTCATTTTGGACATTTTTGCTAAACAAGGGTTAACACTTTTGGGAAAAGTTAATGTTAGATTGAAAGAGAATTGTTTAAGTTCTACTCCACGAAAGACAGATATTACGCTACAATGGTCGAGTTGCTAATACACTTAAATATGTTCATCAGCTGTAAGCTGAACTTTAAAAAAACCTATACAAATCTAATGCAAGTAGTTGTTATCTATTGCTAAAAAAAATTACGTTTTTTCAAAGATGAAAATTTTAATAAAATGCCGCTGATTAGATAAATTCAATTGTTTCTCTATGAATATATGATTACACAAAATGTTTTCAAGAACTTTTAATCTTTTGGCCTCGGTGGACGTGTCGGTGAAAATGCCCATATGTATGTAGTATCAACGATAGCTTTGAATCTCCTTTTGTAGTCCTTTGTTGCAGATGTATAGCATCACCCCTACACAATTATGTATTTTAATTCTGAATTAAAATTTGGTTTCATAACAAAATTTGGATATTTTCACAATTAGTCGTCTTAAGACCACTGTGATATTAGCATTACAGTTTTCATTTAATTTAAATGTTTTAAGACTTAGTTAATCGTGTTGTTTGGTTACAACTTCATTATTAACTTGGGTTGTTTTCATTCTAATTGGATTTTATTTGTTTTTTGTTTCCACTGCAAACAAATTAATTTAACCCATAAATGACCTTTAGCACAATAACAATTTTTTCCAAGTTAAGAAATATCGTCGTTTGTTTTTTTCCATAATGGCAATCTTTTAATTTGTAGCAAACACTGCAACTTTTAATTCGATATCATACGATAATACTCAATTCTATTTATTGCTTGACTTTTGGCCAAAGCTAATTTAAATGGAACTTGTTCTATGGCAGGTGGTAGGTAACTCAGTCAGCCGGTCAAGTATATTTATGACTATAGCTATGTAGATGTTGTAGTGGCAGTTGTTTTTGTTGTTGCGGTCGTTGTTATCAAGACAAGCCGATCAATCATAAAATCGCGAAAGAAAATATGTTCACACAATGGATTTAAATTAAATTCGTGATATTATCGAAACGCTTCATTAGAAACATCCACGTACAGCGAATGCTCAAGAAGAGATTAATTAGGAATCAAATTTTTCTTTTTTTGGCTGAAGAATAAGTTTTATTAGTCTAAACGAGGTTGATAAATTAGTTTCATAATTGTGACAACGTTTTAATAACTTGTTTGATGAATGAGGAAGAGAAATCTGCAAGAGGTGGAAGACCACCTGTTGTGATCCAGAGTTTGAAGACCATTAACTGTGTCGTATTTGATTTATCTAAAGTACATATAACAGCTACAAAATAAATAAAGGGTGTTTTGGGTACGTCATTGCGTTTGTGAAACGTTGCAAAACTTGCTTAGCCATATTTAATATTTTGATAATCTCATGCCTTCCATTTAGTTTTGAAAAATAGCTAAAAAATTAGATCTAGTGAAAACCACGAAGTATATTGTTGCAACATGTCGAAGATTTGTAAAATTTGCGATAAAATTAATTATTTGCACTACAACTATTTATTATTAAATGTTGTACCTATAGTGTTCAAATACTTGAATTTTTCAGATTTTTCAGGTTTATTCGAACCGGTTAGACGGTTTTCGGTTTTGAACACTCTAGTTGTACCGCTATAAGAGGAGTTTGTATGAGAGGTGTGATATAATTTTAACCAATCACATGCAATTTTTTGTAATTTTGTAAACTTTCACAAAGCAACGTGGATATCTCCCGATCAAGTAACGAGAAACCAAATTGATCACGTGGTAATCGATGGAAGGCACGCGTCAAGTGTCTTAAACGTACGAGTGATCAGAGGTGCGAACATCAACTCGGATCACCACCTCACTGCAGTGAAGGTGCGTACTAGGCTAAGGTGAGGAAAAACCCTGCGTAACCAGGCACAGAGAAAGCTGGACATCGCTAAACTGCAGACCGCGGAGATAGCCAACGCCTATTCTGACCAACTCACTCAACTATTTCTTGATGCTCCATGGAACAGGTCTTCCCTCCTGTAAAGATAAGGATGGTCATCTCGTTACTGACTCCGAGAGCGTACTGAGAATATATAAAGATCACTTCTGCAGCCTATTAATGTCTGAAAACTCGGATGATGAAGACTGTGTACCAATCCGAGATGATAACATCGAGTGTCCACCTCTGAGCCAAGCTGAGATAACAACTGCCATATCCCGCCTAAAGAACAACAAGGCTGCTGGGGCTGATGGCCTTCCAGCTGAGTTGTTTAAGGTGGATGGAGATGAGCTTGTTTTAAGCATGCAACAGCTCATAGAGAACATTTGGCTTCAGGAGAGCATGCCAGAGGATTGAAATCTCAGTGTGCTATGTCCAATCTACAGAAAAGGTGAGCGAATGGAAATCTCTAATCATTTCGGCCTCTGACTTAGACACTAAGATATAAATATATATGTTGTCAAGTTGTTTTAAAGGCTACTAATAATAATACACTCATACCTCTTTATACGGAGGTGGGAGTAGTTTGAGTCCGATCTTGCTAATCTTAGAACGTAGTCTCCGCACAGAGGATAGAGCCTTGCATAATCTCAGTTCGATAGCTATTAAACTACGGCTGTAATCAAGGGGACATACGAACGGACATCTTCAAATCGTCTCAAAGTTCGATGATGCGTTGCTCTGCCCCTACTTACAATAAATCTTCTAAAGGTTAAAAGTATCGGCTTTTATTATAAAGGTAGGTTAATTGTAAGGGCCGATGTTGAATGTGAACCACACCTAAACGTCTTTCCATGGTTCAAATTGAGTTCGTCTGAAGTTGAACCATGGATAGATACACAATCGAGCAACGCGTTAAAGTTATTTATGCTTTTTATGAAAATGGGCGTTCAAATCAAGAAGCATATAGTGCACTTCGTGATTTTTTCGGTAAATGTAACCGTTCAAATGTGCATACAATCGGAAAATCGTGCAAAAATTTAAGAAAACCGGGTCTGTAGGAGATTTGAAAACACTAGTGCATGCGCGAACAGCTCGTACTGCAGAAAATATTGCTGCTGTTCGCGAGAGTGTGGCTGAAAAGCCGTCCACCCCAACTCGTCTTCGTGCCCAACAATTGCACCTCTCACGCTCGTCGTTGATGAACATTATGCATAAAGACTTGCATTTACACGCTTACAAGGTGCAATTGACTCAAGAAATTAAACCTCTTGACCATTCCAAACGTCATCAAGGGTCATAATGGTCAGATCAGAATTTTCAAAGAAAATCGTCTTCAGTAATGAGGCGCATTTTCACCTCAGTTGATTCGTCAATAAGCAGATTTGTCGCATTTGGGCGAATTATAATCCAAGAGTGGTTGTCGAAAAATCAATGCACCCTCAAAGAGTGGCTGTTTGATGTGGTTTATGGGCTGACGGCATCATCGTGCCGTTTTTTTCCAAAATGAGGCGTGTCAGGCAGTTACTGCGAATGGTGTTCGCTATCGTGAAATGATAACGAACTTTTTATGGCCCGAATTGGAAGATATGTGGTTTCAACAAGACGGTGCCACTTGCCACACAGCTAACGAAACAATCTTTTGCGCGCCAAATTCAATGGCCGTGTTATCTAACGTGGTGGCGATGTGATTTGACACCGTTAGACTTCTGTCTTTGGGGTTATTTGAAAGAAAAGGTGTACGTTGATAAGCCTGCAACAATTCCAGAGATGAAGGATGAGATAATTTGGCACATTAACAGCAAAGAACATCAATTATGCCTCAGCGTCATCGAAAATTTGGACCATCGGATGGAGGTGTACCGTCGAGGACGCGGCGGCCATTTGGCCGATGTTTTGTTCCATACTAATTTGAATCATACCAATATTATCATAATAAAAAGAAATGACAATACCAACAGGTATAAGTGCTGCCATATTCTACTTTTAAACATAACAATACATTTTCTTAACCAATATGTTGGGCTTGCTTACTTTCTCATGTACCCTTCGCTCACTTACCGAAATTATAAATCTGTCTGCAAATATCTGTTCCACCGAGTGCTATTTGCATACAAATATTACCTCCAAAAAACTGTTTTCGCGATTCCCGCTTCGCCCACCAAGTGAAAATAAAATGTTCGTTGTAGTGACGAGCTCTATCTGTGTATAGAATTGCTTAAAAAACTGCACTAACGCTCTTGCCATGCCCCTTCCGCCCACGTATAGAAATAAAATATTTTGTCTGTATATTCCTGTTTATATTGCCGAGAATATTATCCGCTCCGCCCACTATTGGAAATGAAATGTTTGCCTTCATACGAATAATCGTAGAATCGTTGTTTCAAAAAGGGTTTAAAAAATTCGAAAAGAAAAAAATATTTCGCCTACATTTTTATATCTGTTGTGGTACGTATTATTTGCATATCAAATTGTATCGCTCTAACCCTACAATCTATTTTAAATGGTATCAATGTAGGCCTAAAATGCAGTTTGACCGCGCCCACTCCACCCCCTTATCGAAAAGTTATAATTGTTGTACTGAGTTATGGTTTTTGAGTTATGGATGTGAACGTGTAGGTAATATTTCATACGAACGTCAAAATCTACCAACAAAAAGTAGGGGACTCGATTTTAACGATAGAGGTATGGTTCCTTGGGCAAATTTTCATGGAATAACCCATAGAATACGGAAATCATAGGGAAATTGTCGAAAAATAAATCGACCCGCCCTAATACACATACACACATATACACACATATATCAAGTTTTGATTAGAAATACAAATTTCGTCTGCAAATTTCAGCCATTTCTGCCGAGTACTACCTGGGTACCAAATTTTATATTTGAAGGGCTAAAATACAGCCCCCACAGCCCAAAGATCGAAAAAAATATTAGTCTGCAAATTTGAACCTGAAGCGTCGAGTACTCTATGCGTACAAAATTGTATCACTCTAGCGCAAAAAAATGTTTTGACACGCCCACTCCAAATGTTTCGGTTCCCTAAATATTTGTCTATTACTTGCATACTTACATAAGTGGCGCATTACAACTTACGAACGTGGTTCATTAATTAGAGGCCTGAAGTATTAAAGAATTCCACACGCTTCGGTATTCTGCGTGCGTTCTCCAGTTAGTCCTAACAGATGGTGGCACGTCGCCTACCACTTGGTCCTTCCACCGAAGTTTGGTCTTCCTGCTCTGCGTTGTCCTTCGTCGTCCTTCATGTTCGCCTTTATTTTATCTTGTTGACGGAAGACCCGAGGTAGGTAAACTCATCTACTTCCGCAAAACAATAATTGTCAACGTTCACGTTGCATCACCATCGAGAGGACTGTTTGTTCGTCGAAATCATTATTTTTGGTTTGTCGTCGTTGATCGCTAAACACATTTTTGCTGACTCCTTTTGTAGTGACTGCATTAACATCCCGCAGATTTCGGCAAATGTTGTCTGTATCATCGGCATATGCTTGTGGCATGTGGCTCTTGTGAAATATGGTACCAGACATGTTGACACCAGCCTTTCTTATCACCTTCTCCTTAATATTAAATAGTGTACAAAACAAGCTATCACCTTGCCTGAGACCTCTTTCCGTGTTGAATGGTTCAGAGTGATCCTTACCAATCTTTATAGAGGATTTGGTGTTTTCCAAGGTACATCTGTAAAGTCGAATAAGTTTTGCAGAAATGCCAAACTCAGACATGGCCTCATATAGCCTATACCTTATCGGAGAGTCAAAGGCAGCTTTGTAGTCGACTATGAGGTTATAGGTGTCGATCTGCTTTACATGAGTATTTCAAGGATTTGTCGTAAGGGGAATATTTAATCCGTCGTAGATTTACCAGGTCTAAAGCCGCTCTGATAAGGTTCAATTAGTTTTTCTACAATTGCCTTTAGACCTTCACACAAACATCTCGCCTTAACTCTCTGGTAGAATTTTCATGCTTTCCCCCCTACTTCGGAGAAACTCTGTGCACTCATCCTGTCTCTTCTTCAACTCCTTCTTTTTCTGTCTAAAAAGACGAGTTGCCTTTCGTCTCTTCCCCCTATGACGTTCACGAACAGCTCGCGTTGCTATTGGCTGCAGTTTCGCCGTGCATCCGTCTCTCCCGTGGCATTGCAACATTCATCATCGTACCAAACAACATCTTGCTATTAGTCATCTTTTTTCTTGCCGCAGAAAAATCAATCAGTTTTATGCCATTGTTCGACGTTTCGGTGTGCAGACTGAATTTTCCGATTGTAGGCTGAAATACTGTGTCCCTGCCTGCCTAATTTAGCATAAAAATCGACAAGTACAATTTTGATGTCGTGGCTCGGGCTACGTTCATATACATTTTCTAGACTCTCGTAGAACTAACTAGTCCTTTCTCTCATCGTTTTTCCCTTCTGTCGGAGCATGGCCACATATGGGTGTTATGTGGAAAAACTTTGTTTTTACTCTTATGATGGCTATACGTTCACACACCGGGTTGAACCTGGAGACTAGGTGTCGGTTCTCTTGCTAACCACAAATCCACATCCAAATTCGTGCTTGTCCGCATGGCCACTATAGTAGATGTCGCACGTCTTCATGCGCGAGCACCCGTGTCCCGTCCACCGGATTTCCTGTAAAGCAGTTATGTCAGCCTTGTATTCTTCGAGGACTTCCGCCAGTTGGATGGAGGCACGGGGTCTATACAGTGTTCAAACAGTCCATGTGCATATCCTTAAATCACGGCCCTTAATTCGTTTGCGGTGGTCGTCAACATTTTGGGGAGTCCATTTTATTCTTTCCTTACTCCTTTTCATTGCAATAGTTCAAACGTAGGTGGCGGGTTGCAAGCCCAGCGCACCACGTCGCAGTTTTCTCCTCCTGCCAGGATTTTATTACAGCCGCCCATTATGGGTCAGATGCTGACCAGGGTACCGCTCACTCTGAGCAGACGTGCCTGGGTTTTAGGTTTCACCCTCACAGTTAGCCGTGCTCTGACGGGTGTCAATGGCACGTTTCCAGGCGACACCACGTAGAGGTACTCCGTCCGCAGTAGTACCACGAATACGGAGCTCTGTGAGTAGACTTGAAGTGCAATTGGCAAGGATAACTCTGGGTTTGCCAAGTTAAACCGATCAGAAACTTTACCTTGCATCACATTCCCGGTTTATTTTCCGGTTAAATCAGGATAACAACCGGGTTTGATAGGGTCTAATAGACAGCAGGAGAGCTATAATTAATGCCTACCAAGGCATAATTTATGCTATGTATTTATAAATTTTGACCAAAATCGGTCTGCAAGACAATTGTCCATAAAACAGTTCATTAAGTTCTAGGCAGCTGCGACTACCTGTTGTGTAATTGGCGTGTACATTTTGTGTTTAACTACACATGACAATAATCAAAATCGTTTATTGCAGTTTTTGTTCCTGTACTGCTCTTAAATGTGCCAATCATTATCTCTAGTGTTTTCCCGATGATGATGATTTTGCTGCAATTCCCTTTTTTTTAGGAATTAATATACATATATTGCATATAATCGCAAATTGTCAAAACAAAAAATCAAACGAATTCATTACCCACTCAAGCGCGAAAGCCATAATGAAACGATGATAAATGTCATGTTAAAGACTGTTCGTTGCAACAGCTTCAAAGTTCCATACAACGAACATGTGGTAAATGTACTGCCACATTCAACCAAATCTATCAGTACTTGTCGTTGCTGCATTTGGCGCGGTCCATAACCGCAAGGGGAGACTTTACGATATTGATTGAGGTTAACCGATTCACACAGAAAATAAAAATCCCAAATCGACAACATTAATGTAAAATGGATTGAAGTAAAGTGGAGGACCCTAAGTACAGGTAAAATATACAAAAGTGCCATGCATCGTATGTACTGTTAGTATGTATGGCTTTGCATAGCACTCTCCAGAGCTGTGACTTCAGCAGCCATGAATGATTTGACAGATAGAGCTCCACTGAGTGAGTGAGTGAATGAGTTAACCATTGACTGACAGGGTGAATATGAGTAATGTGTTTGTAAGTCTATGGAGAATAACTGCCAAAGAGATTGGTTATTATTGGTATATTGGCTTCATTTTGTCCGGCCAACAAGTGGATGGATTACTACGAACCCACATATGAGTTCATGCTGCAAAGCTACATACGAGCAACAAGCGGCATCGACCAGCACCACATCATGGACAACAGCCGCAGTTTGATTTTAAGCCTCTTGGGATGCAGCGAAAAAGATTCATGTAAGTGTTAAATGTTATTTAACATTTGTTTTTTTTTCATTTCACTTTACTTTATGGCAATTTGCAATATGTTTTATTACAACTTAAGTGGACGTCCAGGCATAGTTAAAACTCATAAAAATCTCTATATTATTAAGCAGAGGGGCTGTTGTTGTAAATGCAGTCTAAGACTCTGTAAAATGCCTCAAACGTGGCAGCTATTGTGTACAAAGCATAATTGACCCAAATATATTTAAATTAAATTAAGTAAAAACTAAATGCTTAGCAATTTTATATTAAAAACATAAAAATGATTAATTTTATATCACATTTGAATTTAAATACTTGAAATTGTAAAGCGGCTTTTTCGTACACGGTGGGGTAGTAGATAACAACGCTCCACAATACTATATTGCAGCGAAATTTAGTAGGAGTGGTTATAGATTAAAATCCATTGTATTAAATATTTCTTAATTAAATACTTTTATTGCTTTTTGAAAGTCTTACACTTCTTCATGTTTGGAAGCAGCAACAGAAATTCTATCTCAGTAGCCACATGTAGAAAATAATTTCAAGCTCTTTGCTTTTTTGAGTTCCGTAACAATATCACGGATCTACGCATCAGCTATAGGTCTGTGACATGTTATACCATCATTCACTCTGCTAATTCAAACCCTAAATAGTTTTTCTTTTATTTGTTTTTATACATATCCTAGGTATCCATAAGTAACTTCTGCTAGAATTTCTACACTACGAAGTTCTATTAACATAATTTCACCCTACAATTGATCTTAATTACAATATGCTGTGCTGCATTGCCTCAACCCTTTGTACTTTGCACCCTAGCTTTTTCTCTCTCTATAGGGTGCTTGCTGATGGTCCTTGCATTATTTTTATTTAACTTTTATTTGTTTTGTACAACTCTTTAGGCCAGTTTACAACCACTTCAATTCACTTAAGTTCGTACGTGCATTTATTTGTATAAGTACATATGTAATATGCATTTGCCTTTCCATCTAATCTTTTGTTATATTGAGATTTGAAATTGCTCAAGTACTTTACAACTTATTAGCCACAGTAAGTACTCGCACTCGTACTAGTACGACCAGGAGGACTATTGCGCAATTTCCCATCCAACAAGTCGCTACGACGGCACAACTCGACTCCTAGGAGGGGCAATAGAGTGGTGGTAGTAGTGGTGGCGATGGTGGTTCTCTAAACATAGGACCCCACAACCTAGCAACTAACTGCACCAGCCACAATAAAATACTAAACCGGCAGCGAGTCATTGATAGCAACTGCGCCTAAGAGCAATCAGGAAATGCAACTTGCAACAAGCGGTGGCGGCATTAGTCAGACATATTTCTGCTGCAGCGCTTACTGCCGCTCATGTTTTTGTGGCAGTTGTTGGTGGAAATATTTTGGTTTAAGTGGCGGCAAGTGTTGCTTTTATTGTTGTTTGCTTTAAACTTTTGTTTTCCGTTTGTCAAGTTGTAACGTTTGGATTATGTTGTTTGGCTCTTTTGTTCGGATTGTGGCTGGTATCCGCACGTGGAGGGGAACAATACTTGCGAGAGTAGGGTAAAAAGTTCTGGGAAGTGTTGGGAATTGGTGAGAATGTCTTAAATAATGTAATTAGTATTAAACTGTCATTGGGCGTCGGGAGTGTGATGCAAGGTAAAGCTTCTGATCGGTTTAACTTGGCAAACCCAGAGTGATCCTTGCCAATTGCACTTCAAGTCTACTCACAGAGCTCGGTATTCGTAGTACTACTGCGGACGGAGTACCTCCACGTGGTGACTCCTGGAAGCGTGCCTCTGACACCCGTCAAAGCACGACTAACTGTGAGGGGCGAAACCTAAAACCCAGGCACGTCTTCTCAGAGTTAGCGGTACCCTGGTCAGCGTCTGACCCAGAATGGGCGGCTGTAATAAAATCCTGGCAGGAGGAGAAAACTGCGACGTGGTGCGCTGGGCTTGCAACCCGCCACCGACGTATAAACTATTGCAATGAAAAGAAGTAAGAAAAGAATAAAATGGACCCAATGGACCCAAAATGTTGACGACCACCGCAAACGAATTAAGGACCATGATTTAAGGATATGCACCTGGAATGTTAGAACACTGTATAGACCAGGTACCTCTATCCAACTGGCGGAAGTCCTCGAAGAATACAAGGCTGACATAACCGCTTTACAGGAAATCCGGTGGACGGGACACGGGTGCTAGCGCATGAAGACGTGCGACATCTACTATAGTGGCCATGCGGACAAGCACGAGTTTGGATGTGGATTTGTGGTTGGCAAGAGACTGCGACACCTAGTCTCAAGGTTCAACCCGGTGTGTGAACGTATAGCCACCATAAGAGTCAAAACAAAGTTTTTCCACATAACACTTATATGTGCCCATGCTCCGACAGAAGAGAAAAGCGATGAGGACAAAGACGAGTTCTACGAGAGCCTAGAAAATGTATATGACCGTAGCCCGAGCCATGACATTAAAATTGTACTAGGCGATTTTAATGCTAAAATAGGCAGGGAAACCGCATTTGAGCCTACCATCGGAAAATTCAGTCTGTCCGAATAATGGCATCAGACTGATTGATTTCTCTGCGGCAAGAAATATGGTAGTTAGCAGCACTAGATTTGACCATAAAAATATTCATAAGGCAACATGGTTATCTCCAGATCAATTGACAAGGAATCAGATTGATCATGTGGTAGTCGATGGAAGGCACGCATCGAGTGTTCTGGACTTACGAGTGATTAGGGGTGCGAACATTGACTCCGATCACTTCCTTACCGCAGTTAAGGTACGCACAAGGCTAAGCATGGCGAAAAACGTACGTAACCAGGCACAACGAAAGCTGGACATCGGTAAACTGCGGACCACACAGGTAGCAAACGCCTACTCCAACCACCTAACTCAACTGCTGCGGAATGCTCCAACCCCTGACAATATAACCTCGCAGTGGCAAAATATAGCCGACTCCTTAGAACGGGCTGCGAGAAGCGTACTTGGGTACTCAAAGCCGTCTCAAGAAGATGCCCGGTACGATGATGAATGTCGCAATGCCACGAGAGAGACGGTTGCTGCATACAGGGCGAAACTGCAGCCAATGGCAACGCGAGCTGTTCGTGAACGGCACAGGGAGAAGAGACGACAGGCAACGCGTCTTTTTAGAAGAAAAAAGAAGGAGCTGAAGAAGAGGCAGGACGAGTGCACTGAGTTGCTCCGAAGTAGAGGGGAAGCCCGAAAATTCTACAAGAGAGTGAAAGCGGGAATGCGTGGAACAGGGTTGCCCTCCTGCAAGGACAGCGATGGTCAGCTAGTGACGGACCCGGATAACATTCTGAAGATATGGAGAGATCACTTTAGAAATTTACTGGATACTGACACCACTCCAGAAGACCCCGCTCCAATCCATGACGGTGGTATTAACTGTCCACCTCCGAGCCAGAGCGAGATACGTATGGCCATCTCCCGCCTTAAAAACAATAAAGCTGCTGGAGCCGATGGTCTCCCTGCTGAATTGTTTAAGTCAGGCGGGAAGGAGCTGATACGGAGCATGTATCAGCTCATGGAGAACATCTGGCAAGAGGAGAGCATGCCCGGGGATTGGAGTCTCAGTCTGTTATGTCCCATATACAAGAAAGGACATCGTAGTGAATGTAAGAACTACCGTGGAATAAGCCTATTACCAATTGCGTACAAGGTCCTTTCAAGCATATTGTGTGAACGTCTAAAGCCAATTGTAGAAAAACTAATTGGACCATATCAGTGCGGCTTTAGACCTGGCAAACCTACGACGGATCAAATATTCACCTTACGACAAATCCTGGAAAAAAGCAGATCGACACCTACCACCTCTTTGTCGACTACAAAGCTGCCTTCGACTCTCCGATAAGGAATAGGCTTTATGAGGCCATGTCTGAGTTTGGTATTCCTGCAAAGCTGATTCGACTTTGCAAATGTACCTTAGACAACACCAAATCCTCGGTTAAGATTGGTAAGGATCAGTCTGAACCATTCAACACGGAAAGAGGTCTCAGGCAGGGCGATAGCCTGTCCTGTACACTATTTAACATAGTTATGGAGAAGGTGATGAGAAAGGCTGGTGTCAACATGTCTGTCACCATATTCCACAAAAGCCACATGCCACTAGCCTACGCCGATGATATAGATATCATTGGCCGAAATCTGCGGGATGTTACTGCAGTTTTCTCATCGCTAGGAAAGGAGTCAGCAAAAATGGGTTTAGCGGTCAACTAGGACAAAACAAAAATAATGATTTCGACGAACAAAGAGTCCTCTCGATGGGGACGCACCGTGAACGTTGACAATTATTGTTTTGAGGTAGTCGACGAATTTACCTACCTCGGATCTTCCGTCAACAAGATGAATCATGTCAGCCAAGAAATTAAACGGAGAATAGTGCTAGCCAATAGATGTTTCTATGGACTTCGGCAGCACTTTAGTAACACCACCTTCTCTCGGAATACTAAGAAACAGCTTTACCAGGTGCTAATCTTACCCGTTCTTTTGTATGCTGCCGAATCATGGGTGCTTACGACAACGGACATACAAAACATGGGAGTATTCGAGAGAAAAGTACTCTGAAAAATTTATGGACCTATCTGTGTCGACGGTGAGTTTCGCCATCGGATGAACCATGAGCTGTATGAGCTTTACCACGACATCGACGTAGCTAAAAGAGTCAGAGTGCAACGACTACGATGGCTGGCTCATGTTGCCAGGATGGATGTAAATGCTCCAGCGAGAAAGGTGTTTGAAGGCGAACCTGAAGGACGGCGCAGAGCAGGGAGACCCAAACTCCGTTGGAAGGACCAAGTGGTAGGCGATGTGCCACCATCTGGTAGGACTAACTGGAGAACACACGCACAAGACCGAAGCGTGTGGAATTCTTTAGTAATTCAGGCCTCAAACTTATGAACCATGTTTGTAAGTTGTAATGGGCCACTTAAATAAGTAAGTAAGTAAGTATTATCCTTATCAGAAAAAATAATTGTTGGTGCCACATTTAAAAGACCCAAATAATTGGTAGTAAAAACGACGACGGAGACAACTTTCATGTCGCAGTTTTGACATCCAAATAAACTCCGCATACAAACATGGGGACATCGATAGATGGGACAAAAATAATTCCTTATTGAAACCATTCTCGTGTTTGACGCGAACACACAAGACATACCTGTACGACCGAAACCGGCATTAATGGTTTCGGTCGTACGGGTTTGATTCGACATTCAGAGAAAAAAAAAAAATTCCACCAAAACCTAGATTTTTGAAAACAAATTTGATGGGTGTCTTTTTTTTAGATGAAAACCTCATCCTCCTCCTGATAATTTCTCTATCCGGATCTGCGTGTGCATTACTTCAGACACAGACTCAGGGTAGTTTAGCTACGATCGTCTGTGGACTGTGTCCAGTAGTTACTTTGTAAACTCTCATCTTATTATTATTAGCATTTAAAACAACTTGACACATATTTATATCTAAGTGTCTAAGTCAGAGGCCGAAATGATTAGAGATTTCCATTCGCTTCGATCTTGTGCGCACCGTCTTCAGTCAGTCCTACCAAACAGCATCAGTGATTCCTCCACCTGGTCCTTCCAACGTAGTCGCGGTCTCCCTCTTTTGCGCCGTCCTTCGAGGTCTTGATAGAATACCTTTCGCGCTGGAGTTTCCCCATCCATTCTCACGACATGTACTAGCCAGCGTAATCGTTGCACTTTGATTCGCTTGACAACATCAATGTCGTGGTATAACTCGTACAGCTCATGGTTCATCCGAATCCTAAACTCGCCGTTTACGCAAATGGGTCCATATATTTTGCGGAGTATTTTTCTCTCAAACACCGCCAGATGAGCTGCATCCGCCTGTGTAAGCACCCAAGATTCGGAGGCGTACAACAGGATCGGTAAAGTTAGTACCTGGTACAGCTGGACGTTGGTAGTTCGAGATAGTGTGGTGTTTATAAAGTGCTCGCATAGTCCTAAGAAACACCTGTTGGCAAGCACTATTCTCCGTTTTATTTCGAGGCTGACACTGTTGGTTTTGTTTATGGCGGAACCGAGGTAGACAAATACAGATAAATTCATCCAAAGCAATAGTTTTCAACGTTCACGCTGCGTCCCTAACGGGTGGACACTTTGTTCGATGATACCATTAGCTTCGTCTTGTCCTCAATCACTGCCAAACCCATTTTCGCTGACTCCCTTTCAACTGATGAGAAAACAGCTGTTACCTTTCGCATCGTTCGACCGATAATGTCGATATCATCGGCATATGCGAGCAGCATGTGGCTCTTATTAAATATGGTGCCAGACATGTTAACCGCTGCTTTCCTTAACACCTTCTCCACCACTATGTTGAACAGCTTATATGACAAACCGTCACCCTGTCTAAGACCTTTCGTCGTATCGAATGGTTCAGATAGATCCTTGCCAATCCGAACAGAGAATTTGGTATTCGTAAGGGTACACCGGCAGAGACGAATTATTTTCGCAGGAATACCGAACTCAGACATGGCTTCGTATAGTCGATGCCTGATGGGACTATCGAAGGCAGCTTTGTAATCGACAAAGAGGTGGTAAGTGCCGATTTGCTTCTCATGGGTTTCTCAAGAATCTGCCGTAGTGTAAATATCTGATCCGTCGTGGATTTGTCTGGTCTAAAGCCGTACTGATAAGGTCCAATCAGGTTTTCCACAATTGGCTTTAGACGTTCACACAGTATGCTAGACAGGACCTTATACGCAATCGGTAAGAGGCTAATTCCACGGTAATTC
Organism: Muscina levida; assembly: GCA_964034835.1. NCBI lineage: Eukaryota > Metazoa > Arthropoda > Insecta > Diptera > Muscidae > Muscina > Muscina levida. The sequence continues at coordinate 45,907,151 of OZ035881.1, read as the reverse complement.
CTTTTTTGTAGATTGTACATAGTTCACTGAGATTCCAATCCTCTGGCATGCTCTCCTGAAGCCAAATATTCTCTATGAGCTGTTGTATGCTTAAAACAAGCTCATCTCCACCCACCTTAAACAACTCAGCTGGAAGACCATCAACCCCAGCGGCCATGTTGTTCTTTAGGCGGGATATGGCAGTTGTTATCTCAACTTGGCTCGGAGGTGGACACTCGATGTTATCATCTCGGATTGGTACACAGTCTTCATCAGCCGAGTTTTCAGACATCAATAGGCTGCAGTAGTGATCTTTATATATTCTCAGTACGCTCTCGGAGTCAGTAACGAGATGACCATCTTTGTCTTTACAGGAGGAAAGACCTGTTCCATGTGCCTTACCATTTATCTTTTGGTAGAATTTTCGGGCTTCACCTCTGTGCCTGTAATCTTCAATACACACATTATTCCGCTCCTTAAGCTCTCGATTTTTTCGCCTTCCGCCTCTTCTCCCTGTACTTTTCATGAACAGCTCGCGTTGCCATTGGCTGCAGTTTGGCCCTGTATGCAGCATCTTGTTCCCGGGTGGCATCGCGGCATTAGTCATCGTACCAGGCATTATCTTTAAAGGGCTTCACATATCCCAGTACGGACCGCGCAGTCCTTTCCATCGAGTGGGCAATATATTGCCATTGCGCGCTAGTATTTTCGGGAGTTGGAGCATTAAGAAGTAGTTGAGTGAGTTGGTCAGAATAGGCATTGGCTCTCAACTAGTTTAACATTTTTCGTCTTCATATTTTGCCACCTTCCAATTTTCTTTCTTCTTCATGCAGCATTTTGCCCCTTATATTGTCATCAGTAACGGGTCCAATTTCATGCTCCAATTTTATTTCCTCGTTCTGCCACCTACTGCATTTGATGAACGTATGATCTGCGTCGTCAATATCTTCCACTCCATACAAACAGCCTTTGCTTTCACTTTTTCCTATTGCTAACAGGTATTTCCGGAAGTAGCCATGCCCCGATAGCATTTAGGTAACATAGTAGTTTACCTCTTCCTATCTTCTATTGTACCAATTTTTGGTGTAAGTTTCGCTGTCCATCTGCCTTTCGTACTGTTATTCCATTTCTCTTGCAGTTTCCTGAGAGTTTCTGATCGTAGAGGGCCTGCGTGGTGGTGGGCTTAGAAGCAAAGGGATGTAAGTGATAAAAAGTTGATATCGAGATATTCCTCTTCAAAGTTTCAAATTCTAGTGCAAATGCAGGTATTGCATGAACTGTGTTTCGGCTATATATCACCACTGGTAGATAAAAATTGATCTCATCCCATGCAAGTAGACAGAGATAGGGTCAAGGAACACAACTGCACAGTTATCTAAATTTTTGACAATTGATTACTTCAAATATGAAACTCAATCCAATCCCTTACGGAATATAATAAATTTTTCAAATGATTTTTCTCTGTCTAGTTACTCTAATATGCTGTCAATTTTCTTGAGATTATTACTGAATGTCTGTCTTAAAAGGTCTGTCTTGCATTTGCGATTGTTTTTATTACCTACTTAAATTTGCTTGCACTGCTCTTGTACACTCATAATTGCCTAAAATTCCACCATGTACCCTCGCACTTTGTAAATTGTTTATTTCTTGTTTATTTAAACTATTAGTACCACACTTATGGGTTACTTGAACCAACAATCATATATAAAAATTCCAGTTAAATGACTTTTTAAAATGTCGAACTTTGCTAAGGTAGTGGTGGTAGGTAGGTACCTTATGCTTCCTCTCACTCACACACACTCGGACACGGATACAGAGGGCATTCGTTGTGTTTGTACTATATTTATGTAAAACTCGTCCAAATTCAGACCCAACCAAATGCCAGAAACTGCGGTAACATGGATGGACCGCCTAGCCGGTGCAAGCGGGTTTGCCATTGGAAATTGTAGTTTGGCATTTTTATTGTCATAGTTGCAGTTATATTGAAAGTAACAATTAAATAACATGAGTGCAAAAGTTGTAACAATGAGAGGGAGAGAGAGAGGGCTTAAATGTGGGTTAATTGGATCATATTTCGATGTGCAAGTTGCGGTGAGATGTTTAGGGTTCAGTTATACTTTTGATGAATGCGTAGTGTCGAAGCGGCTTTCCATACATAACATATAGCATTGATACCAGAGACCCATAATGGACCGAATAGAAATTTCATAAATAAATCTAAAGGGGAAACAAATGCATACCCCGCATGGCAACTAATACTAATTTCTAATGGGATTTCTAAAAATGTGTCATAAAAAATACCCCATTGCTAATACCTTTGCAGTTAAGGAAGAATCATGGAGTAATTGTGGGTCGATCTTCGCAATCTTGTTAAAAAGGGAATGGGATTATTTATTTTTTATTTTCAAATATAAGTTATTTTATGTTATGAGCTTAATGCTTTTCTTCTTTTTTTCTACTATGGACTTGATCGAATTAAAAAAGGTAAATAGTTTGAAACATATTTTATAACTTAAAGAAAAACTTAATTTCCCTTTACAACCCATGAAAGAGGATAGCTTCTCGCATTATTGGGAATTAACATGGTTTTAATTTTAAGGCTAACAACAAACGGCACCGACTTGTTTATAGACGAATACGAACGTCAACTATTTGAGAAGATTTCGTTAGACATACCGATTGACTCAACACTATACTACGAAGTTGCTGTCGACAACATAGAGGGGGCCGTTGCTGAAAGAATATGAAGATGATTCGAGACAGAAATAGAACCATGTAGTCATGTACTATAAAAGCGAGAGCTTTAAAATTTGACATAAGTGTTATGAAAGTAAGAGCTATTTCACTAATGTGTGTAGATGTCCGAAAAATGGTCGTGACCCAATTGGTGGTAAAGGCACCTTGCATACAAGATGAATATTTTGCAACATATACATTAGAGTGGCCATAGTGGAAATTTTTTTGAAAAGTTAAATTTTTCGCACTGAAAAATATGAGGTTGGGGATAAAAATAATTATGCATATTTTTTTTTTTTTTTTTTGATTCCGAGTACCTCCGGGTTGAGCCCAAACTTTTATTACATTACCCATTTAGGCTGAAGTGCAGAATATGGGGCGGGAGCCCGATTAAAAACCAAAAATATGCCATTGTCTTCATCTTGGCCCCCAAACATCGGAATGGTAGGTAAAAGTTGGCGCTCAGGCCCATGGGGCCCGGGGGGTCAAAAAAGGGGCCCCTTTCGGTTCTATGATGACCCCCCAGGTGCGGGTACTCAAGTGAAAGATATTTTTGAGACGAATCCAACGATGTTATTTTTAGGTTCCTACGGGTCTCCTGTACCGAGTTAGAGCCATTTCCGGGATATACCAAGAAAAAAAAATTATTTTTAAAAATTTTAAAAAAATTTTTGCGTGCGGCGCTGCTAAACCCAACATAGGTGTACCGTCATTTCGCCCAATGTCATTTCGCCCAAAAACAACCATGACATATCGCCCAAAACATGTCATTTCGACCAACAACCTAACTACAACATGACATATCGCCCAAATGCTATGACAGAAGACCCAACTCAATTTTTTTGGGCGAAATGTCAGACTCATGACGACGGCACGCCCTGCTGCATACGTCGCAGTCAGTCTTGTACTCTCTCTCTCGGTGTGGGGCACGCCTTCGCCGCATACGTCGTAGTCAGACTCGCTACTCTCTCTCTTTCTCTGGCATTATTAAAACACGAATGCGGTGGGGGGCACGCCCCCCTATGGCGGGGGCAAGAGTACAAAACTGACTGCGACGTATGCAGCAGCGCGTGCCGTCGTCATGAGTCTGACATTTCGCCCACAAAAATTGAGTTCGGTCTTATGTCATAGCATTTGGGCGATATGTTATTTTGTAGTTAGGTTTTTGGCCGACATGACATGTTTTGGGCGATATGTCATGGTTGTTTTTGGGCGAAATGACGGTACGCCTATGTTGGGTTTAGTAGCGCCGCACGCAAAAATTTTTTTAAAATTTTTTAAATTTAGTTAAAAATAATTTTTTTTTCTTGGTATATCCCGGAAATGGCTCTAACTCGGTCCAGGAGACCCGTAGGAACGTAAAAATAACATCGTTGGATTCGTCTCGAAAACATCTTTCACTTGAGTACCCGCACCTGGGGGGTCATTATAGAACCGAAAGGGGCCCCTTTTTTGACCCCCCGGGCCCCATGGGCCTGAGCGCCAACTTTGACCTACCATTCCGATGTTTGGGGGCCAAGATGAAGACAATGGCATATTTTTGGTTTTTAATCGGGATCCCGCCCCATATTCTGCACTTCAGCCTAAATGGGTAATGTAATAAAAGTTTGGGCTCAACCCGGAGGTACTCGGAATCAAAAAAAAAAAAAAATATGCATAATTATTTTTATCCCCAACCTCATATTTTTCAGTGCGAAAACTTTTGGATTTCACATTTTTAATTTTTTCTATATAACGCTATGGCCAGTCTAATATACATCTACAGTAAGTGAAAACTTTGAAACTATGTGTGAGCTATTTATTCCCTAATGTCAGTATTTGGTCAAGAAATACGCGTGATCGCAGTGGTGAGCGTGGCAATTCCTCTCAAAACTTTGTATGTGGTGCTTCGCCACTCATATAAGAAACTAGCGGACCCGGCGAACTTCGTCTCGCCCCAATTTTATGCCTTCAGATAAACTCAGTAGAGAATGTTTGATAAACAACGTTTTTCGATTAGTTTTCCACCGCAAAAACAAACAACGAAGGCGGTTCTTCAAAACTCGAAAAGGCAACGTTCAGCTGACCGCACGTAAAACAGGGAAATTCGAGATAAATCTCACATACTTCCACAATTGGCCTTGAGATTTATTGATTGTCTTCGGGGAATTTTAATGGATGATCAGTTGGAATTATCTGATTCGTAATATAAGGACTTCCTCTTCTTTGTATTTGTTCTTGGTGATCGCCTGAAATCAAATTTTTTATCAGACTCTTGACGGACAACCGCGTACCGTTGCACAATTTCGGTTTATTCAGATTCCGCAATATGATTATGATCGATCCCACCTTTATCTGTAAATTATGCGGCACATTAAGCGAGTGAAAAATTTGTATACATACGTTGTTGGTCGCTTCATCCTCTACGGTCACGCTGTAAACAGATTTGTATGAATGCAGTTCTCAACCGATTTAACTTTCTAGTTTGAAATTCTAGCTATTGATATCTTTTTTCTTCGCTGCTAGTAATATACTGTCCGTAAATTAATCCAATCGAGATTTTTATAATTTTGTGCAATGTCATGAGTTACTTTTTCAACGATGTGAACTGGCAAAAATTTTCAGGGAACGATATCAATTCAGTCGAAACATCAACCCCAATTTAGCCGCTGCCAAGCGCTAGCAGTTGTTTCGGGAATTCAACAGAAGATAGGAGGTTCTGGAATGAGCCCCTAATTTGTTGGTCAATTACAACTTCTTGACATTGACGACGGTTTCAAGCATGGTTGTAGAAAATCAGCAGCATTAGACAGTTTAAGCAAAATCATAGCCCCACCAAATCGTTTTAAATCCCCTCGTAAATCCTTTATCGTTCGGTCAACTACTTCCATAGCTCGTTTATTCGTTATCGCGCATTTATCCGAAATGTTGATTTGGCATTCCCGCATCTAATGTTCCGCAACCCGAAGTTCTTGGTCATTGTGTACTTTGGCGTTTCTACCGTGAGAAGATTCATCGACAGTTTTAAAGTGGAATTTGCAGTTCAAATGCCTTCCAACAATGTGACAGGTATGTCAGAGGATGCAGCGGCTAACGTTATTTGAGATCTTGAGCAAATTGTTGCCGGAATCAACAAAAAAATGTCTTAGCTGTCCCACTCGGAGCATCGAGAAAGTAAATGCCTCCAGTTTCATCGTGAATCATACACGTTCTTGTACTCGGTATTTAAAAGCCGCACATTTGTTCGAACTCTTCCGGTAAGCTCATCTAGATTATAGTCTTGCTCCCGTTAAAATTCACGATCAAATGCATCTTGCATCGAACGATTTGGCGCTTGCATTCCCAATGTCGACAGCAGGTTGCCGCATATCCCGGCTGGTTAGACGGATTATTTATCTAAATATTATTTATCTCGTTACCAATCAACCTTTAACCGAAATTTTTCACCTAAACATCGTCCAAAACCATTAAATCATGCGAAAATTGCAAAATTTTGGTCTATAAAAACTAACAAACTTTTTGCACTTTTCCGGAATTTTCCGATTTTTTCCCTAAGAATTTTCTATTTTTCCACTCGAAAAACCATTTCGTAACAACTGCACACAAAATTTCGAATTTTCCAATTTCCCGACTTTTCCGAAGGATTTTCACAAAATTATCTTGCATAAACCCCTCATACCAATTACGAACAATTAAATAAAAATTGAGCAAATAGCGACCGCCGTTGTCTATTGATGAATTACAACTCACTTTTCACACCCTTTTTATACATATAGATTTCACAATAAACCGAATTTTTCCAAGCATCACAATGAATTTTCCACTTTTACGTCGTCTAAAATCATCAAATCAAGCGATACAATGAAAAATTTCGTCGAAAAAATCCAAAATTTTCGAGTGTTTTTCAGAAGTGTTTTTTCATTCAAAATTATCAAAACACAATAAACTGTAAAATTTCCTCGAAAAAAAAATTAAAATTTTTGGAATTTTTCCATAATTTTCTAACCAAAATTTTCCATTTTTCAACCGAAATGCTATACGGAACAATTGCACACAAAATGTTATACAAAAATTCAATTTGCGATGCAAAATGTTTCCGAAAAAATCAAAATTTTTCGAGTTTTTCCGGAATTTTCGGAGTTTTCCATGCAGAATTTTTCTATGTTTTCATTCGGAAAGTCATTTCGGAATAATTATCCAAAATTTTTCACTGTTACATCGTCCAAAATTAACAAATCATACGATTATACGCAAAATTTCGTCGAAAAAACAAATTCAAACTTTTTGAAATTTTCCGGAATTTTCCGCATTTTTCAACAAAAATTTTCGATTTTTCTATTCGAAAAGCCATTCTGTAACAATTGCACTCAAAATTCCATACAAAAAGGCAATTTTCGATTTTTCCAATTTTCCGTCTTTTCCGGAAGATTTTCCCAAAATTTTCTTTCACATAAACCTGCTCCTGGCAATAACGAACAACTGAAAAAAAATTTGAGCAAAATCGTCCCAGCCGTTCTCAATTGATGAATTACTATACATTTTTGCCACCATTTTTATACCATCACCCTTAGGGATGAAGGTATATATCATTTGATACGAGCCAAAAGTGTAACACATAGAAGGAGTGACTTTAGACCTTAGGTTTCTTTGAACCAAATTCGATTCATGACTTTTTTAGTCGTTTGAGCCATGTCCGTCTGTCTGTCTGTCTGTCTGGTGGCTGTCCGGCTGGTTCGCACGATAACTTTCGAAAGACGCAACCAAATGTTTTGAAATTTTGCACGAGTTATTATTTTCTCAAAACTACTTACGGTATTGCAAATGGGCTACATGGCCCCGCCCCTTCTGGTACCTCTCATACAAATACATCATTCCGCCCACTTTAGAAATCGAGTAATAATATCAATACACCCTACGCGATCGTCCCCAAATCCTGTATTTAGTAAAGCTATAACAGGATAAAGTTTTGAAAAAAAATTTGAAAGCCTAGCCACGCCCCTTCTGGTACCTCCCATACAAATCTACCTTTCGGCCCACTATAGAGATGGTGAAATAATATCAATAAATTAAACGTGATCGGAACCAAATTCTCTTTTTAGTAAAGCTATAACAGGATAAAGTTTTGGAGAAAAAATTGGAAGTCTATCCACGCCCCATCTGGTACCTCCCATACACATCTGGTACCGCCCACTTTAGAAATCGATTAATATTATTAAAAGACCTAACGCGATCGTGCCCAAATTCTGTATTTAGTAAAGCTATAACAGGATAAAGTTTTGGAGAAAATATCTGGATGTCTAGACACGCCCCTTCTGGTACCTCCCATACAAATGTACCACTCCGCCCACTTTAGAAATAAGGTAATAATATCAATACACTCGACGCGATCGTGCCCAAATTCTGTATTTTGTTATGTTATAACAGGACAAAGTTTTGGAGAAAAAATTGGAAGTCTAGCGACGCCCCTTATAGTACCTCCCATACAAATGTACCTTTCCGCCCACTTTAGGGATGTAGTAATAATATCAGTACACCCAACGCAATCGTGCTCAAATTCTGTAATTAGTAAAGCTATAACAGAATAAAGTTATGGAGAATAAATCTGGAAGCCTAACCACACCCCTTCTCGTACCTCCCATACAAATGTACCACTCCGCCTACTTTCGAAATCGAGTAATAATATCAATAAAATAGAAAATTGTTTGTTTTACTGAGGGTAAGGGTAAATGTAAGTCGGGTTGCCCGACTGAAACTTTCTAACTGGTTTTAATTACAAATCGATTAAGACTTAAACAATATATTATATTGGGTGATGGTATTTATCAGTCAGTTTAACTGACTGAAATTTCTGTACTGGTTATATATATAAGATAGAACTGTTAAGACAATTATGGACACTGACACGGACACGTTGAGTGGGCTGAAATATAGATGCATAATTTACTTTCTTATTTTTCCCGCAGGCAATGCTAGTGACAAAATTAAGTAAATCTTCGATGACGAAGTCAGATGGCCACCACCGAGCGAAACCAAAGTTAGTATGGCAATAAAAGACACATCGGTATAAAATCTGCGGATGCCGATGGACTTCCGTCAGGTCTTGTCAAGGATGGCGGCGATAAGGTAGTAAAGTGTATGCACCAGTTTACTTAGTTGGAATCAAAGTGTCCTTTGCAACTACCCCGAGATTAGCCGTTTGATGACTGCGACTTGTGACTTGTTGGTAAATAAATCGAAATGCGGAATTATTCTGAATTTCATTCGGCGAATGGGGAATTTTCTAAATTGAGTCTTTCAGATTGTTATTAATTTGGGAATAACCGAAGCTCTCTTTGGCGGTTCCCAAGCAGCTCAAAACGTCTGAGAAATCACGTATTCCTCGGGCAATACGTGGTAGCAAATATGAGAAGGCGCAATGTTGAGTAACATAAACGGCATGCCACCACCAATGCGTCTTATGAAGTAGGTAACATAAGTTACTGAACCTCAACACATGCTCTCTTAGTGGAAGAAACTAGGATATGACACTATGGCCTTATAAGCTACTCTCCTTAAACAAACCAATTATTAAGAAAACACGAAGAAAAGAAAAAAGAAGAACCGCCCAAAATGTTGACGACCCCCGCAAACTATCCGACTGGTGGATGACCTCAACAAATACAAGGCTGACATCAACATCGCCATACAGAAAATGAGATGGACAGGACAGGGAAGCACACGACGAAAGAACTGTGACATCTTTTGCAGCTGCGATGCAAAAAGACACGAATTTGGATGCGGTTTTATAGTCGGCAAGAGACTTCGACAACTGGTCTTGCGGTTTAACCCTGTAAGTGACCGAACAGCCACTATTCCCATCAAGGCGAAATATTTTACATAACGCTGATTCGTGTACACGCCCCGACGGAAAACAAAGACGATTAAAGTTGCGTTCTATGAGCGCCTGGAGAAGATATATGACCGCTGCCCTTCGCATGACATTAATGTTGTTCTGGAAGATTTTAATGCTAAAATAGGAAGAGAAGATACTCTTAATTCAGCAGTCGGAAGATTCAGTCTACACAACAACACCTCCGATAACGGCTTCAGACTGGTTAGTTTCGCGTCGGCATGAGACAATGTTGTGAGTGGAACCAGAATCCCGCATAAAGATATCCACAATGCAACTTGGCTATTCCCCGATGAAAACACCAAAAATCAAATTGATCACGTAGCGTTATGGACGTGCGTGTGATCCGTGGAGCAAATATGCACGTCACCAAACACAAAGAAAGCTGGACATCGCGAAGCTGCAAACTCCAGAGATACCAACTACCTACTCCAAGCAGCTCTCTTAATTACTACGACGCAACGCCTCTACTTCTATCAATGTCGTTAAATTTCTGGGAAAATGGATGATGCATACAAGGCAAAACTGCAGCCAATGACAACGTGTCCGGTGACGGAGCGTTATAATGACAAGAGAAGGGAGTTGAAACGTCTGTTCTGGCGGAAAAAACGTCTGTGGAAGAAAAGAGAGAGCCAGAATATTGAAAACTACAGTGATAGAGGTGAGGCCTGAAATTTCTACCAAGGGGTTAAAAGCAAAGGTTTTGGAACAGGGATCCCCACCCGTAAAGACAGAGACGGAATTCTGGTCACGGACACTCAGAGCATCCAAGTGTGTGTACCAACTATCTCGGGATTAGCCTTTTACCCATCGCATACTAGGTGCTGTCAAGTGTGTTATGTGAAAGACTAAAGCCCATTCTGGCGAATCTGACTGGGCCTTATCAGTGAGGCTTTAGACCTGGTAAATCCACGACCGACCAGATATTCACACAAATCCATATTTACACCTACCATCTGTTCATCGAGTACAAAGCTGCATTCGACAGTCTGATACGACAGAAATTACTGGATCCTAATTTCGAGGTGGTAGATAATTTTGTCTACCTAGGCTCCGCCATCAACAAAGAAAATAAAGTCAGCCTAGATATCCGGAAAATAATCCTGCCTGCTAATAAATGTTACTACGGACTAAGCGAGCGATTTAATGACAGAGCCCTCTCTTGGCGAACAAAAATCCAGCTATACCAGATACTGGTTCTACCTGTCATGACGTATGGTTCAGAATCCTGGGTTAAGACACAAGCGGATGAATCGATCCAATTTGATTGCAAAGAAGTGCCAGCTAAGTAAGTAAGTAAGGCCCAGACAACATCGAGGAGGACGGCAATGAAAGAAAAATGTAGTTTACTGGAGCCGGGAATCGAACCACAGATCACCCGGCATAGTAGTAATAAGTTCAACAAGTCTCTGTTTTGTGCCATGTTTGTAATTATTTTGAAATCCCAAATTATTAAAAATCCTATTAATATTATAAATGTGAATGTCTGTCTGTTTGTTTGTTTGTTTGTTTGTGTGTTTGTTGCTCAATCACGCTTAAACGGCTGAACCGATTTCAATAAAATTTGGAAGACAGTTAGTTTACTATATGGAAATTGCAGTAGGCTGTAATTATACCATCACCCTTAGGGATGAGGGTATATATCATTTGATACGACCCAAAAATGTAACAGATAGAAGGAGTCACTTCAGACCCTAGGTTTCTTTGAACCAAATTCGATTCATGACTTTTTAAGTCGTTTGAGCCATGTCCGTCTGTATGTCTGTCTGTCTGTCTGTCTGTCTGGTGGCTGTCCGGCTGGTTCGCACGATAACTTTCGAAAGACGCAACCAAATGTTTTGAAATTTTGCACGAGCTATTATTTTCTCAAAACTACTTACGGTATTGCAAATGGGCTACATGGCCCCGCCCCTTCTGGTACCTCCCATACAAATACATCATTCCGCCCACTTTAGAAATCGAGTAATAATATCAATACACCCTACGGGATCGTCCTAAAATTCTGTATTTAGTAAAGCTATAACAGGATAAAGTTTTGGAAAAAATTTTGAAAGCCTAGAAACGCCTCTTCTGGTACCTCCTATACAAACTTACCTTTCCGCCCACTATGGAGATGGAGAAATAATATCAATAAATCAAACGTGATCGTACCCAAATTCTATTTTTAGTAAAGCAATAACGGGATAAAATTTTGGAGAAAAAAATTGGAAGTGTATCCACGCCCCATCTGGTACCTCCCATACACATCTGGTACCGCCCACATTAGAAATCGATAAATATTATTGTAAGACCTAACGCGATCGTGCCCAAATTCTGTATTTGGTAAAATTCAAGCAGGATAAAGTTTTGGAGAAAAAATCTGGAAGTCTAGACACGCCCTTTCTGGTACCTCCCATACAAATATACCACTCCGCCCACTTTAGAAATAGGGTAATAATATTAATACACTAGACACGATCGTGCCCAAATTCTGTATTTTGCTATATTATAACTGGACAAAGTTTTGGAGAAAAAATTGGAAGTCAAGACACGCCCCTTATGGTACCTCCCATACAAATGTACCTTTCCGCCCATTTAAGGGATGTAGTAATAATATCAGTACACCCAACGCAATCGTGCCCAAATTCAGTATTTAGTAAAGCTATAACAGGATAAAGTTATGGAGAATAAATCTGGAAGCCTAGACACACCCCTTTTCGTACCTCCCATACAAATGTACCACTCCACCCACTTTAAAAATCGAGTAATAATTTCAATATAATAGAAAATTATTTGTTTTACTGAGGGTAAGTGTAAATGTAAGTCGGGTTGCCCGACTGAAACTTTCTAACTGGTTTTAATTACAAATCGATTAATTTCAATAACTCACGACTTAAACAATATCTTATATTGGGTGATGGTATTTATCAGTCAGTTGAACTGACTGAAATTTCTGTACTGGTTTTTTTTAAGTTTTGACCCCATGGGCGGATTGGGCGTGGCAGAACTTTTTTTTCAAGCTAGGGAGATAAAATTTGATACACAGATAGTACTCGACAACACAAATATGAATATGCAGACGAAATTTACATATTGGACCCAAAGGGCGTGGCAAAACTTTTTTCGAGCTAGGAAGATACAATTAGATACACAGATAGTACTCGACAACACGAATATGAATGTGCAGACGAAATTTTAATTTTTAACCCAATGGGCGGAGTGGGCGTGGCAAAACTTTTTTTTAGAGCTAGAGCGAAAAAATTTGATACCCAAATAGTACTCGACAACGCGAATATGAATATGTAGATGACATTTTAGTTTTTGACCCAATGGGCGCAGTGGGCGTGGCAAAACTTTTTTTTCGAGCTAGGGAGAAAAAATTTGATACACAGATAGTACTCGACAACACGAATATGAATATGCAGACGAAATTTTAATTTTTTATCAGTGGGCGGAGTGGGCGTGGCAAAACATGTTTTTCGAGCTAGGGAGATAAAATTTGATACACAGATAGTACTCGGCAATACGAATATGCGGACGAAATTTTAATTTTGAACCAGTGGGCGGTTCAGATAAAATTTGATGCACAGAAGACTCTTGGCAACATGAATATGAAAATGCAGACGGCATTTTAATTCGAGCTAGGGAGATAAAATTTGATACACAAATATTACGCGATAACACGAATATGAATATGCAGACGAAATTTAAATTTTGAACCAGTGGGCGTGGCGAAATAATTTTAGAGCTAGGGAGCAGAAGACGCTCGGCAACATGAATAAGAAAATGTAGATAGAATTTTAATTTGAGATCAGTGGGTGAAGTTGGCGTGGAAACACATATTTTTAGAGCTCCCTATTTCGTACTCAAATAGTACTCGACAACACGATTATGAATATGCAGACGACATTTTAATTTTAGATCAATAGGGAAAGTGAGCTTGACAGAACTGTATTTAAGTCTTAGAGAGATAAAATTTAATCGAAGGTATTCGACAACACGAATATAAACGTATTTAGGTAAATGCTGACACAGGGTAAAGGGTAATACCCAGCAAAAAACCTGCTTACTATTCTGCAATTAAGTAAAGGAAGGCCGAAGGGGTTAGCGCTTACCATAGCGCTGTATTCATTAATGATTTTGTAAAGAAATGTCCCACTTAAATGCGCATGATTTATGTATCCAAAACTGCGCTTCTATAATAGCAACTTGAATGGTGTGAAATAATTGCAACTGAAATGTAATGAAATCATGTTGTTATAAAAGTGCTTTCGTATTTGCAGCGCAAAAAGTACTTATTCAGCAAGGAGCACACACGTCAATTATACCTAAATGAATATTGTAAAAAAAGTCTGCTAATAATAAGAAAGCTTACATGATATTAGGTTAGTAAAACATGGAAGCAATCTTAAGTATCTAGCAATTAACTTAAAAAAATTAATAAACAGTTAATAAATTAATAAACAGTTAATTAATTAACAGTTATTTCTTAATATAACAAACTTGCGTGGATACACCCGTTCACTAATATGACTAAGAACAAACTGATTGGGTTTTTGTATCACGCAACTCTTCGTCGTAAATAATACTTTCTAGTCGTGTAATATCGGTAAAGATCGTTGAAAAAACAAAAACAATGCTGATATACATCATTGCAACTTAGTAAGCGAGATGGATTACAGTAGAACAAAGCTCGCTTACGTGATTGCACCAAAATCAGCACTTATTACTGCATTCAAATATCGTTTCATTGTTGATAGAAAGCAGAGTTCAGCACCGATATACCGCAACCGCCGGTGCACCGCGTCCGAACTAAGTATTTTTCATACGCAAGTGTTCGAAATATCGAACGAAAACTGATGCGGTGGAGTAAAGCTCTTTTTTGTGTTTACTTTTTTTGTTGCAATAGTTTAGCATCGTATCAAAAAAACCAAAAACAAAAATGTGACGCTTTGTTGTGTGTGCTTGTTTTATGGTGGTGGTTTAGCACAACAACGAAGAAACACAAACAAAAATATTACGAAGAAGAATACGACGTCGCACAGTGGTCGAAATCATTGATCTGACGGCATTTAAGTCAAATTTTAAAACTTTAAAATCGATAAATGTTTTACATTGTATCGATAACCGATACTCAACTGAGCAAGTTTACGTTTTTATATTTGTTTTGCTTTCAATATTCGCACAGCTATTAGCTGTCAAATATAACATAAGTTGCAGCAAGTGCATTGAAAGAATTTGGCGCCAAATTACTTAGTGAGTGGTTTTTGGCAATATTAAATCATTTGATAAATAATTTTATAAACTAAGGTTTTTATTAAAAGTAGAAGGTATGTATTCACTAAAAAAAATATGTTCGTGATCTGTGATTATCTAGTTTAGTAGAAATACGTTGTAGAAGTTAACATTGGTGACAGCAGATTTGAAGTGGTATATACTAAAGTTTGGTGGAGTGCATCTTTTGGGATTCGATCGGATTCGGTCCAAATATGGTTTTGTTTAATTATTTGGTTATTTGTTGTTGTGAAACGTCCAAAATGATCTGCCCGTTCTTGCCCGTTTATTGTTTAATTAATTTTTTAGGCATAATAAATGTTTCCAAACGCACACTTTTTTTGATTTGGCACAATAAAAACGTCCTTACTAAAAAATTTTTGTGAAGGCCCACGTATTTAATAATATAATAGACCAATCGCACTGTAATGAGAAGCAGTAGCGAGATATAAAAAAGGGGCCCCTTGGGTTCTATGATGACCCCCCATGTGTTGGGCGTAAAAGCGCCGCAAAAAAAAATCGGGCGATTTTTTTAAAAATATTTTTTTTTTGTATATCCCGGGAAAAATATTTTTTTTGTAAATTAGAGTGCAAATAGATATGTTGGGTTTAGTAGCGCCGCAAGCAATTATTATTTTATAAAAATCGCGGAATTTTTTAAAAAAAAATTTTTTTTTTGGTATGTCCCGGAAATTCAAATGGTTCTAACTCGGAGAGACCCGTCGGAACCTAAAAATAACATCGTTGGATTCGTCTCGAAAATATCTTTCCTTTGAGTACCCGCACGTGGGGGGTCATCATAGAACCGAAAAGGGCTCCTATTTTGACCCCCCCGGGTCCCATGGGTCTGAGCGCCAACTTTGACCTACCATTCCGATGTTTGGGGAATAAGACGAAGACAATGGCATATTTTTTTTTAATCGGGCTCCCGCCCCATATTCAGCACTTCAGCCAAATTTTGTTATAGGCTGGAAATTGTAAATATTTGTGTTAAATTATAGACATACTATTTTCAGTGTATTTGTATTTAAAGCTCTGAAATAATTGAAAATTGTTTACAGTTTAATTTATTACGCATTTTATAGTCGAAATTAAGCATCAGGCTTTGTTTTTATTCATTTGCGAATTAAATGCCGCCAGATTCGGTATATCGACCACTGTGCGTCGGTGAGATCGCCACCAACATACTAACCGCCTCGCTGTGGATTTGTACCGTTTTCTTTTTTGCTTATTTTTTGGAGACATTCTTTATAGGTCAGGAAAATGCAATGAAAAAGTTCAATAGTTTTGTCTAAAACAAATGTATGATCTGACATTTTAAAACTCTTTTGTTTCTGTTGGAAATTTTTCGGCCTAATGAACTTGTTTAACATTTGTCGCCAAAACATAAGCAAAAAAAACGTAACAAATCGACAGCGAGGCGGTTAGTATGTTGGTGGCGATCGCCCCGACGTCGTGTTCTTCTTCGTAATATTTTTGTTTGTGTTTCTTCGTCGTCGTGCTTAACCACCACAATAGAAAAAGCTCACACAACAAAGAATAATTTTTTGGTTCATGGTTTTTTGATGCGGTGGCAAACTATCCCTGTAAAAGAAAACAATATAACAAAAGGCACAAAAATATCCAAGCAGTTTGTTACCGCAGCCGCATAAACAGCGAGTACACCAGTAGTGGCGAAAACTCCTATCGCCGCAGATCACTGATAGAAAGCTTTTCATAAGTGCCTTAAATATCAGCGTACATTTCAGCGATCAGGTAAGTGAGTATTCATTTATCTCCCTTACTTAGTTAAGGAAAAAATGCGCAATGTTCTGCGTTAAAAGGCAGCGCATAAAAGTAGTGCATCCGGTATGGAAGCAATATATCTACTGCTTCCAAATTGCAGAAAATTTTTTGCTGGGTAGTGACAATGATATCAGTTGTGTAAATATGTCTTTAAAGTACTCAGCAATGAAGACATGAATATACCGACAACATATTTATTTTCGACCGGCGCACAGTGGGGTATTGAACACCCAAAACGGAGATTAATTCAAGGAAGAGTCCGATCTTAGCCAAATTTGGTACAGATGATCCATTTGCTATAAGATCGATTTGTTTAAAGTTTTTAAAAAATCGGTCCATAAATATATATAGTCCCCATATATATACTTATATGTATACATACTGTAGTAGAATCAAACCTTAATAAAAGTTACGGTTTGTATCCGACCTCTTTAAAATTGTATACTGATTTATGTTTTAAATATATATAAATGCTTATGTACATATGTATACATACTTATGTATTTATATACAGGATGGACCAAAAAGCTGTATACATTTGAATAAGCATCTGCATAGAGCAACCTCGGCGGGGTGGGGCGGAGGCGTTGCGAAAGGAAAGAACTGCCAATGGGAATTCATCATTACAGCGTCATTCCAAGTTGTTGCATATCTAATGCAAAGCGTGCGCAGAATGCTCACGGTGTCTAATCGACTTGTCGGTATCTTTAGTAACGGTGTCCGCTACAGGCGCAACATTCTCCTCTCTGTAGATGGAGGTGATATTTTTGGTTGCGTATTATCGAATAACGTACACTGAGGCTAAAACTTAAGAATGATATTGACAATAGTGCTCTTAGATAGTCTATTATGCACATTACTTGTTGAGCGAAGGGTTCGAAAAACATATTTAAAAAAAAATAATTTTCGGAGGCGCTGTTTTCATTTCATTTACTTTATGACAAAATGTCAAACAATACTAAATACCAGTCAAATAACAATTCGCAATCAGTCACTCGTGTTTTGTATATAAAACCATTTTAAAAACAAAAACCTCGAAATGAATCACATTTTATAAAAGAAACTTCTACTAGTTAGAAGGTATGAATTTTGCATGAACAACTAGTTTTAGTGCTTGTAATTATTCAGTTCTGAATTAACTTTCCAAAATATTCTGATATTTTAACGTTTTGAAAAAATTTGCTGTGACGGCTATAAAATCTAGAGTTGTGAAATAATGTCATTTAACCGAATTTTCAATTTGAATATTATCAAGACAAATCAGCAAATATTGCCTTATGTAGGGTATAACTAAAAATTAATGCTCAGCAACAAATTGCAATACAGAAAAAACAAAGAAAATGGGGCCAAATGAAACCAAACGAATTTTCCATCGTTTTCGCTGGAGTGTCTAATATCACAATTTATTCAATAAAACAAATTGGCGCAAAAACGCGAAAATGTTTTTCTTGATTCTGTAAATATAGATGTTATATTTTACAATTATGTTAATTTTTCAACACGGTTTTACCCGGAACCATTTTAAAAATCTATATACATTTCAAAAATACCTTAAATTTAGACCATTTTTTCAAAAATAGTTAAAAATTATTATACATATTTATTGTATACAACTAATTGTTATTCCTTTTCTTGAATAGCTGACGTTGATTGCTCCATAACAATAATTCCATTTTTAAATGACTAAAAGGCAAAAACTTTCACTCCAAAATATCGATATCTCACTTTTCGCTAACACGTAGAAAAGTCGAAAAAATTTCCGAAGTTTGAGAGAGCATAGAACTTTAAATAAATAACATATGTAATTGATTCTAGTATCCATTGAATCAGTATTCCGTGGACAATTATTGAGTACAACATTTTAGTTGAAAATCGCAATTTTCATTTTTGTGCGGCGCACAGTGGAGAAAAAAAGTTTTTTTGGACATTTGAAATTTTAGGCCGCAATTCTTCACCGATTTTCAAAATTCTTTTTTTGTATTATTTGAAACAAAATTGTGCACAAAATGTACGTTTTTCTTTACTTTGAATTCCCTACCGTTATTTTTTTAAAATTTGTGGGGACACTATATTTACACTTTAACTCGGTGTCCTTCTCATAATTATTATCCGATTAGAACAAAACTTAATTTACAACCTGGAAAAGTTTAAAAGAAAGTCGTCTGTAAAAAATAGGCCAAATCAGTGAAGGTCGGCATGCATTTTTTTGCATATGTACCAAAATAAAGCAGTTTTGAACTTCTGCCAAAAGAAAACTTTGTGTTTACGAGAAAATAGTGCCCCCATACATCTACTTGCAGTTGAGCCAAAAAAAAATGTGTTGTCTTATTTTTTCACTGAGTTTAATTCGTAACATATGCTCACATTAATTGAGGTCAGTTCAAAATTTTTAGGACATGTAATCCAAAAAATATTTGACATTAAAGTCAAAAATTATTTTTTCATCGACTTTGACAAATTTAAAAAAAATAACGGTAAGGAATTCGGAATAAAAAAAAACGTACATTCTGTACACAATTTTGTTTCCAATAATACAAAAAAAGAATTTTGAAAATCGGTCAAGAATTGCGGCCTAAAATTTCAAATGGCCAAAAAAACTTTTTTTCCCCCCTGTGCGGCGGGGATATGAAAATGAATATTTTTTTCCGATCGGTCGGCAAAAGGGAAAGTGAGTAAAATGTTTTAAGGACTATATAAAGTAATTCCCCTTATTACGTATGTCGTAGTCGACTTTCGGCCACATTCGACTGTTTTTATTATTTGATTTAAATTAGTAATAATTAACAGAATTGTTTAGTGTTGAGAATTTTTTTATAATCTAATGAAAAAGAACATGATATGAGCAAGGACAGTCATATTTCAGTCTCACAAACGACATCAGCGATGCCATATTTTAAAAACAACAATTATTCGACGTGACTACGACATACATAATAAGGGGGAATATTTGAATTCAGATAGTACTTGGTACTATAGATGTTTTAGTGGGACGTGGTTAGCGGTTAGGTTAATTAGTAACTTGGAGTAACGAATTGTTTACAGAGCGTACAAGAACGACGCTTAAGCTTAACCCTATAAGTAGGCGTGTCAAACATATTATACGTATTCGTCAAATAAGCAATGCCGAAGCATTTCCGGGTCCACTAGTTATAATATATATTTATATGGTTTTAATTTTATATTTATACCATCACCCTTAGGGATGTCTGTGTGGCTGTTTGATATATTAATATTAATTTTGCACGAATTAATATTTCTCCAAAACTACTTACGGTATTGCAAACGGGCTACATGGCACCGCTCCTTCTGTTACCTCCCATACAAATACATAATTCCGCCCACTTTAGAGATGGAATAATAATAGGTTGTCAAAAAAGTCTTGCGGTATCTCCGCAAGCTTGTCTTTGCAAGCGCGTAGTTCTAGTTGTATTTGTCGCATCGGTTCACGCTAGAGCTTTTTGGAAAGCGCTTTTCACTCGCTAACACGTGTTTGATTTATTGTTGTTTGTTTTTAGTCGTTCGTGAGTTATAGCGTCGCAAACATGGAGCAAAATAAAGAGAAAATACGGCATATTTTACAGTACTACTACGATAAAGGCAAAAATGCCTCTCATGCTGCCAATAAAATTTGTGCAGTTTATGGACCCGATACAGTTTCCATTTCCACCGCACAACGATGGTTTCAACGTTTTCGTTCTGGTGCAGAGGTGATCGATCGCTGAATTGATCGAAAGAGACCGGCATAGTAGCAGCCGTAGCATCGGCCAAGAGCTGGGCATGAGTCATCAAACCGTTATAAACCATTTGAAGAAGCTTGGATTCAAAAAGAAGCTCGATGTATGGGTGCCACACGACTTGACGCAAAAAAACATTTTTGCCCGTATGCATTCATGCGAATCGCTTCTGAATCGCAACAAAATCGACCCGTTTTTGAAGCGGATGGTGACTGGCGATGAAAAGTGGGTCACTTACGACAACGTGAAGCGCAAACGGTCGTGGTCGAAAAGCGGCGAAGCTGCCAAGACGGCCAGGAAGGTTCTTCTGTGTGTTTGGTGGGATTGGCAGGGAATCATCCACTATGAACTGCTCCCCTATGGCCAAACGCTCAATTCGGACCTGTACTGCCAACAATTGGACCGCTTGAATGTAGCACTCATGCAGAAGAGGCCATCTTTGATCAACAGAGGCCGAATTGTCTTCCATCAGGACAACGCCAGGCCACACACATCTTTGGTGACGCGCTAGAAGCTCCGGGAGCTCGGATGGGAGGTTCTTTTGCATCCACCGTATAGTCCGGATCTCGCACCAAGTGATTACCACCTATTTCTGTCCATGGCGAACGAGCTTGGTAGTCGGAAGTTGGCCACAAGAGAGTCCTGTGAAAATTGGCTCTCCGAGTTTTTTGACAATAGGGAAGCGAGCTTCTATAAGAGGGGCATTATGAAGTTGGCATCTAGTTGGGAACTCGTCATCGAACAAAACGGCGCATATTTGACTTAAATCGCATTATTATAACCAATTTTATGAACAATTGAAAATTCAATAAAAATACCGCAAGACTTTTTTGACAACCTTAATAATATCAATACGCCCAACGGGATCGTACCCAAATTCTGTACTTAGTAAAGCTATAACAGGATAAAGTTTTCAAAAAAAAAAATGGAAGTCTAGCCACGCCCCTTCTGGTACCTCCCATACCCATCTGGTACCTTAGAAATCGATTAATATTGTTAATAGACCTAACGCGATCGTGCCCAAATTCTGTATTTAGTAAAGCTATAACTGGATAAAGTTTTGAAAAAAAAATTGGAAGTCTAGACCTGGTACCTCCCATACAAATACATCATTCCGCCCACTTAAAAAATCGAGTAATAATATCAATATAATAGCAAATTTTTTGTTTGTTTACTGAGGGTGATGGTATATGTAAGTCGGTTTGCCCGATTGAAACTTCCTTACTGGTTTTAATAGATTCTTGGTAAGAACTTTAATATATTAGTTAATAATTTCTTATACAATTCGTTTAATACAAATTTAATTGTCTTTAAAAAGATCATGCGACTTGTCACACTTTTAAAGTGATTAAGCGGCTTTTTTTTATTAAGTTGACGATAGATAAGTAATGAAAAACGAAACGACAATTGTTAGATTTCATTTATATGCTAAATATCTTGCAGCAAAAACCAAAAATACATGTACAAATTACTAACTAAATATAGACAATAAATAATTATGTCAATCCCAGCAGAGACAAGAACCCCAACAAGATTGAGTGGAATTCCACAAATAACAGATCATCACGATTTACATGTGGCCTGGCTGCAGCAGTTTCTCGCTTTGTAGTCAGATTGAGATTTTTTTTTTTTTTCATATAAATCAATGTTTCAAATGTAAATCATAGATATTTGAGCTATAAGTGGCAAAATCTCAGCCGTTGCACATATCGTCGCATAGATTCTGTTAATGTGCACTCACCGTAGATGTCCAACATTTAGCATTAGATTGGTAGGTAGGTAGGTAGGTTCGTTCTGTCATTGCCTTCAAAGTTGTTCTGAACATGCAACAAATGGCTGGTTGGGTTCTACTCGTTTGTGCCGCAATAACAATAAATAACTGCAAACATGAGATTAGCTTGACTACTTGTGGAGAAGCGTTTAAATATCAATAACAATATATTATGAGAAATTAGTCATCTCCTTTAGAGTTACTATAGAGATTCGCTGCTACTGAGTCGTGTAACGACTTGTTTCAATGGCATTGCAAGTAGCAAAAAGATCGAGGTCTTGATGGAAAATCAATTAAATTTCATAATTTATGGGAATTTGTATGAGAGCATGCCATGGGTAATCAATCTTAGGGATTAATGGTGTCGGTTTAGAGATATTCAATTTATTCTTAATGATTTCAACATATGAGTATTTTGGACATACATATTTTATCTTTTCCTTATATGAATAATATTGCATGGTTTCTTATAAAAAAGACTAGACGGTAAATTCATTCCTTCTGTAACTAACATAGATTTGTCGCGTCGGAGCAAGAGCCTAAAAATTGTTACGTAAATTCTAATTGAAACAAATGAAAAAGCATTACGTTTAGAATTATATTAGAATTTCATAGTTATCCACCTTTGAGAATACCAATGGGAGTGTCTCTGCAAGCGTATAAAATTGGCTATCACCTTTGTTTAAGTTAAACAAACGATGTAACTAACTATTAAATACAGGTGTACAGGTGGTTTTCCCATAGTCTTATCCTCTAAGCAAACTCTTTAAATATTTGTTGATACGTATAGCTGCCATTTGGCTTTAGATAATGTTTTAAGAGATTTTTGTTTCTAGTTAGATTTTCAGATGTTTCGGCGAACATTTGTAGCCTTATCTTCATCATCATGAACTAATCACGGGCATCATCAATTCAGCATCGTCGTCGTAGTCGTGTTAGATTTAACCTGGGGTTCATCACAAATGAGGTCTATCTCGCACAACGTGACCGTGAACTTTATTGTGTAAAGTTTCTGTGAACAAAATACTTAAAATAAATAAACTTTAAACAGCACAAGTACGATACGTATGAGAGTAGAGTAGTAGTAGTGGTAGTAGATGTCGTATTTCATGTCTCAGCAGACATGTCTGCTGTCAGTTTGCCTGCCAGTTGATGTGATGGGTGTACCCTACTCTACGCAATAGTTAAATCAATGTAATCGGATAGTGGTGTGGTAACGAAAATCACTAATGGCAAGAAGTTAACACTTCAGAACTTTTGTCGTAATCTTTTGAGTAGACTAAAAATTTATTATGACATGTTACCTATAATTAAATTTTTATTTTTGTTGCATGACAGAGTTGTCAACTTGGCAAAGTTGCCTAATTTTACAGTATGTAGATTTAAAATGTCGTCATATTATTTTTGTGCTAAGATCTAAATATGTAGCAGTACGACTAAGTGAATTAAAGTAAAGCAACAAATTAAATCAAAACAATAATTAAACACATTAAAACCAGTACATGGGCGTCGGGAGTGTGATGCAAGGTAAAGCTTCTGATCGGTTTAACTTGGCAAACCCAGAGTGATCCTTGCCAATTGCACTTCAAGTCTACTCACAGAGCTCCGTTTTCGTGGTACTACTGCGAACGGAGTACCTCCACGTGGTGACGCCTGGAAACGTGCTTCTGACACCCGTCAGAGCACGGCTAACTGTGAGGGGCGAAACCTAAAACCCAGGCACGTCAGCTCAGAGTGAGCGGTACCCTGGTCAGCGTCTGACCCAGAATGGGCGGCTGCAATAAAATCCTGGCAGGAGGAGAAAACTGCGACGTGGTGCGCTGGGCTTGCAACCCGCCACTGACGTTTATACTATTGCAATGAAAAGAAGTAAGATAAGAATAAAACGGACCCCCCAAAATGTTGACGACCACCGCAAACGAATTAAGGACCATGATTTGAGGATATGCACCTGGAATGTTAGAACACTGTATAGACCAGGTGCCTCCATCCAACTGGCGGAAGTCCTCGAAAAATACAAGGCTGACATAACCGCTTTACAGGAAATCCGGTGGACGGGACACGGGTGCTCGCGCATGAAGACGTGCGACATCTACTATAGTGGCCATGCGGACAAGCACGAGTTTGGATGTGGATTTGTGGTTGGCAAAAGACTGCGACACCTAGTCTCAAGGTTCAACCCGGTGTGTGAACGTATAGCCACCATAAGAGTCAAAACAAAGTTTTTCCACATAACACTTATATGTGCCCATGCTCCGACAGAAGAGAAAAGCGATGAGGACAAAGACGAGTTCTACGAGAGCCTAGAAAATGTATATGACCGTAGCCCCAGCCATGACATCAAAATTGTACTAGGCGATTTTAATGCTAAAATAGGCAGGGAGACCGCATTTGAGCCTACAATCGGAAAATTCAGTCTGCACACCGAAACGTCCAACAATGGCATCAGACTGATTGATTTCTCTGCGGCAAGAAATATGGTAGTTAGCAGCACTAGATTTGACCATAAAAATATTCATAAGGCAACATGGTTATCTCCAGATCAATTGACGAGGAATCAGATAGATCACGTGGTAGTCGATGGAAGGCACGCATCGAGTGTTCTGGACGTACGAGTGATCAGAGGTGCGAACATTGACTCTGATCACTTCCTTACCGCAGTTAAGGTACGCACTAGGCTAAGCATGGCGAAAAACGTACGTAACCAGGCACAACGAAAGCTGGACATCGGTAAACTGCGGACCACAGAGGTAGCGGATGCCTACTCCAACCACCTAACTCAACTGTTGCGGAATGCTCCAACCCCTGATAATATAACCTCGCAGTGGCAATATATAGCCGACTCCATAGAACGGACTGCGAGAAGCGTACTTGGGTACACAAAGCCGTCTCAAGAAGATGCCTGGTACGATGATGAATGTCGCAATGCCACGAGAGAGACGGATGCTGCATACAGGGCAAAACTGCAGCCAATGGCAACGCGAGCTGTTCGTGAACGGCACAGGGAGAAGAGACGACAGGCAACTCGTCTTTTTAGAAGAAAAAAGAAGGAGCTGAAGAAGAGACAGGATGAGTGTACTGAGTTGCTCCGAAGTAGAGGGGAAGCCCGAAAATTCTACAAGAGAGTTAAAGCGAGAATGCATGGAACAGGGTTGCCCTCCTGCAAGGACAGCGATGGTCAGCTAGTGACGGACCCGGATAGCGTTCTGAAGATATGGAGAGACCACTTTAGAAATTTACTGGATACTGACACCAATCCAGAAGACCCCGCTCCAATCCATGACGATGGTATTAACTGTCCACCTCCGAGCCAGAGCGAGATACGTATGGCCATCTCCCGCCTTAAAAACAACAAAGCTGCTGGAGCCGATGGTCTCCCTGCTGAATTGTTTAAGGCTGGCGGGGAGGAGCTGATTAGGAGCATGCATCAGCTCATGGAGAACATCTGGCAAGAGGAGAGCATGCCCGGGGATTGGAGTCTCAGTCTGTTATGTCCCATATACAAGAAAGGAGATCGTAGTGAATGTAAGAACTATCGTGGAATAAGCTTATTACCAATTGCGTACAAGGTCCTTTCAAGCATATTGTGTGAACGTCTAAAGCCAATTGTAGAACAACTAATTGGACCATATCAGTGCGGCTTTAGACCTGGCAAATCTACGACGGATCAAATATTCACCTTACGACAGATCCTGGAAAAAACCCATGAAAAACAGATCGACACCTACCACCTCTTTGTCGACTACAAAGCTGCCTTCGACTCTCCGATAAGGAATAGGCTTTATGAGACCATGTCTGAGTTTGGTATTCCTGCAAAGCTGATTCGACTTTGCAAATGTACCTTAGACAACACCAAATCCTCTGTTAAGATTGGTAAGGATCAGTCTGAACCATTTAACACGGAAAGAGGTCTCAGGCAGGGCGATAGCCTGTCCTGTACACTATTTAATATAGTTATGGAGAAGGTGATGAGAAAGGCTGGTGTCAACATGTCTGGCACCATATTCCACAAGAGCCACATGCCACTAGCCTATGCCGATGATATTGACATCATTGGTCGAAATCTGCGGGATGTTACTGCAGTTTTCTCATCACTAGGAAAGGAGTCAGCAAAAATGGGTTTAGCGGTCAACGAGGACAAAACAAAAATAATGATTTCGACGAACAAAGAGTCCTCTCGTTGGGGACGCACCGTGAACGTTGACAATTATTGTTTTGAGGTAGTCGACGAGTTTACCTACCTCGGATCTTCCGTCAACAAGAAAAATAATGTCAGCCAAGAAATTAAACGGAGAATAGTGCTAGCCAATAGATGTTTCTACGGACTTCGGCAGCACTTTAGTAACACCACCTTATCTCGGAATACTAAGAAACAGCTTTACCAGGTGCTAATCTTACCCGTTCTTTTGTATGCTGCCGAATCATGGGTGCTTACGACAACGGACATACAAAACCTGGGAGTATTCGAGAGAAAAGTACTCCTAAAAATTTATGGACCTATCTGTGTCGACGGCGAGTTTCGCCATCGGATGAACCATGAGCTGTATGAGCTTTACCACGACATCGACGTAGCTAAAAGAGTCAGAATGCAACGACTACGATGGCTGGGTCATGTTGCCAGGATGGATGTAAATGCTCCAGCGAGAAAGGTGTTTGAAGGCGAACCTGAAGGACGGCGCAGAGCAGGGAGACCCAAACTCCGTTGGAAGGACCAAGTGGTAGGCGACGTGCCACCATCTGGTAGGACTAACTGGAGAACACATGCACAAGACCGAAGCGTGTGGAATTCTTTCGTACTTCAGGCCTCAATCTTATGAAACATGTTCGTAAGTTGTAATGGGCCACTTAAGTAAGTAAGTAAGTAAGTAAAACCAGTACATATAATCGGGCGAACTGACTGATAAATACCCTCACCCTATGAATGATGAGTTATTAACTCTCTAGTTATTTAAATTAATTGATTTTTAATTACACTATAAAAAGGGTTAATAAATTCGTAAGCAAATGTAAAGGTTCAATACAATATTTCTGGGCCTTTGATCATTTCGTAAGGGGTTAACGAAATGTTCCTATACGGTACCAATTGATAACTAGGATAGGTTAGGTTAATTCGGCAGCCACGTTGAACACAGCTCACTTGGGTCCTAGTATGAGTCCCATTGTGATACCATTTTAAGATTTTCGCACCAAATGTTCCTATTCTATTAGGCTAACGTCGTTGTCAAGCCATTTCGTTGCTCTGATGAAGGCATGGATATTCCAAATAGCCTACGGATAGACAGTATAGTGTTTCAGAAAACCGGTTTCCGGTTTACTCGAAAAATACGTTTTTCCAACAATCTGGTTTTCGAATTCCTGATTTAGAAAAAACCGGGTTAACCGGTTTCGTTCGGTTTTCCAGAAATTGTAAAATAAAACCAAATATGAAATTAAACATGAACTTAATTTTAAAGTGGCTTTTACACAAGCATACATATTTGTATGTCGTGTATGTCAGACTTGGTTGTTGGTTGCCTAATAGCGTGTCTGTCATACTTCATATAAAAATTCAGTGCGCTTTGTGACGTCGATGTGCGAGTATCGTGTAATTACCGAACGTAGTGTGATGCAAGGTAAAGCTTCTGATCGGTTTAACTTGGCAAACCCAGAGTGATCCTTACCAATTGCACTTCAAGTCTACTCACAGAGCTCCGTATTCGTGGTACTACTGCGGACGGAGTACCTCCACGTGGTGATCCCTGGAAACGTGGCTGTGACACCCTCGGCTAACTGAGAGGGGCGAAACTTAAAACCCAGGCACGTCGGCTCAGAGTGAGCGGTACCCTGGTCAGCGTCTGACCCAGAATGGGCGGCTGTAATAAAATCCTGGCAGGAGGAGAAAACTGCGACGTGGTGCGCTGGGCTTGCAACCCGCCACCGACGTTTAAACTATTGCAATGAAAAGAAGTAAGATAAGAATAAAACGGACCCCCCAAAATGTTGACGACCACCGCAAACGAATTAAGGACCATGATTTAAGGATATGCACCTGGAATGTTAGAACACTGTATAGACCAGGTGCCTCCATTCAACTGGCGGAAGTCCTCGAAGAATACAAGGCTGACATAACCGCTTTACAGGAATCCGGTGGACGGGACACGGGTGCTCGCGCATGGAGATGTGCGACATCTACTATAGCGGCCATGCGGACAAGCACGAGTTTGGATGTGGATTTGTGGTTGGTTCAACCCGGTGTGTGAACGTATAGCCACCATAAGAGTTAAAACAAAGTTTTTTCACATCAAAATTGTACTAGGCGATTTTAATGCTTAAATAGGCAGGGAGACCGCATTTGAGCCTGTAATCGGAAAATTCAGTCTGCACACCGAAACGTCGAACAATGGCATCATACTGATTGATTTCTCTGCGGCAAGAAATATAAAAATATTCATAAGGCAACATCGTTATGTCCAGATCAATTAACGAGGAATCAGATAGATCACGTGGTAGTCGATGGAAGGCACGCATCGAGTGTTCTGGACGTACGACTGATAAGGGGTGCGAACATTGATTACTCCGATTACTTCCTTACCGCAGTTAAGGTACGCACTAGGCTATGAATGGCAAAAAATGTACGTAACCAGGCACAACGAAAGCTGGATCGCCTTCTCCAACCACCTAAATCAACTGCTGCGGAATGCCCTAACCCCTGATAATATAACCTCGTAGTGGCAATATATATCCGACTCCATAGGACGGACTGCGAGAAGCGTATTTGGGTACTCAAAGCCGTCTCAAGAAGATGCCTGGTACGATGATGAATGTCGCAATGCCACGAGAGAGACGGATGCTGCATACAAGGCAAAACTGCAGCCAATGGCAACGCGAGCTGTTCGTGAACGGCACAGGGAGAAGAGACGAGAGGCAACTCATCTTTTTAGAAAAAAAGGAGCTGAAGAGGAGGCAGGATGAGTGCACTGAGTTGCTCCGAAGTAGAGGGGAAGCCCGAAAATTCTACAAGAGAGTTAAAGCGAGAATGCGTGGAACAGGGTTGCCCTTCTGCAAGGACAGCGATGGTCAGCTAGTGACGGACCCGGATAACGTTCTGAAGATATGGATAGATCACTTTAGAAATTTACTGGATACTGACACCACTCCAGAAGACCCCGCTCCAATCCATGACGATGGTATTAACTGTCCACCTCCGAGCCAGAGCGAGATACGTATGGCCATTTCCCGCCTTTAAAACAACAAAGCTGCTGGAGCCGATGGTCTCCCTGCTGAATTGTTTAAGGCTGGCAGTGAGGAGCTGATTAGGAGCATGCATCAGCTCATGGAGAACATCTGGCTGGAACATATGTCCCATATACCAAAAAGGAGATCGTTGTTAATGTAAGAACTACCGTGGAATAAGCCAATTACCAATTGCGTACAAGGTCGTTTCAAGCATATTGTGTGAACGTCTAAAGCCAATTGTAGAAAAACTAATTGGATCATATCAGTGTGGCTTTAGACCTGGCAAATCTACGACGGATCAAATATTCACCTTACGACAAATCCTGGAAAAAACCCATGAAAAGCAGATCGACACCTACCACCTCTTTGTCGACTACAAAGCTGCCTTCGACTCTCCGATAAGGAATAGGCTTTATGAGGCCATGTCTGAGTTTGGTATTCCTGCATAGCTGTTTCGACTTTGCAAATGTACCTTAGACAACTCCAAATCCTCGGTTAAAATTGGTAAGGATGAG